>CM077115.1:104924892-105617392 GCA_039619475.1 Icerya purchasi
TTTCTGGAAGAAAATTATTTTCCGCTCGTGTCTCGGAGAATATTTTCCATTTTCACGTGGCTCAGCTTTTGCCTTTCAGTCTGAATACCTGATATTTTTCCTCTAGTTAAGAGTACAGATATTCTTACAGTGTTAATAAATACAACGCGAGTACTTCAAAATGCGTTTACAATAAATATTTTTGTATTGCTGAAATTTTTTGAAAAATTCTCTAGAAGGAAAAACTGATTAATATTTGTTATTTCGGGGAGAGTGAATATGGGGAATGGAAAAGCAAAAAAAAACAAGAACCTAAACCGGTGATGAAATTTTAAAAGTTTGTAGTGCCGATATTTAATAGTTTACGCATGGATTTAGCGACACTTTAAAAGAGAGTGGAAAATTCGATGGAGTCCGGCGATGCTCCGATGTTCACGCGAGCATTAAGGCCTTATGCTAGTGTAGAGACCCGAAAACAGACTACTTCTTTGGTGTTGTTTTTGGATTGGAAAAAATTTATTATTAATAAAACGAAGTTTACCGCGTGTGTTTATACGTGTATTAAAGTACAAATTTTTAATTTTTTTTTAATGAAAAAAAATTTACAAGATGGGGTGGCACACGGCCGTTGTCAAAAACACATGTTTTCAAAAAAGGAGTTCCTCCAGGGTTTGCAAAATATCCTAAGAAATTTTAATGCTGCAACAAAACAAAAAACAAAATCTCCTTAAACTACATAAAAATATCTAGAGAATGTCGTACGGAATTTTAAAAATATTAATTTTATGAAAAAATGGTAAGCTTTTGAAAAAAAGGTTGATTTTTTTCGCAAAAAAATGGCAGATTTTTGTTAATAACTTTTATAATTTTTACTATTTGGCAAAATCCGTACGACATTCTCTGCGAAATCTAACTAAGAAGCTGTAGTTAAAATTTGAACTCATTCAGATAAAACTTGAGGGAGTTATCTTGCAAGGCAATTTGAAAAACATAGTTTTGAGATAATGGCGTTTAAAGTTTCAAGTTTTGATTTATATTTTCAAAACTGAAAATTTATATTAAAAAAATATTTTTACCGTTAGTCTGCGATGCTAACACCATACAAATTGCCCTCCAAGTTAATATATTTATCTCATCTTTCAGTTTTTTGATTAATCTAGAAGCTGAGCGCGCCTCTTTCGCAACATTCATCAACGACGACTCGGCTTGACTGATACTCGCTTCAATGGCTTCTACACAGTAAATTGTAACAAGTCAGGCCTGTCGGCAACTGCAGAACCTCCATTATCTTCATTGTGCCAAATAAACCATTGTTACATACACATGCAGCGACATCAGTTGCAATATCAAGCACCTTTTTTGTTGCTTGAAACATTTTTAGAAGCAATGTTCCATACAGTTGAATTGAAACACTCATTGCTATTTTGCGTTAATCCTCACAAGCAACTTTCAAGCAAATCATCACGACTCAGATCTTCGTACACTGGTTTAATAGCATTAAAAATTTCGGTATTTAAAGCTGGCTTATGTTCACCTAAACGATTTTCAACTTTTGCTTTTTGCCACGTGCACCATGAGTTGGCGCCTGGAGGACAGTCATCGTGCTGCGGTATCTTATCCGTCGAAAGTTTGTGGAACAAAGTTCCCGAAATATCTTTTTTCATGTTTTCAACAGAATCTGTGTTCCGACAAATTAATACAAAGCGCCGATTAATTTCGTAACCGGTTTTTCATAAATCGAGAGGCAGGGTAAAATTTCGCGTCACATTCATTACAGGGAATAATCACTTTGAAACTTAACCCTCGCTTGCTTGCCTCTGAAATCTTAACGTCCGTGTATCATAGGTTCTGCACACTACTCGTGTCGAAATTGCACTCATCAAAGCTGCAAAATTCACTATTCGATAGCCAAACGTTGGATCGATCAACAGGTACATCTTCTAATTCAGTAGCTGTTTTTAACTTTTTGAACAAAAAGCTTACTCCTTCTGACTCGGTCTCGGCCTCAAATCTATTTTGCGGTCGCTTCATACGCTTGCTTCTATTCGTAGACCACGTGGAAGTTTTTGTACCTTTCTTTCCACGGTAAACAACTTTTCTATCACTCATGATCAACCGTATGAAATATACAATACTAGAGTATAGTGATGTGCGATTTCGAAATGTTTTTACAATCGAAACAATCGACAATCGTCAAAAAAACAATCGAATGATTTTCATTCGAATGATTTTTGTGAATACGAATGAATTATTCGAATAAAAACCGGAACTGTCCGGAACCATCCGAACTCAAACGAATGAAGTATTCGTTAAACATCGACTAGATTCTTCCGAGAGAAATAGCATTTCGAATGATTGTTACGAATACGAATGAATTATTCGAATGAAATAACATTTCGAATGCAACTACGGAACAATCGAATGCATTCGAATGAAACATTTCGAAGTTGCCCATCAGTACTAGAGTACTCAATAGATATTATAAAAATACTTCGTCACCACGTGTACTCACCACTTGCATTAGTGATTGCAGCATAAGCACTAACTTACTGTGAACCGCGTGGTTTTACCCGAACTGTAGCAAAATTTGTGGAAAAAATAATTAAGGGCATCCTCTATTATCACATTTCTAATACACACTGTAAATATAGGTGTCATTTTTATCGTGACATTGAAAAAAGCAAAACGCGCGAAATAAGTATTTTCATACGTCGTGACTACGTTCGAATTAAATAACTTAAACGAACTGATAACATTTTATTTTTTTTTTGGTATAAAACGATTTTGATAACAATTTTTAATAGTTTCAATTAGGCCAATAGAAAAAAAAATGATTTTTTAAAAAAAGTTACACTAGCATAAGACCTTAAGTTATTAATGTCACAATTCTCAAAAATAAAAAGAAAAAACAATATAAATTTTTTGAACACGCATTTTATTTTATTTTTTAATCTCCGGAACTCGTGTTTTTGATTATTTCTCGTTTTCTCGGCAGTTTTATTTTTTTGGAGGAGTGCTTTATTTTTACCGCTGACTTCTAATAGGAAAAGATATTATATGTTCGTCGTTTTCTTTTTTTTTTTTTTTTTTATTTTGGTTTGCTGGTTCACACACAACTTATGCCCATGTCGACCGATTTTGATGACTCCTTGATCATTGGAAAGTATACTAGTCAGTGTTAGTGTCATGTGAGTAGACCGCTGAGATGAACGCAAACATTCAGCAGTCATTAAAAACAAGGCGGAGAGATTCCTTTAGAGAAGATTTTAGAGTGTTAATTTACGTTAGAAATGCTAATACGAAAATTATCTTACAGTAATTTGTCTGAGATCTTTGTTCGTGGAAGGAGAAGTTTCAACGAAGCTCGACGTTTATCGCTACAATTTCTGAATTTTCGTTGCGACGCGATCGCGCCAAATTTTACCACTTCTGCTTCTTTTTTTTTTTTTTTTTTTATCTCTGTATTATAATATTATCAAATTTTCAGGATCCTATTCATCACCTTTTTTCGATCAATTCCAGCGAATCAGGGTGAAAGCCGGACGAAAAAAATAACTAACGCACGTCTAAAAAATACTGAAATGAAAACTGGTTTCCACTTCTGTTGCAAACAGTTTAATTTCGAACAAAAGAAATTAATAATTAGGTTTTCTTTTATTATTATCCAATTAATGAGCCACATAGCTACACGGAGGGCTTTACGGCTCAATTAGGAAGGGACTGAGGTTAAATGAGATGGAAAAGTTTGACTTGTTTAAGGAAATTTATTGTGTTCTATCTATTGAGTTGGAGGAATCATGGAGAGTTAGGTTTGATAAGTGAAAAAAGTTTTTATTTTACGAAATTCAGGTACACATCATTACGGTACACAAGAAGAAGATGAAAAAAAAAAACAAAACAGAAACAAACACGATGATGATTAACCGATAAACAATTCTGAAGAAATATTTAATTATTTGTTGGACTGACTGATTCGTGTTAAAAATTGACGCCCAATAAAACGAAAAATATTTCTAAGGGTTTGCTATTATTTCTATTCGTCCCTTATGCGTAGATAACACATTCGATTGTGACGCTGATCACATTTTCTTCGAGCGTGCATCTTTGTCATCTGAAAGATTTGTTCTATACTCAAATCTATTATCCCTTAATGGATCTGTGCATCCTTTATTCTCGCTTTTCCCTCACTGTCAGTTGTTCCTGCTCTTGTTAAATTTTTATCTCTAATCCGCGAACGTATAAACATTTAAGTAAGTCCTTCATCCTCTTCTTATATTAATATTCTGATTCATCCACCGCGTTTACCTGGTGCATTGTGGGAGTATCCTTGTTCGAATGGTGGCCACAGTGGTACTAGGTCAAGGTGGTGTGTATCTTCCTGGGTCAGTATGAACTTAATTATGCTGGTCTTCTCCAGTGTGTAGAGTTGCTTTCTTTTTTCTCCTTAATATTTCGTACGCTTGTCGTCTGTAGCTGCCGTTTGAATGGTGAACAAACAATCACTTTGCTTTTCTGGACGGGAATTGCGAGCACTGCTTTGCAATCGCAGGCGTAGTGCGAAATAGCGATTTCCTGTTTTTCTTTTCATCGGGCACTCACTGCTTTGCAGTTGCGACTATATTGTTTTGATGAGAATCTTTTTGTGGGCGCTGCCCAGCAATCGCAATCATGGATAACTACTTCTCTTTTTTTGATGCTGATTACATCGCATTTAATGTTATATAGATAAGATATATCTTAAACAGGTAAAACGGCTAGCAAGACATGAAAGCCTTTCTCTAGGACATTCCTCATATTTTTTCTCTATACATTTATCCCCTTCGGACTGCTAGTTGTACAAGTATCGATCTCTTTTGACTCCTTTTTTATTTCCTCATAGTAGTTCTGACCGCCTCCTTCTTCCCTGAATAGCTTTCGTAGCGATTTCACTTTCCCTTTGTCCTACGTTCTTCTTTCTTGATGGGTAATCGTCCGTTGCTGACAAGCCCAACATATTTAGGAAAAAAAAAAAAAAAGTAAAATAAAAAAGAACTGTTCTTCTAAATCAACTATAGTTATAGAGAGAACTACTCTACATAAATACTAATATAAAATAATCTTGATTTTTTATTCCGAGTGTAGCTCTGTTATTTATTTAATATAATATTAAATATATCTTAGAATATATATTTTTTCAAAAATAAATACACTCGCTGTCGTATTACCGATAACAAATTGGAAATAAAATATTTCTTCACGGCAAGGAAAAAATCAAAGAAAACGTTTCTTAAAGTACAGAATTAAATTTTTTTATATTAATAACATGAGCAGATTACTACAATATTTCCATAAAATTCCTTTTCGCATCTATGCTTTTAGTGCTGTTTTATTTTTTCAAAGTACTGGCAATCAATCTTTATTTGTTTTCTAAAGTAATGACGTATAATACTTTTGAGAAGGTCAAATAGTTGTTTGAAAATAGGACAATTTTTATTAATTTGCTTCGTTAATTTCATTAAATTTTATTGCTAAACAAGCTGCTTTATTGATATTTTCGTATGGTTTAAAAGTAAATTCTGTTTTATGTAAGTTATATTTCACGTTAATAAGAATAACAGTTTCCAAGTGATTAAACTGTGTTACACATATTTCGCAAGATTAAATATCTAGCTCTAAACTATTTATTTTTCAGATGACTATGTTCTAGAATTAAAAAAAAAAAAAAAAAAAATAAATAAATAAAAGATGGTTATTATCACATTTACAGCAAAGCAGTTGAGCGTAATGTGTCAACCGCCATGGATGTTGTATGATAAGTATGAATTACTGTAATTTCAATTTACATAATACCAAAATTAACAAAACAAATATTTCCTGTAAAGTTTTTTAAAATAACGTTCGCTAAGACTAATCGACCAAGGCCAGTCAATTAAGCTCAAACGAATGGTTCCCGTTAAAAATAAACATGAAAATGGGAGAATAAATTCTTATGACTAGCAAACAAATTTTTTTGAATAAAATTTAGATGCTGGATCAATTTTGGTTTTTTTTTAATCAGTAGTTTTTCATAATCATTAAAATTAATTTATTTTTCATTTTTTGTGCGTGTAAAAATTTATTATAAAGACATGGTTTTTCTTTGAAAGAAAAAGAAAAAAAAGGTCATAATGTCAAATTATTGCCACGATTGAGTAATTTTTTCCATAATTTTTTTGTTGAAATAAAATCAGCATTTCAAGTCTTTGTAAGAAGAAATAATTTTTTAAGCGATATGTAAACGAAAAAAAGAAAAGACATGGAAAACCGCTGATTTATTTTCTAAGCGAATTAATTCCGAATTCACTCGGGTGTTTTTTTTTTTGATCCAATAATTATTTTATGCATTAAATTTGATATTGACTGAAGAATGAAAAAACTAAAAACTCACTAACACTAGACTAGGTCTATCGTTTCGTGGCCGAATCGTTAAGGGCGAATCACTATGGACGTATCGTTGAGGCCGAAACGATACGACGCCGCTGTAATAGAAGTAGCTTTGTTTGCTGCTTGTGCTATACATTAACCGACCGAGCTTTATCAGGAGGTTAGAGTGAGTGTGTTTGTGTGTGCGTTGTCGGGAAGATACCGCCATAGGCTCGAGAGGACACTGCTTTTTTGGGGAAATGGGCAATGTGCTGTGTACAGACACGTATTCACATAGTACACACTAGGTATGCGAGTATAAAATGGAACACAAGTAGCGGAAAGTTCGGCTTATCACAATTAGCGATCGGAACAACGTCTATAACGCGTAGCGAGCGACGAGAGTTGATTAAATGTACGTCGGTTTTCATGTTCTTCGAGATATTTGGTTTTTAGTCGTCTTGCAATATACAACGTGTGATGTCTTCAGTCGGAACACACATTGCATTTGCCCTCCGTATAACACACGACGTGATTATATATAGAAATACGAATTCTGTTATGTATCTCTTTTGTCTGTTGTTTTTCATTTTATTACACGTTTTCAAGTAAATAAACATCTAGATGTATTTCGCTAATTAGAATGTCGAGCGTTTAGAAGAAAAAGAAAAAGAAAAAAGAAAAAAGAAAAAAACATCAATTTTACGAAAGAATAGAGATTTGTTCAACTGAAGAGGAAAAAGGAATATCGTCGAGCTAACTTATTGGCTCTGGTGCCCGGGCATTTGAATAAGCGTAACCGAATAATAGCGAGCTGGACAGGAACCTTCGGTCAAACTACGCTTCAGAATTTCCGATATATCCTGGAAAGTCCAAGAATGTTGCAGCCGTTTCAGACCATATCACGTCCATCCGATCGCAAATCTCAGTGAAGCGGCAGTTTGTTTTAAATGGCGTATTACTGTTCATCAACGAATCATAGTTTGATAAAGAATTATATAAAAAAAAAAACTTGTTCTTCGTTTTTGTTCTTAAACTGTTAATAATTTTAAGGGATTTTTCATGTTTTTCTTTTCACCCGAAAAACAAACATTTTACATACTCGGTACTTTTGTTTTTTCTTTTCCGTTTCGGTTCATTAAAGTTTAGCCCGAAAAGTGAAAAATAGGAGAAGGATGGTATCAGATGTAAACACACGATCAAGTATAGAGGATAAAAAGGACCCGAGTGCCGTAACAACCGAAGAAGAAGGAGAAAACAAAAGACGCACAATGAGGACTTGGAAGATTGACAAAAACGAAGAGTGGAAAAAGGAACGTACGGAAGCGATACAGGAGCATTTGTGATTTGCATCGTACATAATAAAAGGGATAAAAGCGATGCAGAAAGCAAAGACGAAAGATTGCAGGAACAGCTGAATAGGGCACATAGAGGGAAAATTGTAAAACCAGGGATAGGATATTAGGTTGAACGGGTGGATGAAAGGAATTTTCAAGAATGAGGAGGAATATGAATTAAACCACAATTTGAAGTGAACAGCTGCGCAGAGGAGAGTAATATTGTGGGAGGAAAAAACACTCAGAAATCCACACCAGTAGGAAGAAGAATATCGGCTGAGTCGTTTTACTTTCGATTCCAGAATGTAATTTGGATGAAATGAGAGACAAGGATGTCGTACGAAAAGGATTATGTAATCAGTAGAGGAGGTAGAATTAGGAGATGAAATGGCTTATAGGACACTGTGAGAATCTGATATAATGAGAGCTTTATAAGAAATTAAGGATAAAACAAGACAAAAAGGACGGCTTTCAGAATAGCATTAAAAAATAGAACAAAAGCAAGGAAGTTTAAATGATTTCAAATAATTTAGGAGCGGTTAAAAGACTAAACCTACTTCGTTGATTCCTTCGGACCTGTCAGTGTGAAAATCGTAGTGTTTAAGAAAGTCCAAGACGTTTGAAAACTCCGATTTAATAACATGCTGATGGCTAGACTTGGTAGGGATGAATGAGTAAAGACAATTAGTAGGATGTAAAAAGTTTTTTGTAAAGATAAAATTGTATAATTTCTTCAGTTTTTTCTCCTTAACGATACAAATTCGGATTAACCGACTTTTAGCATCATCCAGGGGCTTCTCCGCGTCCAATTAAGACTAGTTGACGTTGTGGTTGTTATCAAAATACAAAAAGACATCTTATATTCGGATTGTATTTTTTTACATTTTCTTTTCACTTTTCAAATTAAAGATGGGAGATATTCCTATAAACTTTTTTTTGGTGTACTTTATTTAATGTTTAGTTATATTCATTATTTTATCAAAACTAAATAATAAATAGGATGTACAGATACGCTTCATTTAAGCATGCCAAACAGCTGGGAACAAAAACAAATAAATGTGAACAGTTTTTAACTATTATGCAGGGCTCAGTAAATATCAGTATAGGGCATTTAAAACAGTTTTTAGGTGATAGCGTGTATTGCTTTTAGCACTTTCAGACTTAAAATTTAATACATTCACGTCAAACGGTATCTAAATAATAATGCGTCCATTAAAGATTGTATTATGTTAACTACACTAAATATGTAAATATGCATACCTTCTTTATGCCAAGACAGTTCAGCATCATACAAAGAACAGATATTTCAGCAGACAGGAAATATTGCTTCTGGGACAGAATTTGTTGTGCGGGTTGCATACTAATTTTATAAGACTTTTTTGCAGGCATAATTTTTAAGGAAATATCAATTTAAATAAATAAAACAAAATAATACTAACATAATCACACTCTCTTTTTCTCCTAAGTTCTTCAGTAACAGTTTACCACCATGCTGACATATTCTACACCAACTACATTCTTTCGCTTGCTGCATACATATATACTACAAACCAAAAACCTAATATCCTATCTTTATTATATGTATAAGCAACCAATGTTAATAATAACTTGCTAACCTGTGCTAAGTTGTTTTGTGTGCTTGTGTGTGTGTGTGTGTGTGTGTGTGCGCGTGTAAGTGAGTTTGTATGCAGGTTGATGATGCATTTATTACTGCATAACCACTGTAATAATTTGCTAACCTGCACTAGTTATTTATGACTGTGTATACATTGAGAATATATTTTACAGTTGACTAGTCACCTTTAAAACTTTTCTAACTCCTACAAAATCTGCTGTTTTTTTTTTTTTTGTGTGCATGTTTTGGAAATGTGTTTTATTATACCCATAATCAGTCAATGCTAATATAACTGGCTAACCCAATATTACTGTGCATCCTGTGTTTGTTTGAATAGATGTGTCTCTAAGGATAAATTTAATATGAAATCTAATCTAAATTAGACTAACGATTGCTAACAATGCTTTAATTTTATGTGCATTTCACCTATGTTTGAAGCATCTGCTGTGTTTATGTGATTCAAAAGATACATTGATGCATATCTGACCAAAATAATTGTGATGACAATGCATGTGAACAGATATGTCTTAACTTACAGATTTTGTTAGGTATTCACATTTATTTAACCAAATAACCACAGTACTAACCTCAACAAGGTTTATTCTTGTTCTGGCATATATATGTTCCTAGTGTGATGCTAGTAATTTCATTCATTGCAAAGCTATGTTTGCAATCGCTAGTGACTTACTTTGGGAGTTTTACAGGACTTCCTGACTTAATGGTTATGGTACAATGGTTCGGGTGTATTATTGAGATAGCGGTGTTTAGTTGTAAAGATGTGTATTGTAGAATTCCTGGGGAGTGTAATTATGTTTGTCAAATAATAAAAATTTGGCTGAGAGGGAGAGTGTGTGTCCCATCAAACTGGTGAGTGTTACTTGGTAATTAAATTATACATTGCACTCATTGCAAGGCTGTTATGATCAAACAAAACTAGTTGTTACATATTGTTCTTGTTATATATTAAATGTTCACATCAGCAGATGTGTGTACTTCATTAACATCTTAATCTATGCAGTCAGTTTGATTTTCTAATTTAAGCTACATTAAATAATCGTATATATTACTAGGGCTGCATCAAATCTGTTAAGGTTGATAATTTTGGGGGTAGAAATTGCTTCATTGCATTAGAAGGTGGACACATGCACATTCACGGTCACACATGCATACACACCATTATCATCATCATTGTTACATCACATGCATGCCATTATGCTAAAGCACACATATGTATTATATCAAACGCACATAAAGCACATCAAATGCACAAACGTTACTGTGTTGGAAGGTTTTTGTTCTTCATACATTAAAAATTCCATAAAGACTCACATAATTTCATGGTAGACCCAACACATGTTAAAAAACAACTTATAAACGAATGCCCATAATATAAGATAATAAATGTATTTATTAAAATTATTATTTTAATTTTTAATATTTTTTATGCTACATTAGCTTTTTTGTCAATTAAAATCGATGTGAATTTTCATGTGTTTTTTAAAATCAACTAAAAGAAATGTAACTAAAGATCATTTAGATATATTCCCTGCTAAAAAACTTCACCTGAGATTTTACATATTGTGTCAGATGATATCCCATGTAAAGATATTAAGAGAGATTTTTTAGCAAGGAATGGTGTCTAAATGATCATTAGTTATATTTCATTTAGTCAAATTCAAAAAATACATGAAGATTCACATCGATTTTAATTGTCAAAAAAAAAAAAAAAAATTAGTGTAGCATAAAAAATATTAAAAATTGAAATAATAATTTTAATAAACACGTGCATTTTTATGAGAGTTTGATTTTACCACATTTTCGCTCTTTTATAATCCAAAGTTTCTTATATTAATATATATAATAACAACTAGCCGAAGATAATGAATCTGAAACAGAAAGAATAACACCACTACTCTCCCCTTTATGAGTTGGAAAGTGCAATGGTGCTATTGCTCTAGCACAAAGAACTATAAGTTGCCAAGTAAAATAAAATATATTATCGATGTATATATTCGAGACTCTTGTAATGAAGTAGTCAGTTAATAAGCGTTTTCAACAGACAATAATAACCAGACTGACACAAATTCAAAATAGTACATAAAAAAAAAAACAAAATTCTAAAAATATTTTACGAGTTGTATAATAATTAGGTGAATTTTAGTATTAGTTACTTAATAATTAATTACTTTAAAGAATGATTTTCAATATTTAGATAATTCATATTTGAAGGAAACATTTTGTAAAATTATTTCGTACCATGATAATATATCCAAATTGTCTTATATTTACAAGTATTTTTCTTAAGTGATTTAGAATGAAACAAATTATTTGAAAAGTCAAATGTAGTCGAGTGTATTTGTGAATTTTTGTTAAAATTTATGAGGGACTAGAACGCTAGAAAAAAATAATCACTTGAAAAACGATGCTTTTATGCTGAAAGTAGACGATTTAACGGATTTTGGATTTTTCGGCATGGCTCACCGCTAGAAAAAATCTGAAAAAATTCATTTTTGATGTATTTTTTCCGGTACACAAGAAAATAAAACAATACTGACCGTTCCAACATGGGAACGTGGTCAAAATCGCATTTTAAATATTAAATAATTTTTTTAAGGTCATGTTGACATTTGATCATTCTACAAAAATTTTCATCTAAAAGTTGTTAGTTACGGAGTACTCATGAATTTTTTCAGATTTTTCAAATCATTAAAACGTGAGAAAAAAAAATAAAACGTAAAAATCAATGTTTTTGGGTCCCTAGGGCCCCCAAAAAAATTTTTTGGTGCCTACGATCCAGTGCACCCTTCACTTTGCGCCTCAACAAATACTTTTTCACGCAAAAAAAAACATAAAAAAAATGAAGGGCATTTCACCATAATGTGTTTTTTCTTATCTGTTTTAGCTTTGTTCTTGGTTAATTTTTGAACGATTTCCATATTTTGGTACATTATTTTATGCGAGTAAATTTAGTTTAAAGCCCAATTGAAACACTAAGACAATGTGCACATGTGCAGACGAATCATCTCGATTTTTAATTAAATTTAAAACTAGATTTGTTTGAATTTTTAAAAAACTAAACAGAATTTTTAGAATTATAGTGTTATTAACGAATAGTTTTTCTATGCTACATAAATATATGATAAATTTTGTCAACTTATGAATTAAACGAAATAAGTTCATTTATAAACAAAGGAACTTAAATCAAAGAAAGTAGCTAGCTTGTTCTCCGAAACGCCGGAAGTAAAGGAACTTAAGGACTAAAGCCTTAGCCAACCTCCAAATTTGTGAGGGAGGAGTAGATCTGGAAAAGGAAGAAAAGAAAGCAGCCCAAGACGCGTTTTTAACCTTTTTGAGAGTAAATCGGAATTTGGCATTAGCTTTTATGTGATCTAGAAAGTTTTCCAGAGGAGGAGCAGCTCGAAAAATACGAAATGTGGATACACTGGCTTGGTGTGCAATTGAACACTCCACATTCCACCATAAGAACGAGGCGTAGGACTGCCTGATACTCCCAGAAGGAGGCTTTTGTGGAGAAGAAGACAAATCTAAAGCTGATGATATTAACTGAACAAAGTTTTCATACTGAGGCATAACATCTAAGTTAGGATCGAATCTGTAGGAAGAGGAATCCATGAACGAACGAAAATCAGACCAATTAACCTTTGAAAGGTTCCAACTAGGAGAACGGGATTCTTTTTTTATATGAGAGGAGGAAGTCCCATGAACGGACACAATAATAGGAACATGGTCACTACCAAAGGTTCCATTAAGGGTACTCCATGCGCATTTCAGGCTTAAATTAGGAGACGAGAAATCTATAAAACTGTAGGAATTTTGGTTTTTGAAATATGTAGGAGAGCCGTCGTTAAGAACCACAAGGTTGTAGTCTGAAAATAGAGTTTGAAGGAAGGAACCATTTCTGTTTAGTGATGAACTACCCCAGGTGGGAGAATAGACGTTCCAATCCCCGCCTATGATGAATGGGTGAGGAAAAGAGTCAAGAAGGGAGGAAAGAGAATGTGATCCTTTAGGTTATACAGGGGAGGAATGTAGACAGACACGAGATGAAGGAGATGAGAAATACTAGCGACTGTGTGTGAGATAGAAATATGAACAAAGTTGGGAGAGGGAATTATCTGTAGAACGTAAATGATACTATTTTAACATTAATAAAGTGAAAAAGAGAAATTCTTAACATAGATCCCGATCGTTATACCCGAGTTTTTCTTTTTTACTCGTTAACTATTTCAGCACTAACTCCGTCATATCTTACTGATTTGTTCTCTGCAGTAATTAATGCCTTATGTAAACGCTTTTTCAATTTAAAACAAAATGCATGAGTATACTTCACTGCAACATTATCAAAAATTTTAATTTTTCACATTAAAACAGTACACTAACTATTTACACTGGCACAATAATCGGTTAATAGAAAATAAAAAGAAAAACAAAACATTTATTTTTTCATCTTTTAAGCTTGGTTTTTGTTCAATAATACGTATCTTGTGTGAGGTTTCAAATTCTCTGCTTTCAAAACGCATGCCATCTTGATTTTCCCATCGAGTATGTGCAAACTACAACCTAGTTTTCAGTTAAATCTGTTCCACAACAGCCTAAAATTTCATCTAGGTGCAAGCTCCTTTCTTGTAATTTTCTACCCTCGGGTTTCGCTGAATAGACTACATTATATATGAAATCTTTTGCAAACGTTGAAGATGTTGAAACTACTTGACAGTAAGCAGTATAGACCGTACACAATCACGCTCGATTTATCGTATATTAGCTAGTTCTTCCAGAGACTATGGCTGAATTTGTATCACTCACTAATGCCTTTTTCAAAGGCTAGACACTATTCATCATGCAGGAGTACGTACATGTTTAGGAGCCTACCTTATCAGCCTTTACATTCGGCGTACTCGTTCTGTCTGGATACACAACCTTTGCACGTACGAAGTTAAATATTAATAGTGAACTGTTAAGAAATAATCATCCAAGCCTACCTCTGAAACAACTTTTCCCTGAATCCGAATAACATTTTCTCCGGTTTTCATACAGATTTAAACATTTTTAGCCTGAAAAAGACTAACCAATTTGCAACAACATCTTCCGCAATAAAATATTCACGGTATACGGACTGCGTGATTTACATTGAATGATATTTGGAGAAATATTTTAACAGAAAATAAGTTGCAGACTCCCAAAAACAACATATTACGTCTCCTTTTAAAAATACCGCGCAAGAAATCCATAATTACGAAATATCATAATCGGATAAAGCATGTACCAATTTTTAAAAATTCGGAACCTTCAGTTCTCGAAATTTGTACCTAACTACAAAAGTATACCATCATCTTTTAATCAGCTAGTTTCCTACCGACGCACGGTCTAAAGAATTCTCTCGGCGGCGATAAATCAATTATTCAAAAACTATACGTACATCTTATTAATACAAAATTGATACGGTGTCTGTAATTTAAATTTTAAATTAAAAGAAAAAACTTCCAATTTTTTTTTACATATATTATTTTAACTAGCGGCTGATCGCGCTCACAATCGAAGTACACGACGCACCATTAAAAAAATAACTAAATTTAAATGGACAATGCATTTGTTCCGTAATAAGTTCAAAATTGCGCCTAGGCCTACGTCAAAAGAAAATTCTTTTCTTTTTTTTCTTTTTTTTTTCCGTGTGTCAGGGGCCTTGACCCAACAACGTGAAAAATTAAATTATAAAACTAAATCGCCAAGCGGTCGGAAAGGAAAGACAGACACAAAGGATAGGAATATTAGATTCCTCGAAAGAGTAGATATAAGCGGGAGCAACAGAATCCAAGAAAGAATATAGCTGAGGTAATGGAGGATAGGAGAGACGGGGGCACTAGGAAAAAGGTGATCTAAACGCCTGAGCCATTTCGCAGATCTGAAAGAAGGTTGTACCTCCAGAGAAAGAGGAACAAAAAGATTTCCAAAAATTCTTCTTGTTAGATTTTTTCGCCGCGTTGGCTTCTGTGTGAGCTAAAATATTAGACAAACGGGAGCGGAAGGCATTAAGAAAGTTTCTTTGTAACAAAGTAGCAATAAGACTATATAAGAAAAAGAAACGATATAGGCAAAGAAACGGAACTTAACAATAAAAGGTCGATCTCACTGATCAGCTGATAAGACAAACAGGAACGCGTACAAAATATAGAGTCGAGAAAACAAAAATCAAAATTCAAATTTGACCCGTTTTAATATTTTACTTGGAAATTATTTTTTATTCATGCAGAATGCTGTCTAATATATACAGATAAAATTGTAGCGTCTATCGGTTATTTTAGAATTTTTGGAATTTTTAGAATTTAAGGGTGAAAGTACCTCAAGACTTTTTTTATATCTACTTCAAGTGTATGCCGAATCCGCGCCACTTTAAAACTTTTACCGCTTTTGCCTAAACCAGCTTATTTGAATTAAATTCGTGTTCTGAGGTCTATCAAGGAGAAAGATTGATTTCTATATTTCCACTATAGAAAGAGTTTGGTCGCAAGTTTAATCTTTATCGCAACAATGCTTCCCATGTACATATGTAATTACCGTTACCGATAAAGTAGTATTCAGAATCCTTTTTAAATGCTTTATAGCTTTTTGGGAAAACGTCTGCGAAAGTAAATTCATTGAAAAAGGGCATGGAACGTCGATTTTAGTATATGTACATTGAATCACAAAAGTCTTTACATACCTACTAAATCAAGGCCGTGTCCACGGGGTGGGTTTTGGGGGTTAACCCCCCCCCCCCATGAAAACTGAAATAGCTTAGGTACTTCATTAATATTTTATGCAAAATTTTTTGTTACGAGTATAATCAATAACATATGTCATTTTTATTAATGTTTATACGGGGTAATTCGTTTATTTAAATTATTAATACATAAATCAAAATGATGGAAATTATTAATAGCATGAATATTAGTGAAAAATGTATTTTTATTTATAAAATAAATATGCGAAGAAAATGTTCACCCCCCCCCCCCCCCCCCAAAAAAAATTCTAGGCACGGGCCTGTACTAAATTTTTGTTTTCTTGCAATTATCGCGAGATGTTTTTAAGATAGAAAACTGGAGAAAAATGTAATAGCTTCTTAGGACTAGGAACAATAAGGAACATAATATTTGAACAAGAAAAAAACTAAATTGAAAGAGTTAAGGCCAAAAAAACTAAAAATAGAAGGAAAAAAGTACGTCACAAAAGTCTTTATACAACAGCAAGTTGAAACTGGCCTTTCCCAATAATTAGATAATCCACCGCGATAAAAACGTTATCTGCAGTAGCTCCGGCCACTACGTAACCGTCCTGCTTCCGCGTTTTCCACTTACTGCAACGAGTTGAATAATCCGCTTTTAATAACTTTTAAACTTTCGTGACAAACTGTGGGACAATCGTTGAGTGTAAAATTCGGAAAGAAATTTCTTTCGATGTCCGTCAATTGATAAATTTTCATGCTGCACATGGAATTTCGTATACAAAAATTGCACATTTACTCCAAGTAAAGAGGAATACAATGGCAAAGATTGTCTAACGCCGCTTTAAAATCGAAGATCGACTTGAAAATTTGAAACGGACTGGTCGCGTCCAACGAGCGTTACGCCGCATGAATCGCAGCGGCCTATTATTCGAAAAAGAAGAGTGAACCCGAAACTTAGCGCGCCTCCTAAATTAACGTCCGAATACTGTGCAGAAACCAAAAAGCATTGTAGCGCTGATACCATCCGTCCTGTTATCAGAAAAGAAGGATATAATGGCCGAGTCGCTTGAAAAAAAAAACATTTATCAACGATCGAAATAATTCGACTGAATTTTGCTCTCGAGAATGTTTGGAAGCCCGAATCATATTGGAGTGACGTAATATTTCGCGACGAATCAAAATTTAATATTTTTAGCTCCGATGGTAAAGTTATGCTGTGGAGGAAGCTTAATGCAGAATTAAAACCGAAAAATGTGAAACCAACGGTCAAACATGGAGGCGGCAGTGTTATGATATGCGGTTGTATTCTAGCGGCGAGGGGAGGGGGGATTAGTCTTCATTGACACGATTATGAATGCCAATATGTACGTTAACCGTTTAAAGGAAAACTTACTAAAAAGTGTCGAGAAATTGGGGATTTCATGATCGTTTAAATGTTATCAGGACAACAATCCTAAGTATAAATTACGTATAGTACAAGAATGGCTTCTCTGTCGATGCCCCAAAGTCCTTAAAACCCCCGCCCAATCGCCAGACCTAAATCCCACAGAGAGTGTATGGGACGAGTTGGATCGCTGCATTCGCCAAACGCAAATTACTTCCAAAGCTGAGTTACGACAATGATTGCAAGCGGAATAGACTAATCTGACGGCCGAATACACCAGTAAAATAATTTTAAACATGTCGCATCAATTGCAAATGGAAATGCTACGAATTATTAAGTTACCAAATTTTTTCAGTTTTTATTGATCTCAGAGGAATATTTTTACTTTTCTATCTGGCTGTGTAAAGACTTTTGTGATGTATTTTCTTGTTCAATTTCCAGTTTTTTTTACCCCAGTTCTTTTAATTTGGTTTTTTTCTTGTTCAAATATTATGTTCCTTGTTTTTCCCTATTATTATTAGAAGATAATGCACTTTTCTCCATTTTTCTATCTTTAGTGAATCTCACAATAACTGAAGGAATACAGAAATTTTCGTAGGCGTGTAAAGACTTTTGTGGCTCAGTGTGTATATTCGCGCGTGGAACATCTATTACATATTTAAAACTGTAAAATGTACATATATGTACATATATAGTGATACGGATTCGGTGCGCGTGGCGCTATATCTTTATGACGTTTGAGTTAGAAATTAGTCTCTGATGGTTCATCTATTCACGATGATTGTATCGCCGCTTTGCCGTGTCAACAATTCCTAATCGGCCAAAACCAAAAATCCCCTTTTTCAGTTGCAAGTCTGGTCGTTCGAACGGTCGCATAGGAGTAGAGACGCGTTAGTGTCCGAGTGGTAGTGGACGAGGGCTGTGACAGTGGTGCTTGCGGTGAAAGCGCGGGATATTGCGTGTCGAGTAACGTTGAGCTACAGGCTGACTGTAAAATTCCGCCAAAAGTCAGACAGGGGAGTATGTGCGGTGATATACGCAGAAGTTTCTATAAGAACACTTCTGCCTAGCCTTTACCGTGACACTGATCAGTCGTCGATCTGTTGTTCTGGGTATTTAGTCGTTGCAAAAAGTATAACTAGTCGTCTTCGTACCGTCTTTTTTTCTCAACATATGAGCGTCATGCCGTCAATTTAAACCGTTTTTTTTAAATATAATTTGCTGTGATACATGTTTTATTCTTTGTGTTTCGCTTGTTACCGATGTTAATGCGATACATGCGCGTCCAGTCGATCGTTTAATTAATTGTTATGGGCCTTTTTCATAAGTATGCGTAATTTTACGACCATTGTCCATTGTTGAACGCGTGGTGAATTTCCGCAGTGACATCTTTCAGCAGCGGAGAGAGGCAGCTTTTGTGGACGGAATCGGAGCCGCAAGGTCAAATAAATTATAAATTTGGTGCGTTATGTCGAATTTTGTCCGTATTTACTCGTACGTAATAAGTACCGTTGAGTTATTTGTGGCATAGTCGATACCGCTGGCACCCGTTTCGTATAAAAAATATATGTAAAAAAGAAAAATTAACTTTGGTACGCAGTTTATAGTAATTTCACAGGAAATATCAGTTCGCTTCAAATAAATGGCGTCCGTAATCAGGGAGTGAATTCACGTCAATAGAAAGTAACAGATTCGAAAATAATAAATGATAATGCATATTACCGCCGTTAGAACTTGAGAGATCATAATATAATTAAGTTAGATACTTTTTTAAGTAGTTGCAATAAAACACAGGTAGGTGGAAATACATAAATTTTTCTTAATACGAGATGGAAATAGTTGAACTATTTCATAAGTCTTAGTGGAATGATAGTTGGAAGGTCTTTTAAAAGGCGGTATCTTTTAGGGAGATTTCTACATACTAACCGCACGGATGTGCATGTATACGTATGTGATATCAGTGCTGAATTCTCAGGTACTTCTAGTCATACGGTTAAGTACCAGAGTAAATTAAAAAAAAAAACAAAACAATATGTCACTACTCCTCTAACAGCAGAGATCCATCGGCTAAAGAAACAGTTTTTAGCTTGCCAGTAGACGATGCGAAGAAAAATCCGCGTAATATGTAAGACATCAGTGTGTAATAGTTGAATTTCGATTTGATGATTTGCTCGTTTTCATGTTGTGTTCGCTAGGCGCTTGGAGTACTTCTCAGATATAAACGAGTCACTAAGCGTGAGATTATTTACATAAACATAAAATTGCACACTCAAATAACTGTGTAACGTGTAACTTTCCCGATAATATTAAGCATATCCTTTCCGGCTGTTATTAATACAGATTTTAGCAATATTAGCCCTGATCAGTTAGTAACTAAGCTATTTACAATATTCAATAGTTTTACGATAGCCGAAATAAATCACCGTAAAGTACACGTACACCTGTATTAATATTAATATTTAAGGAATACTAATTATTATTAATATTGTAAAACAGTCTGTCAGGGATCGAAGAGTTCAATGAACCAATCCCGTTCGAGCGAGCTACTTGGGCGCGTTGTACAGTGCACATTTTTCACGGTGAAACTGTAACTATGCTAACGCTATTTTGTCATAGTGAAATGAAATTTACAACTTAATTTATAAATACGCTTGGCGAAAATCCGTTAACTGTGACTCGCGAAAAGGGATATAGAAGCGTAGTGCTACAAACCAGTGAAATCAGATTGGCAATTTAGAGAAGTTCATTAATGTGAGCAGACACATGTTGCATTCACTTTTAAATAGATTTCTTAATGTATTTGTAATTTTCCTTTAAATCATATATTTCGACTTCTACAATATCTATGAACTTCACTTTATAATAATTTATCTATTAGTTTATGTTTTAAATTCAGTTTGAATTATTTCCTTTTCTTGTAAATTATTTTCCTTAATGAAATTTAAATATCAATTTTCTTTTACATAAATTTAAATCTTTATTTTTTAAAATAACAAAAAAAAAATGTTTCTTAATTTGTTTTTTTGTTTGCGTATATGTCGAGTTAATTCCATTTCATTCAAGAAGTATTGAAGAAAAAATTAGGATTGCCACTGGTACAGAGAGAGATGTATATGGTTCCATTTGCGGTTATGATACCATGATGCAACCGGTATTATTACTATTAATGATTATACTAGAATGTAAATTAAATACCACAGTTATATTGCAAAAGGTAAATTTTTAACATTCCTTTCTTTTTCTATTCTACTCTTGTTGCCGTTCACGTTCTGTGTCCCTGATTTATGGCAGCAGAGAAAATGTACATTTCGCTGCGATAAATCGTGGTTGGGTTAGTAAAAATTTTTTTCTGACAAAAAAGTTTAAAATTTCAATAAAAACAATCTACAGTTACTTGAATAACCTTGATTTTTCGTGAAAATCATTAAAACCTATAGTTGTTTCTGCCTCCTTCCTACAGTCTTTAACTGGCTCCATTGTTCTCTCACTCCGTAACGATTCACTATTAAATTTTTATTGTTTTTACGTTTTTTTACTTTTTTCCTTACATGTTCTCACCATTCAAATGATATGATTGTTTACAACCTGGTAATTTTTGAATGGTTTTCTCTTTATCTGAAAAGCTGCATATTTTTTTTTTCTTTTCTTGGGCGCGTCAATACAGCACATTTACCCAACACAAAGGCAAGGAATTTAAAAAATAGCTTAAAAGAACATAACATACCGAATTTTAATCTGGCAAAAGCAAACAAGAATGAAAGGAACAATGGACCACGTGTCAGACTTTTCTGTTCTAAGTAAAGTCAGCGACCGAGCCATGGTGACCCCCCCCCCCCCATGAATTGTTCTCGCAGAGACTTCAGAGTAATTAGCCGACTGCGGGTAATACCGTAATCTCCCACGACCATTTTCTAAATGGATCATTTTCTCCAACGCAGTGCCCTTTCTGTATGGGAAGTTTCATCCCAACCGTTCAGCACATATTAATAGAATGCACAGTATTCATATCAACACGGACGCTCTTACCGTATAAAACACTCTGCGATATGCTATTAAACTCCCAAACAA
Source organism: Icerya purchasi (assembly GCA_039619475.1). NCBI lineage: Eukaryota > Metazoa > Arthropoda > Insecta > Hemiptera > Monophlebidae > Icerya > Icerya purchasi. Next base: position 104,946,378 of record CM077115.1, read on the forward strand.
CAATAAACTCAATCATTAATTTTCTTAAAATAAACAGAATAGCTAAAGTAATATAGTCGCAAACCCCGCTCAGTGGGTCGTGCTAGCCGCAGCAGGTAAATACGGCAGAATGTAGCTTAGGGGATTAAAAGGGGAAAAATAAACAAAACCGCGCGCGATGAACTGAATGAATGAAGCTAGGACAGAAACAACCGATAAGGAAGGGAACGTGAGAACATTGCTACATGGAGTAGAATGGCCAAAATCCAAAAGTTGAGAATAGAAGAGAGAGAACGCTCCAAAGAAAGCAGGGAACATTCGAAGAAAACATGATTGACGTCGTACAAAAAAAAAATGAATCGTCGAAGTGAAGAGAACACCGCGAGGAAGAGTCGAGGGAAAAACGATAAAGTGACGAAGGAAGAGGGCTATGACCAAAACGAAGGCGACATATAGCGGTGATTAGGGAACGAAAAAGAGAAGGAAATTTGTCAAACCAACAGGTGAAAGAAGGCGAAAGCTGAACAAAAAGATAAACGGAATTCGGATTGGAGAAAAGAGGAAAAAAGATATCATTCCATAATTTAAAGTGGAACTGTCTGGATATAGGATTAAGGAGGTATTCCGGTATGGAAGCATAAATTTTGAGTGTTCTTTAGAGCTCAAAAAAAAAAAAACAAAAAAAAAAAAAAACGAAAAATATTTTTACCATTCACTAAGATATTTATTGATATCTTAAAAATATATAAAAAACATTTGGAAAAAGAAAGGGATTGATAGCCAATTTTTAAAGTGAACAGTTGTGCACTCTCGCGTTAAATTATTGCTTTTCAGGTGTTGCTATAATCTAGTTGTGTATGTGTTAATTTTACCCTTCCTTTTTTTTTTGTTCTGTGTTTCCTAAGAAATTACCTGCTATCGAAGTCGGCTTTTCTTATCTATTAAATAGACCAGCGTAGCTCATCGAATAATGGCAGCCCCCGTCCGCAACTGTCGTCCATTAACATGTAGATTGGTAATGCGCCTACGTACGCTACAAAAACCCGAGGTAAAATCACCCCGTTAACCTCGTTCGCCTATCCTACCGATAAACACGGTTTGGTTTTCAACTGTATTCTTAATTACAAAATACGTGATTATCTTATTGCAATAATGGACCTGGTAAAGGGACCACAAAATATTATTACTGCTGCCAAGGTAAGCAAAAATCGAATTATTTTACACTTAAAGACACCAAAATTTGTAGAAGAATTTGTGGTTTTACTATTGAAACAAACTTCATCAAATGTAGAAGGTTGATCAGTCCAACGCAAAAAATCGTGCTCTCTCATGTAAAACCGTACCAAACAAAATTCTAGAGCATTACGGAACGGAAGCAGACGAGTCTTTGAGTACTCTCAAAGAGGTTCTAAAACCTCTCGAGGCATCAATCAACAAAAAATTCGAAGCAAATGAATATCCGCTCCCCGCCACTAATTTTGCTTTATTTGTGGACATGTCTAAAGGAAAAAAGCTGCTCTGGAAATTCAATCAATTCTTGCCGACGAATTCAAAATTCCTAGCGACTCGATGATTAGTTCACCTCTCTGTAAAGGATAGATCCACAAAAGTGCACCTAACCAAGATTTAGAAAAAGCTGAAAGAATTGCAGAACTCCAGTACCCCTACGACTGGAGCCCAACCATCTCCTTAGGAAATATCTATTTTTTTTTTCCAAATGTAAACGAGATATGGATAGATCTCAAATATATATTACATAGCTGGACCTGCAATGGTGTTTATAGGCATCTAGAAGATCTCAAATTAATCCAGTCTATTTACGATCCAACTATAATATGTCTGCAGGAAACACATCTTAAGAATAACCAAACCTTAGATCTTCCGAACTGCAATATCATCAAACTGCTCTTCGAACTCGGTATCTGAAGGAGTAAGTTTAGCCGTTAAAAACTACCTCAATTTCAACCAGCTTCAATTACAGACAACCATACAGGCTGTTGCAGCAACCATATATCATTCATCACCACCCACTATCTGCTCAATATATTTATCTCCAAGAGATAATATCACCCGAGAAGACATCAGTGAACTCATTTTGGCTCTTCCAAGTCCTTTTCTTATCTGCGGAAATTTAAATGCCCATTCCCCATTCTGGGATGGATCATGCTACAACTCTAGAGGAAGAATCATTAAAGAACTTATTTCCAGCTACAATCTCGCTCTGCTACATCCCGAGGATCCAACGCACTATAACTTTTCTCACAAGACATGGTCAATGTTGGATTTAATTATTACCACCCCAGCCATTCTTAACGCTGTTGAAGTCTTCAACCATGAAGATCTTGCTGGAAGCGATCATACTCCCGTAATTGTTCATCACGAGCATAGCAAAACTGTATGCCCATCTCAAGACATAAAATACGACTACCGCAAAACAAATTGGAAAATATATGGCTCAACCTTTCCACCAGTTGCCAGCATCGAAGCCAGTCAAACTTCAGACACCAAAAATCTCGTCCAATCGTGTACAAATATTATTGAAAACCACGCGAACTCCATGACTCCCAAAATTAAACATTTACGTAAAAACGCTGTCCCATGGTGGACCTCAGATTGTTCCGCCGCTATACGTAATAGAAGAAAAGCATTGGAAAAATTAAAAGCCGCTCTATCTCTGGAAAATCATGTTAATTACCAAAAACTTCGCGCTAAAGCACGATATCCTCTTTAAAACAGGCCAAACAAATTTCACGGCCGAAATTCGCACAAACTATAAACTGTTTCACCTCTGCCGTAGTCTGGAAAAAAATTCGAGCGCCTGATAAGAAAAATTTTTCACCAATTCCCCTACTAGTATCAAATTGGATAACTATATCAGCGCAGGCTTAAACGAAATAGCTTCATTGTTCGCGTAATTTGTAGCTTTTCAATCCAGTAACTTGAATTTCTCATCAGAAGCGCTTAATCACAAAAGAAATCTCGCCTCCGTAAGACTCGATTTCCATTCTGGCAATAAAAAACCTTATAACTGTCTTATTACGCTCGAAGAATTACAAAAAAGGTATCAAACAATTGAAACCAACTGCAATCGAACCGGACACCATTCATGCTTACATGCTCCAAATGCCCCTGAACCAGCTATTCTTATCTTATTATCAATTTGTATTCATATCTGGACAATGAACACGATCCCTAACTCATTTCCGATCCCAAAACCAAATAAAAATCCAATGTTATTAGACAGTTACAGACCTATTTCGCTTACTAGTGTTCTGTGTAAACTCCTGGAACGGATCATAAACACACAAATGCAATGGCTCGTCGAATCTAACAACCTCCTGGCCGAATCACAATGCGGATTTCGAACGAGCAGATCAGCGATCGACCAACTGCTATTTCTCAAACAGTCCATTCAAACATCATTTATTCGTAAAAATCAACTACTGGCAATATTCTTTGACATATTCGAAGCCTTCGACAATACTTGGAAAGAAAAAATTCTAAAAACTCTTCACGGCTGGGGAGTTCGCGATCACCTAGCATACTTTGTTGAAAATTTCCTATCGAGTCGCAAATTTCATATCCGACTAGGCTCAGTTACATCAACTCCTCATGGGCTGCAGAACGGTGTCCCTCAGGGCTCCGTTTTCAGCCGTTCCTCTTCAACATTGCCATAAACGACATTCCGGAACAAATACATCCGCCTGTCCAATGCTCCTTATTTGCAGACGACCTAGCTATATTCATCTCCCGTTTGGTCCTATCCCTCGGAACATCAATACTACAGGAAACAGTCGACAGATTACAAGCTTGGTCAGTCCACAACGGCTTCAATTTCTCCAACACGAAAACAACGGCTATTTATTTCTGCAGAGTTTGCCGCTGTAGTTATGAAATTTCAGTCCAACTAAACAACGTAACCATTTCATCATCAGATACCGTAAAATATATAGGAATAATAATTTTGGATGAAAAACTTACAACTAAAACAGACTGCACCAAAAAACTAAATTTAATACGTAAACTGGCTAGCACATTGTACGGCTCAGATTGTTCCTTCTTATTGAAAATCTACCTAGTACTGGTTAAATCGAGGCTCAACTATAGCGCTCTAATCTACTCTTCGGCTAATTAAAATATCATCAACTCACTCAATCATTGCTGCGAGACTCGCTATTGGCGCTTTTCCTGCTTCTCCATCTGTTAGCATTCTTTGTGAAGATAGTATTCCTCCTCTCGATATTTACCGAGACCGGACCATTTCAAACACGTGGATTCGTCTTAAGTGGTCGGTCAACTTTCCTTCGTTGAACTCGCTTCGACCACCACCTCATACATTGGTGCCCATTCTCTATAAGCAAGTCGCAGAAATCTTAGATTCGATGCAATTCACTTTACCGCCGACATATCAACTAACCATAGAGCATCAACACACTTCCATCGGTAAACTTGCATCTCGACATAGATCTTCAATTCCAGCAATTCTCAAAAACAGAAACATGTCCTAGCATTTTACGTTCCGCATATCAATGCATGATCAGCAAATATGACAGTTGCAAATTAGTTTTTACTGACGGCTCCAAAACATCTCAAGGAACAGTTTGTGGAATAGCATCCGACAAAAAAATTATTCTCCGCTACTCTCTTCCGGCACTATTCACTATTTTTTCGGCAGAACTATTTTTTTATGTATAAAACTTGCAATAGAAAATGTCATTAATTTCCGATCCTCACTCCTCACACTTCATACATACAGACACTCATTAAATGCGATCACATTCATTCAAAAATACAACTCTCTTCACCAACACCCAATAGCCAAGGAAATTATTCGCACTCTTTGTAGTACATATACCCGTGTTTCGTTCGCATGGATCCCATCACACGTTAGGATCCAGAGGAATTCATTCGCAGATGCTGCGGCAAAAGAAGGCTCATTGTTCTTTCCGGTACCGAACACTGAAATTCCGTCAATGGATCTGAAGGCTCACATAGTTCAAAAATCACTTCAAACATGGCAAAAACAGTGGACCAACATCCTAAACACGAATAAGCTGTGCTCAATTCGAGATACTATTCGGCCATGGAAAACCTGTGATTATCTAGCAATCGAAGGAATGAAATCGTTGTCACAAGACTCCGCCTAGGTCACTCCAAAATCACTCATAGTCACCTCCTGTCTAAAAAAACCTATTAAACTGTGTTCCAATTGTAATTCATTTACTCGTCCGCTGTCCCACCTATAATTTATACCGAGCGAAATCCTGTCTGATCGCCACGACAAAATTGAACGCCTCTTACGTTTTCTCGAGACCACTAACGTATTCCACTCCGTCTAACTCTTATCTTATCCGTGCCTCTGGACTGGGCGGCAGTATACGGCACGCTAATCAAAGCAGAAGAAGAAGAAGAAGAAAAAGAATAATTAAAATTTAAAAAGTTATAAGTTGGTAAAGATGGGGTAAAAAAAAAGGAGGTGTTCTGGTTGACACGATTACCGCCCTTCTGGTCATCTAAAATAAAATTTAGAAACCGATTTTTAATCAGTAAGAATGTCGTTATAGTTCCTGTTCAAGTGAAAACGAATTCTTTTTTTTTCCCCCATAAAATGGCGGTCGTCTGAAGAATAAAATACATTTTTTGACTTTTTTTTTATTATTTTTAATTATTTTAAATAGTAAAAAACATAATTTTGGTACAAGAGTGGTAGGGGCGATAGAAGGTTATATATTCAGGTTTGGTACAAAATTTGAAGTAAATTGGTTAAATAGAACTTGAGACATCATGTCAACCATATTGAAAAAAGTAGTTTTGAGAAAAACGCTTTTAAAATTCTAAGAAATTTTTAGGCAGTTCTAAGTTGTAGAATGATGTAGGTTACATTTTGTTAATCGGCGATTTGTGGTTCATAGTGCGTGCCTTCTTTGACTCCAAAAACGAAATTTTCGGAAACTCGTTCTGATTTACGAGCATTCCTAGCTTCCTTAAGAAGCATCAGAAGCTCGATGCTCGAAGCGCTCAATAGCGAACGTATAACCTTCGGGACCAATAGAAATTCCCATGACATTGATCATTTTTAAAATTGGTAAGAAGCCTTCATTGAAAATGCAAACAGCCGTATTATAATTTGCGATTTCAATTGTCCGTGTTCCTGCATGTATGAAAATCTGATTTTAACGGGATTTTCACAATCTTTCTTCAACTTGATGTTAGTCGATACGCAGTACGGATATGCTCAGATACGTATTATTGTCTCAGTTTTCGACTACTACTATTCAGACAGCAACGCAGTCTCTACCAGATTTGACTGTTCTTACGAGCGTGGACGGGGATTTTTGGTTCTGGCCGAGAAGCATCCTTAACGGAACCATGTAGCGACCGCAAATTAGAACAATATTTGAGAGATCGCGAAAATATCAGGGAATATTTTCTAGCTTGAACACTATCAAAAGATAACGCTACAAGTATACCGAATAATCCGTCCCACATTTCACATACAAAAATTAAAATGAACACTCAAAACGATTTATTTTCAAACTGTCAGCAGCATACGCATATTTACGTTTCGTGAAGATTGAATCTAAATTGAGCTGAACTGAACACTGAACACGAAAAGGGTTTTAAAAAAATACGCTACTCCGACCTTCGGTTAATCGATTATTAAGTGTTTAAGGTTATACCAATATTTATACATTTATGCAATGTCAACATACGAAAAATGGTCGGATCCAGCGTAATGGGTTTAGTTACTGCGCTACACTACAATAGCTATAACTGTAAATCAGTGGAATTTTAAAAAGTATTTAGTATTTGCTACTGAGCATTTGTAATTAAGGAAAAAAATAGTCGCCTGTCCTAAAAGTGACAAATTAGTATTTTGTTAATTTTATAATATCGTATTACCAGGCTTACTGCGAAAACCTTTTAACCACCTCAAATGGCAAGAATATGAAGAAGTCATTTTATTCATTAAGAAGGACCTTTAATAATGTAAATGGTCGTTTCATAGGCAGATTTTCTTCCCAAAGTCTTTACTCTCTCTCTTTTCGTTCTCACCGTGACTTTTGGACTGATCTCTATCCGTCCTTTTTTTCCAACCCTGACTCCTTTTACCGTACCTTACAGCCTTCTCCATCCGTTTCTCCTTGATTTAACAATTTTCCTAATATTAGGCGTTCTGTCACTTCTTCCATAGTTCGCCTTCGTTTTAATCATAGTCTGCTCCCGGCTTCTCGTTTCCGCTTTGCTCTTGTTCAATCTTCTTCTTGGTGTCCCTTTCATCCTCCTACCTTAAATGTCACCTGTGACGCAAACCACGTACTACTTTGCTTCATTTCTACAGAACGCGCCATCTTTTATTCCAATTTGCTTAGCCTTGGCCTCCCTACTCCTTACAGTGTGCCCTCTATATTCTCGCTTTTCCATCTCCTTCTGTTGTTCCCTTGTTGAAGCCGCCTTCATTTCTTCTGTCTCTAATCGTTTCTCGATATAACCCGTCGTTACATATGTCTTTCTATTCTTCTAATCTTTTGTGTTGGGTAAATGTCCTGTGCTGTCGTTCCCATAATTTAAAAAAAAAAACAAAAAAAATTCTTTAATGTAACACACAAATCTAAATCTGATGACAATTTGTTCTGCGCTAGACGTTACTTCAAATTGATAAAAGCACTGTAATTCACCCCATCTCTATTAACATTAAATAAAAGTAAATAAATCAAATTAATTCGACATGTTTCGCGGTCTCATGCTCCATTATTTTGTTTATTACTAATGATAACATTTAAATCATCGATTACTATTAAGGACTAAAAAGATTATTATAATATACGTACATACATATATACATATATTGAGACAGATTCGCTATTTGTAACGCTATCTCTTGACGGTGTTCGAGTCGGAAAATATTTTCGCGGTAAAGTCATTAATTCACGATTTATCGAATATCGTTCGGTTTTGCATCGCTGCATTGTCTTGTCAAGGATGCTTATTCGGCTGAAACCGAAAAATCCCGTGCATAGTCGTACATACGGTTGCGCCGGGATAGAAGACTGCTTTAGCGTCGAGGAGTTAGTGGTTGAAAGTTGGGACAGTGACATGTGCCGGCGGGAGAAGCGCAGTCATGCCGTATGCCGAGTAACACCGAGTCAAGGGAAGATTGTAGAAAAATTCCGCGAAAATCAGGCACAGTAGCTATTCTTCTAGAAACTTTTGCCTATTCTCTGTTAATTTGTCACGTCACACATTGTGTCAGTTGTTGATCGTCAATCATCGTTGCATAAGCCGTTTAGTTGTTACATCACCGTTTTTACGTGTAATTTAAGCACCATGCCATGGATTCGAGCCGTTTTATGTTTATTCAATTACATTGGAAAATTGATATCAAAGATCGGATTCATAAAAAATAATGCCCGTAAAAGGAACACCGAAAAAGGGACTCGAAAAGTGAATCTATATTAAAATGGCGCTCCGAAAGAGGGAATAGACTCAATTTATATCAAGTGGCCCTAACCAAGGACTCGAAGAAGTCGTAATTCACACGAAAGCCTGAATTTGTATCAAATGGCGTCCCCCCGAACCGAGGGCACGAATTAGAAGACATTGTGCGTGTGCGCGGACCCTGGAAAAGTTGAAAAAAAAAAAATCGATAAGTCATTACATTTTATATTTCTTTTACATATCGTATTTATTCTCTTATATATGTATTCGTCAGTCAGTCGGTGTTTGTCTTGATATTATTTTAATTTGTGTTTTTTTGTTTTTAGGTTATCTATTATTTGTCCGGTCAAAATTTTAGTAAATTAACATAAAATGGAAAGGGATCAGGTGGCAGGGATCACAATGCAACAACGACAGTGTCGTGACTCCGCTACACTGTCCTTTTTAGAATTTTTCAAAATACTGAATGATAAATTAGATAAATTATTCGAAGAGCAGAACAAAAAATTAGATAAATTATTCGATAAGCAAAACGAAATATTAGATAAAAAAGTCAATGGATTAAAAGAAGAAATAAAAAGCGAAATAAAAAAGCGATAATAATAACAATGATATATAATTAATAGGAATAATGATAATAATAGTGATATTGTTAACAATAACGAGGTTATAAAAAATAATAATAATAATAATAATAATAATAATGAAGATCTTACAAAGAAAACTGAAATAAACAACGTAAAAAAATTAAAGAACAAAACCGAGACACGTCGCAAGAGGCATCGGAAAAATAAAATAGGAAAACAGGGTGGAAAAAGAAATAAAAAACTAAAATGGATAAGGGAAAAATGTACCGAAAGGAAAAAAACAGTTAAACCCACGAGTAAAAAAACTTAAAAATAACCCCTAAACGAAGTCAGATATTAAAACCGAAGTTAATAATTTAATGCCCGTAAAGGTAAGAAGATATTTTAAGGTAAATAATTCTCGTCAAAAGGGACACGGCTCCCGTTGCGGTTTCCGGTGCTGGAGGAGGTATCGTCGAAAGTAATTAAGAAATCACGAGATTAGCCGTTTTCCTGGATTTGTCGCAACATTGTGTGGAAATTAACGCGAAATAAATTAAACTAAATGTTTAAATGTGTTATAAGAATAACCCTACTAAACCCGGAAGTTAAATAGTTTACCTAGTCCGGAACATTGTCGACCTACGGCCTGCACTCCGATTACGAGACTATTTTCGGTGTATTGCATATTTGTTCGCTTATTTATTCTTTCTATGGTTTTTCTCGGTATCCGCTATTTCGATGTACTCGACGATTTAGGCGCGACGGACGATGTGGACGACATATCCCGTGATGCGATTTGATTCATAATTGAATATATGTTACACGAAAAAAAAACAAAAAACGATTAGCGATATGGTTTTCTCGCGTGTCCGATGAATATTGGCCCATCGTTCGAGTGAATAACCGTTCGTGGATACTGTTCTTGCGATTTGCCTTGTCGATGTGTCCGATTATGAGCCATACTGCGCTCGTGCGTCAGTTCGGAGGTAGGCAGGACTACGCGACGAGGTAACAATTACGGTATATACTTAATTTATTTCGTGCCGATGTTGTGTTCTCGTTTGCGTACGCGGTTCGGATGACAATTTGCGATTTTTGCTTGTCGTCCGACGATTTGCGACTTTTATATGGTTACGCGACGCGTGATTTTTCCCGCTGTCCGACCTTTATTGAAATAACCTGGATGTGTCTTTGCGCCTGGCGTTTGGTTATGTTTTTAGATGTTGTCGGCGTTTTCAAATTTCGTTGTTCGGCCGACGATTTGCGATTTTCTGGTTATAGTCGTGCAATTTGCGATTTTCCGGTTATCGTAGTGCGATTTGCGATTTTTTGTTATCGTCCGACGATACTCTTTAACCCTGCCTACTGTCAGGTGAAATATTGTTTATTTTCCCGATTTTGTTTACTCGTCCGACGATTTGCGATTTTCCGATTATCGTCGTGCGATTTGCGATTGCCGCCGATCCGCCAACGATTTCCGATTTTTTTGTTTATCGTCCAATATTTTCAGTTTGTCAAATCGGTCGACGATTTTGTTTGTTTTGTCCGTTCCATTACGATTTTATTGTAGTTGGACGATTTCTATATTAATTCATATTTATGTTTGTGTTGCGATTTATAGTGTGTATTTATTGTTTCGTTACGGTGTAATTTGTCGCAGCGGAAAGTGTTGGGAACACTTAAAATCGGTGTTTACCGTGCAACTACAAGTTTGCGGCTTGGTGTACTTATTTTTTTTTTTTTTTTTTTTTGCGATTAATCGTATTGCGGTTTTCGGATATCGCGTGCGATTCCCGCCTGTTTCGTTCCGCAAACATACTTTAGGTTAATTTATCAATTCTGGAGCGTGTGTGAGAGTGGTTGCGCGTGTATATTCGGTGCATATGTGGCGATATGTGTTCACGACCGAAGTTTAGTAGGCTCCACGGAGAATTTTTGCATTAATGTTTTGTTTTCTTCTGTTCGTTTCGAAAGTTCGGTTTTTTACGTTGAATCATCACGGTTGTCCTCCTAATAGTCGTTCCTGGTGTGATTTCGTTTATACATATATTCTTGTGTACTGTTCGTCCTCTGTGTTTTTCTTTCCTCATTTCGGTTGGAGTCCTCAACGAGTCTCTTTTGTTTTTTTGTGTTTCGTGTTTCGGGTCGCGCCCGATGGCTCGACTTTGCTTTGGATTGGTAATCGCTTTGCATAGCCGAGCATAGGTTGTTTTTGTCGTTTTCTTGAGATGTTCGTTGACTGCGTCCACCGTTGCTAGGTGTGCGTGTGCATATATTGCTGGCTTTTGTTGTGAGACCATGGCGGTGGTGCCCTTGTTGTTTGGTGTTTCGCCGGATGTATGCACACCACATGGTGTATCCTTTCCTGTGTATCCTGTTCGCATGAACGATCAAGGTGATTTTCGGTCTGTTCGCACTAGCGGCTTGGAGTAGCTAGGTGCGGGGTTTTCGTTAACTATCCATCTTTGTTCGTTCGTTCTTGTTTCTCCGTGGATCGAATCGTCGGTGAGGTGATCGCTGTGAGACCTCTCCGTCATGTTCGTTTTGGGCGCTAGCGCGTATTATTTAATTCGGTTAAATATTTATTTTGTGAATTAATACATATATTTCTAGATTTAGCGCTTATTTATATATTTAATCATGCGACGTACCTACAGTAATTACGATTAGCGCCCCGGTTATTATTTGTTACCTCTGTTACTGTTACAATTTGATCAACTTATTTGAATTGTGGAACTTTGCTAAAAAAACCCAGAAAGTATCGTATAATCGATACTTTTTGAGAATAATGGAAATGTTTTGTGCAAACATCTTTTTATTTTGCTTTCGGAATATTTTTTAAAGGCTGGTATTTTTATCGGTAAATACTATTAAAATTTCGTAACGTATTTTAAAAGTTTTTTTATAAGCGATCGCTAAACAGATTTTTCCTTACTTATTTCGGTTATATATTATATACGCTGCAATTATGACTTCACATGGGAGAGAAAAGTTGGTAGAACACTTTCGGGAGTAGCACTGAACGTGCTTCTGTTAGCGAATCCAGGATAATATGCAGCATAAAAAAGCTATGTATCGAAACAATTTCGGAGGATGCATGACATTTTGTAGTTGTGACATTAAAGAGACCTGCGGTCAACCGGAAGCGCTAGCTTCTGATAATAAATAATCACGAGTCGTACGAGAGAGGGTAGTATTTTTACGGCATTTATGTTGTTTAGATTTTATGACCAGCATAAAACTCTTGGTGTTGACGGAAAAAGAAGTATATAAAAAAAGAGCGTAACGCTAAGACTGATGTTGTGTCGCAGTTGAGACGTAATCTTAGAGAACATGCTTCCGAATCGGGCTTGGCACTATTAATGCACTTGGAACACAAAAAGTGTAATTGTAACAGTTAACCGCGACAGTTAATAATTTGGTTACCTGGTTATCAGAACGTGTTATTGTTGTTTAACAGGCCGCGATTAATTCGATTACATGGTAAAGTGTGCGTAGTAACCGGCTCAGCCGTCTGACGTAACGTGGTGACCCACCCGGTCTATTGATGCATATTTCGAATATTCTCCTCGTGCTTAGTTGTATACACTGTTGTAGTTAAAAATGACCCGAAATAAACAAAAATTGAAAAACATCATAACTGTTGATAAAAGAACCCGTTAATACAAATAGAGTAATTATAGAATGAAATTATTTAGAACAGATCGGGCGAACCGTTATCTGATAGTGGGAGAGAAAAAAAACAAATTTAAATTATATCAATTATTTTTATTGAACAATAATATAAAATTCTTATTAAACAGAAATTATTTTTAAATTAAAAATTAAAACGTGCCGACATGTTTCGGAGTCACTTGCTCCATATTCATGGCGTTAATAATTAAAGTTAATAATTATTAACGCCATGAATATGGAGCGAGTGACTCCGAAACATGTCGGCGCGTTTTAATTTTTAATGTAAAAATAATTTCCGTTTAATAAAGATTTTATGTTGTTCGATAAAGTGTTAATACAGAAATGGAAGAAAATAATTTTAACCTAAATATTAAAAAGTATATCAATTATATTTCTCATACAATGACGTGGTGCAAAAATGAATCGCGGCGCGCTTCAGTAGTCTTCGGTAACATCCAATGAGAGTTGGTCAATTTCGTTACCAGCTTTCAAGCAACAATCGCATGATCGCTACGAAAGAACCGAAGTAGTAAAACGTAAGCTGCACCTGGAAGAACACGATTCTCACGCATCCGGTCAATGTTAAAGAGTTGAGTGTTTAAAATTATCATTTTCTGGTATATATGCGTAAGGGACGGAAAAAGTGCCTTAAGCAGGTTTACAGAGGAACGCAACCTTAACATGGTGCAGATGAAAGGGAAGGCGGTTCTCGAATGATTCTTGATATTTCGAGTTTTGCGTGGACAGCGGAATTCGGCGTCGTAAGCACGGCCAGCTAATTTCACCTTTACCGATAGAGGAAAAAGAATAGATGCGCCGTGGAGGATGCGAGCGCACAGTACTGACACGGCGAGCAACGTGTACACGCTGCGGAGGACGGAGCCGACCGAGTAGTGACTTCTGGTTGCTCGGAAGTGCGTAGTCAGTCGTGAAAAGCCGATGCAGTATTGAAACAGCCGCAGCATTTTCCAGCGACGAATATCTACTTTTTCATCAGTTTCCTCCTTTCGATGGACAGACCGTCATCTCCACATGCTGTTACCGACTGTCTTCTCGGAAGCGCACCCGCATCCGCATAACTTTCCGAGAAGAACGTGTACACCGGGACACAAGCGCAGAGTGGTGCTTGAAGCGGCGGACGGCGAGATGCTGTTAATGTCGAGGAAAGTTCCACAAGAGATGGGCACGATGCGGCCAAGGGGCGGCGAATGTAGCCCGATTCTGGGAAAATTTTGCGCGCTGCGAAAGAAGGAACGTGCAGAAAGTAGCGTGAAACGCAGCGGTTGTGTTGTGTCTTCAGCATTTAGTCTGGCGACTGCTCGGCCACTCTGGACCAGCGAAACAATAACAGCCATCTTCTCGCGTATGTATTATTATTTTGCATATAATATCCAAATCCATTCCTCCTACTCCCTCTTCGTCCTTTTCCTTCTTTTTTCCTCGCCGAGCGCCTTATTCGACTTTTAGCCATTAGATACTTCCTTAGCTGCCGCTCGCGCGATTGTCTCTCCGAAATTCCGCATTATTGCCGTTTTTTATCTTCCGCGAATTTTAGGTATACACATATTGCGAAAGAAAGAGAAAATTGAAAGAAAGCGAGAAAAAAAAAGGCTATTGTTATTATCTTTTTTGTCGAGTAGTTGTCGACCACTATATATTGCTCAAATTTAAATCGCGTGTTGCTCATTCGTTTCCAATGTTAGTGGAGTAATTATAAAGTCGATAATGCCGCATACCAGCCAGCACGATTCTTTTCGATGAAAAGTGTTCGTTGTCGTTGTCGAGTTGGATATCCAGTCCGTCTGAATGACTAGCGGTTGTTGCAGCAGCCTTTATGATCATCGCAATGATCATGGAATGTGGTCCTCTCGTTAAGACATCGACGCCACCGTTCAATGGAATTAACATACCAGCGCTTGTGCTCTTACTTCATCTTCCTAACAGTAAGTAAAGTGTAGCTTCCTTTTTTTTTTTTCCCATTCTTTTATGATTTATTTATTTTTATATATATGTATTTATTTATTGTTATCCAAAGCGCGCAAGACGCAATATTAATAATAATTTCGGAATATTCAGAGATGAATCGAGTTAATTAAATCAAATCAAATCAAATCAAATTTTATTTCTTCTTTAAACGAAACAAGCAACAGTCGTTTTCACTTAAAATAAAATGAAAATAAATAAATTGAATAGGGACAAAATTAGTGAAAATAAGGATCCTTCAAATCGTTTTATATTATCGAATGAGGTTCATTTACAATAATATTGGCAGATGAAAAAGCTTCAGCTACCGGACAGCAATTTATTCTGCGCCATCGCATAATTAGCATGCAGGTGCATCCACAAATTTTTAGCGGGGGAAAGGACGACGAAAAGCATGATCGCTTCAGTGAAGATTGAAATAGTCTCCATTATTACGCTTTGGAATATACATATATTTTTTTTCACTCTTTTTCATTTATATCATACTCGTCAATATACGAATAAAAAAAAAAAAGAAAACAGCAACGAATTCATTAAATATTCCATTCCATGAATACATGTTTCATATTTAATAATCTACGAAAGAAGGAAGGAACATATTTTGAATTAAAATTTATCTATGTATTACAATAAAAAATTCAGGAAGGCGAATAAGAAAAAATAAAAAAGTATAAAAAGTAAATATATATATATATATATATATTAATTATAATTCTTAGGCCGGTTCGCATTAGAAAAAATGTCCAAAAAAATGTTTCAATTTTGTGTAACGTTTGTTATGTTTTAATTTTTACCGACTTACAAAAAGAAGGAGAAGTTATACACGTTCGTCGGGTGTGCCTTTTTTTTTTTTTTTTATGTTTGTTCGCGCATAACTCATATTTATATAGACCCCGATTTTACTGATCCCTTGTCCGCAATTCACGTTCAAATTCGGTGGCGGTTTTCGTTTTTGAAAACGTAATGAATACACTTCTTATTATTGTGCGCGGGTTGATGAATAAGAAGTCCCACCATAGATAGGGAGAAGCGTGTAGTATATTGCTAATTTAATGATACCATGGAAATGCAAAAAAAGTATTATTTGTATGTAGTATGTTAAGTTGTTTCGGTAGTTTAATAAAATTTATTTATTTTTTATTATATAAAATTGGGACATTTTTGTGTTATAAAATGTAATGGAGGCCAGCCTAAGAATTACGTTGTAATATACTAGCAATGATGAAATGCCCTTAATTTTTTTTTATTCTCTTTTTTTGCGCGAAAAAGTATTTGTTGGGGCACGAAATGAATGACGACCGAAGGCACCAAAAAACATCGATTTTTACGTTTTATTTTTTTTTCTCACGTTCTAACGATTAAATCGATTCGAAAAAATTCATGAGTACTTAACCTTTAGCGGGAAATTTATTTAGAATGATCACATTGCTGCAGAAAATAATGTAATACGAATTTTTGGGTTTAGCGCGCAATGTTTTGAAAACGACTAAATTGGCTCGTATATTTGATGACCACAAAAAGTCGCCTTTAAACAACCTTTTATTGGCGTTCAGTGATATCCATGGTGAAGTGTCAACATGATCTTAAAAACAATTATTTAATATTTAAAATGCAATTTTGACCACGTCTCGATGTTGGAATGGTCAGTATTGTTTTAGTTTTTTGTAGAACGGGAGGAAAATACGCCAAAAATGTATTATTTCAGATTTGTTCTTGCGGTGGGCCATGTTAAATCGTCTACTTCCGACATGCCGTTGTCTTTCAAGTGATTATTTTTTTCTACCGTTCTAGTGGCTCATAATTTTTAACAAAAATTCACAAATAAACTCGACCACATTTGATTTTGCAAAAAACTTTTTTTATATTCTAAATAACTTAAGAAAACATACTTGTAAATATAAGACAATTTGGATATACTACAATGGTGCAAAATAATTTTACAAAATGTTTCCTTCAAATATGAATTATCTAAATATTGAAAATCATTCTTTAAAGTAATTAATTATTAAGTAACTAATACTTTCTATTCATCTACTAATTATTATACAACTCGTAAGATATTTTTAGAATTTTGTGTTTTTTTATGTAATATTTTGAATTTGTGTCAGTCTGGTTATTATTGTCTGTTGAAAACGCTTATTAACTGACTACTTCATTACAAAAGTCTCGAACATATACATCGATAATATATTTTATTTTACTTGGCAACTTATAGTTCTTTGTGCTAGAGCAGTAGCACCAGTGCACTTTCCAACTTATATAAGGGGGAGAGTAGAGTGGTGTTATTGTTTCTGTTTCAGATTCATTATCTTCTGCTAGTTATTATTATATTAATATAAGAAACTTTGGATTATAAAAGAGCGGTAAAATCAAATTCTCATAAATTAAAATTATTATTTTAATTTTTAATATTTCTTACGCTACACTATATTTTTTTTTTTTTGACTATTAAAATCGATGTGAATCTTCATATATTTTTTTAAAATTTGACTAAATGAAATATAACTAATGATCATTTAGACACCATTCCGTGCTAAAAAATCTCACCCGAAATTTTACATATTATGTCAGATGAGATCTCGTATTCAGATTTCAAGAGATCAAAATTTACTCGAGATGCTTATGGTAGATTTTTTTTATTATGTGTCTTTTTTTTTAACATAAATTCAATCCGAGATTAAACTCGGAAAAGGAATGATGGACAACGAAGGAAATGTTAACAAAAGGGGTAAAAGAAACATTACAATAAATCGTAGAAAACCTAAATATTAACACATATCAGAATAAAAATTACAACCGTCTTCCGTTAGAACGTTGCATTTCGTAGATTAGTTTTAATTCTGAGCCAGCGAAATGGGGGCTAACTTAACCGCGATTCTGTAAAGTACAAAAATATTTTGTAAGAAAACGAATTTTGATTTATAGATAGGGAAATTGTAATATATTAGAGTTAATATTTAAAAAGAAGAGTTGTTGATGTTTTTCGAAAACTGTACACATACTACTACTGCCCTTAGTGGTACAATTTGTAATGAATAAAATTATCTTAAAAATCGTTCGTTTTGCAGACTTGGAGATTTTATTAAAATAGATTTCACCTTTTTTTTCGCTACTTTTTACATCGTAATCGGTCGTCCTTTTTAGAAATTTCCTCTTACAGTTTAATTTTTCGTAGTTTTAAAAAAATTCTCTTCATTTTTTTTCTCTTTCATTTTAGCATCGAGTTTACTATTTGAAAAAGCCAGCTTTCAAAAAAAGGATCGAAAAGCTAATGAATCGGAGGGAAATTATTGAAAAGACGAAAGAACGAACAATTGCATACAATTACACGCGCAACTGCGGCGAAAGTCGACAATGGGTTTATAGAAGAATAATTTTGTTAAGAACGATGGAAATGCAAAGAGCCGAGAGCATCGATGACGTGAACAGAGAATCTCTTCCGTTTTGTCTGCCGCGGGGGTTTTTTTTCTTCTCCTTTTTTATTTTTTCAATACTAGCAGAAAGAATTTATTCAATAAGTTGAGCAGGTCAGATTACGTGCTCTTTTGAGTTTTTCTTAAACCGTCAGCGATGTAAAACGCTTCTTGCAGTCTGCGCAAGTAATCCGGCAGTTAATTTTGAATTTTCGAGGGCTACCCGTTATTTAACCGTATGAAAAACGTTTGCAATGCGAATTTTTCGAGTGTTCCGATTGTAACCGCATAAAATTTAAAAAAAAAAAGAAAAAAGAGAAAAACACCAAAACCTTGTTATAGTACGAGTCTGGTTGTCTCAAATTACGTTTTCCCCCTTCTAGAGTAAGAAAATCGCGACCATTGTCCCTGTGCGAGACAAATTACATTTCCACTACTGCCGGACGGTGTTCGAAGCCTAGTGTCGTTTTTATAACGTTCGTTTTATCGGCCAACGTAAAATACTTATCCATATTGATTATTTTCTTTCGGATTTATCTATTTTACAACGTTATCACAATGTACACATTAATCAGGCATTCAGTATCGGTCGATATATGGGGAACGCCTATTATTATTATTAGAAAATTTGTTGTTAATCGGCGCAATTAAATACGTAAAGAAATTTATTTATTCCGAAATAATTCGCCGTTCAGTTTCGGGACAGACAAAAAGTAGTATACATTTTGGATAAAAAGGGTTATTTATGCAGAGCTTTTTTTTGTTTTTTTCGGTACATTATATATATATATATATATATATATATATATATATATATATATATATATATATATATATATATATATTAATTACAACGTAATTCTTAGAAAAAATGTCCCAATTTTATGTAACGCTAAATGTCCCAAAAAAATGTCTCAATTTTATGTAACGTTTGTTATATTTTGTAGGATTTTTGTTATTGTTATTTAAAAAATGTCACAATTTTATGTAATGAAATATGTAACGAAAAATGTAACGAAAAAATGTCTTAATTTTATATAACGGAAGTTAAATGTTAGAATAGGATTTTTGTGGTTATGTTATTTTTTGTGTGTGTTGATGCCAGTAAGAATTACGTTGTAAATTTTGATCATTTTATACAAACTATAGAAGAGAAAGAGACAGAAATGAAAGCAAAAGGGGTCAAGGGGCGCAGCCCCTTGCGAGGCCAAAATGGCCGAGTTTATATATATATATATATATATATATATATATATATATATATTATAAATGAGGCGGTCTTATTTAACTTTATAATTTAATTAATTTCTAACGGATCATCCGATTAGTATCTTTTTCGGTAAAATAGTACCGCCTTGGCGATATAACTCAGCAAAAGATCTTCTCAAAAATTCATTAATGTAAAGTAAAAACAAAAAGAAAAATAAAAGTCAACCAAGCTCGCTTCGTTAATGTTACAATAGTCTTAAAATGTTTTCAATATTCGTTGCGAAATATTCCCGAAATTTGTGGGGTTTTTGGATAGTGAAATAAATCTGTACTTGTGAAAATATTAAAAAAAAACAATATTTTAAACGCGAAAAATAATATTTTTTAAATTATTTATATATGTATAGCGCCTATAATTGAAGAGAAATATTTCAAGAAAATTATTATTTTAGATGCTTTCATGTTGGACAACAACAGATCTCTAGATTATACTGTTATAAATTCTAGCAAGATTCGAGGCAGTTATTTTATAACATGCATTTATATGATTTGACGGTAAAACCTTTCCGTAAATCTGAACCTGAAGGTAAAAATTATTTAGATTTATGCAAATTGAAAGCTTATCAGGTTAACTATATAAATACGGAAGATTATAGAATAATCGGCTCGAATCTTTAAATATATAGGCCAAATATCAAACGAAAAATAACGCGCTTTCAGAAAAGTCAATAACGCCTACACTAGACAAACTTGTGTTTCAGCGGCAAAATTCGTTGAATCCCAAGCCTTCGGTAGTAGTCTAACTGTCTTTACCATATTATTTGATTAGGTGTTTTTGGCCTCCACCGGGACCGTTTATACTCCAAACGATCACCTGCGAATATATGTTTATTATTTTACGCCAACGATTACAAGCTATTACATTATCAGTTACCGTCACATTTTATAGTAGTGCGGTTGTAAATTATTAACCTTTCCGTGTTGTCGTGCTTCGCCGACATTGTCAGAGTTTATGCAGTTCACTCGCTCCGACAGAACATACTATTTTCGGGTTTCCTTCTCGCTTGTTAACTTTTAGTTTTGCTCGATATGATTCCTGATCAGGAACTTTCCGGCGGCCAATCACTCAAGAAACGCACAGCGAAGAGCGTCACTTCGGACTGAACAAATATGCTACAGGACATTTTTGATTATAGTAGTAGTCGGTTACTAAAATATGAGATCGCCTTTCATAGCACTAGGCAAAAATAGTTTATTTAAATTGAATATCCATCATTTTCAGTTAGAAGTGAGACAGACTGTTCCCATAGGAATGGTAAATAATCAATGATCGGCGCGGACGCGAAGGAAACACTAATATAGAGGCCATTGCGGCCGCACTCGCATTAAGATTTGCCTACGATTTTTCTTCTTGCAGATGATTTGATGGAAAATCTTTCGCGCGCTTTTCCGCAAATGTAAATAGCAGCGAGGTGTATAACTGGAAAAATCCATCCGTCTGTTTGCGCTAAAATTTCAGCCGGGAAACGGTTGATTTCCAGTTGAAGAGAAGTCTGTCGTCGAGTTGCTTAATAAGAGGAACTGGTCGAACTTCTTGCGCTGTTTGCAAGTGTAGAGTTTGTTTAATGCTGCAGCCGCAGAAACATCGTCATCCGGATAAATGCGTCGTCGTTGTTTAATTGCGGTTCGACAAGCGAAAATAAAGCCACACCGACGGAAATTCGATTCAGACGACCGGGCGCGCTGACGACGAAGAACCGATTTCCATTTCGCAGTAAAATCTCCGAAAAGGTCCAGTCTGCGAGCGGAAAAGCCCGGGCGCAGTTCGGAGCGGCAAATAATAATGCCGAAATCGCATTGGCCGAACGGAAGAACTGGAAAGTTGAACGAAGTGAAGCAGTCGCGAAGGAACCGCGCTAGCTACGAAGATTCGAATTAAGTCTTTGTGCGTTTCGGCGAATTCGCCTATTATAATATAAAGTAGCTACCGAAGCTATTCAGAGCGAGAGTCATTTATTATCAGTTCTTTCCCGCTCCGATATGTCTCTCTTAAGCCAAGGCCTATCTGCCGGAGTACCTCCTTTTCTCTGTACTTCGGATATAACAATTATACACACACACGCCACCTCTTTAAAAAAGAGGCCAACATAACGCACACTTTATATCCTCGCATATATACATATATATATATACACCTATATTATATTATATATATGTGGATATAAACGCGTATGCAATAGTCGCAATAATGAGATTTACGCGCAGGTAGAGTAGCACAAAGCGGTTGCTTTCATCTCGAAATTTAATGAGGAATTTAGGCGGGCACATCTTTTACTTTTAAAATACTGTTGCTCATCCCGCTGTTAATCAATTTATTCTTTTTTCACCGACCCAAGGTGCATCTTTTTTGGGAGTTTTTTTTTTCCCGTTGTTTTTAATCACACCTATACACGTAATTGTGCCGCTGCTCCCGACTCCGTTTAAGGTAACCTTTTCTTTTTTTATTAATTAAATCAACAGCGGAACCCCGAAATTGATTAATTACCGTGGAAGGTTTCTTCTCACTTGCCGGTCGCATTTAGGCAAGAAGAGCAGCCCATTAAAACCGTTCTTCCGACAACACGAACAATTGAAAGACAGACATTTGCGGCCGGCTATTAATTTATCGAGCTATTCCAAGAGACAGTTCGAGCAAAAAACGCGTTAGATGAGATTCAAATTTCGTCATGCAGTCCTGTTGAATTCAGTTGTTTGGAATTCTGTTTTTTTCTTCCTTTCTTTTTGCCGTTTGCTATAGCTTAAATTTTTATTCGGGATACGATGTGTGTTGCTAGATAGAATAAGATTCGGAAGGGGACGTGGTAATGTTTTAAATTTGCTCGAATTACACAGCCGAGCTGCTATCGATAAGAAAATTTCGTTTGATAAGCTATGAATATATTGAAAGTTCTCCTTTTTCGCGTGGAAAGAAAAAGAAAAATTAAAACGGATAGGAAAAGAGGAACTTGGAGCCACGCAGCCCAAATGTGTGTAATTAAACTGTCATCTGCTTACTTAAACACCCAGCACAGAGACTGCATTCTACCGAGAGAGAAATAACATTTCGAATGAAATTACGAAGAAAAATCGAAAGTTCATTGAATAACTGAGAAATATTCGAATAAAATATTTCAAAGTCGCCCGTCACTACTACTACATATGTATATGGTGCAGAGGGTGATTATGAAATTCGGAACACTAGTGTCAGTGTTGTTCAATGTTTTATACTGCGTATATTTCGCGCGCACCGATTAATCTGAATTAATGTTATATGCCCGGTTTCGACTACAACGAACAGAAAATAGTACACCGAGAAAATATGAAATGTAGGTCGGCGAGGATGTGCCCACAAATCAGTTAATTGAGAAATTTGTAGGAACCCCATGGATCTCCTCTGAAAGTTGACGAGATTTAAATAAAACCAGAAAAATCAGTATTATAATACCTCGGCTAACATGTTTTTATTTATTTTTATCATTTCGAATTTCAGTAACTTCGATGAATGCCGTTTTCCGTTTTGGTTTTCTTACTTTTTTTTTTTTTTTTTTTTTTTTTTTTTTTTTTTTTAGATCCCCCCTTTGGGCACGTCAGCTAAGGACTTAAACCCAGAAACAACAAACAAGAAAAGAACCATCAGTTAAATTTTGATTCGGTCAGATATGGACAATATAAAGGAACTAACGGATGAGATAATGGATGGTGAAGAGTAGGACAGAATATATGATGCACAATAAGGAGCGGGGAGCTTGAGTTTCAGCAAACAAGAATATAGGATACCGCGTTCAACAGAAAGCGATGGACATTCAAAAAAGATGTGATTGGCTGGTTTTCTTACCTCAAAAGTCGAAACAAATTAAGTTTTTCCCATTTTTTTCCCTTCGTTTTGATTACTGAGAGAGACTCAATACTATTTCTTACACTCCAAAAAAAAAAAAAAACAAAACATAATGCTGCATAAAGCAATTTGCGGTGCGACACGATCCTACCGTTTTTTGTTGGTTTTTTTTTCATTTTTGGTTTTGTTTTTGTTTTTCGTGTGTAATATCGAAAAATATTAAACGAGCGTTTTAGTAAAAAAAATTTTTTTTTTTTTTCTTTATTTTGTTATTACTAAGTGTGCGTATAAGAAAAAATATTGATTCGAATCTCGTAAGTAAAATTTTAAATTTTAACCCATTTTTTAACTGAACATTACATGTATTCATGCTGCAGATATATTACAGATATGGATCTCTTTTAGCATTACAATAACAATTTTGAAGAATTTTTCTTTTTCTTCGATCTTTATATAATTCAAATTACACAATTACACCGGATGGATGATGTTAACTCAACTTTTAAATTAGGATCCATTCGAAATTCATGTAATAATCTGAACAAGATGTCAGTCGAAAAATATCTCTAATTATATAGATGTCCAGTAATAATAATGGGGAAAAAAGGCAAAAATAAACGTGTCCTAATCCACGTGTATTATATTATATTACATTTCGGAGTTATCTTACTGCACAAAATCTTGCCGATGTTCTCTTTTATTTTTCAGGCTCGTCCACTAGGGACCTCACCCGGATAAAATAGGAAGAAGAGATAACTAATTAAAACTTAATTCGATCGAAAATGGCAGAAATAAAGGAATCAATGACAGGAACAACACACAATGAGAGGGAATGGACAGGATATAGGAAGCACAGTAGGGAGCAGGATGACTTTAAAAGATGTAAATAAAGAGAAGAGCATTCCGCAGAAAGAGCAGAACAATTAAAACCAAATGTGGTTAGCATCATAGATAAAAATACTTCATCAGGATGTAGAGGACACAATAAGAAGAGGAGAAACCTAAGAGAGACGAAAACGGGTAGCGGGCAATAGAGTGTGATTGAAGCGTAGACGAGTAATAGGGACAATAAGTGAAATTCGCTTAAATTTGTTCGTTAACTAGATCTCGAAGATTTTCCTAAAATTCCGCTGATTGAACCGTTCGCTTGAGATTCAGATTTTCTAGCTTTACATTTTTTCTTAATTTTCATTTCTAAATTTGGAACATACATTCGACAATCAATAATATACGCAAACAAAAATTGTAAAATAATGAATAAATGTGTGTAACAATTACAAAAAAAAAAAAAAAAAAAAAGAAAAAAAAATTGATCAGTGATCAACAGGTGGGGAACGACGTTTAAAAGTTTTCCGACAAAAGCCCGTAATGCAAAGTAACTCTATAAAAGTTTCCATTTTCGATGAAAGATAGATTAACACAGAGACTGTGTGTTACACTAAACTACTACAACACACAGTTTACATCAGGACGCGCGAGAATTTTCGAATTCACTTCACGAAAATATCGCGGGGACGAAAAATTATGTGTGCATCAGACGAAGTGAGTAGGAGACACGATGTATTTTTTGAGCGGTTCTAACGTATTAAATACGGTGTAATAATAAAGAAATTGCAGCGAACTGGACACCGAAAAAATGAGCATGTTTAATGAATTCGTCAAGAAGGAATCGGAGCGTCGAAAAACTCTAATAATACACCTATTTACAACTCCTTTATTAAGACAAAATTAGAATATCAAAAATTACACGCAATAATGGATGAGAGGGCTTAATCGGATGATTTCCTTCGTACTGCATTAATAATGTAAACAAATATACGAGACCTCCTACCGTACGTGGATTGATAAGGACGGGAAAAACAAATAAATAATTTTCATTTCTTTATTCTTTTCTTCGCTCTTTCGCGATTGATTTTTAACCATTCGTATTGTTCCATTAACGCAGTCGCATCTCGGTTATAATCATTGCTTGTTTCCCCCTTTTCGTATCTATTTCTTGTCTCTGATTTATCTTCGCGCATTATTCTCTTAGTGTTTGTACGTGTTACAGACTAACAAATTTATGAAATTACTTAGAAGATGGAGATGCGAATAAACGGTTTTTATCTCTTCTCTAACGTTCAGCTGTGGACGAATTCGAGAATAGCTTACAGATATATTATTTCTTAGGTACTTTCGTAATAGAAGTTTTTTTTTTTTTTTATTCATTTATTTATTTGAAAGATGCTCGACTGCATGGTCATTTGCATCTTTTATGCAATTACATATACTAATTATTATAAAGTATTATAAAGATTTGTTAATTTTAAAAAGGAAAATAAATTATTAATATTATTGATATCGTTACTTAAGATAATGTCCAAAGTTGCATTTCCAAAGCATGTTTGTCGCTGTGTAGTATACCTCGCGCATTCGGACAATATGTGGGTTATGGATAGCTGACACTATAGCATGCAGTACGTATAAGTGGTTCGTCATTTTCAAAGATATAAGCGTGCACGTTAACCGACTCTGTCCGATTCTCAAGCCGGCCGATATAACTTCTTCCCGGCGATTTCGGCGGTAACATGTATGCCATTCGGAAAGGATCGGTTTTATTGTATATAGTTTGTTTCCGTTAAAACGCTGTTGTTCCCATTCGGACTGCCGCGATAATTTTTAATGATTTCATATAATTTAGCAGCTATGTTTTTTAATGCCGATTTCATATTGGTCGCATGTTGTCCTTCATGAGTAAAGCCCCGAATTTCGATATCAAATTTGCTGCAGAGCGATCTGCAGTGCACTGCTAGTGGTCTCTAGGTGAACGTACTCTTGATTTATAAAGCGAGGTATAAGTTGTTGAATTTATAATTTTACCGTAGACAGGATTATGAGGAAGATGCCAGATTTTAAAAAAGTACTTCAGTGAAAGTAGATTTCTCCGATCGCTGAGTCGGAATAAGTTCGTTTCCACTAGTAGGCTAACTGTGGGACTGGTTCTTAAAGCTCCTGTAACGAGTCGCATCGCGATGTTTTGAATTAAGTCCAGCTTTTTAAGCGCGTTTGGGATTTGCACTATTATATAATATGCATCCGTAGTCCATTTTTGAAAGTACCAGTGTTTTATAAAGAAGTAGTAGGGATTTCCTGTCTGCACCCCCAATTTGTGTGCGCTACCATCTTTAGGACGTTTAGCGTTTTGTGGCACTTGATCTGTAAAGCTTGTATGTGATCTACACCCACGACAATTTTCTATCGAATGTTATTCCTAGTATCTTCAATGACGTTGACGTCTTTACACGTTCATTGTATAGCGAAATATTGCATGTAGGTGGAAGAGGCCGTTGTATACCAAATGTGATACATACCGTTTTTGCTGTCGAGAAGGTTAGGCCTTGTTTTCCAGTCCATTTGACAACTTTATTGACTGTATGCTGTAGTGTTGTTTGGATATTTTTGATATTCGTGCCGGATAGGTAAATGATCAGATCATTCGCGAATAAGCTATACTGAACAGGTGCTTTAATAACTTTTGAGAGTTCGCTAATTCCGATAGCGAACAGTGTTGGACTAATTACAGATCCTTGGGGGGTTCCATTTTCTAATATTTTCGTCTCAGAAATAATACTATTTAATCTCACTCGGAATGATCTATCATGAAAAAAATTCTTTTATGAACATTGCTAATCGACCACTTATCTTCCATTTTGTTAAATTTTGTAGGATTTTGTATCGCCAGATACGGTCGAAGGCCTTCTGGAGATCGAAACTAATAACCGCTGTATATTGCTTGTTCACAAATCCATCACATATGTAGTGCTGAAGTTTGACTAAAGAATCTACGGCACTTCTGTTTGATCGGAATCCGAACTGCATCGGGTCTAGTAATCCGCGTTGTTCAAGTTGCTGTTTTAGCCGATTATTGACCATTTTCTCCATTAGTTTACTCACCGAGCTGGTTAATGAAATAGGTCTATAACTACTGATTTCGAAGGGATCTTTACCAGGTTTAAGTATCGGGATTATGTAAGCAGTTTTCCAGTTATCCGGTATTTTACTAGTATTCCAAATTAGGTTGAAGTATTGCAACATTGTTTGTTGGGAAGACGAGTTCACATATGTTTAATCATAGGTAAGTATGTGGATATTATCGGGTCCAGCTGTTGTGCATTTTATAGTTTTTAATGCCGGGTTCGATTTTAAAAACTCGGTATCGTTTACGTAAGCGGGACGTAAATAAATGGAGGGGAAAATTTCGACGATCTCAAGCTGCTGATCTTCACAACGCACAAACTCGCATTTTCTTAACCTCGCACACACGTGATTTATGTATGTATTTTTTGGAGCTGATTTTAATGCGTGTAATAAACACAATTATAAAATTTCAATTGCCCCCCTTTTTTCTCTTAGGGAATTCCATCGCTTGAAATGTTACTCCTTTCGTTACCTCTTGTTTCCTCTATTAAAATAGAATAGCGATTTGTAAAAAAACGTGATAGTCCACTCTAGTTTGTTATTTTTTCGGATACGAATCCGGAACTGAATCGAAGATTTTCAGAAACTGCATCCTGGATACTTTCTCTCTGGTGTTTATGTATACAGCTAACATTTATACTCGTTTGCACTGGCTATCGACGCAGTGTGCTCTCTTATCGGTGTTGGATTAGAATACGTCGTGTTATTTAAATTACTTATTGGCGCTCGCGTTTGTCGCTAATCAACTAGTCAATGTACTTAGTTCCGTTCGTGTTAAATCAGTTAGCGTCGTCAGGTATTTTTTTTTTTTTTTGTCGTTATTGCTTCGGAAGGTATATTTTTTTTCCTTTTCTCTTTTCCTTAATGTTCGATGAAAGAACTTATAATCATTCTAATCTGCTAGGCTAAACAAAAGTGAAAGAAAATAAAATGCAACTAAGCTATAATAATTTATATGAATATTTTAAAAACAGGATATCTTTCTAAAATAGTCGATTAAGCCGATTACATCATAATACAGGGATCTAATAAATAGTACAGTTTAAATTAACTTGTTACAATAAAAAAGATAGAGCTTGATTTGTTGAAAAAACCCGTTTTTTTTTGTTTTTTTTTTTATGTCAAATTTGCCATTAGGAAAAAGTATTCGGAAAAGATAGGAAAAATTGCGTGCTTTGTTCAAGAATTATATTTTAAGCGGAAGAACCGTGTAGATCTTGTCACCGCTGGGTGTCGGAGTTGCTTATACGTATCTGGAACTGCAGTCGGAGTTCCATTATCAATTCCGCTGTGCGATACGGATTATCCGCGGATACGTATCCTTCCGGAGGATGTACACTTGTTAAACCATATTTTATACAAAGCGCAACTGGAATTCACCGGTGAATTTATACAATTTGGGAAAATTTGTACGTTTAATCTTGAACTAGATAATTTCAATTTTGAAAAAAACTGTTAGTAATGCCTGTAAAAACGTTAACGAATCATCATCCCCTCCTATGCTATAGAGGAGTAGTCGAATATTTGCTAGAGAGAAAATTATAGAATTATTTTCGTCTCTATCATATTGGCTATTATTTATTTATACTCTATACGCTGAGTGTTTTGAAAATTAAAATATTAATTGGGAACAAAAAACGTAAAATGCAAACTAGCGCGCAATGCCGAAATATTAACAATATTCCGATAATTTCTGTAATGTAAAATGAATTGGTTTCTAAAAATGGCATACTATTCACATATGCGATAATCGGGTGTATATAATGAAGGTGTTTGCCATCAATTTTAAAAAGTTCGCCGTAACATACAAAACAAGGCATACAAGAAATTTAAGAGTTTCAGTTCAGGCGAAAATAAATATATACAAAAAAACAAACAGAAAAAAACACACGTTGATACTAGTTTTGAAATGTCGGTACGACTGACGGTATCGATTGTTCGATTAATACAATTATTTGGACACTTTCGTGTCGCTGGTCGTGGCAAATTGTTGGCTACTGTTGAACACTGTCCGACGAGTCATCATTAGAATTTCCTCAAAATGTAGTATGTGTAAAGATTTGTTTTTAAATATTAAAGCGTAGCGTACCTATAGGCATTTTTGAGATGCGTGTAACTTTTTGGTTAAATTATTTTCAATTTTTTGAGGGAAGTGTTATTTTTCGAAATTATCACCTTTCCTTCCGGAGCAACTTAAGCATTCTTTCGTAAAATCATAACCGTACTGCGTGGACATTATTTTTTCTTTTTTGAAACTGTTTGAACTGGTTTATTCAAGAATCGGGGAAGAAATCGACTATGAATTTTCAAACGATAATAAACACGAGAGATGGCTGTAAATTGGAATCGATCTTGATGGAAATTGATAACAGCCACGGACGGTGCAAACGTTTTATAATGGATTAAAAGTCTCGGCGGCAGTAATTAAAACTGACAAATGAAGGTGAGGCTTGGATCCGTCAGTCGCACAGCAGGTATCGCGTTTTTTAGCGTTATTTTAATCCTTTCAAAGAGAACTATTAAAGTGTGATACAAGTACCGTCATGGTATGCGCGTGCTGGTAAAAAGTGCGCATCTATGTGTGCGAGGTTATATGCATCAACAAAAATATTCCTCTGTGTGTATGTTCGTATTGTGTAAAATAAGCTCCGAGTTGATTGGAATGCTTGTCGTGTTAAACGGTTTCATAAGCGCTTTTATAATACGAAGGTAGAGAGACACGACCGAATTTCGGATGCAGGAAAATTCTAGTTATGCCCGATTGAAAAAAGTTGTCTTAGCCGTTACAATAGAGAGATCACGCACGCACACACACACACACATTTTTCAGTAAAATTCACCCTTCGAAATAGCGTCACCTTTGCAATGTTGCACTATTTTAAGTCGATATTTTAAATTCCGAATTAAATGTTACTAATTTAGGGGGGCGACTTATTAAGGTAACTTCTTGGAGCGCTAATGAGCTCGAAATACGTGAATTACACGAAAATCACTATATAGCTCGTATTTTTTTCTGTTTTTGTTCCTGGCCCAGCGCTTCCGCCATTTTGGCCGATTTTCTCTAATTGATTTAAATTTCTATTTTCGAGGCCTTAATGATATAAGCATTTACATTCATACGAATTCGGCTGATCTACAATTTCCAGAACTGTCACAGGTAACGTATATATATATATATATACACAGAGCTTCGGTAATATAAGCTTAATTAACTTCCTCCTGCTCTCGCTCACATTTTCTATACACTGTCACAATACTCCCAGACTCTCTCAATTTCGCCGCAATTATTACGGTTTTCGTTATTTAATATATCTAATTGGCGTAGTTTGTCCGACAATGCTCCACCCTTAATCTACTTTTATATATGTTATGTAATCTCTTTCTACCGGATCGTCAAAGAACCACACGCTCGTCGAGTTTACCATATAGTGTATCTTCACCCTTTTTGTTTGCTTGTTTCTTTATACTCCACCTTCCATCTTTCGTACACCCTATTCTTTATTTCTGTAATATACTCTCTTTCCAATTTAATTTAACGAGTCTCGTTCTGCCAATGCCTGATAATAATCGGCCATCTCATTTCCCCGGTTACCCCCAGTTAAGATTCACTATAACATTTGGAGAAAGTAATTTGTATCTGCTAATCTACTAATTATTTAACCTCTGTGCTGTGTGTACATCTTCTTGGGATGCTCGTATTATTATTCGTAAATATATGCGATTGAGAGCTTCGGTGGAAAACAATAGGAAAGAAAAACAACAACAATAAAAGCAAATTACTTATTTATTGTCGGACATAATTGTTACATGTGTTTCGGCAAAGAAAAAATTCCACGCCTTGTAATAATTAATGGTATAAAATGCTTTTTTACAAAAAATAAATACCGACTTCAAGGTTTATTATAAAAATTTAAAAATGCACTAAAAAGTAAAAAATAATTACTCCCGATAAAATATATATATCAGAGTGATATAACTTAAGGTGATATCGTAATTGTTATACAACATTAATTTTTTGGAGTTGGCATCAAATTCATATTAAAAGAATAATTAAAAACTGCATTAAATGTTGATTAAATTGTTCCTAACATGAATTTAATTCCAACTCCAAAAAATTAATGTTGTATAACAATTACGATATCACCTTAAGTTATATCACTCTGATATATATATTTTATCGGGAGTAATTTTTTTTTATTTTTTAGTGCATTTTTAAATTTTTATAATAAACCTTGAAGTCGGTATTTATTTTTTGTAAAAAAGCATTTTATTTTTTACTTTTTAGTGCATTTTTATTCAATTAAATTAAAACATTTATTTCCACGGTAAAAACACCAAAAGCTACATTTCCATGGTAATTTGGCAAATTTATAGTATTTTAAGTCAAAAATCTAATCCGACGGTGAAAACAATCATGAATGAAAAGCATCCAAAAAGCTTCAATCTCCCGCATTATTAAGGATAACTCAAAAACTATCGGTCGGACCTTGATCAAATTTAAATGGGACCACATGACAAACGCCACCTTTCAAATAAAAGAAGAATCATCAAAATCGGTTCATCTAGAAGAAAGTTCTGTGGTAACACACATAAAAAAAAAAAAAAAAAAAAAAAAAAAAAAAAATACAGTCGAATTGAATACCTCCTCCTTTTTTGAAGTCGGTTAAAAATTTATAAACACAATCATCTTCTTCTTCGTTTATCTAATAAATACGGGAGAATGTTGCGCCCGAATTATCATTTTCGAAGGTGTTAATTATCAGCTCTATTCACGTAACGTGTATAGAGATTTAATTAGAAAAATTATTCCATTCCGTCCGTACAAGTAGAGGATCAAAAGCACATTTATTCGGTATTTCGGCTAATATTTCTTCTTCGCCCTTTGGTGAAATAAATAAGTCCAATAATTAAAATATGTATTTTTAACGAGAATAATCACACGTTGTGGCTTTATTGTGTTGTGTCAACAACATGGTAATTAAATATCAGCAGTGTTTCGTCAAAATTATTACTTTAACTCGGTAATTTAGAACTACATGACGAAAACTGTTTGAATGGAGAGATTCTTTTTAAAAAAGATTCCGTTAATATTGTAAATATTTTAGCCATCTTACACAATATATAACTGATAAAACCAACTTCGGTTTCATATTGCAAATCTGAGGCAACCAGGGTTATTTTTTTATACATGCTTCTTTATTTCCTATCGCCTATGCAACTTGGCTTATTTAGTTCGATAAATTTATTAGGTCGCCGTTGTGTAGCTAGACTTGCAATAAGCTACGGTATTTTAATTATAATAATGCTATAAGACGGCACACCGTTGTCAGAAGCATTCGTTTAAACTTGTATTTTTTGAAATTCCGTCGCTTGGACAGTAATGTAGAACGGAAGAACATCAAACTTGAAGGTTGGAAAAAATTAACGATTTTATCATAAAATCATCCCTATTCGTTGTGGTTTAACCTGATTTTTTCCCCTATCTTTTTTAAACCTGTTTTTGCCGCGGATCTATGTGTAGCTTTATCTTGTTTCTGTATACGTACTCTAATATAACGGCGTTCTTTTTTTTAATTATTATTTTATGGGCAAGCACAGGGGACATTCACCGAACGCAAAAGATCAGAAGAATAGAAAAACATATGGAGCGACAGGTTATATCAAGAAACGATTGTTGGAGACAAAAGAAATGAAGGCGGCTAACAAGGGAACAACTGAAGGAGATGGAAAAGCGAGAATGCAGAGGGCACAGTAAGGGAGGCCAAGGCTAAGCAAATTGGAATAAAAGATCGCGCGTTCTGAGGGTGTTAAGCGGTTCCATTTTGTTTTTAATGCATTCTCTGTGTGTAGAAGACGTTTCTTTTTTCTTTTTTTCTCTCTCTCTATTTTATTCATGAGCTTTTGTCACCCTTCAACTGCATTTTATTAATACTATTGCAACAGGCTATATATACATTACGCAGTAATGCGGATTATTGCATATCAGTATTTTTGAAGTAGTACAGGATTATCAAAAATCGTTTGCCTTGTTTTATTATTATTGTTTATTTATTTAATTTTAATTTTCTTCGGCAACCATTTTTTGATAGGCAAACATGTTTTCTGTTTTGTTTTTTTTTGTTTTTTTTTTAAAATTTAATAAGTTTTTCATTTTACAAAGTTAATTAGGTCATAGTTACCAATGTCTGCTTGACCGGCTTGGGTTACCTGAAATGTGACAGTTATTTAAAAAAAAAAAAGACAGTCAGTTTTGCAGAGTTCTATTAACAACCAAAATGTTGACCCCACCCGATGTTTTGAAAAGAATAATTTTAATTTTAACAGATTCACCTTTTTTTTCTCTTGTTAATATACTGTTCACTTACAAGCTGTATAGTTTAGACCTACTGATGACAGTAAATAAAGTATTGATTAGTTAGGGGGAAAAAAAACAGGGTAAAAAACGGGACGCAGTGAAACATTAAAACATATGTGTAATATTGAAGAAATTTAGTTTGTGTTTATCAAAGTCAAAACTGATCGGAGTAATATAGAAACCTATGTTTTGGACTCTCGTCAATTTGCAAAGATCTTCTACACTAATATGTGAGATTTTTCTTTTATACGAGTAATTTTCACTACCCGGTAAACTGCATAATCATTTCCGTTAACACAATCATCAGTAGCGTTGCTATCACTTCAAAATAATATTAAACATAGAACAGGTATTTTGGGCGGACGGAATTCATTACATCGTGTATTCTTTTATTTATATTTACTGATAGCTGTTGCCTGCCAGTATGAACACAACTGTTCCAAACAACAATATTGACTCCTTTTTATATTATACGGTTTATGATGGTAACCCATTTAGAGAACGCGTTACTGATTATTCATTAGTACACAACTTTATCGAAACATATTCAGGGTTGTCTAAGTGCCAAAGAGAAGTGTGTGTTTTACCTACAGAAAAAAAAAAAAAAATTATGCACAAAATAAATAACTTAAATTTATTATTTTAAAATAGGATGAAGTGTCAGCATACGCGCTAAGTAGTAAAACTTCTGTTGATGGTAGATCAAGAAACACCAAAAGCAATCTTCTATTCGACCATACAAGAAAATGTAACATTAAGAGCTGCAAAAATTTAAGTGGCCAAGCTACATACACACACACACACATATATATATATAT
Source organism: Icerya purchasi (assembly GCA_039619475.1). Classification (NCBI taxonomy): domain Eukaryota; kingdom Metazoa; phylum Arthropoda; class Insecta; order Hemiptera; family Monophlebidae; genus Icerya; species Icerya purchasi. The sequence continues at coordinate 104,980,649 of CM077115.1, forward strand.
ATATATATATATATATATATTATTAGCATGTCCAAGATCGTGGACTTGAATAGAGATAGAGGCTTTTTACCAGTTTGTGTAGCGGAACATATATTTCAGCACTACTGGCGGATAATATAGAAAATGCCGAATCTAAAGTGATTTCGAAATTTTCACCGTAACCTGTACACCGGAAAATTTCTAACTATTCCCAGTAGATGAATAAGCTGTTTCATAATGAAATTAGGAAGCCGTTTTCTCTTCCTTGGATAAAACGATTTCCCGTCTCAACTAACAATGAATTAATATTAACATTTGATAAACACATTATTCCTATTACTTATTAAATGCATCAATAGACATATACACTTTTATAAAATAATAATATACTTAAAGGGTGAAAACACTGACGCGTTTCGAAGCTAATAGCTTCATGATCAGCTTGAAGCTATTTTCTGCAAATGTGTCGGTATTTAATTTTAAATATATCATTATTTTATAAACGTTTATATATCTATGGATTCATTTAATAATACATTTTTTGAGATTTCCTGATATTGTTATGCTACAGGCATAACCTAAAGTGTGTCAAATTTCGATCAGAATGTTTATTATATTATCTATTAATAAGACTTTTAATGAGATGTACCATTTGTAAGGGGCATCACTGCCAACGATGAAATGTATTATCTATAAATTTCAGAATTGCATTTAAAATGAACATAGACTGTCCATTAAACTGAATATCAGCAATATACGTGGAATACCGGGTATCGGTTTCTGAAAGTAACACCAGCTTTTGCAAATGTCACACGTTATATAGAGCCAATTTACTGCGAAGAGGATGAAGAGGAGATACAGAATTTGCCAGACATGAAAACGGTTTATTTTCATCTTGCGTCAATGTCAGTTTGTCTGTTCATCCATTTCTCGTATATACGTCACATGAGAATGGAACTAATGCTATATACATGTACATATAATATACACACACACACACATATATATATATATATATATATATATATATATATATATATATATATATATATATATGCACATATATTTGTTAAAGTAATTTTATGTAGCGCGTACACATTCTAGTGTAAGAGAAAAATTTTCCTCCGAAATTTGGCTGTCTAGCAAATCAGAAGTTAGCCGCTGTTTTATTATTTTAATGGAACTCGAAGTTATCCTTTTTCTGATTCCAACTTTTCATCGGCTTAAAAAAAAAGAAAAAAAGGAAACAAAAGAAGGAACGATTTTTCAAATATTATTTAACATTTTCCATTATATTTCATTTGTCGTAAACTTTTTTTGGAAATTTTTTTCAATCGTAATACTTCCACTACATTATATAGAGCGATTTTATTAAATATTATTGAGTAAGTTAAAACGAAAACCTCTGGAATTGAGATTGCTAAATTTTGTTTCAGTTCACATTTAAGAATTTCCAACTGACAAAAGCATTACTAGCTGCTGAAAGGGCAGCTCAGCTGCTCCTAGGAGCCTAGAGAGCCCGAGCTTCTAACAAATTCTGATAATAAAAAAAACAAAAAGGATACATCAATGAGAACATTTTTTTAACGGTATAAAATTCTTTTTAATTTTAAATTACTTTCTCTTTTTTCGTTCAAATAAATCGTATATTTTCAGATTATTTAAAGTTATTGTAATAAATACATTCGCATTATTCGAAAGGCGTGATTATGTAATGCCGTCTTCAATCTCGCTACGCGATAACGCTACTATTATAAATTGTAAGCTTTCGTATAGCACTCTGAAATAGCTAACACTAACAAATAATACCATGTCAGAGTAACTAATTAATCCGAAGTTTTCCCAGCGTAACTTAACCTAACTTGGGGGAGCTCTTGTAAAATGAGCGCCTAAGACGATCACCTGTGATGGTACCATTATGATATGGATTATCCTATATATATAATATATATATATATATATATATATATATATATATATATATATATATATATATATGTATATATATATATATATATATATATATATATATATATATATGTATATATATATATATATGTATATATGGTCGCTGTTAGATTAATAATTATATCAATTTCTCGCGACTTAAATGGCATGCGTCCTCTACTTATCATTTGTTCCTTACTCTTTTCCACCTATTTGAAAATGACAGAATAGCCTACGTAATACTATGCTTTGTAATTGTGACAATTTATTGATCACGATTCGACTATTTATTACAGTCGATGTCGCTTAAGATATTTTCCATTATTAGCATTTAGCTTGTTTTCTATGGTTTGGAAAACACATTTTTTTTTTTTTTTTAATTTATATACATACATATATATATATATTAATTACAATGTAATTCTTAGAATTAAAAAGTGTAACGAAAAAATGTCTTAATTTTATATAATGAAAGTTAAATTTTAGAATATGATTTTTGTGGTTATGTTATTTTTTTATTTGTGTCGATGCCAGTAAGAATTACGTTGTAAATTTTGATCATTTTATACAAAGTATAGAAGAGAAAGAGACAGGAATGAAAGCAGGAGGGATCAAGGGGCATATATTCGATTAATTATTTGAGTTATTTTTGAAAGAGTTGCATATAACAATGTAAACAGTATTTTTAAGGATAATTTTAAGGATAAATGTAAGGATAATTTTACGGCATTTGCTTTGGAGATTAAGAAACTAGGAAGATCTGTCATCATTAAATCTTAAGCAATAAGACACAAAGTCGTGTATATGTTATACCTTTATGGAGCTTTTTTCGGAGAATATTTGTAGCAAATTTAAGTTAATGGCGCGAGGTGCTGTAATTTTAATCGTTTTTGTATTATTTCCGTACACATTGTTTCTTAAATGGAATGCATAAAAAAAATTCGTTAACTTAAATAAAATGTAATAATTTTGAAACTTATAATATGATGAAATAGAAAATTCTTAAAATCGCTCACTTTTTAAAGAGTTAAGTGACTTTTTGTTAAAATTGGACGGTCATCTTGAAAGCATTTAAATACTGTCATGTTTTTAAGGGGGCGCATTTAAACCGATAGAAAATGACATTCTAGGATTAAAAACGAAGTAAAGAAAACAATTTTTTTTAGAAATTCTTTGTGTGGGAACTGCAAACATTTCGGGTCATTTCAGATGGTATAATTGTAACCGGATGTTGGTATAACGAAAATATTTGTGAAAAATTTTAGGAGTAGTTGAGAGGTGCAACGGATTTAACGAAATGTGTATATATCCACACATACACACACACACACACACACACATATACGTATATATATATATATATAAATATATATGTGTGTGTGTGGACGTGAGTGGGTGCAAATAATTAAATAGCTTCTTTTGAAGTGATCACTCAACCTGTAGTGCGAGTGTGGTCGCGGACGGTGATAAAAATATAAATTTGCTTCTTCTATAAGTATTCAAAAATTATTAAGCCGAAATTCAAAAATCATTTAAATTCTTCGCTATTTCTTTTTTTTTTTTTCCCCTATCGATGCGATATATTGAAAGAAATTTTAAATCGAAGATCACGTAAAATCCTCTCGACAGTAGTACAGTGGATATTGTTCATGAAAAATACGTCGGAATTTTCGAAATATACGAAAGGCGTTCAAAAAGTAAGTTTCCCTCTTTTTCATTTTCGAAACTAATAAAGTTAGAAAAAAAAAAGAACGGGACACCGGCATTGGATTCAGCACACTTTTATTTACTTTTCCACATATTCAACTTTTAAATTTAAGCATTTGTCAAGTCGAGAAATTATACCGTCTCCATAGAAGCCTATAGAAAAACACACAACACCCCGCGTTACTTTCTTTTAAAATTTCCCAACCGTGGTATAATTTTGTTACCTTTATTACAGTGTTGGGTCAAACTCCGTAATAACAGTGACCGAATTTCACCGCGGTTGGAATACTTTAAAGGTGAGAAAGAGACGGGTTCGCGCAGGGAATACTTGTGCCCGACGATAATATTATAGCGGAAACGGTGTAGATTGAAATAATTCAGTGTTGAAGAATTTTTAAAAAAAGACAACCGGAAGTAAAGCGGCAGCAAATTGAATTTTAGACAACGAAATTATTTTATCGGTCTTCTTTTTAAAGATTCATTCGGATCGCTCTAGCTCCTTTTTGGTGGTGGTGATGATTCGAGAAATTTCTTAGACGTCTTTACATCGATTTTTATTTTTATTTCTTTTACGCAAATGAAACGCGGAAATAACCGCTTGTCATTTTGGTAGTGCGTTATTTTCAACTATTTCACCCCGAACGGGGTTGTGTTAAAAAAATGTTTGACGTTCAAAAGAGAAAAAGAAATTTTTACATTAAAGATAAAAGTAATACGATGGATATAATAGAATAAAATTTTAAACGTTTTCCGAAAGAAGGAATTCCTTTTTTTTTAAATTTTGTAAAGAAAATGACATCAAGGAGGCTTACAGCATTTGTCAATCGTCCTTTTATTTTCTCTCTTCCACACAGTCTTGAGCTTTCGCCGTTGACAAACAGCTTTTTCTCTCTCTCTCTCTCTCTGTTTTTATTTCGTTTTTTGCTGTATAATACCACCTGACAAAATTAAATTTAATTAAATTATAAGCCGGTTATTCGCCTTGGTTCATTAATTTACGTGACACTGGAAGAGTGTGTAAAATGTTTTAATTATATTTTTAACGTGACCCGAAAAGTAAATCACTTGTCCCCCCCCCCTCACGTTGGCGTAATAATGAACGAAAATTAAATCTGAAACTCTGGCATTCCTTGAACATTCTGTATTTTTTATCATCTTTAAACATTTGCTACATCTTACAATTAACTGTGTACCGTTTTCATAAAATTTTCGGTTCAATTCTTTGAAGATTTCAATGACCCACGATTCATAAGCGATTTGTCGTCCTCGCGTTTTTCGCTGGATATATATATATATATATATATATGTGTGTTTTTTTTTCTACAAATTGAGGAAATAAAGCATAATTATTTTCCCCCGCCGGACTGCTGTAGGATACATGAAATACAAAATTGACCATCCGAACTTAGGGTGGTGACAAGTTCTTCGGTAACCTTCGTGCGTCGTTGTCATGCAACAATTGAATTCTTTTTTCAAAATTCTTCCTAGCCGCCGATAATTTCCTTAAACTGACTCGTAGTGTATTTTCTTATAATTCGTACCGTTAATAATGGTCTCCGCCCAGTACCAGCACGCTCCATGATTCCCACTAAAATGATGTTCCAAAACACGGCGTTATGGTATCGGACAGTATTTCTTTAAGGGGTTACCCCCTCAAACGCGTATTACCAATTATTAATGGGTAGTACGCCAACCAAACCAGTGTCTCGTTCCGATACGAGCAGCAGCTTCAAAGCGAAACCTCACTCGCTGTACGATGAACGGTTGCTATGGGAATTTTACTTTCCAGGTGTGATTTACATTACACAGATTGCTATCATCAAAGATTGCATCGTTTACATTCCCCGATGCTTTTCACGCCACAATCGCGTAAATTATTATTATCTTCACTTGAAATAATTTTTCCGCCGTATAAAACCGAATCGAATTGTACGGTGGTTTTGTATAAGTATTATTCGCACGATTTGTAAACCATGCTTTTCTTTTTTTTCTTCTTTTCGAAATGTAAAAAGAAAAAAAAATTCAAACAGATTTAACTTCATTAGATAACAAAAAAAATTAACGCGAGAATCTACGAGGAAAATAATCTTGTCATTAATATCATCTAACATTTTATTATATATAAGTACATAGAGTCAGCCATCATAGTATATAGTGATTTCTCATTGCCAAAAAAATTAAACTTACAACAATTTTTCTGCCGCTGGGTTAATGTCTCCCCCTCATAGTTGACGTAGTTTACCCGGAAGAAAAAAAAGAAAGAACATCTCTGCAGGATCGAATAAATATCGATAAAAGTGATTTGAGGCGTGTGTTGTAAATAAAAAAGCCAAACTTTTGTATTAACGTATAGTGAAGATAATGTGGCGTATTGTATCGTAACAATTGTGTAAATGGCTTATTGGGGTCATATGTAAACAGACATGGCGGAATTTTTTTCTCGCCCGCTTAATACATTACGGTGATAATTGCAAAAGATAAAAAAAGGTAAGAATTGACACATACACTTTTGAATAATCTGGCTAAATGAATGAGAGCGAAAATCGAAAACTATTAAAATGGCGAGTTAGCCCACTCTTAACGAGTGAGACTGTTAAAAAGCGGCTATTAAACCGAATCTCGGAGCACCGATTGTGTAGGACTGATCGCGTATCAGTCTGAATTCGGTCAAAAAAAAAAAAAAAGTTCTTTTTGTTTCGATGTTACTCTTGTACAGTTTTCATGCAAAAAATGCGTTTTTCCTAATTTTGTTCGCGCATAAAACAAGAAAATTTCTTGAAAGTTTTTTTTTTTCAACACGAAATTATACAATTGTAGTGAAAGTTGCAATGGTAGTCGTGAAACAGGTAAATTTTCACTTTTGATCTTTAAGCGATTTTTAAACGGACCAAGTGGTGATAGGGCTGAGCGTTTTAATTCGGTCGGAACATTTTAGGAGCATTATAGGTAATGCTGTGAGCGGAATCAACTTTTTGTGTTTAGCTATTCATTTCTAGCGAGCTTGAACTTTTTTTTTTTTTTTTTTTCTTTCAAATACGCATGTAAACATTTTATTCGAATGTATCGAAGACAGATTACTATTGTACAGTATGGCGATATCTTTCCTTCTGAGCCAGCTATGTTACCAATATTTTAGTAAGGTTATAAAAAACTATCCCTGTACAGCGGAAAGGACCAAACGAATGTTATCAGATATTTCATGTTAAAATTTGTCCTTTTGATTCGTTCGTTTTTATTAATTGTATCGTCACCAATTCGCCTGTCATTTTTTTGACACTTATTTCTGTCGATTAATTGCATGAAAAATGACAATACACCATCAAGGAAGAGTTCATCGTGAAGTTTATTTTCTAATTAATAATTTCGACATGACTGTAGAGGGAAATAATAATCTGTTTTTGAGGTAATTTTTCAAAAAACTGTTTTAATTTGTTTTGCTCTAAGCTTAATTTTTACACACGTCTTTTCATCTCGACTGACATTGTCCGTAAAAATGCCGGATAGTACACTCGCTTTTGGCTGGTATAGTTAACCTATTCGTGTAAACCGGCCGCCCGTTAACGTTAAAGTACTTGCAGCGGGGGGCACATTCGTCCGATCGGGAGACAACCACTTCAATCGTAGTAGAGTTTTCTAGACGTTATAGCCGGTCTCTGAAATCTCATTGAATCACCAGTTCAGACGTGTGAGCAAACCGCTTCTTAGTTCATTTGAAGCCCGAACGAATACAAGTAACGTTCCGGTATCAATCTAAAAATTGACCCCTTTACTGAGAACCGTTTTAATCCGAGAAATTAAAAGCCTCGCGGAAAATGGGTCAAACACGCAAATTGATATAGAATGACCGTCGCACAGCTGGAGACACGAGAACAGTGTACCCCCCCACCGCACATGTACCGGTTGAATGAAATAATCGAGCGGGTGTTTTAAATTCGACGTGAAACTGTTAAATTTCCTCAAGCATAAACGTTCTTATCTAATATTTCACATTCGAGCCAATCCGCTGTGGGATACGGTGTCAAAGAACAGAGCAGCTAAGCAGACTTTATTATCGTGCGATTCTCCGTTATTGTCGGGCAATCTGCCTTCGGAAATTCTTACGGTTTGCACCAGTGTAACGCTGTGCTAATTCTGGTTGTGTGTAAAATTTATGCTGCTTGCTCGAAGTCTCGCGATAAATGGAAACGCGTCTCTCCCACATACTGAGCTCAGATAATAAATAGATATCGTGAAAGCCGTAATGCTCGCAACGAGAGAGATGGTCATTTTTCAGAATAAACTCGGGCAAAATATCGTTTTTCTTCTATTTCTTCTTTTAGCCCGATTTTTCTTCTTCTTATATTCGTTTCTTTTCTAAAAATTTATTTATATGCCCAGTTAAATCGAGTGGCTGTACACACCAGTTGCTAGATATTGGAAGAAAGAAAAAAGAGACATTTCAGTGTTTGACAGTTTTTTATTGTGTGCGCGTGTTTTTTAGTTAAAAATTTTCTCAAAATACGTTGGTTTTAAATGGGCAGGTGTATAACTTTTTTTTTTTTTTATTATTTTTTAATTATTTCTCATTTTTTAATTATTTTTTAATTATTTTTATCGAAAAAGGTTTCACACAGTCCAGTTCCGTAAAAGTAAACAGGAATTCTTCTCTCCGATCTCTATACTTTTATGCCCAGTAATCTTAATTGCATTTTCTTCCCAGTTGAATGTTATATATGTCCATGTTTGCTTCTGCTTTCTATTATTCTATTTCCTATATCTTGCGTTAAAATCGAGTTGATGAGCTTAATAAAAAAAATAAATAAATAAAACCAAAACTGGTACTATTATAAATTATTATTAGTTTTTTACGGGTACTAATCATGAAAAATCCATTAACAGTTTTAGTATATAATTTTGGCGGACGGTTAGTAATCAAAAAGGGAAGGCAAACATGGCGCGTCAGGTAAATAGAGAATTAAGCTTCATACGCCACAAATGTTTTCATCTGTTGCTCGAAGGATGATTTCATTACTTGGAACTTCTCCTATTTTGTCGCAATAGTAGTCAAGTTGCTATTCGTAAGTTTCGATCTTAGGCGACGACAGAAATTACAAAATAAATAATTAAATTAATCGCTAATATAAAAACGTTGCAGGGCGGATTACTTTAAAAGCGCGCAAGTCGTCCCTTTCTCACATCTTCCAATGTTGAGAGAGAAAAAAATACAACCCCCCCCCAAAAACGGATTTTTCGGCTCCCTTGCCTCAGCTTTAAATTATTCCAATCGTTGAACGTTATTCCATTTGAGAATTCAACAATGTTCATTAATGCAAACACTATTTTCGTATTCTTTATATTGTACGTGCTCAGTTGAAATATTGTTCAGTTATATGGAATGATCTCTTTTATGATAAGTATAATAAAATTATTGAAAATGTTCAGTCAGAATTTTTAAGATATCTCTATTTCCGCATGATTAAAATTTACCCGCAGTGTATAATTATCTCGAATAAATTATTATTACGTTTTAAAACGTTACATGCGAGACGGAAACATGCTAAATAAAAATTTATCTACGACATATTATATGCAATGCACGAATCAGAGATGAGTGTGTATCTATTGTCGAAAATATTTTTCAAAGCACGAAGGAGGATCAGTTACACTCGCGCCTAGTTTCTACCTAAATTAACGTACAACCCCTGATGTTAAACGAAACCGATTTTTATTCTCTATGTCCTCGTGAAAAAATGAAACCGGTATTTCATTTGGTTCGTTTACAGTGTCTGTTTGAAATGGAGTTGAATCGATCGTCTAACATTGAGAGGTGTAGTGCGCTTTTTGTGGCGGCAAAAGTCATAATCCCACTGAAATTCATCGACAAATATGTGTCAAGTGTACAGTGATAAAGCAATTTCCAGACCCACATGGTGTCCGTATGGTGTGTGTCGTATGTTCGAGGAAGGACGAGATTATGTGAAGGATGAAGCGCGCAGCGGTCGGCATCAACTTCGCACACAGCTGCAAATGTTAAGCACGTTGAAACTCTCATTCTTTCGGATGATCGCCGGGTTAAAATGACGAGACATTGCGGCAGAACTGGACATTTCTTATGAGTACACAATTATTCATGAAGAATTACTTTTTCGCATCACGTTGGGTCCCTCGTTTACTATATCTGATGAACACAAAACTCATCGTTTCCAAATCGGCTTGGTATTATTTCTTGAGCGATATGCACGAGAAGGCTCACATAATTTTCGGACCAAATAATCACGGCAGATGAGACGTGAGTTCATCATTATAGCCCGGAAACGAGGGAAAGTTCGAACGAATGGAAATCTCCGTTCACGAAAAAAGGGGGAAAAATCGTAATCGGCGCGCGTAAAGTCATGTTGATGGGTTTTATATTGATTCTCGTGGCATCGTTTACGCAGAATTTACACCGAAAGGAACCACAATGAATGCCGGGTCATATTGTAAAACCTTGATGAATCTTCGAAAGGCGATAAAAAATCACAAACCGGGAAAATTGAGTAAAGGAATCGTTCTCATCCGCGATACCGCATATACTGCCCGGATAACACAGGAGCTGATGAAAAAATTTAAATGCCAGCTTACAACCCTGATTTATCACCTTGTGACTTCCATGTGGTTTGATCATTTAAAAATAGCCCTGGGAGGAGAGGGTTTCGCGAACGACGAAGAAGTGAAGAATTTCGTCATGGATTGATTAACCGAAGTTGGACGGACGTTTTTAAGGCATCGAAAAATTGGTACCACGTTACGACAGGTGCTTGCATGTTTTAAGTGAATACGTGTCGTAAAATAGAGAAAGGTTTTTGTAGATTTCAAAAATGTATTTACATATTTTTGAGGATTTTTTTGTTTTATTTCTATCGCGAAGTGTAACTTGCTTATTTCGATTGTCCCTCGTACCCGTGATTGATTAGAACCGGAAGAATCGTTTATTTGTTGAAACTCAGGCACGTGTACAAACATTGCGTTGAGTTCTCCGATTCGGTCTGCATCTGTTACATTACTCACTGAATACCCAGATATTGATATACACTTCGATAGCAGAATGAAGTATTTGCAATGAGTTTAAGTTCGATTTTCAATATCAAATACAACGGAGCTATACTTATTCATACCTCGAGAAGATGTGTAATTGGAGGATGAATATGATTCTTTAAGCACTCTGTGCATGCGAGAATATTTTCGTATACGAATATATTTATATGTAATATTAAGAACCATTATTGTTATCGATATTTCATTAATAATGCGATACGTTTCTCAATATTGCGCTAACGCCTGTATGGGGAGCATACCGCTATTTAAAATAAATAAATATATATAAGCGTGTAAAAAATGTTTAAAAAAGTTCAGCGTGTCGTGGGACTCAGCTCGCGCAAAAGCCACGAAACGTTACTAACTACTAATACAAATGGGGTATTTCTCTTATATAAAAATAATAATAAATATGCTTCAGTATTCAAATTGTTGTATCATCTATGCCGGTGATCTTTTAGTAATAATAATTCGATTATCGCAAATAGAAATATTTAAAAAGACTCTTCATGTAGTGAACATATCGAAAATATGCCGGTGCGTGTCTGTATATACAACGCGAAATAAAATTGTATTTTTTGAGGGAAAAACCCGGTGCTCCTAGACAACAGATTTTTCAATCATTTTTTACAAAAAAAAAACTGAAATTATTGCAATGAATCAAGTTACATAATAATATTGACGTTCAAATGAGTAAAAAAAAACAAAACGGCGGCGCTAGAGTTTGCACCGAGCAACGTCTACGTCCTTGTAGTTAACTAAAATCAACGAAACAACCTTTTTTTTTTTTTCCAGTGAAATAAGTTATTCCGCTTGTATGAACTTATATATTTAGCCAAAAAATTAAAAGGAAAATTAAAAATTCAATGACAAAACTAAAAAAAAAAACACTTTTATTTTCTTCCCTTAAACAAATTGTTCGAAACAATATTTGTCATAACAATTTATACGAAATTTTAGGTTTGCGCAAAATAAGTTAAAGAATATATTATCTGTATAGAAAACTTCAATTTTTGTTCCACTACTTTTTGAGTTACATTCCAAGGCGCGCAAAAAAAAAAAAAAAAAAAACGAAGTTGATTTGCGCATCTCTAACTGTACGAAAAACGACTACACAGGCCGAATTTTTCTTTACAATCGTCGCAAGTGCATTGAAAAGGTAAATTAGAAAAAAAATTGTTTGGCTAAGAACTTGAATGGGTGGTGGTAGAGATTTACTTGTTCTCGGTGTACTTTGGAGCACCTCACTTCTGCGACTTCCCCTAGGAGGGGGACCTTTAGGAGCTTTTGTTCAGCTTAAAACTTTTGAAATACATATGTATATATATATATATATATTCTTCGGATGCTAAATGAGAATTTTTAAAATTACAAAAAAAAAATTTAATTTCCGGATGAGGTTCCTCCCTCTTGATGAACAAAGTAATGCGACAAGGCTGCTAATATGTACATTAAATCACTTTCTCGTTGGTCTCCAGTGACGTCACCACGAAAAAACGCAACGATCCTTATTTTGCGTGTAGTACCCCCCGCCCCCCCCCCCGGTTACTGCAAAAGTAAAAACTACAATACGAGTCTTCGCCGATCGAATGATCTCACAAAAGTGTTTAATTACAAGATCGGTTGAGACTTTATTTATTATTTATTACGGCATGTTGAAATTGATTTTTCTCTCTTAAACCTTCATATGCCTTCGAGTGTGTTGCGTTTGGACTCTTTCGCGCTGAAAAGAACCTCGATCTCGCGACGCGTGTGTAACATCCTCCGTTTTCGTCTTGCCAACGTGAATTCTACAAGTATATAGCTTCGGTCTATTGTGAAGAACGGACACGAATGAGCGAGGTTCTTAGGTGAGACTACTTTAGCACCTTTTTAGTTGCTGTTCTTCAACACGCAGCGAATAACTTTCTAAAAGCGAAAGCGATAAGGGGAATGAACAGGAAAATGTTATTGTTTTATTTTTCCCTTCACTTCCAAGTGGTGGAGGTCAAACTGTCAGCTTTTCTAACATTCCGCTTGAACTGTTTCAACCGATGAAAACCGATAAATTTAAATACGCCCGATGACGGGCGTAGACGGAGTGGCGGATTTTTCTCCTCCGAATTCCCGCTCTATTTATTCATCTCCGACGGTGAGCGTCCTCAGAGCGAAAGGTTATTAAATATTTCGGGCACACCGCTTATATTAAAATTCCGCGCCGCCGATGCTGGTCTCTTTATTTTGGCAGCGGCACTCCCGTCCGAGAAATTGAAAGGAACACTTTTTTAATCACAAAGTCAAACGATTCGCCGCTGCAAGTCGAACCGAACTTTCCCTTACTTCCAGCGACCGTCCATTTTAATATCAAAGAAATCTGTTTTCAACAATCCGTCCGAGCGACCACTGCAACACCTTCTCTTTTTTTTTCTCTCTCTTCTTATTTTTTCCTATTTTGCACTGCGGAAAATATTTAAATATCTTTCGCCGTCGTCGCCGCCGCCGCCGCCGCTCCGAGTGAAGTCGAGTTCGGATTTTAGCTCGTCTAAGTGCGTGTCGGGGGGCCGGAGGGAGCTTGTTATGTCAACAAGTGCGGATAAGGTGGAAATTAATGGCGCAGTTCGCTCGCCTGGCTTTACTCGATAAGTCAGTTCGGTTGACAAGACGAAGAAATTAACAAGCCGAAGAAAATAACAAACGATCAAATAAAAGAAATACCAGAAGAAGAAAAACGAAAATCGTAGTAAAGTACCAGGCCGCAACTGCTCGATAATAAAGAATAAGCTATCGAGCAACGATAAGCGAATTGATAGTCGTGCCTTTAAACGATCCCCACTCTTTCCTCTGCCGCTCGTTTTATTTATTTATTTGTTTCGTTTTGTTTTTTTTTTTCTATCCAAGACGTTCTTAGGAAATTCGATTTCATTAAAGTCGGCAACGGGGGGGGGAGCTTAATTTATCGATAAATGTCGCTATGGTGTAGCGTGATAAGGAAATAGGGGTCGTCGCATGCGGAGAAAATAGAGCGACGCCTCGGAGCCAGTTTCCTCTTATTCGGATAATCGGATCTAATAATCGGAAATAGCTTCGAATATAAATTTTCGACTTCTTTGTCCATGCTAGTACAGTCTGCTGCCAATGGACGAATTTCTGGCAATATGATTCTCTACGGGTTTTTTAACCGACCGCTCTGGACGACTACTGCAGTAGTCGTCAGAGCGATTTCTCGATTATCGCAAAAGTTTAGTAAAAATTCTGTGCGGAAAGACGTTTTAATTGTCATCGCATCCGTTCGGCGCTGCAGTTTAGTGCTGGTCGGAAATTTCAAAAAGGCCTTTTTCATCAAAAGTTAAAAAAGATTGTTAAAATCCCCCCTAAATACCTAAATCTAAATTGAGTTACGTGCAGATAGACAGATGCAGAAAATTGATTACAAATTAATGAGAATACTCGCTGTCAAAGTCAAGATACGGAACTTACTCAGACATATATATATATATATATATATATGCATATTTATGTGTGTGTCTGTCTGTGTATGTGCGCGAGTGTGCAACAAAAAAAGAAGTAAATTTTCCGGAATAACAAAAATGCAGAGAAATTGCAATTTAATGTAAATAACTAACACATTTCATTTATCTATATCTAATTATACATATACATATATATATATATATATATATATATATATATATATATATATAGATATATAGATATATTGGTTACAACGTAATTCTTAGGCCACGTCCCATTAGAAAAAGTCTCATAAAAAAATGTTTCAAAGAATGTCCCAATTTTTTTGTTATATTTTAATTTTCATCGACTTTATATATATTAATTAAAGCGTAATTCTTAGGCCGGTCCTTATTAGATTTTGTAACGAAAAATGTCGCAATTTTATGTAACGAAAAAATATCTTAATTTTATGTAATGAAAGTTAAATGTTAGAATAGGATTTTTGTGATTATGTTATTAATATATTCATATTGGCCGATTTAGAATTACGTTGTAAATTTTGATCATTTTATACAAAGTATAGAAGGGAAAGAGACAGAAATGTAAGCAAGAGGGGTCAAGAGACAGAGCGACTTGCGAGGCTAGAATGGCCGAGTTTATATATATATTAATTACAACGTAATTCTTAGGCCGGCCCCTATTAAAAAAAATGTCTCAATTTTATGTAACGTTTTTAATATTTTAATTTTTACCGACTTCCAAAAAGAACGAAGTCATACACGTTCGTTGAGTATGTCTTTTTGTTTTGTTTTATGTTTGTCCGCGGATAACTCATATAGACCGATTTTACTGATTTTCCATTAGAGAGAGTACTGTTCAACTTAGGTACTATGCAAGTAATGATGAAAATCGGGGAACGTAAATTGAGTATTCTTCAAAAAAACGTGAAATAATGTGGCGGTCCCTTTGAATAATTTTTTTTTCTTATTATTTTTCATTAGTATAACAGAGAGACGGTTGACTTAAAATGCTGATAAATGTTTCAAACTTTCCTACATCTGTCGTTTTCGAACCAAAAGGCGTATCATCACGTATAAATGTGGAAAATTCTTCGCTATTATTACACTGTTCATCGTCCCATTTTCGTTTCCGCAATTCACGTTTGCGTTCGGTAGCGGTTTTCGTTTTTGGGGAACATAATGAATACATTTCTTATTACTGTGAAAGTTGATGAATAAGAAGTTTGTTACTTTGATGAATAAGAAGTGGCACCAGAATTATGTAAAGACTATATTGTTAATTAATTAACACGATGGAAACGAAAAAAAATATATTATTTATACTTTCGGTAGTGTAATGAAATTTATGATATAAATTATTATTGGTTGTATTTTTTTTTTTTATTATTTAAAATTTGGACATTTTTTTGTTATTAAATCTAATGGGAGCCGTCTAAGAATTACATTGTAAATTTTGATCATTTTATAGAAAGTGTAGAAGAGAAAGAGACTGAAATGTGTAAATAAGAGGGTTCAAGGGGCACAGCCCCTTGCGAGGCCAAAATGGCGAGTTATATATATATATGTATGTGTAACTGAATAGTTTTCGGAAACAGCTCTAACGATTTTAATGAAATTCACAAATTTGCGGTTTTAGAGGTTTAGGTAAATCAATTGGTCGAGGTTTTATCGTCGAAAAAATTCTAAAAAATAAGCAGTTTTAAGAGAAGAGCGAGTAATGATTCAGTGATTATCGCATTTTCAGGGTTTATTAAAAAGTAAGCAAAATGTTTGCTTCAGTTTTTCTTCGCTATCATAATGAAAACGGTATAGACATACGTTCGGGCACTATTTATCCTGAACGGGGTGGTTAGGTTAACATCGTACGTTGTCACAGCGACCGATTTTCGTAATCCCAATTCCTGCGCATAACAATTCACGCGTTTCATAAACACTTCGAAATCGCGAAGAACAGTCTCTGTTCCTATGAAAGAATAATTAATAGTATAAGAGAAACTACTAATAACCATAAAAAAAAAAAAAAAAAAAAAAAAAAAAAATTATTACCGAGATCACACGGAGCCCTGATAACTTTGAACGTGCTCTGCAATCTGCGATCAATGGCCGTGTCATTCTGCTCGAATTCACGTTATCTGTTTGACCGTATATAGACTCGAACTGTTCGTTTTGAATTGTTTACAACGATATTAATTTTCGTCCGTAAAAAATTTAAATTTGCGGAAAATTCAACCTACCGATTATAATAATACATAATTTTGTAAAGAGTAAAGTTAAAAACGAAGAAATGTCATTAATCAAAGTTTTAATCACAGCTAAAGTGCATTTTTACTCAAACGGCGCCGTAAGTAAAGAAAACCGTGTACACTGGAGCGACGAAAATGAGGAATATACGAGAATCCAGAGTTTCGATGATAGTCATAATACGCAATGTGCAATTTAAGCAAATGTTACCGAATTTGTCGGGCTGAAATTGAAGTGTAGACGACGGTTAAAGTACACATGTGACTGCCGTAGGAATTACAGGAATAGAAACGTTGAACTTGATACGTATTTGTGAACATAATCTCTGACAATGGTCAATTTACATCGTGCTACGATTAATTTTTTCTAGCGGAAATGGGGAAGTGTAAAAATCAATAGTCTCTAGAGTTCATATACGATTTCTAAACGTATATTGCGAAAAGTATTCTTCTTAATTTTAAAAAGTGATCAAAACAATGGTGTCGCAGATAGTGGTGCTCATTTAAATTCTTTTTTTTTTATGAAATAATTTTTATCAAAATAATTTTATTGTACTATAAAATATAACGAACTGGAAAATACTTTTACTAGTAGTGGAAAAAAACACATTTTAGGGTTAGTATTTTTCATCTAAAATTAAAATGTAATTTTCCGGCCCACTCGAGAAGTAATATTATATCTGTAAATGTATATAATTTTTCTTCCTCCAGCAACAACTGCAGCAACAATTGGTATATATATTTTCAGTAATCGAGTTTTTTTGTTGTTTTTTTTTTTTTAGTAAATTCTAGCCTTATTTAGCAAAAGCTACTAATTTTGGCTAATAATTCTAATAAAAGTATAGGTTTAGTTTTAACCGAATTAACTGTATACACACTGTTTTCGTATTCACTGGTTAAAATTAATTCTAAACAAATTTGAATACCTTACATTCGCTAACAGTTCCGACTGAACTGTTGTTTTTCACGGCAGGTAACTGCAGTTTAACCGATATCAGGACTGGTTTATTAAAAACAAATGAAACGGCGGCCTAATAAGAGAAGGCTGCCGGAATCGTTTTAAAACATGCAGAACTAAACTCATTGGAACAGTTCCGCGCAGGCACACATGGTCGAGAATGTTAAAAATTTTACACGCGCATTAGATAGACAGCGTTCTCGATGTACTACAGACCCATCTGGAAATTGTCTCTCGTAGAGGTACCTACTTTCTCGAAGTACTCGAATTCAGTTGTTAACGTCCATAAGAAACATCTTTGAATTATGAGACAGTCAGCGCGGTAGTCAAAATCGTTCACTTCTCACTCATCCGATGTGGTATAGAATTTAGAGAAACGTTTGGCTTTTGAAGCAACCGGTTCTTTTGTAATGCGTTTCACCTCAGCCGTTAGCAGCTCCTTTGCACAGAGATTGCGGGTAATTGTCGATAATTGTGGGTAATTGTCGATAATTACGGGTAATTGTCGATAATTGCGGGTAATTGTCGATAATTGTGGGTAATTGTCGATAATTGCGGGTAATTGTCGATAATTGTGGGTAATTGTCGATAATTACGGGTAATTGTCGATAATTGTGGGTAATTGTTGATAATTGTGGGTAATTGTCGATAATTACGGGTAATTGTCGATAATTGTGGGTAATTGTTGATAATTGTGGGTAATTGTCGATAATTGCGGGTAATTGTCGATAATTGCGGGTAATCGTAGATAATTGCGGGTAATTGTAAATAATTGCGGGTAATTTTAGATAATTACGGGTAATTGTAGATAATTTCGGGTAATTGTAGATAATTTCGGGTAATTGTAGATAATTACGGGTAATTGTGGATAAGTGCGGGTAATTGTGGATAAGTGCGGGTAATGGTAGATAAGTGCGGGTAATTGCGGATAATTACAGGTAACAGAAAAATTCTGTCATGAAAATCCACATCTGTTATTGTTCCGGAGATCTTTACAGATTTTTTGGAACCTATTCTACATGAGCATCTTTGGTATTTTCACCGTTATAGACGCCCCTCTACGTTCGAAATATCTATAATTTATAACACTTTCGCGTACGTTCATTATTTTTATGAAAACCCTTCCGTTAATCCGCAATCTTAACATCGACGTTATTCATAAGAGCAGCTTAGGAAACTATAAAAAAAAAAAAAAGCAAAGTATTCATAAGCTCTTTGATGATAAATTAAGATTAATTCGAGCGAAACCGTAACCAAAAACTTATACTGATAATAAATTTCCTCGCGTATTTGTACAGAGGTATTAGTTTGCGCACTTCTTATTATAAACGGGCGAACAACATTAATTGCACCTGCGATGCCAAAAAAGGGCGTTCTGGCTAATTATTTGATAAATTAAGAGATCAAGTAAGAGTCATTTTTTAAATGTCAGACCAACTTACTTTTACGCGAACCGCTCTTAATAGCAGCGTCTTTTCTTCTTCACATTAATGCAGATTTTTTTCCGCGCGAAATGAATTTCTTTACCTGTATGTATAGAACTCGATTGATTACCGAGAAGTCCTTGGAACGTCAAACGGTGTAATATTCTATAATTTTTAACGGAGAGACAATTTCATTGTCGAAATAAAAATTTTTTGTATATCGGACGCAAAAATTCTCTACAGATTAAACGCAACAGGATTTTCATATTACCCCCCCCCCCGCCCAGCTGGCATATATATATATATATATATATATATATATATATATGTATATATCGATCTTAAGATCCTTAATGGTGTAAAGAAATCGGAAATAGCGCGTCGGAAACATTATCATGATGCTGAGAGATTGTAGATTCCATCTTCGGGCTAAAATTGACGCAGCTAACGTTTATTGAACACACTGCTTTTGCATTTGCGAAAATGAAGTTAAAGGAACCCGTTAATTCCAAACTATCTTGAACAGGCGATTATAATGAATTATAGCGTAATGGTACACACTAACACGTATACGTGTACTTGGTACATATATGTACATATGTGTATATATATATATATATACGTACAGAGAGACGCATGCAAATTTTTATGAAGGGGGTGAGGAGGGAAATTCTAAGAATGTGGCGGCAAAATTCTGCGCAAAGCGTAACTTAGGATGGAATTTAATAATGACAAAACAGATTTGATTTATTGTTACCAGCGACCGGAGAGTGAAAGAAAATCGTTTCCTTCTTCGAAAAACCGCGACTACGCGGCGAAATTTATTTCATCGTAATTTTGGCTGCTTGGCTATCTGTATATCTAGCTCGCAGAGAGAGTTGAATAAATTTGTTACCCCATTGCGGTCTGTAAGACGCTCGAAAGTCGTGAGCTTAGCAGAATCATTGCAAAGAAATTCGACTATTCCGGTCGCATTCATTTTGAGCGACCTGCTCCTCTTTGGTTTATTGATAAGAAATTGATTAAATCGAGGAGCGGTATATTTTTCAGTACGATCAAAATCAGGTGCCTTTTTAAAAGAACTCCGCAGTTTCTGTAAAAGGCTCTTCACCTGTTGAAGATAGTGAACCCAGTTTCTGAGTGAGAATAGTAAGCAAAAAAAAATAACTGGCGAGATTCAAAAACCGGAAAATATAACGACGCCGATTGATTTAAATCGTTTTTCATAGATTCATAGCAGTGATGTAATACTTCCTCCGATGAATATGAATGGTAACATAGTCTCGGTTATCTTAATGTTGCAGTCTTTGTAGGAGGGGATTTTTTTTTTTTTTTTTTTATATAGATAAATATTTTTCACGGGGTTTATTGTAAACAAAAAAAAAAAAAAGCAGACTAAATCTGTAAATCAAAGCGGTTCTTTTTTTGTATTAAAACCTTTCCCGAATAACTTATATCCGTGTGAATCGATTTTAATAATTGTGTTTGTTTATTCAAAAATAGCTGATGGTGAAACCATGTGAATACACCGTTGAGTGTCGATGAACACAGATACTCAGTGCAGTAGTCGTTAAAATTAATATTAAAAAATGGGCGGTCTATTAAAAGAAATTTTTAGCAATATTACAAATGTGATTTAGGGTAGGGAAAAAAAAAGATTTAAAATATTATCAATTTACCATGGAAATAGAAATTGTAAAAAAAAAAAAAAACAAAAAACAGAACTAATCTTTTATAAAACAATAAAAAATTAAAATATTATCAATTTTAACCGTGATAGATTCCAGTAAGGAAAATTGAAAACCCCTAATTTACAAACTTAACACTGATCGAAATATATTACATATCTTAACGTTACTGCGTATGAGTTTTGATCATCTGGATTGTTTTGCTTGTTAGGAACTGTACCGGTCGGTGGTGGCCCTACATGCTAATATGGATAAGTATCGGTGGATTACTCAGTTCGTTCACTGAAATAAGTGTTCCTTAAAGATAGATAATTCCTGCGCTTAATATAACCACACACACACACACATAAGTTAATTCAGCTCATCACCGAGACTGAGTTTAAACATTATGTTCTTATACCTCTAGCTCACTTTATAGAGTAGCGAAAGTACGATAATTTCAGGTTGGTCTATTCGTACTATTAGTGAAAAATATTTACACTAAAAATGATGAAATGAAGAACATTTTAGAGGAAAAAAAAAAACAAAAAAAAAGTATCGACTTCGAGATTTACTTTAAGAATTTAATAAAAATGCGCTAGAAAGTAAAGATTCGATCAAAAATAATACATTTTCGAGTAATAATATACCTTTTCGGAAATATTATTTCTATTGCTAATTGAATTGTTCCGGTCCGTTGATTCAAAGGTCGTGCTGGCAACGTGGATTACCAACCTCCGAGGCAGAGATGGCGTGTGAAGAAGAAGAAGGAAATATTATTATCCTTAGTAATACTTGTTAGAGTGAGCCCCGAATTCGCAAATTTCAACGAAAAAATTAAAAACTATACATTAAACGTTTGTTTGTTGCTTTTCAATAATTCGCTTATAGTAAACGAGTGATTATGTTTCGTTATACGCTCATTTAATATGGTTCCTAGATATTGCAGTTTAAATATAGGGCAGATTACAAAAAGTTAGTGTTTTAAAAAATTATTGTAATATTATTTCCTTAAGGTATATTTTACTTTAAACTATATTATTTTTTTATGGAACACTTATTTTTATAGAATAATTATTTTATAGAATAATTATTTTTTATAGAACAATAATTGTGTATAGAATAATTTTTTTTATAGAATAATAAGTGTGTATAGAATAATTATTTTTTAATTTTTAGCGTGTTTTTATTAAAATTTTAGATTTTTTCATACCTTTTTTTTTTCCGATAAAATAATTGACATTGAGAATTACGGATTATAAAATTTAAATAACTCCGCTGTTATTTGTCCTTTAAATTACGATTCACATTAGCTCAAATTTTTAAGAAATTATTTTGTTATGCGGAAATGCTTCATTACGTTGAATGCAGAATGCGATTGCGTGAAAAAAAAAGCAGGCGTTCTTAAAACGGAGCGTTATGAATTAAAAAAGTTACAAATAAATTATCGGCATACGTACGCGTTTAAATTTTGCATTATTTCGGCGAAAATATAGGGTTTTTAATTAATTTTTGTAACTAATAACGCCGTCTTTTAAAAGATATTCCGAAAGGTAGATAAAATAAAAAGACTTCGAATTGTCCCGTTGAAAATATTACAAAAAATGCGATTTTTGTTATTTTCAAAATTCAATAGATTGCGATTGTAGCAGGTTAGACACGTCTTGTTCGCAGTGAAAAAAGTAACAGGCATATTTAAACGGAACAAAACCATTACTATATGTACTGGAACGCATAAAAATAACAAGCGCGAATATCATTAATCATATATGATGCGGCTTTAAAATAACGAGAAATGTTTTTTAATAAATATAGATATATATTTCGCTGAAAAATTGTTTCCCTCTTTTATTTATTTTTATTTGTTTTTTTCGTATTCTATTAAAAAATTATTTGTCGAGAAACGAATTAGAAGATATAAATAGCCAATAAATTTGGTAAAAACAGAACTGAAAATAGCCAAAACTTTTAAATTAAAAAAGAGAAAAACATCGTTACGAATCGAGTGAAGGAAGAGTAAAAAATACCAGAAAGTACTAAGAAATCGCCACTATTCGATTTGGGGTAGCTCTCAAAGTGGACGTTCGATTTTACACTATAATACGCAACATCACTATACGAATATTTTTTAACATGACTTACAATTAATGGAATTGTTTATACTTGCATTCTTCTTTATAGCGCCATACTTAATTCCTGAGCGTCGGCGACTACCTATTCGTACATCTCAGCTGTACAGATGTATAGTGTACTAGGCAATTATTATATGCAACGCAGGTGTACACACACGCAAGACTACATTCGGAACTGATAGCAATCGTTTGATTTATCGACATACAAATGCAGTCCCGTGTGGGTCTGCTGTGTACTGACCTAGCGCGCATATGATGTTGAACGTGGTGGTTCGCCATTGCCTTCCACGTGACTATAAGCGATTATTTATTTAGTTATTTTTAATTCTTGCAATGTTCGTCGTCGCTCGGGATTGAACCCGTGACCTCCATAATGGAAGTCAAGCGTTCTAGCAACTAGGCTATCGCGACTTACATTAACATGTTTAATTATTAAAAATTATATATTAATACATTGTTTAAATAAACAAATTTTTGCCTAACTAGCTTATTAACGATTGATAATAATCCGTTAAAACTACTAAATGATCCTAGCCATGAGTGTAATCTACAGAGCTGAATTGTTCAGTAAAAAGAATGATTTATAAAGGCATTATAAATTGTAATAATTATATAAAAAGACACGGAGAGAGAGAGAGAGAGAGAGAGAGAGAGAGGCTACATGGAGCGTAATATTCCCTTTTTTCTAACACGGTATTATTGATTTGAAACGTTTTAAACGAGTAACGAAAAATATTAAAGGGATTGATTAATTATTTCGGATTAATTCGCTTCAAAAATTTAAAAGGAATGAAGGAATCTTCGAGGTGGGAATTTCTGGAAACCAATTTTTGCCACAGTAGAGAGCGAATGAAATATGCGTTTACTCTGCAATATAATAATGAACTGTTCGGGCACAGCGCAATTGAGAACGAATATTGTTTATTTGCTCATTGCTTTATAACAATGGCCGGCCGTTCATTTGCTCATTGTTTGCTTCGAAATGATTAATGATTTTAATTTTGTGCGAGCAGGAAAAAGCTACATCCGATTTTACGAGCAAGAATCGATTCTTCAAATTAGACAACAACGTATCAATCTGCGCGATTACCAAACTTGCGTTTGTGTGCGAGAAGTAGGAGAGCAGCCAGTAACTGACCGGCGTATTATGAATAAAAGAGACGCGAATCGGGCAGAACGAAAAATGAAATTTCGTGACATTCAACGGTATGTAAAACTTGTCAGAAACTAAATGAGACCCGATCGATGTAACTTGAAAAATAAATCGGGAGTTTCGAGTGTGAAACGCACCTTTTTTAGAATATCAGCGCTAATTATAAATTATAAACTACTATGCGAAGCTTCAGACTGAAAGAAGAATTGGAATAATTACATCTAATGTGTCGCTTATTAGTTTCGCTCACGGGGAAATTCAATATTTCCAGGAAAATTAAAAACTTAACGCTGAAATTGCACTATTGTTGAATTTTTTAAAATTTTCCACGAGAAAGAATTCTCGGTGATTCACGCAACATCCGTTAACAATAGAAAACGTCGAACCTCAGGGGAAGTCAACATATACTCATTTCATTCAATGTTCCAGAGTCTTTCTCTACCGTTTCTGTGTCTCAGCAGCATATTTCGATTTTTTTTTTTTTAAGTGAGCAAAATTAATTTAAACGTTAATTTAAATCAGCGTGTCGTAATTATAGAATAAAATAGATCTTGCCCCTTAAAAACGTAACGATACAGTTTTTGGCACAATTTCGTTAAGGGCTTTAACTGCTAGCGCGGAGGTCATCGAAGAATTATTATATGAAAATAACAGAAATCGCAATCATCCGATACTGATAATGAAATCAGAAAACCATCGATAAAAAACAATTAAATTATACTTATTGATCCTTTTAATTATCGGGGACGTGAAAAATTATTCTTTATTCGTGTAGAAAAACTAAAGCGGTTACGTTGTTGCTCTATAAAGGGTAAATCTTCCTTTTGCGATTCTAGTAAATTTTCTCTCAATTAAACTGGGTTTAGCGCTATTATTGAGTAAATACAAATATGTACATTCAAACGGGTTGGAGCGAAATTTTTTTCTCTTTTTTTTTTTTTTTTGGGATGGCATTAAAGGAAAATAATAAAAAAATGTGGAATAAATATTATAATAACTAGCTGACAATATCAGGGGAAACACAGACTATAACACCGAATACATTTTTTTCGCATTGTCGGAAATTAAAAGCAACATTTTCAGCCAGCTAAATAATTGCAATATAAGCAAAAATTATTTATATATAATATGCACGTGCGTGTCCGATGTTGTGTAATATTGGGGATTGTATAAATGTGGTAATACGACGTTAAACAAAAAAAAATTAACAATACTGGGTCCATCTTACCTCTTTCGAATAAAAGGAACATTTATTTATATCAAAGTTCAGTTTTTAATAAAGATTTATTTCTACATAGAACGAAGACAAATCCGACAAAAAAAACTATCTTTGCTTCTTTGCTTATTCACTTTCTTCTTGCCATTTGAAGCGGAAAAATTCGAGGTAAGAAACATTTTTTTTTTTTGGAATTTAGACCAGGCAAATGCACCTTCGACGAAGTAAATAAACACTCTTTGATATTGAAATACGCGCTAGGGGATCCTCTCAATAGTTTTCGATAAGTTGGCTACACAGTTCTAAAACTGGCTGTAACGCAATCGGGGAAAAAAAGTAAAGTGAATCCCCCACATCTTTCGTAGGACTTGGGCAGAGAATTATGACGCGTTGAGACGCCAAAATGAAATTCGGACGATGGACGTTGCATATTGCTCTTTGAAAGCTGATAACAACGTATTAATTTGAATATATTATAACGAAGAACATTGCTCGATATCGCTCAAAATGTCATCCATTAGCTGTGTCCGCTTTTTAAAAAGTGTGCAGTAATTTACGTCGAAGCAATTCATCCGCTTATTGTGTAATATTTAAAAAGTGAAAAACAAAGTGGCGCTGCTTCGTTCACTCTTTTTTCTTTTCGTAAGGCTATTTACGCGCCACGCGAATCACATCTCACCCGCATTCGATATTTCGTTTTCTTTCTTTTCTAACCTTCCAGTGTATTTTCATCCTTTCATTTTGTCGCTTTATTCCTTTTTCCATTCGGATCTTGTTTGATTCTCTTTTTTATAAAAATTCTACATAAATTAAAGAAATTTCATGAAGAAAACAAGGGTCCCAAGCAAGGTTGTGCAGTATCGAACGGCATACGAGTGAGGGGTAGAGTGCCCTATAGCAGGCATGGAACCCCAACATGACCCCGATGATAACCCGTAAGAATGTGCTGCATATACATTATAGATAACGAAAATCGATATAACACGTGCTTTATTCTAGCTGGTAATGGGGGTTGTAACTGTTCTCGGGTGGCTATGATAGATAGAAGCGAGTCTGAAATAAGAAGAGCGTATTGGAACAATAGGTTGGAAGAATATGCTCCAAGACAAAAAAGGATTCGTAAGCTCATGCAGTTGGCGAAGAAGGAGAATTTGTGGAGTTTGCTTTGGCCGCGTTAATATACATGTGTACATGGTGTTGGGGAAGGTTGCGAATTTATTCGATTACTATCTGAAACTTGTATGGAGGAAAGTTAGGTGTTTTCAGGGAATCTATTGGAGTTAAGTTTACGGATATTGGTACACGATCCCAGGGCCCTATAGTGATGGGATTAACGTGATAGTTAAAATATGTATTTTTAAAGCGAATATATAATTACGCCTTTATTACGTTATATAAGCGGTAGTTTTTGTTGAAATTATTATCAGATTTATGTTTTTGATAAAAATTCACGTTTTTTTGCCGGAAACGATCCAAAACCCGACTTTACTGATGGTTTTAATATATTAATTTTCTTTGCCGCTGTCTTAATTTTTTTTCCTTTTCTGGAAAAGTATTGCGACATCATCCAGTAAAAGCTGTTCACATCTATCTCCCGTCATATTTTGCTTCTGATCTGACCTCTTGATATTAATAGTCTCTTTTTCGAGTTTTTCCCGCCACATTTATTATTTTTTTCGAACACATCAAAACTTTTGTAAATTTCTCTCAAAAATTTAATTTTTCCCTAGGCTACTCTACCAGTGTTTGTTTAACTACAGATTAATAGTTTATACGTCGATTTCAAGTTCTTTTGATGTCTTAAACACCGAAAATACACCGAATCGTCCGTTTTCTGAAAGTCTACAAATACTATCGCTTCATTCCCCGATAATCGAATCTCCTAGATAGGTTTCCAGGTTTAAGATATGTTCAACGCATTTTCTAAATCACAGCATCTGTGTACTATATCTGTTTGTTCATACTGACCTATTACTCTATCCCTTAAAACAGTTGTTATAAAAAGTTTCTCATATTGTTTTTGATGGAATCTTAATGGTAATTTATTCTTCCCATATTTTCTTTTAGCCTTCGCTGTACGACGGCGAATTACTAATATTTAGTAAATTTCCGTAATTCTTATTAACCAGCCATCCTTTTCTGTTTCGTCTTTCTGTAATAACTTCTTGGGATTTTTCGTTCCACTGTTGTCGGAGTTTTCTTCAACGGGACAAAACTCGTGAGCAGCTACAATTGGTCTCATTTTTAAGTGTTCCGAACTGCTCGCTTCATTTTTGTTTGTTAGTTCCATAATTTCTCTATTATTATGTCTACTTCCATATCAACCTGTTTAGTTATTTTCCTTTTATATTTTTTTATTTATTTATTTTTCTAATCGGTTTGTCCATGAGAACATTAGCCCCCAAGAAGTGGCAAGAAGGAATAATTAACGTTAGATTCTTCAACGTTTGAGAATAGAGGACAAAAATAATTCAAGTGCAGGAATAACAGAAGCAGAAGGAAATGGGAGAATATAAGAAACATTATAAGGAGTACTTAGTTTTAGTATAAAAGAGTAGGAGAACGATTGTTCAGCAAAGAGGAACGCACATTTAAACAAAACATGATCAAAATCACAAGGAATGTATGCGGATGTTAATTTTACAGTTGTTTAGTGGTTGTAACTTTTTTGTTTTTTACTCGTAATATTTTTTATTTCTTTTATGTTTTTTTTTTTTTTTTTTTTGAATAATATCGCCACATCAGTTGGTTTTCGGTTTGCTATTCAGTTTTTTTTTTTTTTTTTTAGTATCGTTTGATGTCAGTTTCACAATAAAAAAGCTTTGTGGACGTCAATGAGTACTTTTCAATTTTTATACGTTCTGTTGTGGACTGGAAAGTCATTTGCAATGTTTTTACATATTTTTTCTTTTCCTATTTTAAAGATGAGGTAAGTCCATAGTTTTTATTCTCTATATGTACGTATTTGTTTTTAATAATTCTATTTTGTACCAGACGCGTTATTGAGCTGTACAAATAAAAAAATGGGAAAACAAAAAGCAGAATTTTTATAATACATATTAAGAATGCAAAAGTCGTAATAATGCGCATGACAAATCAGATCATCCATTTTCAAATTAAAGCATTCACAGAAGTATCCGACGTCATTCGAAAACTCCGCAGATTTATAGGCTTTCTTGGTGTTTTGTTTTTGTCGAAGAAGCGCTAAACAGAGAATAAAATAAAATTATGCGAATCGCTCGCTCCAGAAAATTTAATATCTTTTCATTTAAAAACAATTCGCTCTTCCCCTATACACAGAAGACATTGCGATCATAAACAGCATCTTTGTAATGAAATATGTACATACATATATATATATATATATATATATATAGAACTCGCCCATTTTAGCCTCGCAAGGGGCTGTGTCCCTTGACCCTTCTAATTTACATTTCTGTCTCTTTCTCTTCTATACTTTGTATAAAATTATCAAAATTTACAACGTAATTCTCACTGACATCAACACAAAAAAAATAACATAATCACAAAAGTAATTAACATTTAACTTTCATTATATAAGTAATTTTTTCGTTACATATTTCGTTACATAAAATTGTGACATTTTTTAAATAACAATAACAAAAATTCTATAAAATATAACAAACGTTACATAAAATTGGGACATTTTTTCGAATGGGGGGGTAGCCTAAGAATTACGTTGCAATTAATATATGTGAAATATACGTGTATACACACACAGCTATCGCAATTTGATTTTTTACATTACGTATACTTATTTAAAGGAGCGATTGAGCCAACTGTTTTCATTAGCTCGACGACTACGTACAGTTCAGATGTGACTGAAGTCGCCTTAATTATGATAATTGTAAATATTTTTATCGAAAGTTTTACAGAATTTTATTTAATTTAATAATAAGGAATAACGCGTATACTAATTTTTTATTATAAATTGAAAACTTACATGCGCTTTACGCAAACTAAAAAAATACCAGGAAAACACGGAGCAAATAGCACACACGTTCGTTCTGAATCAATATTGCGGCTAACATAATAATGACGGTAATAATAAAAGCAGTCATCATCAAGTTGGCTCGGGGAAATGGCACGGTGAACTATTCGAAGCGACGAGGATGTTAAGGATACTGCGAACATTGTTGATTTTCTTGCCCCTATAATAGCGCGTCCAATGATCCGTCTACTTGGTAGTTCTCTTAAAGTGCGCCAGTAGTAGATAGAAACTACTTGCCGAAGTTTTGTGCAAGATGTGGGTGAAAAAAGTACAAAGTTTGCGATGGAAAGAGAAAGAAATATTTTTAAAATGGCGCACACGTACGTGTGTAGCAATAATAAGAATAAGAATAAGAATAAGAATAAGAATGAGAATGAGAATAGTAATAATGATAATGACAATAATAGTAATAACGAAAACAGAGAAATGAAGAGTAACAGTGAATGAGGTGTTAAAAGGGTTTTCTGTAAAGCTGGGGAAATGTTGCACTGAAGAAAAGGTTGAAGGATACAGGAAAGCGAAGTAGAACAAGCCTAAGAGTTTTACACTGTTGCTAGCTGCGAAGCTGAAAACTGATAATCCCTTTTCGTCAGTGGAATCGCTGGCCCGGTTCTACCACTGTGTACAGCTGCAGTGTCTGTGTGTAGATTAGTGAAGGAGCGGCTTTTGCAGAAGGTCGAGCTACCTTTCGCGCGGATTAATTAAGTCAGATGCATCGATTAAGCCTGTCGTCCGAACTAGGAAATTCCCTCATTAGTTGTTTCCTGCTTAACCGTCCACCGTTCTAAGCTATCTCCGACAATCCGATCCTCAATCGCTCTCCTTGAATTGCTTTCTGTTCTCGCCTTATTATTACACATTTCTGTCTGTTCAGCAGCGACGCCACCACTAATAGACTTCTTTCTACCGAATCGTCAGAGCCGCGCTCCGCTCGTAAAACGGCGAATTAACTCGTTCCTTTTCTCGAGTTTTTTCTTCCACTTTTTCTCGAACGCTTCTACCATTTCACTCTGCAGCTGTTTGTATTGCTCCTTATTAACCGTCAGCGACGCTGACAACCTAATTCACCGTTGCCTATTATCCCCCTCCTTTTTGGTCAAAGGGTTAACGGTCAGTCTGAATAGTTGATGTCTTCCAATTAAACACTGTTGGTTTCCGAGAAAAAAGAGAGGGGGCGGAGGACCTTTCAATCAGTTTGTTCAACAATTGTGCGGTAAAAAGTATTTCTTCAACCGTTCACGTTTAACTTGCTCTCTAGTCGTTTCCGATGTTGAGAAGTAGTAGAGAAGAAGGATCGTGATGGTTTTCGTTTTTGAATTCGTTCTCGTTGAAGTTTTTTTTTTTTTTTTTTTTTTTTTTTTTTGGATTCGGTACTGTTCGTTTTCCCGCTGAACTTAATGTATTTCGCAAAGTTTTTCAATGAATAATAAATTATTCGCGTCGAATTCCTTCAGCGTTCATTTTACGCATTTTTCGTTTTTTTTCTGTTCTTTTTTTTTTGCTTCAAAATTTCGTTTTTTGTTTGTTCCCCCTCCCTTTTCATTACATAATAAAAATCGTTAAATCGATTTCAGCTTCGTAAGCGCCGTGGAACGTAAAATATAATAATAATATAACAATGTTATATCGTTACTGGATGATAGAAAATAACGGGGAAAAATTTAAAAAAAACAAAAAAAAAAGAAATAAAAATATTATACAAAACCGATATTGTTTAAGAGCGAAAAAAACCGGAACAAACTTTTAACTTTGTACATATTCATCGTAAAATTAAATATTTTCTTCTTACGTTATTATTACTTCTTTTATTATTATTATTATTATTATTATTATTGTACAATTAGCACAGTTATATAGAAATTTATTGTTATTCATAAATAAATATAGTACAACATTTAATATCAAAATGCGAGAAGGTAGCACGAGGTCAGTAAATGATTTCATGGCTGTTATTCCCAAGTTTAATAAGTTTCATATAAGACTACAGATACAATATAAAGCAGCGCTAATATATATATATATATATATATATATATATATATATATATTATTCTCTTCCCTCAGATGTTAAGAATCTTTTAAGGAATTGTAAAAAGCGGCATAGGCTTAAACTAATACAGGCACTTAATATGTATTCCTATTCAACAGGAAATTCCGTGTTGTAATTGATGATACCAGATCAAAATTTTAT
Organism: Icerya purchasi; assembly: GCA_039619475.1. NCBI lineage: Eukaryota > Metazoa > Arthropoda > Insecta > Hemiptera > Monophlebidae > Icerya > Icerya purchasi. The sequence goes on from CM077115.1 coordinate 105,011,780, forward strand.
GAGATTCGAACAGGAGTACCTCAAGGAAGTGTCCTCGATCCTCTGCTGTACCTACTTTTTACAGCAGACATTTCGAGGACAAATAGCACAACCATAGCTATGTTTGCCGACGACACTGCGGTCCTTGCAGTAGGTAGCACTCAGAACGAAGCAAATGCTAAATTACAAAATGCACTAGATTTAATCTCTCAGTAGACCTCGGAGTGGAGGATTATATTAAACGAGGCAAAGACAGTTCACGTGACCTTTGCTTTACGTCCAATAGACATTCGTTTGCGCGTTTATATATAAATAATATCCAGGTACCAATATCCAGCTCGGCCAAATATCTTGGCATTCATTTGGACACTCGTCTCACTTGGCAGCCGCATATTAAGGCTAAAAAAGAGCAAATAATGGCAAAGGTTCGGCAACTTTATTGGTTATTGAGTCAGCGCATTCGAAGTTAAGCTTATATCATAAGTGCCTAATCTACAAAGTGATCATCAAGCCAATCTGGACATACGGTATTTAATTATGGGGATGTGCCAAAACGAGCAACCGCAATATCATACAACGGGTGGTTCAAAATAAAATTGTACGGATGATAGCAAAAGCTGCATGGTTTCAAAGGAATGCAGATTTGCACAAAGATTTAGATCTGAAGTGTGTGGATGAGGCCATTCCAGAAATCGTAAGTGCGTACTATGGACGGCTTGGGTTCATAGGAATCCAGTAATTCAACAGTTGCTGACGGAGGAACTTAAATCATCTAGGCTTAAACGCTGTAAACCTCGTGTGAACTGTCCGCTGTATTCTTAAGAATTAGTCGCTGGGCTAAGTTCTTATTTCTTGTTCCTTTCTCAGTTGTTATATTTATTATTTATTTAAGATTTATTTTAATATTGTAGTAATTGTTCAAATAAATATAAATATAAAACTTAATATGTAGTCGCCTCAGTCTGTAATAAGATTAACGTTTTCCTATTAGCTTACTAGTTTCACTTTCGTTCAGTACATTACACGCTGCTACGTATATCAATTTTTCCCTTTACCTTCCTCTTAATTAATCGAATTATGTTTCCCCATGTTCATTATACTCGTATACGCAGTAATTGTTATACCTAATAACTATGCATAACAGATTACATTTTTAATTTTTCTTTTCAAATGAATTATATCTAGAATGCGTTTTCTTTTTATAAAATTTTACGATTAAAGAAGTGTTTACTTATTTCATTTACTTGTTTTTTTCTTCTTGTTATATTTTTTGTTATATTCATTTATTTATTTATTATTTTTTATTGTTAATCTGTAATCCATTGCTCGCGCAACTTTGCGCATAAATGAAAATTGGATAATAATAATAATAATAATAAAATAAATGATTTGATTTGATTATTATTATATTTATTTTATTTTTATTATTATTATTATTATTGTTATTCAAGAGCTCTGTAAGCAGATCGGTAAGGCCATCCTTTTTTACTATAGTTTTTTATTCGTGGTATTTGATATAGTTTTTACAAAAAATTAATTCTGGAACGATATTTTCCTAATGTAATTAATGTTAAAAATTCTTTTAAATACATGAATAATCGAAAAAGCCGCACTGTTTTTTTGGTGGTCTCTAGAAACTGAAGCGTTCACTACAAATTTGAGAATGGATTACCCATGACCATCAAATGATTCTAATTAATCTACACCATTTAAATAAATATTTTTCAAAAATGGCGATTTTGCAAATTTATCGGTCAACATGACACAGTCAACGATAGAGGACATTTCTTTTTAATTCCGATGTTATCATTTCTTACTTTTCTAGCTGATCTGACACATTTCCGTTCAGATATTCATTCTATGTGAATCGCAAAAAATCACCGAAGCCGAATGAACTATTCTTCTCTGTTCAAGACCGATATTTTAGCTTCCATAGCGAAATCGTGTAAACCTGGATCTGTTTATAATATGCGTTGATTCAGTTTGTCATCACTGGTCGGTGGGTTTAATAACATTCGGTTCAAAATCGTGTACCTTCGTTGAAGATATGATATCGGTTTGTGCATATAAAAATTTTTCCATTGTACCTATAGTCAGATATAATAAATTAACTTTGTAGTATTATCACAGATGGGTGGTTGTGAAGTTAGCTTAACGGGTGCCAGTGACGTAATTTTCAAAATGAATTTAACTCAAACGAATTCTGAAATTTTAAGTGACTACATGCTTACTAGAATAATATGAATTGAAGGCAATGTTTGGTTTGTAACAAATTCGCTTCCAATTGATATTTTTCCAAACGGTCTCCATTTCCAGTTTTAGTTCATGGAGATAAAATTTATAACTTGAATAAGTGGTGAATATTGTATTGATTGTCATACGAGCTCGAAAGCGAAGTTTAATTTACACATTCTTTTTGATAAGAGTAAAAGTCCTCAAAAAGAAAATGCTTTAACCATAGAACGAGCAATAACAAAAATAATTAATAAGCCAAATTTATTGTAATTTTAACGCTGAGACGTTGTACAACGGAAGTCCAACTGAGTCACAATTTGTCTTTAAAATTCGATATAAGGTCGTATATACCGAAATGGCATTATTTAAGCGTAAAATTGCCGTAAACATTTTTTTTTTCCTTCCCTTTTTGACCTACTGAGAAAATTTCAATCGGTTATTTAGATTGGTATACGATCGGCAATGGAGACAATGAAAAAACCAGGAAAAACAGCCGAGAGCGATGAAAATGAAAAAAAAACGGGTCTGCTCAGCACTGTAAAGAGTAAGGAACATTAAGAATTCAAGTAATAGTTCTGGCTTTTTCGGGTATATAGGTTTCGTTGTCTTAATTTCCTTTGTATCAGAGTAATGATATAGATTATGGCAGTAATCTATCCATACTTCAGTTATTTTTCGAAAGTACGTTTTCAGACAGCCGTTTTTATCCTCGATTTCCCAATTTTTTGATTTTGAAAACTCTAGTTACAATTTTAATTTTTTCGAAAGAGATCTTTCACTTCGTTATGGTCTGCATGCTTCTGTATTTCATTGCAAATTGAACTGATATGTAGTTGTTTTTATCTCGTTTACAGCTTCTCTTAATTTTATTATTGATGATCTTCAGTTTTTCCGCCGTTTTTGAATCTGCTGCTTTTTTATAGTCCTTTGAATTCAGCGTTTCAGTCGAGAACCAAGATTTCCGACATTTTATTTGTACCGTATCTACGGTTTTTTCAACCGCATTTTTTATAGTGGTTTTTAACCTGTCCCACTGCTCGTCGACAGACTGTAAGTTTCTGCTTTTTTCTGCTATTGGCTGTGTTGTAAGATGTATGTGAAATTATTAATTTTTTTATTTGTAATTAATAATCTTCGTTGTGATTGTAATTATAACATCGGTTTCTTAATCCTTCCGCAGAGTTTCATAACTAGCAGTTTATGGTCACTACCCCACATTCTGCTCCCGGAAAGACTACCGCATTCATACAGGATGATTTCCATCGTCTACTTTCTAACATGTTGTCGATCTGGTTTCTATAAATATTTCCCGGAGATTTCCATGTGCTTAGTCTCTTCTCGGGTGATGTTGGAACATATAGCATTTGCTATTGAAAGCTGGTTGATAATTAAAAAATTCAATAAGCCGTTCACCTCTGTCATTGACGTAATCCAAACTTTCCAATTAGTTCCAATAAGACGGTGGAGCCCTTCATTATTTGATCTGCCTACTTTAGCGTTCAAATCGCCCGTTACGATTAACAATTCGCGGTTTGGTATGCCATCAATTACTTCTTGCAACTGTACGTAAAATGTCTCTACTATTTCGCCTGATTCGGCACATCATACTTTACCTAAAAAACTCTAAATAGAGGACAGCAGTCGCTTTTCCTAACGAAATTACGATGGGGAACAATAAATCGTATTGTGAAATAAAAAAAATGTAATTGTGAAACGAAATAAAAGGGGATCTGTAGTATTGGGTTTCTTCGTAACTTCAAAAATTTTACAATTTATGTATGTGTTTAACGGCTAACATTATTAGACCGCATCGGAACTATAATTTAGATAGACTGTCTGGTGTAACCGAATTAACTATATTTTTCGTGCGAATTTTCTACATTGTATGCCTTTTCAAAAACGAAACTAAAATTTCCCATTTAGTAGACATAAGGGGCAACATTCGTCTGAAATTAAATGCCGCCGAAACAATAAACCGCAACCAGAAACAAAGACAAAGTGGTAGCATCCATTCAATTGGTAATGGACCGTTCTGGTTACTTTTGTGCAGCTTTTACTTCCCCGTACTGTGACAATTATTAATCGAAACCGCTCCAATCTGCTAGTACAACCAATTGTAAGCGCTCCAATCTATTTTAATTACAGAACTTTGACTACAAAATTTTGAGAATAATAAAAATCACACTGTCTTTTTCGCGCAATTTTCAACAGTAGATATAAATATGTTTATTATATCTGTCTTCCGGAAACTTAATATTCATTTTCCTTATAAAAAAATTAATAAAATTTCTCATCTTCACCAAAATAATCTTTCCTCTATATTATAATTTATTTGTCGCAATATTCGTTTTATGTTCTTCACACATATATACAAATACTTTTATATGTCGCATTTTGTATTTCCCGAATCTGCTATAACAAAACATAGAACGTTTACGTGATATGACATTTTAGCGCTTAAAACACTTGAATGAAAGAATGAATAAGGAATATTGTTATAAACACTCGGTGAAAAAAGAAATAACGCATACCGAATGTAAAGTTCTCACTGCGCGCGCGATTTACATAATAGTGTAATAAACTTAAATTAAGATATAGCTATGTGTAAGCGTGAGAATGCAGGGAAAAATACGAAATAAGCCCTGCTTAATTTTAATCTTAAATTTTAAGATTGGGTTTATACGAATAATAGTTGAACATCTAGATAAGTGACACAGTTGAAGAAATAAACGTAGTTGCCTATGCAAAATAATGATGTTTGGCTAACTAGGACGCGAGAAGCGAATGTTCAATTATTTTTTAATATTTATATCACTTATATCGTGATTGTAAGCAGCGTTTAGTTCGTTGTACAAGTTGATATCGACTTGTCGGGCACTTGTCGCAGAATCTGGCAGCTTGTTTAGTGACAAATTCAGACAAGTACAAGCGTGGTTCAATATGTAGTGCATATCAGAAATTTTAGTGTGTAGTGCAGCATTCGGGATAATTTTCGGAGACAGTTGTTCTGTACAATTTGAAGTTTTTTTAATTATCGATTTGCTAACGCTGCACCAAATAGGGCAAGCATAGAGGATAATTGGTAGAATAAGAACTCTCTGTATATTATTAATTGTGGTTTTCAATATTAAGTTTTAATCGTTCGTTAAATATAAGGGGGAATAATTTGTATAGGCGAGCGTGAACTCTGTCAGTGATATATGGTTCATATGATTATTAAATGTTAATTGTCTATCTAAGATGAGCCCGAGATATTTTACTGCAGGTTTCCAATCGAATTCGGTATTATTTATTCTAACAAAATGTGTTAGTTGTGGCCTGCGTCTGGCTTTAAACAATATGGCTTCAGTTTTTAGGAGCTTGATTTTAATTTCCCCCTTTTTTTATAGTATTCAAATATTTTATTGTAGCTACTCGTTAGTCTGTTTTTAATGGTGTCGACTCTATACGAGGATACAAATATTGCTTTATCATCAGCATACAGAAAAATTGTTGACGTGTTTTGTGTAAAACGTTGTTGATGTGTAGGATATAGAAGGAAGGGACCGACTATCCTGTGGCACGCTAGCAGTCAAGGCTCTCAGACTGGAGTAAGTATTACACAGCGCCTGACCGTGAAAGATCTGAAAGAGAAATAGGATTTTATAAGAATGGTAAGATGTGTGGAGAAGCTGTAGCGTAACATTTCGTATACTATGTCATTATGCTAAATTGTATCGAAAGAGCTTTTTCCAAAATAGGTTCATTTAGATTAAATTGGTCGGTTATACGACCAGCAAGACGAGCTGATTGCATAACGGTAGACAGTTTTGAATCCAAACTGTATATCTTTTAGGATATTATGTTCACCGATGTGTAGTGTTAGATGTTGAGTAGGATAACTTTTTCGGCCTATTTTACCTTATATTACTAATTAAACTAATGGCGGGTGTGTATGATGTTGCGTAAAAAGGACGTGTTTTTTTCTGCTTTTGGGATAGGTACACTGATAAATTTTTCCCATACTGAAGGGTAACAGCCAGTGAGTAATATATAGCATTGATCATGTTCGTTAATTAATAGCCTTCTTAGGCGAATTTTTAATCATGATGAAACAAGATATACATGATAGTTGTCGAACAAAAAACTGAAATTAATGCGAACATTGTAATCCCTTTTCTTTTTTTTTTTAAAAAAGCAATGTTGTGCATAATGTCGTTTAAATTTTATATCGTTAAGTAATTAGTATGTAACACAACATCAAATTAGCGTTACCTCAGTTGGGATGTATCCCTGTATCGCTGTTGAAAGAACCCGATATGGTTGTTACGTTGTTTCGATAATAATCTATTCATGTAACAATGCGGACTAACTCTCTAATGGTACGTCAGAATTAGACGTGGAACAGAAACGTGCTTAGAACAAAAAGCGTAACTGGAACAATTTATACCGCGCGTAGCATTTTTTGTACCGGACGCAGACTCTGTTTAGTAGACTATTATCCGGTTCACATGAGGAGACAGAACTCCATTTGAAAAATTTATTTATCTATAAACGATTTTTCGCGCGCAATAATCTATATGTGTAAAATGTTCACTTCTAGAATCCACGTTGTTCCCGTCAGCTACTATTAAGCAGGAATTATACAGTCAATTCTCTCTTTCCTTCTTATGTAAACATTTTCACTGATTGCTGTTGGTGCTTCTTTTATTCTTCCAGATTATAACTTCTCTGAATATTTTCGTCTTCCTTCTTTCTGTTTCATATTTACTTTCAGGCTGATGGCTATTTTACGTTCCGTTATCTTAATCTCCTCTAATCGTTTGTCTCTTCCCAATTTCTGATTATTTCTGACTCTGTGAATGCTCTTCAAGTCATCTTCTCTCCTCTTTCCGATCATTCCTGTGACTTTATTATTCTCCTTATACGTTATCTTATTCGGACTCTTTCTTCTCTCCATGGAATCCATATTGACTTGTTGTGAGTTCGTGGCCATTCTGACATCTCTGGTCATGAGATGGCTCATTATTCGGCTCGGCTACTTCTTCTTATTCCTTCTTCTTCAGAAAAATCCCATCTTCTAATCTCTTGCCGTTGTGTAAAAATTTCCATCTCAGATTTTGGTCGGATGTACACACTTCCTCCTTTTCTAATTTTCGCTCCATTTATCTGTCTGTTCAACCTAGTCTTCCTCCCAAACCATAATTCCTTCTGTTTCCTTCAATTCTTTGCTTTGTTGTTGTCGCCATTGTGCATTATTGCTAACAATCCAGGCGGTTACAATTTACATATGCACTAGATGTAAGTGCTGTCTTTAAATTAGGTTAGTTACCTTCTTACCTTACGGCTGGCTTTAATTTTACATTTATACAACAGTAACGTACTATAGTTGCACTAAAATTATCCGATGTTACGTATTTTTTCATGCGCTATAATATCGCATACAAAAATATGTGCTTTAAATGTTCTACGCTAACTGAAGAGAAAAAATCTTTTCTTCTTTTCTCTTTTTCATTTTGGAAAATTGTTCGTTTAATACAATTTTCTGGCCGATAAGGTCTTGTGACCGATCGATTTCCAAGTCCTCTAATTTACGAATTTTATCGTAAGTTGTTTTTGAGTCATTTTCAAAAAAAAAGAAATAAAAATAATTACACACTCTCACCCGCACACATATATATTGTGCGCCATGGACACATTAGGAAAAATCATGTAACAATCTTAAGTAATTTTGTCTGCTTTGTTTAAAAGCAACATAGTCACATAAAATCAATTTTTCCATGAGAATTATAGAACACTATCACTCCAACGTGGCAAGGTCCGAAGAATCGATTTATATACAAATATATACGGAAGAGTTGTTTACACTCAAAATTATATTTATGTGTACGTCTATATATATATACAGTTTCCTCTGTTTTTTCTGCACAGACAAAGTTTGTTAAAAGAAAGTGGGGTTTGGGTGGATTATCAAGGAAACTATCGACTATGTCTGGTTAAAATTCGAAAAATAAAGAGGGAGCAAAAACTTTGGCTGTGACACGAAAGAATACGGGAGGGTAAACTGAAAGAACAAAATGGTGGAATATATAGGAAAATGATATTGCAGCGGTAGAAAATTGAGGAAATAAATTTGGGCCATTTTATTGAACTATCGTACATGTAAAAAGTTAAGGACGCCTACTTTCGATAGTAATAATAATAACGGAAATTTCTCCTTTCCAACCGTATCCGAGCAAAAACCTTTTTCATATCTTAAAACCAATAACGAATTGTCTAGAATATCGATTAAGGTCGCTGAAATCTGTTAGATTGTTTTTTAGATTTTTTGTTTACGGTTACATCGCATGAACCCCGGAATGAAGATCGTTGAATAAAATGAAATTAATTTTGACGACGTTACAAGATATAAAATTTAAAACCCGAATTTTCGTAATAACGAGCATTACTCTAGAACCACGGCAAAAAATCCGTTTGATATTATTCAGCATATATTATATATATGTATATATGTATAAAGGTTCAGGTTGTTCGGAATTCAAAGAAAGATATCTAAATCGATTGTAAAAAATTACTAGAAGAAACTAGAGCTACTTATTTTTGATGTCTTTCTGAATAAATCATTTAAATATAGAGAAATCTTAAGTAAAGCGTTTACTTTCAATTAGAACAAAAAAAATAATCGACTTTCAAAAAGACTTTTTTTTTTGTTTAAAGGGAATATAGGATCAGCGGAAAAATCGGTAGATCACTCTGTAACATTAAAAGCTGATAATAATATGTTTTAGTTTAACATATTTAACGATGATGATATGTACATTTATTAACACTAAATTTGTACCCCGGAAAATAATTCGAACCGTTTAATAAGAAGTTGTTTTTCTTCATTGACTTTTCCGGATAGAAAACGTTTCCAGTGCGTTTCTTTCATTATTTACCTTATCTCTTTGTTTTTTTTTCCTTGGGCATGCCAGCTAAGGACCTACACCCAGAACCAACAAGAAAGAAAAGAGCCGTCAGTTAGATTTTGACAAGGTCAGATATAAACAGTATAAAAGAACCAATGGATGAAATCATGAAGGACAAAATATAAGATGCACAATAAGGAGTAGGGAGTTTGAGTTTCGGTAAACAAGAATATGGAATATAACGTTCGACAGAAAGGAATGGACATTCCAAAAACATGTGATTGGCGTCACAAACCACCGCTTCGTTATGGTGGAGAGGACAATTTGGGAAGGAGACAAGGTAATAGCGAATACGAGTGGAAAGGAGGGCAGAATGGCCAAAACGTAAGCGAATCATAAAAGTGACAACAGAACGGAGAAGTGAAGGAAACTCAAAGAACCAAGGATTAGAAGGAAGAGTAGGTTGTACGTACAGATAAAAGGAATGATCGTTACGAAAGGAGAGGAGGGGTAAATATCTGACCAAAGTTTGGAATGGAACTTAGTATTATCGCAGCTCCGTCGGAAGTGTCCCAATAAAACTACGATAATTTTTTTTTTTACCAGTTAATCTGGTTTCTTTTTGTTATTTATTTTATTTTATTTATTTATTAATTTTTTTTTTTAAACGTAAATTTAATGGGATTGCCTAGTCGGCCGAGAACATCCCACACCCACGCTCATACAATAAAATTATTATTTCTTTTACTATTATAAAATCGCCGCACAATATCGGAAAGGAAATGCAGCTGCACCAAAAGACAAATAAACAGATATTACAAACTCACGAAATATATAACAAGAATTACTATTCACACATAAATCAAAACATACGTATACACATCTACACCGAAATATTTACAACATTAAATAAAATATGTACAAAATCTGGCCTGTTTAGTCCGTCGCCTCCAGGATCTTCACCGGTCTGGACGATGCTGTCCTTAAATCGTTTCCGCTATCCGTACTGCTTGGATGATTCGCCTCCGATGGATCTTGATCATCGACGTTCTTATCTCCGGCAGCTTTTAAGCTGTTTTTTTTTTTTTTAAATTAACGGTAGCTCGCGTGAAGACTAGGGTTTTTTACTTGACTAGGCTATTCGCTGTATAATTTAATTTTTTCATTTATTTCTTAATTAATTGATTTCGCTTTGACTAGATTAACTTGAGAACACGAACCGTGGCACATACGTAAATAAAATTAACGATATTTTAACGCCTCTCACGAGATGACGCGTTTGAGGCAATGTGGAACTTGGTCGAAAGCTTTTATCATTTATTAATGAAAAATTCTAATTGTCACGCTTTTCCCCCTTTTTTCCGGCACTTTTTCTCTTCCGTTTAACCTCTTCATCATGTTCTCGATATTATTACATCATCGTGCGAGGGAAAAAATTCGTTAAAAGATTTTAAACTTAAATTATTTCAAAAAAATAATTTATTCTCTCTACATTAATACGGGGGGGGGGCAGTTTGTTACGGAAAGAGGTAAAAGTTCGATAAAGAATGAAATACTACACGTATTAAATTACAAATAAAAAAGTTCCGCACACTCCACTGCTATCACGGTTTAAGAATTGATGAAATCAACCTCTTTAATTGAAAAACTACGCAAGTAATGCAACAATTCTATATTTTTTGTTTCTTTTTCCTTCGAGAATAACACGCACTCCTTTTGCAGCCAGTGAGAAGCAACAGACTCCTTTTCAGTGTAAACCAATCAGGTTTATATAAATTTGAACTTTTTTTTTTCGTTTTTTAATCGTTCTTTTTAGAAGATAGTATTTTTGACAACCTCTGAAAGACGAAAATGATTGATCACTCGGCTTGTTTACCGACGCGTGAATACTCTTAGTAAATCGAAGAAATAAGAGGAAGTCCTTGAGGGTTCAAATTAATTTTTGTTCAATACACGGTACAAAACTATTCTTACTATAATAATAATAGAGAAACAAAATCCTTTGACGTAAAAATAATAGAGAAACAAAATCCTTTGACGTTTCTATTTCGTTCCTCTTTCATTTATTTAATTATTAATTATACTGGGAATTATAATTAAGAAGAATCAAAAAATATTAAAATGATTTATTTAAATTCGATTTGACTGTTATTGAAAACTTTGATCAAATTTCAAAAGTGAGTGTAAGTAATATTTAAGTACTTCAGATTTTTTACATCGTCAATCGGGGTGCACGGAAATTGTTTCCTTCACCATTTTTCCGGAATGAGTGTATACGGAGAAAAAATCAAGAGTGATCAGGAAGGGGAGAAAGATGGCTTGATCGTGTAATCAGAAATAATCGAAAAATTGCGAGAAAAAGCAGTTAGAGGAAATGAAGATAATGTAAAATAGTGGTAAATTCGGCGGTAAATACGGGACGCGGAATGTAGGAAGAGAGAAGGATTCGGAAAGGTTAAAATCTGAAGGAATAAGAGAAGCAGAAGTCGCATGATCCGCAGAAACGTTTTCAGGTGAGGCGCATTGAAAGAAATATGTTGAAGATGAAGCCAGATTCGGATGTGTGTCGGGATTTCGAACGCGTGATGATAATAACCGCAATTTTAAGGGCAATTTTAAAGAAGACATTAAAAAAAGATAGGACCACTCGTTGAATCTCCATCTATCACGACCAGTTCCATTTTAACGGTCTCATTTTATTTATATATTATATCCGTTTCATTTCATTTTTAATGGTTTTACGGTCTCTGTAAGATATATTCCTCTCTGTGTTAGTCGAAATTTATATACTTTTTTCAAGGGGTTTGTGTGTATTATTTCCGACGTTATCACGGTGTAAGGATGCTCACTGATCGAAAGCTTTCTTAGTTCACGACTATTTTCAATTTAAAAATTATCGAATTTTCCCCGCATGCTATCCGTCCTAGCTTTATTTTACAGTTTAGTTACGGAATCAGTAAAAACTTTTCCGAGCTATTCCACCCTCTTTAAAATAACAACCCGTTTTTCCACGGCGAAGAATAAATATTTTCGAATCATATTAATTTTCAAACTTTCAGATTTTCTAACTTCGCCAATCTTTGCTAATTAAAACAACGACATCAGCAAGACTGAGGTGTTTGAGATAGTCGCAATCTAAATCTCTTATGTCAACTCAGTTCGGAAAGTAGTTTTTCTGATGCTGCGCAGTATGTAGGCATTTAATAGAGTTCCTTTCATTTTTTTTTTCTTCTTTTATTATATATCAAATTAAATAAAAGTTAATTAATTTCTTAAATAATCCATTTTTAATTAGAATACGAGTCGAATTTACGTAATATTTTTAAACTTATTAATATAAAATAGGCTTCGGCGCAAGTTTTACTTACCTATGTAGTTTAAGAGACGTATGCTCGTTTGTTCGATGTACACGTATATATATGTTTTATGGTTGGAGATAATTTCGCAGAATTCGTAAGATACGCAAACATATTTATATTCACAATAGTAAACATTCAGATTGGCGATCAATAGGTAGAATTCACATGATCATGTTTTTCTACTAAAACGAAATATCCATGTCGTGATTTACTTTCGTACACAAAGTAGTACGGCGAGGTACTGGCTTAATTAGAAAAAGAAGAAAAAAAAGCAACTTCAAGATTTACCCAAAAAAAAAATTGAATGAAAATGCAATAATAATGAATTTAATTTTCTTGTTATATACTCGCATTTAGTCGCGTTTGACTTGTAACTCAAAAGCTGTTTTTTGTTGCGTACGACATTTTTAATAATTCACCTCATACTTCGGTCTTTAATCGTTACGGTTTAGAAAATCTGACTCAATCTGCTGCATTTAATTTTGTAATACAAGTATTTCCGATGCTTATATACAGTAATTTCTAATCTTCAAAATTCTTTAACCTTGTTTCTTGCCGTTTCTTCGAATATGCTTCGCGTAGCCTACGGCTAGAAAATACGCGAATACCACCACCCGGTAAACAGGATAGAAAACTTCCTAAAAAAATGTTACAATCAGTTCCGAAGAAGAACAAAAACAGATAATTTACTTTTTTGGAAAGAATTCAAAACGTTCCAAAAAATAGGGACCCGGCAGGTCGTAAGAGTGTACTCAGCGCCGTTACATATGAAGCAACCCTTTTAATGCTGATATTAATTCGAAAATTACCCGATCATTTTGTCGACTGTATATAATATATGTATGTACAAATTCAACGCAATTCGTAGGCCAGTCCCCATTAGAAAAAATGTCACAATTTTATGTAACGTTTGTTACATTTTAATTTTTACCAACTTCGAAAAAAAGAGGAGGTTACACGTTCGTCGCGTATGTTTCTTTTTCTTTTTTTTTTATGTTTGTATATATGTGCATGTATATGTTAAGCTCATTTGGTGTAAAATTTTCGGAAATTATTTACATAATTACTCGCGTTTTAATCGAAACGCAATTTTTTCTAATATTTGAAAAGTTTCCTTCTTAATTCTGGCCGCCTGTGTTTCGGTTGACGAAGAAAAAGTATTGTTTCAAATTTCTGATTCGGTCAGGGCAACCTTAGAGTGAATTATGCTTCGAAAAAGAGGCGAAGATAAATGAGCACAGAAAGAAAAGCGACGAAAAAAGGGAAGGAAAAACGGTTTGAAAAACTTTACAACGCAGACCCGTAATAAAAATGAATTATTAAAAGTTAATAAAGCGTCCGCGGTCTGCATTATATCGAATTTTTTTTAAGAACCGAAAAAATTTAAAGAAATTATTTACAAAAAATTGAAAAAAAAAAGTTTTAAGCGGTCGTTTTTGGTGGGACGACCAGCCAATTACCGATGTACATTAAAAGAGAAGTAATTAAAAATTTTACTTGGCTAAATCATTGTTTTCCTTTTTTTTTTCTGCGATTCTTTTTTTGTGTCATTTCGCGGTCCTTTTCGTTGAAAAATTACAGCGCGCGCGCGTTGGCATCCTTTTAAAAATTTAACTTCCTTTTAACACGTTTAATTGCAAACTTCTTCAACTGGCGCGCGTTTCGTCTTAAATACCGCAAAAGTCTAATATTCCTCGTCCCGTTAGAGATATTTTTTACACGCTAAATGATCCTGTTCGTGCGTTAACTAACTCTCTAAAATGCTTTTTTGAACGGATCGCTTTCTTTTTTATCAAAAACAACACACTTTCCGACGACCGCTTTAAAGAGAAAACAAAAAGCTCATATTAAAATAGAATTGTAGTTGCGTGTAACAGCGTTATTGAACCGAAGAGCATTGCGAAAAAATGCCTTTGGCTTGCCACCTCTCTGCTGATAGCTCCGAAATATAGTTGATCCGTTTCGGAAACCGATAGCTTACTATTACAATGTAAATCGCGACTTTATCGTTTAAAGTCATTCAGCTGCGCGATCAGTTTCAGACGTTTCGTCGGATCGTACTATTGCTGGGCACGATCTATTTGGTCCGATACTGCTGTGCTTTCGCTCAATCTGATAGGTAGTCTTTATCACTGTAGAAGCGAGATTGTTTTAATAAAGAGAAGATGACGTTTAAATAATTAGGTCGTGTTCGTTAGTTTTTTTTTTTTTTTTTTTTTTATGTATTATTATGGTTAGGCAACATAGAGTTGAACCAAACTGTTCGATCGAATGATACAAAAAGGAGAGGCACAGTTAAATTCTGAAACCCCAACAGAATCGATATTATCATCTGGGAAGAAATGACAAATGATGAATTATATCGGATAAAGTTTTTTTTCGGAGTTTTTCTTGTCATAAAAATTAACACTTGACTCGGTTGTTTTAAGTTGCTCCGAAAAAAAAAAAAAAAAAAAAAAAAAAAAAAAAAACGAAACAATACACGATTCGTCTGACAGCCTGTAACACTGAAAATTTACCGAAAAAAATATCGGCCGAAATTTTTGGTCATCTATTGTGTCATAAAACAACAGGAGAAAACATCAATTTCCGGAGAGATTTCACAAGTACCACTAATATAGTTTAGAAAATTGTCCAGGTAAGCCAGCTACCGTGACGAAGTTGGTTTGGCAGCGGTGTTTCGTTCAGGACCTATACCAAATAGCCCGTTGCCACATATTCGAAATATACAGGAAAAATTCACTTGCGCCGAGTTAACGTCTCTATAAGTAGCAAAACAACAAAAAAAAACTATCGAGGTAACTAAAAGATTGAGTAGTAATCGGATCTTACGATGTATCTCTCTTTCTCTACGTCAGAGCTAGAGACTTACAAAGTAATTGCCGGAGCTATTACAACGGCTATATTAAATGAGATTATATTTGAACGGATTCTCCGAAAGATAAACCTTTAGGAATAATAAATTTATTCCACGCAAAAAGAGATTATATATCGTTGCTTATTTCAGCAAGCTAATGCAGATAATGTATGAGTTTGATCGTACGCTATCGTAGAAATAACGAGGATATTGTGACTATGACCCTCTGATTGTTTTACATTAACGATACCGTCAATATCGCTAGATGGTCAAGATATCGTAGGGTTTTTTTGTTGTTTTTTTTTTTCCAAATGACAGCACTGGCCGGCTTTGGGAAGAGTTAATTATCGGCTCTGACAAGCACACGCTCTTTCCCCATATTCCGGTTATTCCAAAAAGTGTTATTCCGTTGACCTAATTTCGAGCAACTGTGCGAACAGTCTGCTACTTAAATATTTATAAATCCGGTAAAATAGGCCATATTATATATTAAATTGTAATATATTATATGTATATATATATACATATATAACATATATATGTGTATATATATATATATATATATATACATATATATATATATATATACACACACACACATATATATATATATACATATACATATATACATGAACTCCGACATTTTGGTCTCGCAAGGGGCTATGCCCATTGACCCCTCTTGCTTACATTTCTGTCTCTTTCTCTTCTATACTTAGTATAAAATGATCAAAATTTACAACGTAATTCTAAATCGGCCAATATGAATATATAATAACATAATCACAAAAATCCTATTCTAACATTTAACTTTCATTACATAAAATTGTGACAGTTTTCGTTACAAAATCTAATAGGGGCCGACCTAAGAATTACGTTGTAATTAATATGTACATATATATATATAAACTCGGCCCTTCGGTACTCGGAAGGGGGCAGGCCCCCTTCACTCCAGTTCTAGTTCTTCTATAATTCTTATAGAAGAGTGAACTTTTTCATTAGTTACGCCGTTTTTAACTTTCGTTACATAAAATTGTAGCTGGGACAAATTTCGTGACAGGACACTTTTCCTGATGACCCCTGGCGTAAAAATAGCATAGCGTTACCTTTTTTCGTTACATTTTCGTTACATACTTCGTTACATTTTCGTTGCATACTTCGTTACATAAATTGTGACTGGGACACATTTTGTGACAGGACCCTTTCCTGATGACTCCTGGCGTAAAAATGGCATAGCTATTAATATATATGTATATGAATACAGGTAGCGTAGTAGTCTAATATAGTTAAGATGCTTGGCTACTAAATCAGAAGATAAGGGAGTTGGAGACTTATCTCGTTCCGGATCCAAATCGCTCGCAGGTTTACCCAGCCTAAAATAATTTGTGTACCAAAGAAATTTCTGAACATTCCATTTCTAGAAATTCATATATGCAATGGTTTGGTCGTTTTAGTAAACGATTTGTTGTTGTATCCGATATCATGTAAAACACTTTTAATTTTTTAGTTGCTAAGATTTACCGTTATAGTGTGTTACCCTTTATAAACTTTCTTAAAAGATTCTACGGAATATCTTTTTTCACCCGTTAAACAAATAATCATTTGTTCCTGTACTGAATAAATTGAAAATTACACTTTTAAACACAAAATATATTCACAATGAAAATTATAATGTTTCGGATATCGCAGATACATAACCATGAATAACATAAAGTGAAGTATAAAATAAAAATATATTTGAAAAAAATTGACAATTTCACGAAGATTATTAAAGAGATTTTTACATATTTCGAATGACAATTGCACTTCTTTGAAATTCCATCGGATCGAATTAAGATGCAGAATAATTACACATTATGTACGATGAATCAGTTTTAGGAATGAAATCAACATAGAGCTTTCCAGTGTGGAATTGTAAACTTTTCGGTAATTTCTTTGTTTTTCTTTTTTCCTTTATTACTTTGGTACACCCCCCCCCCCCCCCCTCTGTCCAATTTTTATTAACTAGTTTGTTCGATTCGTTATTGGTAGAACTGGAACGTTGCGGTACCAATAAGATTGCACGGATCACACAGAATCGTCAGTCTTTTTGCACCTTTCGAAACGTATTTTTCTCAGTTCGTTCCGCTGAACATTCAACCTATTTAATAATGACACGTATAAAAAATTATTTACGATAAACAATTATTAACCGAAACTGAAAAATATTACCGTAATATATTTAAATATAAAATTACGAATATAAAATTACCCGAGAATATTTACACTATACAACAAAATTATAATTAAACCAAGTCGATATTTATTAAAAAATCATAATGGTTACATTTACTAAGTTAACAGCCAAATAATTTTTATTTTAATAATTTACAAACATCTTGATAGTGACGCGCTAAGTCAACTAGTCTCGATGTTTTTATTATTTTTAATACATAATTTTAATATTGTATATCTTATAATTCCGTGTTTGGCATAAAAAATATATAATTTGCCTCATGTTCTGCATAATTAGATACTAATTAAATAGAAATAGGGCGGAGGTTAAGAATTAAAAAAACACAGAAAAATAGACTTTAATTTGTCCGGCGTAAAGAAATTAAAAAAAAGGAAAATAAAAACTCGACAAAAACTAAAACGCATCCAAACGAGATAAGTGCTCGCGGAGAAAATTACCATTCGCATTCGGAAGAGTCCTCATGTTTCGAATATTCAAGTGGCAGCAGTAAAGCTTATCCGTCCTGGAAGGTTCTATTGACTGGTTTCCAATTTCGCCTTGGAGAATAGCGCGTCAGACATTTAGCGATTCATCTCTATATTTTACGTAGCTGAAAACTATGTTCAAACTTCAGGAATGCGCTAAAAATAGCGGGCCTTCTGATAAATTATGAATTGAAAAAAAAATTCACCGACAAATAGGGAAAAAATAAAAATTACAATTGCGGAACGACCTTTAATTAGAAATAATCTATGTAGGTCAAGTAACCTATTTCATTGATACATCTGAAAAAGAAACGGTCAGACGAAAAACTGCCTACTAACCGGGAGGATAGGCCTCCTTATAATACTTGCATTCTTCGCGCAATAATAGCTTATGGTGCACAAACGCGGTTATTGTGATTGTAGGTTTCTCAAAGAACGAAGGAAATACGGATCGGAGTAACAGAATTAGATAAAATAAACGAAAAAAAACAACAAAAAAACTATTGCTCCTTTTTGTGCTCGTTATATCATGTCTTTTCCTTCTACACTTATTATCCCCTCCATTGTTTCCTTCTTATTAGCGATAGCTGATCGCCTCACTATATAACTTTCGTATTCCCTTAATTGTTTCTGGGTGAAGGTCCTCGGTTGACGAGCCCAATTTAAAAAAACAAAAAAAAAAAACAAAAAATAAATTTAAAAAAAAAGCACTGATCTTATTTTTAATTTTTTTTTTTTTTTTAAATTAAAGAAGAGTAATTTTTTTCGAAATACTGGAAAGTAAAAAAAAAAAAAACCTCAATCATACAAAGTCCACACTTGATCTCGTTATCACCTCAAAGAACAGAAAAGTCGCGTAGTGTCTGTTTAATATATGTATAATAATTGCCAATTCGGGCTGTTATGAAACTGCCGAGACGCGAATTTCCCCTTCTGGATAATTTAAATATAGTGTGCATGTGTGCATGTGTGTGTTTGTGTGTGTGTGTGTGTGTGTGTGTGTGTGTGTCCTTTTTTACATCTACAAAAACTAAAACATCCGAATGTCAATGTAAGCGCCATCATCCGCTGCAAAGAAAATCAGAGTAAAACTCGTTGAATAAGCTATATTTTATTTTCGTTTACAATTCAGAATAACAAATACATTTAGCATACGAATAAATTAAGATAAATAAATAAAAAAAAAAATCGAAAAAAATAAGAAAAAATTACGGAAACGAAAATTCAGAATGTTCCTAAAAATTCTGCATGAAAAAAAAGTAAAATAAAAAATTAGCAACCGGTTATATTTTAAATTAATCAAAAAATGGTAATGTAAAAATATTCACAACGTATTCTTTTTAAATGTTTACATTTATATATTAATATTTTTAAATACGCTAAAGTGGCACAGTTGGAACTGTGTTTAGCTGACTGACATTTTCTTGTCAGTTCACAATATCTTGTACAACGATTACCATATAGTTGAATTTATGCGCGAAGCAACGTGTAGAGCGACAGGCAGAACATATCTTCGACATCGATAAAATTTCAAAACAAGCCTGAAATTTATTACGTAAATTCGATTCTAACTGCTGCGAGTTTGAAGCATTAATCTTCCTAAAATTTTCTCTTTTTTTGTCACGGAGCTTCTTCTTTTTTTTTTTTTTTTTTTTTTTTTTTTTTTTTGGGCTGATATGCAAGACAATCCATCGGCCCTTCCTTCTAAACGCAATATTATTCCTCCAACTTTGAAAATTGTCTTTTCAACTTTTTATGGAAAAACTTGATCTAATTGATTTGCATTTTCTGTGCGGTCACACTTTCCTTCTTTTTCTCCTTACCTTTACTTTTTGACTGTTTTTTTTTTCACTTTTCCGCTCTTTTATTTTTCCTATCACGTTTTGAAGTATTACGGTTATCGCGGGTATAAATCAATGCCCAAAGATGTTTAATTTTTATTAAGTTTCATTTTAAGTGGCAGTTGTCACGTCTATTTCGTGAGGTCTTTTCTTTACTCTGCAATATTACCTACGTATGTGTAAAACTGTTTCCAGAGGCTTGTACATTGTTTGTTTTGGTTTGTTTTTAATCTAAATCGAATTCTATCTTTCGCGAACTTTCTATAAAGTCATCATTGACCTTCTTTTTCCGTTCTTTTCTCTACTCATCAGCATTCACACTCTTACCTTTCCTACTCAGTTTCAATATCGTAGTGCTTCCCCTAAACCGAATATGCCGCAGTGGAGCATTGTCGTAGAATAAAGGTCAGCTAGACTGCAAAGTTTAATGGACTTTCGTAATATCAGTTACGTATTACTATCACAGACTCCGATTGAAGCATTGTTAAGGTCAAAAATCAAAAGACTGAACATTATAGAGAAGAACCGGAGGCTATGGAGGTGTAGCATAATCCTTTCTTTTTTTTTCTCTTTTTTGGGTTCGTTATAAAGACATTGGTCCAAGAAGAGGGGGAAGAATCCTTGTAGGACATTCAATTCTTCCCCTATGACCCTTTTTTTTTTCCTATAGCTTTTAACTTCATGCCCATATATATTTATTCGTTTTTATATCC
Source organism: Icerya purchasi (assembly GCA_039619475.1). NCBI lineage: Eukaryota > Metazoa > Arthropoda > Insecta > Hemiptera > Monophlebidae > Icerya > Icerya purchasi. The sequence continues at coordinate 105,032,348 of CM077115.1, forward strand.
TTATTTTTTAATTAATTTATTTTTTAACACGTCCCCAAGTTTTCTCTCTCCAATACCCCGTCAGGTTCTGTTAAATGGTCGTCCTGGACACGTAAACGATCTCTGCACTTCCGTTTTTGATTAAAATCTTCTTTTGGACACTCTTTCCGAGCAAGTGGGATGATCTTTATGATTTTCATGTTATTTTGTATACATCCGTGAGAACATTGTTTTTTCTCGTATTCTAATTCCCCGAAAAATCTATATTTTTCCCAGATTTGACCGAGTCCAAAGCATGTATCTTTTGGTTCAGGTCTTAAGCTCTCTTTGCCTATTCATTTTCTCAGAAGCTAATTTTGTTCCACTGTTCATCTGTAGTTCTCGCCCGCCGGGATATATTAGAACCGAACGTCTTCCAATCTTCTCTTCGAAACTCATTCACTCTTACACATTGCTTTTCCGCAATCGGCGATTTTCTACTCAATAGATTCCAGTTTTTTCTCGTACATATTCCTTCGCCTATGTTAGTCTTTTCCTCCTACATTTTAGTAAATTTCTATATTTTATCCTAAACGTTCGAACATTCTTTTCACTCCCTTAAGTTAGACTTCCGTCTCGTGGCCCCATAATAGTGAATTCAATTGTACCCTCAATTTTACATTCCCCTTTTCCTCTCTTATTTTCACCGATGATTCAAAAAGTCGTTGCCTTTATTATCTCGTGTTCTGATCATTCTGTGAATTTATGAAAAATTACCCTTCTTCTACTCCATCTTCGCCGCCAAATTCTTAGCCATTCGGCAGTTCTTCGTATCTCTTCTTCCAATTACTCCAATAGCCTAGTGTATTTCTAGCCGTTACGTCTACTTTCCCTCCTTCCTTTCCGTCCGATCTTTAAATGGTTTGTCCGTCGTTCTAATCGTATTGATTTCCTGCGGGTCCATGGTCATGTGCGAGAATTGAGAACAATGAGCGAGTCAACTAGGTTGGCTTGATCTGCTGCACATACTGGTCGGTTTCGCGCGCTCCTAAAGAGCGAAGAAAAGTTTGCGATAGAAAGTTGTCTCCAGAAAAGCCGTATAACATTTGTTCTCCTAGTGTTGGAGCAATCGAGAGCGGCACGATAAGGATTTCTTTCGAATGAGCCATAAAAATGGTAATCCGATCTGAAGAATGATTCGTCAAGTAAAAAAGTAAAGTAAGTCCCATACACACTTGGCAGGACGTCGGGGATTGTGAAGTTTAGGATTTTTGTGAAATTTAACAATTAATTTCATAGCACTGTTTAGGCTAAAATACCGTATTTACCCGTGTGATGCGCGCACCTTATTTTTCAGGACAGGGTTAGCCAGTAATTAAGATGGTGAAAATAATAGCTGAAGACTTGGCGAAATTTTCAGCAGAATATTCGAAGCACTTTTTATTGCCAATTGAATACACTTATCACCCTACAGATTGCTGATACGCTTACTGAAATTTAAAAACCTTACTTCGTACATGACTGTAATACAGGATTGTGAAACTGGATTCAATCATCACTGTTTTCAAGACTGGTATTCGAATCACTCTCACAACTCTCATCACTCTCACTTAGCCATTATCGTCTTCCATACCGTCCATAGCATTAGAGATGCAGCATTTTTTAAAACTTTTCCTCACTAGATGTTCTAGTATTTCATCCGATGTTTTTAAAATTCATTGACACATCAAGGTGTTAACGAAGGCCTCGCGGCATTCATTTTTTCCTCTCTTATGTAAACTTAAAAATTCGTCGACTGTGTTCGCTCCTTCAAATTACAGTCTCATTTATATGAAAATATGTGCGCGCATTACATGGGCAAATACGATGTCAATTAGTCTTTTTTAGCGCTAAACTGCATTTCAAAAAGATCGAAGTTCAACATAAATAGCTAGACCCATCTGCAGCTCATTTCTGAAAATTATCTGAATTACGACATTCTGAATGTTAAAATTAATCACCGTTGTGCCAAATGGATAAGCTTCCCTGCGTGAGATTGCTTCATTTTCGCGTTATTCTACACAATTATAAAACTCACTCGATTGATTTATGAGTTCGTAATAAAGTTGTGGTGGGAGTTTCTAACATTATATGGCAGAGATGATGGTGGCGGGGGGCGGACTAGGTTATAATACAATCGGATAAGTGGAAATAATTAAAAACCGACTACCGATATTAAAAATCAAATTTGTTTAATATACGGAACACTAGAAAAAGTTTGACATACAATTTGTATATATAGCGCACTGTAGATACAACATGTTTAATTGACATTTGTTCTTGAAAATGTTTTTCCATAAAACCGTTTTAATTTCAGATCAGTCTAAGTTCTCCGAATCAATACACTGCGCTATCATTTGGCCCATTTTTAACTTCACCTCATGCGCCCCTCGTGTATGGTTTCCGTAGATGATACCGTAACTTAACGATACATGCAGATTCTTAATGCTCACCGCTTTCGGCGTTGAATAAACATTTAGGCTAGCAGCTTTCACCGTCACTCAATGACTTTGTAAAGTTCCGACGTGTTAATTCCCGCTTACTTGACGGTAAAATTTAACATGCACTTCCATACGCAAACATGATAGCGCGAAATAGCTGAGCCTGGTCACGTGTAAGCACCGCCCTGCGACTTACGAGAGACGGAGAATTAATAGAATAAGTTGCTTGCTGGAATTTACAGTGGCCGGGGAAATATTGCTCTGTGTTGTAAGCCTTCGCTGTAAACGGCTAGTTTATTTTCGGCTACGCTAGGTGACAACAATACAAAGATGTAGAATTAATCTCGGAGTAACCCCGCCCCCACCCGATAATATAATGTTGATCGAATCAAACACAGCTGTAGTGGAAGGGGTTTCCTATAAAACGGCGGACGGTATGTCGGAAGTACTTCTATATAAGCTTGAGATCGACATGGACACGATAATAATTTGCCGGATGATAAAACCATATATAAAATAAGCTACTATCAGAAATGCGCGTGTGGCGGACGCTGCACGCGAGATGAGCCACTTTAGTTGAAAACCAGAACATTAAAACCTAATTTTGCTTTTGATATCGAACAAGCGTGAAATGGGCACGGAATAATTTACAACCACTGCTTGCTTTAGAAATAACATATATAACTACCGAACAATTAATAGTTCAAACTGGCTGTAAAAGTTCAGATTAACTCGGCAGTTCATTTTGCTTCTTTCGTTCATTTCATTTTGCTTCTTTCGTTCATTTCATTTTGCTTCTTTCGTTCATTTCATTTTGCTTCTTTCGTTCATTTCATTTTGCTTCTTTCGTTCATTTCATTTTGCTTCTTTCGTTCATTTCATTTGTCTCTTTCGTATCGATTTCTTCTAGTCCCTGGTTTAATAGATATTTTTAAATTTCAATTAAATCACTGCTCACGCTTCTCATTAAATCAATTTCTTATTCAAGATCATTGATCAGCATACAATTTTAGCCTGTGCACGTGGGGCAAATGTATTCAGCTTTATTAAAGTATACGCAGTGTATTTTATAATTTTTTAAATATCATTTTAAAATTTACAGCGCATTTATTTCGTACGGTACACACTTTTAAATTGATGTACTCCTCGTTAGTTTATATATTTTTCGAATTCTTTTTTTTTTCTTTTTCCGTAAGATGACGTTTTTTTTTTGTTTTTGAATTTAGTTTACGGCGCTGTTATGTACACTTTGAAATGAGACGTGAAAAAGGGGGGTAAATCGACCTAATTAAAATCATCGTAAAAATAAACTGCCGGAATTAGTAACACAGGTCTCTTACCGAAAATTCTTGATTAACTGGCCAATATGTATAAAATCTATTTTGGTAACTAGAACCGTTTGAACTAAATTTTCAAGAGATTTTGTTAATAAATCGCACTAGTATAATTTTCTCTGAAAAAATTAATTTTAATTAAATCGAATTAATTTGTAGAAGAACAAAAACATTTATACCGCGTGTACATGTTATAAATAAAAGTAAGACATAATCAGTTTTTTTGCATATACCACTTTCAGCGTGTTGTAATATATTCAAATTCATAACTCGTTTTTTTTTTTTTATTATTACTATTATTCTTAATGGTGATGAAATTTTTAAAAATAAAAATTATAAAAAAAAAGATTTTAGGATATGGCCACTTCAGAGTATCCATTTTATATTGTATTCGCCAATAATAAATGGGTGCTTAATCATAGAAAAATTTAATTAGTGAAGTTCTGCGATCGAATTGATGGAAATAACGAGCGAAATTTATAAAAGCAAATCATGTTTTATTAATAATGCGCCCGTGTCTTTGGCAATAATGAAGCTATCTGAAATATTAAAAATCAAAATTAGGTAAATATCTTCATTTCCCTGCAAAATTCTGTGTGACATCTACGTTTGCCGTGCGATTACATTAAAAAATAGTATTTCTCCTCGAATTGACCAACCTTAAAATTTTTTCCTTATTTCAGTTTAATTAGTATCTTTTTTTTTATCGTTGCCAACAATTCAACACTGCAGAAAAACACTTTATGTTGGTCTGCCGTGAAATTGTGTGCTGGAAATTTTCATGGTAGTTTTTTTGCTTTTCTTCTTTTAATTTGTCGAATAATAAGTTAAATAAAAAAACGTATTTCGACATATTCGCATTAAATTCGTCCGTTTTGTCGGTTTTTTATTTATTAGCTTCGCACAGGTATTGCACGAATTTAGCAAAAAGACCTATCTCGATTTTATAACATTTCTTTTTTCTGTCGATGGAAAGCGGATGATAAAACTAAAGAGCAGATAACGAACGAAAATTTTACTGTAGCGGGAGGAAAAGCTATTATCGGAATTATTTTTTAAATTCGGCTGTTGAAGTTCGTTTGCTGATTTACTGGCCAACTGACGACGGCACTACACAAATTTAACATAACCGGTGGTGGTGTATTTTCAGTCAGTGAAGTGAAAATACACCTGGCTCGTTTGGATCCCTTCCCTCGATAGCGGAAATCGTTCATCTTCCCGCTTGTCTATATTCCGAATTCGGGCCCTAGTTTTTAGATGTATCCTTTCTACGTTTTATTTGACGCAGTAATGTATGACGGAAATATCCGGCGGAATCTATATAAAATACGCTCGCGTTCCAATACGCATCGATTGAAGTATTCGATTTCAAAAATTAAAACGAGTACATTTTTTATCGTTAATAGTATTACTGCGAAAATGGCGACGACAATTTCGACAATAACATACATCGTTCTATTCCTTACACAGAACAGAAGAAACACACTGTCGTCCTGATGAACTACTTTTTTTTTTTTTTTTTTCGTTTACTCGTAATTATATAAAATTAATGAAACGTTGAAACGGAAAAAATTCATTTACACTCAATCCTGACAACGGTGTTGCGTATTTTCAAAAAAAAAAGGAAACACACATGAACTGCCGCATTTGACGAACTAGTTCGTAAAAATATTTTAACAACGAAAAAAGAAGAAAAATTAACATGTAACATACATCAATCTCGGGCGGAGGTCAATTTATTTATTTATTTTTTTTCGTTAGTATTTTTCGCGCGTCGTGCGACTTTCTAATATTGCGTCTGGCGTTTCCAGTGACTTTTGAAAAATCGTTTCTCTAAGCAAACTACATGTATCAAGTGGTAATGCTGAAATAGAAATTGCCGATAGTTTCAGTATTGATTTGCTTGATTTTTTTTTTGTTTTTTTTTTGACCCCCCCCCCAGAAAAAACGATGTTAGTAGGATCATTTTGAAAATGATTTTACTCGAATAACCGTAATCGGTGTGTCATTTAGCGTGATCTATTCGCAATAATGTTTCTTTTAATTGCGTGACCTATTAATGTTATTTATTGTAACGATCACTGCGACTGATAAACAACGATTGCGGGTCCTATTAATGTTATTTGTTGTAACGATCACTGCGACCGATAAACAACAATTGACCCTCGTGAAGGGCTGCTTCTAAAACTGAATATAACGAAAATTCGAATAAAGATAAAATAGAGCCAAACGAATAATGTTTAAAAACCAGAGTAAAACGAACACGACTAACGCGGATGATGAATATAGTGCACGCGAAGTAGTCTCTCAACTTATACTACTTTACATCGATAACGATAGAGTAATAACGGCTCGGATTCTAACGATTTGTTTAACGGGAAAATCTAGAACGTTTTTTTCCCTAAAAATTATGTAAATAATTTTTTTTTTTTTCGGATTAATTCTTTACATTTGAAATACTTGCGACACAATTAACAAATGTAAAATCATCTCTAGTTGATTGATTTTTAAAAAAAGTGAAGGATATGTAGACTCTGTGGACAAAAGGAATCAGGTTTTTTCGTAATGTACTTAAGAAGCGAATGCACCTGAAGAGAATATACGGGTGTCAGTTTCTTTTTGTCTACTGACGACCGCTTTTAACATGTACTATTTCAAATTAGCTTATCGAAAAAACTCCAATATTTTCAATTTTAGCGGAATTCATTTCCTCTATTTCTTTATATATCAAAATTTAATCCTGTTTCCGTAATTCTTTGATGATGGGTCATTGCCCTTGGTTGGCGTTCTCAAAAAAAAAAAAAAAAAAAAAAAAAAAACTCCGATAAGAAATAAGCACTTACAAAAAAGTAGTTGGGAAATTCGGTGGAAAGAAACGGAAGAGATAGTCAATTGACTTCTGCTTAGCAAAAAATCTCCGCGCTAATTGCTAACACTATTGATAAGGTTCGATCGAAAAGCGATTGTCAGACCGGAAATGAAAACTATAAATTAATTAGAAACAGATGGAATACCGCAATTAGAAATGGTTTTCATTTAAGACTAACGCGCTAGTTGGGGAAATAAGTTTAAAATGACAACATTGCGAACTCACCGATGACAATAAAGTAACAGACTTGCAGCGCAAACCATTGAACAGCAGCACAGAAAAGAATATTGTGGGTTGAAAACCCTCGTGTGTATCACAAGGTAGAAACCTTTTGTAAATTTTTTAAGAACACCTACAAGGTTCCGATTTGCTAGCTGCCCAAGTTGCACCTGCTGTTCTCGATGGCGTTAATCATTTTCTCTTTGACTGCCCTATGTTCAGTTACTTACGTATTAAACTCAACATTATAAAAACTAGAGTCCTTCTTACATTACTAACATAAATCACACTACCTTTTCCTCAAGCTTTCTTGGGCTGCTATGAGGCGGAAGTTTCAACATCAGCTATGTTAAAATAAATCATTTATGTTAAATATAAACGTTTGTTAAATCTTAATAATTACAAAATGATCTGCCTCCTCTTCGCCGCTTATTTCTCTGTATTTTATTTTATAAATTTGTAATTTAGTGATGTTCTGTAGGACTTGTTTTCTTCACCTCAGTATTGTAATTTCTAATATTAGTAGCTAATTATAGATATAGAAATATAATTTCTCACGTTTACGCCAAATCAAACGTTATCCCACCCCAACTATTTCTTTTTTTTTTCTTTTTCTTTTTTGCACATTACTACTGCTACAGTATTTTACATTTATTTTCTGTTTATCTTTTCTTTTAATAAATTTAATTTAATATCTAAGAATGTTATTAGCGATCAAGCTTTGTAATCTTTTGGTAATAGTTGGGACTATGTTGTTATCATCCCGACTACTGCCCCAATATAGAGCTATAAGTATGCACAGGACTATTTACACACAACTTTTCCTTTTTTTTCCTTTTTATTTATTCTTTTTTATATATTATACTTTTGTTTGTTTTGTAAATTTAATGTTTTTTCACACTTAGTCCTTTGCGCCTTTATACACAAATTTTCTAAAATAAACTATTTAAAAAAAAAAAATACTGCCAGACAACAACGGGAAACCATAATAACGATGAGCCGTTTTAGCCGCTCAAACCGTATGTCTGAAAGAAGCAGATGTTGTGAGAAGTGAAGTCTTGCACGTTCGACCATAACGTCACATGATACACAAGGAGATGATGAAACGAATGAATGCGACATATAATATTTTACCCGGGATACGTCGAAAAATCCGGGAAAAGTGGTCAAAGGTCTGGACAGAATCAGAATTTACGAAGAAAAGATCGAGGGATATATATCTGAAGTCTATCGAACTATTGCGCTGAAGTAGTATCACGCTATGTACAGACTGTCGTAAACGCGCCCGGAACCAACTATACTAAATATCAGACTGATAACTAAGAAACAGGCCTGTAACAGCACGTGTTACTTTCTTTCCTAGATTACACAACAAAGGAGCTTTTACTGAAATGTGCAATAAACTACGACATGTTCATGAGAGCAAAACAATCTGATCTGGAAATTCAATAGGCCGGCGTTTGCTGAAATAAATCACTGATATATCTCGGTTAAATAGCGCGGAAACGGAGTAAGACAGATGTGTTGTCGCCGATTCTTTCAACGTATAAGGTAAGCGGATGATCACGGTGTATCAACAGAATAATTAACCTCCGGGGCATGCGGATGAGACAAATAGTGAACGCGTAAAGATGCTAAAATAGTTCAACTGCTTCTCATCAGCTAGTTGATTTTTTTAGTAAAATGTTCATTTTTGGAGACAGACAGTAATACTTTACGAGATTAAGTTCATTAAAAAAAAATATATGAATATATTGTTACTTCGCAGACATGTCATAATATTTAAGAAGGAGGGGGGGGGCAACGCATTGTAAATTCAAAGACATCTCTCGACTGACTCACTCACTCGCTCGGTCAAATCGCATCGATGAACGAAATAAAGCCCCATTTCCGATAATGTAGCCGAATTGATCAGCGGGGGAGCAGTGTAGTCGTAATAACAAAAAAAACAAACATAACGATGTTTAATGTTTATGCGGTATTTATAAGTAACGCGGTAGCCTAGCAGTTACCCAGCTACCAAAGAGCGCAGAGGTTACGCCTTGGATCTTGTTCCAGATCTCAGAATTACGGTCGCGGAGAAATTTAGAAAAAGCAGAAACGGTCCTCCTACTCTCGTTAGTGCTCTTGGTCTTGCACTACTGTGTGAACTTTAACTTCCCAAAGGTGTGTGGAATTTATTTATTATCGATTTGCTTAACTACAAAAACCACTACTGCAAAATAGTCGGAGGTAGTTTAATGAGTGGTAATAAATATAAGATTGCGCTTCTTAATTATAGTTAATCAGACTAGTGTCCTTTAGGAATTCCGATGGTATACGATTAGGAGTGCAGAAACGGATGGTTCGCTGTGTTGGCGTGATAGGCGAGGGATTTCGAAAAGAGACATTTAAGAAGAAGGTGCGCTATTGCAAGATTCTTTGGATAATAAATGTTGTTGCATTTCATTATTGTTGCTTTGTTGTTGGTTGATGATGACGACGACAAATCACTGGATAAGTGTTGTTGAGTGAGCGAGGCATGTCTTGTGAAGAAAAGAAAGAGTAGGAGGTGTCGATACAGCCGGTAGACATACTGAAGTTGGCTCCGTGCTTCTTTTATTGCTCGATTAAGTTCTATCCGATTTAGGTTCATCGACGATAATAACGATAAGAGCGCGATCTTCTGTGCCCTTAGCACTAAACTGTAATGGTGTTGCATACACTTACAGATTTAGAGTTCAGTTTCGTGCCAGGAGTTGCAATAATTGGAAGAATTCACTGCGAAGGAAATATTATTATAGGTTTGTACTGTTCCGGAATCATACAAGATATTTATAATAATGCGCTGCTATGTATATTCTTGTGAAACATGGACCATGAATGCAGATTGCGAAAAATGAACAGCAGCTTTCGAGATTTGATACCATAATCGGAGGCTATTGAAAATATCATAGACAGAACACATAAAAAATACGGCAGTGTTAGAAAAAATAGGGGGAAAACGGAAACTAGTCGAAGTTATATCGGAAAATGAAATATCTGTCTCACAAGTGTAGAGGAAACGACTTGTTCATGCTGGCGGTGCAAGGCAAGATACAAGGAAAGCCAATAAAAGAACGAAGGAGATTAGAATTAATGACAACAAAAACATGTGAAAGTCTACGAGAAAACTCGGGCCAAAGATAGATTAATTTAATAATGCATGCAATCTCTTGTCTCAAGAGACGCAACCATGATGATGATGATGATGATGATGATGATGAGATGACGATAGGAATTACGAAAACATCATAGTGACACACACATATCAATGTCTATAATTGTACATTTAATATTATTTTATTTTAAAAATATTATTGCCGCGTTTTTAAATGATGTTACATTTTTAACAATCGTCAGCGCACACACGGTTCTAATAATTCTCCGTTGGGTACGTCCCTGATGATTTCTCTGACTCTCACGATACCTATACATTTTTTTTTTACTGCTCGAAGCACTTCGAAGCGCCATTCAGCAGATGCGCTAAATATTTGTCTGAGTAGGAAAAAATTCGGAATTTAATGTGTCCCAACTGCAACATTCCGCATGCAGCACTCGCCTATGAGTAATTTGTTTTTGGTTTACTTTTTGTCTGTTTGTTTGCATTTCGTTTTTCTGTTTTTTGATATGCCAGTATACTACACACTTCATCATTTAACGATGCTCCCGCCCACAACGAGTACAGAAACGCAGCGACGTAATTACCAAAGACATTTACGGTAGTTTAAATCCACGTTGTGCTGGTACGTGGCAAGCGAGAAAACGGCAAAGTTTGCCGCGACGTCAGCAAAAACTTTATAATCCGCGTCCTCTATCTCGTCGGAGCAAGAACGTGTCGCTAAGTTTTACGAGAAATTGGCTTAATCGATTTTTTCGTTTTAGCTAACTAAATTAGCCGGAAGTGAATTATGTATATAAAAAGCCCCCCCCCCGTGTACGATTTTAATAAAACTAAAAATTTACCATCGCGGTTCGGAAATAAATTAAAGTATTTCGGTCGGGAACGCAATGGAAAATAGTGATGCGCGCGAAAAATGCACAGTGCAATATTCCTGTCCACAGCGAATACATAATATATATATATTTATATATGTATATTATATATTTTAATATATATTTTAATATATATTTTTGAAATATACTTTTGATAAGAAGAACGCTTTGACTTAATATGTATAACGAAAGTTTGATGGGAATTCTTCCAGATAGATGGGTGCTTTTAAAATGGAGAAAAGTTGTGAAAGTTTCGAGTTAACTGTTCGGAAAAATAGCGGCGAAGGTTTCGTAATACGTTGAAACTGGAAAAAAAAAACAACAAAAAACTCTTTGACCCTTTTTTTCCCTACCGAGTTTATTTTCGAAAAATCAAGTTCAACTAGTTTCTACACATAACGATCTGATCGAAAAATATATATGAAAAAGAGAAAGAGAGAAATACATTAAAGTCGAAAGAAAAAAAATTATCGCCACTAACGATGTGGGTTTTTTCTACTGCCGCGCTTTCATGCTAGATTTTTGATTGTATCTCTTCCAAGTTACTCGAATTATTTTCTACAGTAGTCGACTACCACAGTCCAGTATAGACAGTCGCAAAACGTCAAAGTCGATAATCGTCAAATTACACGAGTTATGAATTTTCATTTTCGCGTTCTTCTACTACCACATCGGAAAACATAAATTTTCCGCTTGACTCAACTCATCATCAAGAATGTTTCAATGCAGTCAATGATATAGAGCTATCTTTGTACACCTCGGTCGTCGCTATCAACATCATCTGCGGTATTAATTGTTTTTTTTAGAATAATACGATTCGGAATAGTCAGAGAATTCGAGAGAGCTTTAGTCAAGTTACACCTGAACAATCTGCGCGTAATTCCTTTTTTTTTTTTTTTTTGTGAACAAAATGGAATACGAATATATCGCTTAAATTTAAAAAGAATTCCACGATCGGGAAAAAACTAACGTTCCTTTTCATCCTACACACCTTTGATTTACATTTATACTGGCCGTGTCTGCATTCTCTGCATTCTTGAATTTGTGCGCTCGGTTGTAACAAAATTCCGAATATCGACGTATACATATAACGTTTCTTAGCTCTTTGCATTGCAACAAAATAAACGACTAATTATTTAAAATATTGCTTATTTACCTTCTATTAATTCTTCTTCTAAATATTTAATTATCTCCGACTCCATGCCTGTTCTTAGAGCTATTTCCTCACATTTCCCCTCTCACTCCGCTGACTTCTTCATCCTATCTCGTTCACATTCTTTTCTCACTTCGTGCTATCCACATTGATATGCTCTCTGGGTCCCTAGTGTCATATGGGGATCGTCCTTGGCTCAGATTGCTGTATCCTCCCGTTTTTATTTTACTAAAAGTCCCGCTTCGAATTTACACTCTCTGTGTAAAAAATTTCCTTGGTCAGATTTTTAAATTTCTTCCTTTTCTAGTCAACCCTCCTTTTATTTTAAAATCCAACCTACTATCTTCCTACCAATTTTCCTTTGCTTCGCCGCACCGTTATTGTGTCTCTATTATCCCCGTTTACGTCTTAATCATACTCTTCTTCCTTCCTCACGTTTTCGTTTTCGTCTCGCATTCTTCCCCTAATTATTCTCTTTATCCTGACGACGAAGCCGTCTGCGATCCTGACCGTACCTTTTTTGAATGTCCGTCCATCGTTAATGTAATCTACTTCTTTGTACTCCGATCTGTTATTAACCTCCCTAATCATTATTGCGCTTCGTATTTCTTATCGTTTTCGTTGATCTCTGTTGTACCGTTTCTCAGTTCTTTTATTCTATCAATATTTGACACCGACTCCACACCTAACTGATTCTTTTCCCTCATGTTGTTTCTAGGCGAAGGTCCGTTGCTAACATGCCCAAAGGGGGGTTAAGAAAAAAAAATGCCGTAGTGTTTAAGGTGCCTTTAGCCACTAAAACAGAGGTCACCATGGGTTCGAGACTGGCCTTGTTCCGAATCCAAGTCGCTCCGAGATCTATACCGAATCTGAAATTGCATATTGGGATAAATCTAGGAAACCCAAGTGGAAAAGAACTGGCTCCAATATTCTCTTTAGATCCTTATATATTGTGTGACTTCACAGAAAGAATATTCAACGTTTTCATTTTTTCGTAACAACCTCATAAAATTATTAAGTACCTCATTTTCTGATAATTATTAATATAAGTTATTCATTTAGTTAAACAAAACACAGAAACTTTAAATAAACCGTGCTGATCACAACGAACTAGACATTTATTAGTCGATTAAAAAATAGCCTGCTATAACTATATATCACGAAGAAAGGCTCGACTGTACTGGGCCGAATTCTTAATCGATTACGATCGAAATATTTTCTCTAGGACTGCACTTTGTTGAAAACCTGTGATTCCTTTTTAAAATAATACGTACAGATCAGTGATTGAAGAATAGAAAAAAAAAACAAAAAACGAAGAAACTTAAAAATAGTGCTAGCAATTTAGAATTTCGGACGGTAGGGCTTTATTTATTTAGCATTTTCCAGCAGTATGTAGATTGTCAAGCAGCATGTTCGGTAGTGTACATTAAGATTTTGTAAATGAAATTACAGTGTAAATTACAACCAACACACACCACCCGTCAATGAGCACTTTCATTCGACGCTCGATTTAGCAGTGAAACCTAAATAGCGTTCGAATGGAAGGTGAATAAGAAACACATAGTCTTCCGATGATTAAAGATGTAATTCGGAAGGTCAAAAACGAATAACTCGAGATGTCCATCAAAAATTTTATTGTCCAAATAACAGGTCATTCAGCGATGTGCCGATTTCAAAGAATACTTTTTGGCTAAAAAGTAACATCGTTTCTTAAATAATTCGGTGATTTATAAAAAAAATATATAAAATGGCTCTTTTGAAAAGCAAAAAAAAATTCACCATCTAAAAATCGAATAAAAAAGTTGCGCCTGTTAAAAAGTAAAAACTTAATAAAAGATAATTTAAGTAAAATATATATACTTTAATAAACGAACAGCGCTTACACATATCTTAATTAGAATCTCGGTATATCCCAAACTGCAACAGTTACGAAAAAAACGCATAAAGTTGTCAAATGGCACTGTATCGGTACAGTTAGAACGTACGAATAATACATAGTAGGTAGTCGTCCACGCTCAGAATTGAGTGTGAATGTTGATTGTGTTTTTTAATCTTTTGTCCTATTAAATATTAATTTTTTCCCCAGCTTGCGTTTCCCCGTGGTAAATCGATGACGTTATTAAGAACTTCTCTAAAGCGACCCCTTGTTTTAACATTTATTTCAGTGAGCACTGAGCGTCTGTCGTTCATCGCTCTTCTACTCGTATGGATATTACTATCGACCGATGCTCTTTTCGAATGAACAATTTAAAATCGGTGTAAAATCAGTGTAAAATCAGTGTAAAATCAGTGTAAAATCGGTCTACACGAGCAAAGTTGAGGAAAGAAAAAAGTTAAGTATTGATAAAAAAAAAGAATCAAATAATAACGAGAACATAATGACGAAATATATATATATATATATATATTATTAAATAATCGGCTATAAATAGTAAAGCTGTATTTTTGTATTCCGTTATTAAATTTATTATCGATGAAATAATTAGTTTTTGCATAATTAAGCAAATTGTGGTTATTGATGCGCTTTAAAGATCTTTAAATTTTTCTTTCCAACGTCGCTCATTCGGTTGCGTTTAGTTTTAATGAAATGTGTTGTGCTAAAAAATGTGTTATACATATGACCGGTTTGTGTGACTTTTTGTTTAAAGTTACAGGCGACATTGTTCTCTCCAATGCCACACAACCCCCCTCTTCCCCCTACATTGGCTCATTTATTTAAGCAGCAAACTGGAGAAGAATGGCAACAGGAATGGAGATCTTCAAGTACATTTCTCCGAAGCATAAAAACAACCATGGAGCCTTGGTGGCCCACAGACGGAGTTTCCCGCAGAGATTTTTCTGTCCTGAATCGTCTCCGAATAGGACATACAACCCTCTCGCACGGCTACATATTCACGAGCCAGGAACCCCCAAATGTCTGCCCCTTTTGTAGTCAACCGAGCGCCCCATCCACCAATCACCTACTTCTCGAATGTCCCTCTTTTGCAGTACCACGATCCATGCACTTCACCACTTCCTCTACTTCTACGATACTGTCAAATGCTCCGCCCGCGGTCGCAGCTGTATTAGCTTACATGCGGAGCAGCGATCTGTACTATCGCGTTTAATCCCCTTAAGTAGGCTCCATGTGCTGTAATAGCCCCAGTAGTTAAACACGGCACATGGAAACCCTCATATACAATCTTAGGGGGGGGGGGAATCTTAACATTTCTGAATTTTTATTTCGCGCGTATTTTAATTATCACTTAACTTTCATTATTTACGAGTATTTTTTTTTTTTTTTTCGATTTCGCTTAATTATAACTGTTGGTTTCGCTTTAATTCCAGACGCACACAATCTTTCATCGGTGAGATTTGGGGTCCATTCTATATTATTTCAATCAATCAATCAATCAGTCGAATGTTTATTATTATTATTATTATTATTATTATTATTATTATTATTATTATTATTATTATTATTGTTATTATTATTATTATTATTATTGTTATTGTTATTGTTATACAAAGTCCACAGATAAAGTGCGGGCATAAAGTCACTAGCGCTATTTTTATGTATTCTAGTTTCCCGTAATGTACAAGAGGAATAAACCGAAATAAAAAAAAACGAAAAAAAAACTCAGTTAAATTTTAACCGTTCCACACACTAAAACATTGTATTTATTATTTAAACTCATTACTCCGGTGAACATGAAGTGTTTGCTTCGAAACGCGTCGGGGATTTAAAAATTATTTATATAATTGTTTAATTAAGTATTAAAAATTTATTCTTGACACACTAAAACACGTCGGTAGTTAAATTAATTTCTTTTTTAAACATTAGCTTTTCAGTCGTAAGAGAGTTATTGTTAAATATTTAAATATCACAAATAATCTTATAATGTAACCATTATATGCATTGATTTTTTACGGGTCCCCAGTCATTCCGGAATCCATGGCAATTACGTAGCCGATTCTTTGACTCGTTCTGCCGGTCGCCTTAATTTATTCCTCAACCATTTCCCTTCTTCAAATATCCTTTCCTTATCCACCTCCAATCATGCTAGACTTTGTTGGCAAGATATTTATCCCTCCCTATTAATCGTCATTCGCATTACTGTTTTATTCAGCCGATTCCCCGTTCCCTATCTTGGTTTGATTCTATTCCTTTCGGTCGTCGCTGGACTATTGTCTCCCTAATTCGTCTCCAAATCATTGTCCACTCCCCTCCGCTTGCTTTCGATTTTCTCTGTCGCCATCTCCCCTTATTGTTCCTTTTACGATTGTGATCCGATGCTGGTCACATCTTCTTCGAGTGACCTACTCTTCGTAATGAACGCTCCCTTTTATACAGTCAGCTCTTGTCATTAAGTCTCCCTACTCCCTATAACTCTTCCTTTATCCTCTCCTTTCCTTCACCTTCTGCTGTGGTGTCTGCACTGCTGTCCTTTGTTGCATCCATTTCGGACCGCCTAGCTATTTTCAGTTCTTTAGCTTAGTTTTTCCCGTTGTTGTGTCAATGCCGCTGGCGCGCTCACAAAAAAAAAAAAACAACACATTATATATGCCTACATCGACGAGAATCGCAAATCCTCAAGGTTACTTTGTAATTTTTATACAAAAAAAAAAAAAATAAACGATTTAACGATATTTAATGCAATTTATGTTATAATCGAAGCGAGTTGATTTTTATCAAGAATTACTGAGATCTCACATATAAAATTTAAACATAAATATCGCGTACCACTCTCCTATAGCTCATGATTATCTATTGTCAAAAGCTAATATATTCTAAGTTGACTTCGGTATCTTTAAGGTCGCACTTAAAATGCCTTCTGTATCCTTCAAAATTTATGTTTGGTATATCATTTTTTATACTGTATATTATTATTAAATACACCGGTAGTGTGTATTCGTCGGCAGATTCAGTACTAATAAAAATGTTTCACTAATTTTTATTTCTTCCGCGCAAAATTTTTTTTTTTTGTTATTATAACGATTTCCGGTACTTTTGGTCACAGTTGCAGTGCACGGTATAACAGAAATAAGTAGAGAAAATGTTGTTTAGCGATCATCATTTAAAAACAAATTAAAAACCCATATAAAATGCGCGCATTTAAATTAAAAAAAAAAAAAAAAGAATATTTTGCTGAAAATGAGAAATTTGAATAGTTTTATAAATACAACTGCTAGGTTTAATTTCGAGAATATAATAAAAATAAAAATCTCTACAGAATTCCTGTTATGCTCAAAAGGTATGTATATATTTTTTTGGTTATGTTGCAAAGTTCCGCAGTTTAAAAAATAAGTTAAAGCGATTGTAATAGAACGGGGAACTGCGACAGATTTGTACTGATCATAACATAGAATGGAACAGCGTAACAGATTGTAACAGGTTGTAGCCGAGTACATAATTGTAAAAACAGAAGGTAACAAATAAACAAAAAATAACTGGAACAGAGAGCGCGTTACTAGGCACTGCTATAGGTGAGGCAGAATTAAAGAATTTTGCTGTGATTGAATAGTGTCTTAAAAAGCCATTATAGACGATACGTATACGCGCAAGTATGATTAATGGCTTAATAAATAATTAACACGACTGATATTGAAATTATTATACACAGTGTATAGAGAAATAGCGGACGTGTTTATTTAAGGAAAATTTTTTATTATTTTAATATACCACAATTTAATTTTAATTACGGTAATTTTTAAAATAATAGTTAATAATATTTAATTAACACAGAAACAGATAAAATATTTAAATTGAAGATTTTTCAGATCATCCTCGTACTAGAGAACATCAAATATGAAACGAGAGGTGTTAAAGAAGATTAATGTTGGGCGCACATAAACATCTGAAGGAGATTTTAATTTTCAATTTAAAAAAAAAAACCGAAAAATATTATTAAAAACGAAGTTAAATGTTTGACTTTTCATTTAACTAATATAGAAATATACAAAAAAATATATGTAAAATTTCATTGATATTAAAGAAGTATTTTACGATAGAATATATTTGTACGCGGCTGCTTGATTAAAATCCTCCTACTTGTAGCCGGAAAAAAAGAAAATCAAAAAAATATCAGTAAAGATAAACGCAGAATGCGTGATCAGAATCCGAAGCAGACCAAACAAACGGGATTCTACCGTGCTTTTGACACCAGTTTTTCAGACCAACGACTTCTACTTACAATTTTTTCATTCCGCGCCGCTAATACATCAGCTGCAACAGAGATGACGGAAGATAATTCCTCAATATTCTTCTCCGTATTATTAATTGCCGCTGGAATCTTACTACGTTATCATTAAGTTTCTTGCCAACTCCAAAAACTTTCGTGGCTGACTATGTACTCCCGTAAAACTGTTGGCAAGCGCGGTAACGCCAACATATCAATACGTCCACGAAACTGATTTCTTTCGTCGTAAATGATAACACAGTTCTTTACGACCATCCGAATATTTGCGAATCGATAAGAAGTTTCGCGATACTTTGAGCTTCGTCAGCTTTCTATACGAATATGTCTAACGATCAATCTTCATTTCCCGCCGAACATTATAGCTCGAATTTCGCATAAATGGCGCGAGCTAAGACACCATCTGTTTTTGAGGGCGCGCGAAGCTTCCAATCGGTTAATTTTACCAGTCACGTACACTGAACACGCTGTAAACTGAATTAGACGCTCTTCTGTAAATGAATAATAATATACAGTTTGCTACGTAACATTTCGAAAATAGGGCATATTTTTTAGTGAAGTGAAGAAACACATTCTGGTTCGGAATTTAAACTTTATTATTAATTCTTTTTTTTTTTTTTTTTGTTTTATCCATTAAAAAGTTGACGACGCCGAAAAAAGTGGATTTCGAAAGGAATGAGCTGGTCTCAAACAACGTCTGGAGAAGAACGTTACGGACACTCCTAGAAGTGGTCGGCGGCATACTACTCTGCAGGATTTAGAGCTTTGTCTTGTTCAATTTTCATCAGCATCTCTATACGATCTTTGTAGAATATGAATTGCTCGCTTGTTGCTGATTTCTTTTGTTTTCACGTGCGTGTTGACTTTTCGATTTTTGCAGTGGACACTGGCGGAATTTACGAGAACGCCGCTGTCCGTAACATTGTCCGAAGGTTAAATTGGACGAGAAAAGAATTCTCCGACGAAGGCAGGACGCGAGAAACGGAAATTTGGTTTTCCCGAAGCACGGTAAGAATGTGAAGCATTTGACGGGATGCCCTTGGAAAGATCCGGACCAATAGCGTTTGCTAACACAAATCAGCGGGGAATTTTTCGGAAACAACGGAGCTGATCTCGAGGGAGGCTTTAAAAGCTCCTCCGCTGCAAGCTTGGTTGACGAGAGATTTTTCCTTCCGTTTTCCCTTCCGTTTTCCCTTTCGAAATACGTGATTAATTAATTTCCGCGTCTTAATTGAACATCAAACAGAAAATTTGCGTTGTATTATTAATTAGTTAA
Source organism: Icerya purchasi (assembly GCA_039619475.1). Lineage (NCBI taxonomy): Eukaryota > Metazoa > Arthropoda > Insecta > Hemiptera > Monophlebidae > Icerya > Icerya purchasi. The sequence goes on from CM077115.1 coordinate 105,051,827, forward strand.
CGATTAATAACAATATAAATGAAAGTTTATCGCGCGCTTCGTTCCTCTTAGTCCATCTATTCTCTTTTCTGGCATTTTACTCTGTAATGAAATATATATATATATATATATATATATATATATATATATACAGTGGCGGATCCACAGGGGGCATCCCCCACCAAAGAACCAAAGCCTCTATGAAAAAATTTGTTATAACAGATAATTTATACTATAATACTATAAAAGACTTGTATAAATGTTATCTATCGATTTAATTATAATTAATATTTAATACTATTCTCTAGTAAAACTATTGAATGTTACGTTTTTATTTTATTTTAAACCCAACTGTCGTCGATCTGTTGCTTTTCTTATTTATTTTTAATTTTTATTTTGTAATGTAAATGAAAATAGATGAAATATATATATATATATATATATATATATATATATATATGTATATTTTGTACTTGCTCACAACAAAAAATTAGGATCGGATTACTAACAAAAATAAAAAAGAAGTAAAGTCTAATAAAAATACTATCTTTTTTACTATTCTAATTCTAAACTACCATTTTAGCTAGAATTTTATAATTTTTTTATTTTTCACTCCTAAATATAAGACAAAAGTTAAATTAAAAATTGTAATAATTATGTATTTTTAAAACATTTTTAAATTTCTATAAAATTTGATTTTTTTTTATGAAACAAGGGCTATTTCTCAAATTTACTGCCTACCATAGAAGATATTACGTAATTATATAACTCCTCCTCTTCCAAATTTGCCCAGAAAATGTCAAATCACTAGGCTTAAGCTACAAATTAACGTTTCTGAAATCAAATAAACCCAACAATATTCCACTTTTCACAAAAAATAACGGCGATAAAATCACCAATGTGACAGAGAATCTAAACTACTCCCTAGCCTTTTTTCATTAGACAGCACTGACAAAGACAGCAACAAACAGAAAATACTACGAGAAAACTTTAAACTTCCCATACAGGATAACGTTGCTCACCCATAACGGACTCCTCTTGATACTTCCGCACTAAATAGCATTATAAAAAAATTTAAAAGACAACAAAGCTGCTGGACCTAACAAAAATAAGACACTAAAATTAATCCAAAAGGTATATCCAAAACTCCTTTCACTTCTATACAAAAAAAAAATCTTCTTCTTAAATTATTTCCTTAAACCCCGACGCGAAGCAAATGAAATCCTACTTCATAAATCAAACAAAGATGCAAATATCATAAGCTCCTCTCGCCCAATACGTCTTTTAAATACTGTAAGCAAAATTTACCTAAAAAGCTATTAAAAATAGGATAACTTTGCCATCTGAACTCAACAAACTTTTTAGATAGAAGTCAATTTGGATTCAGGCAAAGTTTGTCCACAGAACATGCTGTAAATTATGCGATCAGCAAGATTAGTAGCAGCCTTAAGATAAAATAACCGAACGTTCTTGTCATCGGAGTGAATATCAAAGGAGCCTTTGATAACTGCTGGGGCATCCTGCTTTGTTTGATACTTTAAAATCTATTCTGATTAAAGACATACCATTGCTAAGTACAATATATTGCTACCTTAAAAACAGACGTGTAACTCTTCAAATAGGTAATCATAGTGCAAACACTGAAACCAATAAAAGCTGCCCACAGGGTAGCGTTTTAAGTCCTTTTTTTCTGGAATACATAATTCAACCAAACTCTACCATACGACAAGAACGTTGACCTGTGCGTATATGCAGATGACTTATTATTCATAATAACGAACGATACAAAAGTCAATCTCGAAAGAACAGCTAACAAAACGTTTGAGTCACTCGGAGTCCGGCTAAATGAAGTGAAGCTTAATATTTCAGTTGAAAAATGCTCTGTGTCCCTTTTCACAAACTCCCTGAAACTAAAAAAGAAAAATATTAAAGTACTTTACAGGGGGATCACATTAAAATATTTTCTTCTTCTTCTTCTTGCTGTCCCGACCGATCTCGATCATGGGTGGCCATCTAGTGAAGTCTTAATGATATTCTGGTACCGCTCTCTATTGTACGCGGAGTGTACCAACCACTCTGTATTTAATCCTGTCTACATCTTGATATCACGGAACCAGGTACGTTTCCTCCGACCAACTCTTCTTTTACCTTAAATTTTTCCCATCAAAATGGTTTGTAGCAAGGTGTACCCACGGATCAAGTGTCCAAAATATTTCAGTTTCCGAATTTTTATTAAATTAATCAATTCGTGACTTTAAATATAGTCGAACATTTTAAATACCTAGGAGTTATATTAGACAATAAACTCTTCTTTAAATAGCACATAGACTCCACCACATCTAATTGTAAGTTGGACGCTAAATACTATCAATTACTAAAAGTGTGCAGAAATAATACATGGGGCTTCGATTACAAATACAGACTTATACTGTTCAAGCCACTTGTTGAGAACACAGTGTGTTACTGTAACTCGTGTGTTTTTCCAGCACCTAAAAAAAGAAACCCTAAAGCAAAAAATCTACTCTACACAACGTTAATACTTAATACACGCCTGCAGAGCTTATAGAACAATTTCTCACAGCGCCGCTGTTGCTCTTACGGGAGTTCTTTCACTAGACCTAGCAATTAACTATAGATTAATCATTTTTACCATAAAAAACCATAACAATTTTGAATATATTAACGAGATCATATCTATCAAATAATGAACTTTCTACCTCCCATAAATCCTCTTCAGAACTGTTCCTACACGCTAATCCACCATGACATACCTATAAAAATGTCACTGAAACAACTCAAAAGACACATTAAAAACTATTTGATGTCCGTATGACAAAACTCCTGGGAAAAAGATACAGCAGGTCGGCATACCTACAGGTTAATCCCAAATATTAGAACAGGATTGCAGTTAACAACTGACTTTTACACTATTCAACTCTTCACTGACCACGGACACTTCGGAGCTTACTTAAAAAAATACAAAATTACTGAAGACGACAAATGTGACGGTGAAGAAATTGAAAACGCCAATCTAAGTTTTATTGTAAGAAGGTTCTGGTCAAGATTGAGCCTTGGCTCGGCGTCTTTGTACGCAAACTCGTATTATAAAAAAAAAACGCTATTGAAATACAGTTCTTAATCAAAAAAAAAAAAAACTTCCAAAATGTTATTCTGGATCCGCCCCTGATATATATATATATATATATATGTATATATATATATTATGTATGTATGTATGTTATATATGTATATATATTGAAGATAACAATCAAAAAGTTCCGGTTAGCCCAGTCAACTATTATTATACCAGCACATCAACGCGGACAATTTACATTTGGTTATAGTTTTGAACAAATCGAGGGTTATATTGCAAAAAAATATCGTGTCCCTGTTCGGGCGACAGCCGGTATAACTCAGATTCAGGAATCATCTGTTTCTGTTTTGTCGTTTCTCTTTCGTTTTTCTAGCGCTAGGCTCCCGACGAGAGGGGAGGAAAATGGAGGGGCTCATTCTTTAATACTTTTAAATATTTTTAAATCAGAAATTTTAGCGGAAAAAAAACAAATATAAAGCGAACTTAATTGCAAAATAATCAAAAAACCACGAAAAGCTAAAGAGCAGTGCCGGCGATAGTAATAAAAATGGGGGCCGTATCGTTTCGGCCTCAACGATTAGGCCCCAACGATTCATTCTCAACGTTTCGGCCTCATCCCCTTTTTAACTAGATATAGTTTAGAGTTAGTGAGTTTTTAATTTTTTCTTCTTTAATTAATATCATATTTAAGGCGCGCAATATGATTATTTAATTTAAAAAAAACACACACACACACACACAATTCAGGAAATTAATAATTGATATGCTTAGTAATTAAATCAGCGGTTTTCAATGTTTTTGTTTTTTTTGTTTCCCTTTTTCGTTCATATATCGCTTAAAAATTTACTTCCTCTTATAAAGACTTGAAAAATGCTGATTACATATATTCATTTAGCGGGTTATTTCAATAAAAATTTTTGTGGAAAAAAATTTCCCACTAAAAAGGCGAATTATCGAAACGATGTTAAAATAAATTCGTTAGCTTATTATTAATGATTATTAAAATTGTTCTTGTTAAAATATGTTAGAATAACGTGATAAATTCAGGCGGACAAACGCAGTTATGCAAAGTGTAGGAAAACTACTCTTTTCTTTCCTTCTCAGCCGGATGCCGAAATGTTTACTGATAAATTTGTTCGCTTCGGGGTTATTCGTTACTTCACACCCCAATTTAGATCGTCCCGAGAGAATCCACATAATGGCACTGGCAATCACGAACTTTTCAGTTTGCTTGTAAACTTTCGGGCAAGAAAGTTTCGTTGCCGCATTTTCTGCCTTTTTTCTTCTTCTTCTTCTTCTTCTTTCTCGACGGTTTACTTCCTAACACGGATGTGTCTGATAAATGTGTACAAATATAATTCATCACCTGTTCTTTCTTCCTTTTTGCGCGTCGTCTAATTTTTCACGCAATTTTTTCAGTTATTAGCGTCATCAGTGACAACGCTCTGCGCTGATCTGTCACAGTTCGTATTAGCAACTCGGAAGTAGGCATTGAGCGACACATTGTACACACGATTTCCGGTGACTTTAATCGGTATACGGACCAAAGTCTAACCGATACACACAATCGATATTCGAAAGTATCTAAACATTGCGTTATTTCGTCTTATCAGTCTATACGTATATTCCCCAGATGGCAGTACGTAGTAGTCCCACTGCATTACTTTATTTGATGATACTTTCGTAATTAATATGATCTTTTCAGATAGTTTGCAGGTACCAATGCAAAACAGTTCTATACGGAAAATACATACACAGAGAGAGAGAGAGAGAGAGAGAGAGAGAGAGAGAGAACTTTTTCATTTTCTGTTATTAAAATTACGCAAATGAAATTTTCGATAAAACAAATCGCCAGATTTATATAAACCTTTTTGTTCGGTCGTGCCTGGTTCACCCGTTAAACTACAGCGGTATTTTTTTGCTAGTGTCGTATTTCATTAGTGAAATTGTTAATGGTAGGTAAGACTCGGCTAGAAAGAGTAAGCCGAAGTGAATCGCTCATACCAAAAAATTAACAAAGCATAGAAAAAAAAAGGAAAAAGATATTGGGTACACGCGATTTATCGTTATTAAAAAGAGAATTGGGCGTTTTTTTGTTGATTTTTTTAAAAATAATGTGAAACACGTTTTTAGGCTAAATATTTAAAATTTCTGCGATGATGCGCGAAGCGTAACACCGTTCATATACAATACTTTTAATCACCATCTGTTCAAAATTATAAATAATAAGCGACCGTAGGTAGATGAAGAGGTCTGCCAATCCGATAACGATGTCGGGCAATGCCCATCGACAATTGAAAGCGAAAACACATTTCGATTCTGTATGCTTGTGTTTGTTTCCAGCTGAGTATTTAATTTTCTTATTATTTACGACATTTTTTGCAGATTTGGCAATATGAGTCATCCTGCTTTCTCACCGGAGGAACGACTGAAATGACAAAAAAAAAAAAAAAAAGAAAAATTTCAAAAGAGAAGGAGGCGTAATTTTTTTTTTTTTTTTTTTTTTTTTTCTGGCCTGGACAGAAATGTATCCTCCCATTAGGGCAGCTCATCTACACATTAAATAAAAGAAAGAAAAAAACTTAATTTCGACTAATTAAGAATGAAAAAGACAGCGTGCTTTTTAATTAGTCGGCGGTGATTTATTATTCGTATTTAAAAGACCTTTTTATTTCCATTCTGTTATGTCTTGATGATGAATAGACTCTATTAAAGTAAGATGAACCATGAAAAAATTCCACGCTTGAATCGAACTTTTCCATTCTTATTTTATCTCCAGTTTTTTCGATAATATAGTTTCCATTATTTCTACAGCTGTCGATGGGGTGAAGATATCGTTACCACATACACCACCAATCAAGCCGAGGGTTGAGTCAAATGGCTAATCTTTTAGCTCACATCCGAAATAACGGTAAATTTTTTCGAAAATTTTATGTTTGTAACATATATATATATATATATATATATTAACTAACTATTAATCGCTCTTTCTTTTCCTAATCTCTTTTATTCCTCTAAGCAATTCTTACATTCCGCTTTGGTTCGTTCGCACTTAGAATTTGGCTCGTTGATTTAGAATGTTACATCTGCCGATTTAGTAGCTAGAATAGATAAAGTCTATAAAATACCTATAAAGATTTCGTAAATTCAGTGGTGAGTATTTCGAATACGTAAAAACACTTGGACAATTAAACATGAACAGTCTGGAGGGGAGCAGGAAGGAGATAGCGCTTTGCTTTTTGCATAATCTGTTGCCCGGTAAAATAAATTGTTCCAATCTCCTAGAGAAAATATTGATTAAAGTACCTATTTCAGGTGTCCGACTAACTCAGCAGTATGCATGTTCCCCTTTACGCTCCTTATTTATATACTATATAACAACAAACTAGAGAAGGAACATCATGAACTAGGCATATTTGATAGTCGTTCGGAAGAGTTTTTAAAAATCGTCAAGAATTTGACAACGTAAGGCTGAGTTGTCCTATTTGTTTTCGTTGAGAATATCTGTATGTGTGCGGATGATTGGATTTCATCTGTGTGCTTATTTGCGTTTGTGTGTGTGTGTGCTCGTGCGTGAGCATGTGAGAGTGTGTGGATATATTTTGGTACTGATTTGTATTTTTCATGATAGTTACATGCTTGCGTCCTACTTTATATTAATTTTTCGTGCACGTGCATGTGAGTATATTTATTAGCTCTATGTATTGTTAATCGTACGATTTCTTTTATTTTATTTTTTATCATATTGTGCTGTGCAGTAATTGGCGTAAGCTATTGCACTGACAAATTTTAAAATAAATAAATAAATATACTCCTTGTTTTGAACGCAGCTTCCTCCTCCTCTCGACCACTAATCGTTTTTCATTCCTACAATTCTTTCTATCCTTACCATAAATTGTATTTTATTTTTTATCGGTATTCCTCGGCGGAGGTGAAGAGGAAGATAATTTTAAAACTGTAAACTTTAAAAACAAAAAAACACCCGGAAAATAGCGTTTTTATAATTTCCCGAGCCCCTCTTATTCTCAACTTTGGATTTTAATCTTTCAACATGATATGTTCCATAGATTCTTTCTTTTCCTCCCTTGTCTACTATTCCTTCTGCTTCCTCTGGCACCGGAATAAATTTTAATCTGTTGCGTTATGTTTAATTTTGTATAAATCTAGGCTCTTTTGTCTTTCCAAAAAAAAAATATGTACGTGTACACATGTACACATATGATACATACATATAATACACAAATGGGAAAATAGTGATGGGGGAATCAATCAAATAAGTTAGAGAAAAAGCAGAAAGTTAATCGAACATTTGTAGAACGCGCTACCGTTACATTTTAATATTTCCATTGCGAGTCAACAGGATCTGTGTACCCCTCGCATGTCGATTTGCAGCATCACCGAAATAACTCTGTTATGTTTTTAGAATTTCTAGCAACTTTTCAATGACGTTACGTAGCCATAGTTTTGCGCTTTGGTGGTATAAAGGCTGTGGTAGCCCCTGGTTCCGAAATTTCTCGTATGTAATAATTTCCGTAATACCTTTACGAGGCATGACGATTGTGTATTCGTAGAATTGTTTCATAGCGCGACTTGTGGCAACACTGCGATGGTGCTCGTGGTCTCGTTGGAAAGAGGGGACATTTCTGAGTCATTCATAACGGTAGCAGGTATATCTCGCGTTCTGTGGTTGTTTAAACAAAGTAAGATTATTGAACATGGGTCGTGAAAATGTGCGATGTAAATACTGAGCAATGTATCGTGATCAAATTCTTGGTCAAACGCGGAGTAAAACCGCCGTCGGAAATCCTTGTATAATAACAAGACACGTGTTTAAGGAAGACGCTATATGAAACAACCAACTCTGTTTCCGGCACACTCGTCCTCCTCAGTACGCCAGTTTTTGACGCTCCACAGCATCCCCAAGCTCCGTGCGACTTTCATATTTGTTCGCTCAACTTAAAAGTTACTTGAAAGGAAACCGATACGACGGCATTACCAAAGTCCAAAGTGTCACGACAAGGGTCCTGATGGACCTATCTTGGTTTGCGGAGTGCTTCCAAAAATGGGTCGAACGTTGACGGCGGTACGCTGACCTCGGATGAGACTACTGTGAAGGTGTTTAGAGTAAGTTTCCTTTCCCACTATTTTTAGGCCCTCCAGGGTAAAACTCTACGACTACAATTGTCACACCTCGTATTACGCATAGTTTACTTGGGGGGGGGGGGGGGGGGTACAAACGCGATAATAATTTAACTTCGAAAATTTCATATTGTTAATCACGCGTACAAAACAGATTCAGAAAGAATATTTTATTTATAGTTTTGCGAAATTCGACAAATTACACCTGAAAATTTTAAAGCCAATTTTAGCGCTGCAAAGGATTCGGTAAAGCAGCAAGCGCTTTTTCTTCTGGCTAAACGGACGAGTATTTTTCAAAAGACTGCCCTTTTCGATATTTCTGTAAATGCAAAATTATTCTTCACACATGCCGCGTCATTATGGAACGTAAACAAAGATACAACATCATAGTGAACTGAAAATTTTCAGACCTTCAAGTGCGCCTTCTTATTCTCAAAAAATGATACATCGAGAGACTTTTTGCCTTTGGTTTAGAGTTAATTTTGAATTCCGCACTCTAGCTCCCCACCTATTCCGGTTGACTGACGGTTTCGCTCGGCAGTTAATCACTGGGAACCATTATTAAAACAGCGCCATCCATCGACCCTGAAGTATTTCGAATCATGGTTCTGTTCTTATTTTTACTTAACTGCGCAGCCGATTCTGTCATGTACACGTGTGGCCACCGTTAAATTTTTATTAATTAATGCAGAGTTATTTCATAAAATGTTATCATACCCCCCTCCCGGTCTATGTCGGTTTGCGCAATGAAAATACTCGAAAAAAAAAAAAAAATTAAATAGGGACACGCTTCGTAGACTAGTGTATAATATATATTATTAAATATATAAATACACGCTAAAAACCACGTGTGTATCAACTTATAAAACGAAATGGGGGTCGTGTTTCGGAGAGTCACATATTTCAGCAAAAAGTCGGCTCTTCTGACTTTACTGTGAGAACTAGAATCGCAGACGATGATAATCTGCTGGAACTCTTTTATAGGGCGTTCGGCTTTAATTGACCATATACCATTTCTAATTTACGGTTTATGCATATGTATCATTGTACAATCCTTTGTGCCCTAAATTTTTGAATAAAGCAAAAACGTTACAGGATTTTCTTAATATTTCCAGGGTAAAAACGGCTCAGTCGTTAATACAATCGACATCGAGTCTAATCGATTTTTGTATTCACGTCGTTACTTAAAGTTATCGTTAATAACAATTCCAGAATTGGCTAATTAATTCGAATCTCATTCTTAATGATAATCTACTGAGTATTTAAAAAATTAATAATCAACTTTGTCTCTTTTTTTTTTCAACTGTTTTGGGTCCCGCTGAGCAATACTACTATATAGTGCGCAGGTGTCCGATAAATTTACCGACATTTATTGTCAAGTATTAAATTACAGAAATAATTTTTCTTTTTATAAAATAAAATAAATGAGAATACCTTTTAATAACAAACAAAATTAGTATTAAATAATTTATTTTAATTAAAATACCTTATTTAGATTTAGAAACGATGGAGCAGGGTTGACATATCAAATATCACCGTTTTCGTCGGAGAATAATAGGAAATGAAAATAGTTGCGAATTTACCTATCACAGTTGAAATGGCTATCGCGTTAGATCTGGTATTGTTATTGTAGGATATTAAACTGAAATTCGATCAACCCCATCTATCATTCCAAATACAGCACTTCATTTAAGTTTGCAGACAACAGGACAGTATTAAGCGATCCCGTTAGTGAGGAAACCCTTTAAATTCTCTTTGTTAGAGACTTTTTACATCTCTATCGTAATATAGACAATTTGACGCGAATAAGTGAATAGGATTATAAAAATTAGCATATTAAAAAAAAATGAAATACATATAACTTCGAACGCATGCAGGATTATACGATTCTTTTTATTATCGGACAGAATTTAGAATTATTTTTTAGTATCGATGTTAATTTAAATTACGAATTAATTTATCTTGCCTGTTTTTACGGGAGTGGAAAATTAATTTCTTCTGACGGTATTGGAGTACATCTTGCCGATATAAAGGAGGTAATGTGAAAACTAAGATTGAAATTCATTTATTTGTATCTGACTCTTTTTTTTTTTTTTCGGGCATACATTATCGCAGTAGCTCTGTGTCGACCTTTACAAAATATGTCTCAGTGGACTATAGTGCAGGATTCTTCCGAATGTTCGGTTCCTGCGCATCGAACGGGAACTGCTTTTACAACACAGCATTCGAGACAACTGAAATATCGCGACGTACCGGACAGATACAATGTTCGCAACATACGGTAGCGGATGATTTTAGACTTATAAAAATAAGAACGTATAAAATATAATAATTAATTATTTACTTTTCAGAAATATATTACAGTCATTAACTATAATCGATGTTTGCATTTTAAGATGTACCATATGTATGTAACAGTCGTATTGCTCGAATCCGAGCGTCGTGACTACCTATTCGTACATTCTAGTTGTACAGAATAGGCAGCGCTCATAGCAATTATTATATGCAACGCAGGTGTACACATGCAAGAAGACTACATTCGGAACTGATAGTAGCCGCTTGTTATCGCGCCACTAGTGCAGTCCCGTGTGTGTCTGCTGTGTACTAACCTAGCGCGCATATGATGTTGAACGTGGTGGTTTGCCATTGCCTGCCACGTGATTATTAGCGATTATTTATTTATTTATTTAATTCTTGTAATAAGTTTTGTCGTCGCTCGGGATCGAACCCGTGACCGCCATATCGGAAGTCAAGCGTTCTAGCAACTAGGCTATCGCAACGACCATGTACCATATATATATATATATTTATCGAACATTATTATTATTACGGAATGTAAAAATCGAGTGAATTTTTATTTATTTAGAGCGTTTCCCTATTTATCAATCAATCGATCGCTTCATGAATCGCGAAGATATCGTGGCTATTATTATCCGTCACCTGAAACACCAAACTGCGCCGCTGATACTCTGTTTTACGCTTTAAGGCCCATTGCTGTACAAATAGCATCGGTGCATCTGGTATAAGGCCGTTCACGTCCACTATTTTCTTCTATACGACACCTTTTGTATCCATCGTTCTTGCTCTGATGATATGTGCAAAATATTTCAGTATTCTCTTAAGGACAAGTACTGATAGTCCGTTCTGTACGTCAATTCCCTTCAGGCAGCGGATCGAGTCGTTAGTTTTTCTCTCCATCCGGAATACACGTAGCAGCCGTCTCCAATACATCACATTTCCAATTTTCCCCATATTTAGTTCACTCCATATCTCTGAAACGGATAAGAAACAAGAACGTTCTTCACTAAGCGTATTTTTAATGCTTTGCTTATCGAGAAGTCGGACCGGATTTTTTTCAAGCGTCCTATCATGTTGCGTGCCATTCGCGCTCTGTGACGAATTTCAATTTCGCTACCGCCGCTAATTTTGATGATAGATTTTAAATATGTGAAAGCTCGACTCTTCAACCTACTTTCCACATTTCTGGCGATTTAGAACGATTTATTATTATCCATAATCTTTGTTTTAGGCTTATTAATTATCAGACATATTGTATTTAGCTACTTCGGATTCCTCTATTTATAGCATTAATTTAAAAGTAACATATTTTTTAGGCTGCTCTGAAACACCAATTCAGGAAGTTTGTTTTGCGCTGTAAAGCTAGTCAAAATGATGTTCTGAGGGAAAAATCATTCGGACGAACATATAATTAGTTATAATTAAATTAAAATTGTTTAATTTAAATGAAAAAATATTTTTCTTTATAAATCAATATTTTATAAAATAAAAAGAAAATAAGTATTCAGTAAAATACGTATCAATCGTAAATAGTCAATAATGACTTGTTGATGGCCTAGATGCTCAATATGTTGACCATTTTGCTGTACCATCAACTCAGCTCTTCGAATATAACGTTGTTTACAGTTCCTCGTTGCAGAAGTTCTGACGTTTGTCGGATGTCGTCAAACGCTGCGACGATCCGCTGTATGCAGTTGTCTGGTGTTTTTCGTTGATGTACGAGACACATACTTTTTCGTTAATACAACACTACAAGAAAAAATTCAAAGGAGTTAGGTCGGGACAAACTTTGCTGGCCATTCGATCGACCCGAGGCGCCTTATCCACCTATCTCTCCGGGAAGACTTCATCCAAATGCGCCTTCTTACAACTCTTCTGTAGTGTAGTTCGATCGTGTTGAAACAACAGCATATCTAGTCTTTCTTGTGTTTACAAAACAAGGCAAAGAAAAACACAAATGAACACTTATACTACGACGTTATGATAAAATACATATAATACCGCTGATTTGAAAAAATGCGACGAATTAGGTAGAATTTTTACTTAGTGTTGACTATACACTTACGACTACATTTAATTCAATATTTTACTTCTTTTCATTCATTTTTATTTCAAAACATATTGAATCATAAAAAAAAAAAAATTATATATTACAATGAATTAATTAGTTATAACTAATTAATTGTTCGCCTAAATAATTCTCAGGATTTTTTTGTTCATTCTCACGAGCTTTATAGTGTAAAACAAATTTCCTGAATTAGTTTCAGAATACCCTATATATATATATATATATATATATATATATATATATATAGTTTATGAACATTATGAAGTGGCCGAAAATATTTTGGCATTATTCAGAAATCGTTAGAATACGCATCTTCGATATTATTTCAGCGATTGTTTATCACATTCTGTCTACATTTTTTGTTCACCGCTGATTCATGTTCGTAAGATTTTATTCAACTGAAAAACAAGAAAATCCGCCTATACGCGTTCGGAAGGCACGCGCTGTTCAGGTGAAAATCTTGGCATCTGCAGCAGAGCGCCTCATCAACGGTGAACGAAGAAAAATACGAGACTATGATCGACACGGTTCCGTAGAGATGCATAGCTTCGTCATCTTTAGAGCAGCTCTGCCGGTGGTAGCTGGCCCGATGTTGACGAATTCTCAGGCAAATATTCACGCGACGCCAGTAAAGAAGACTCGAAAGGCTGACACTGAAAATTCCGTTAAACAGACGAGGCGATAAATTTTCCGAATGAAATGGAAACGGGGGAATGGAATAAAGCTTTGCAGGTATAAAAATTTGGTCTTGGACGGTGCAGTGAAAAGGTCGAAGAAAAGAACGGAATAACGCTGGCACAGGGCGTATCGCCGCGCTCTATCTTAAGTCATCTTTTTTAGATGTCAGTACTCGAACATACACAGCTATTTCCTTTCCTTTTTCTATTCAATCTTTCCGATAGGGCGGCAGCGCTGTTGTCGGAGGCAGGCGGTAGCGGCAGGTTTTAGGAGATTGAAAAAGTTACGACACACGGGGACGGAACAGCGATGCGATGGAGCTCTTACGGAGACGCATCGAGTTCGCCGAGCGGCGGAACGCTGTGCTCCAGTTATTATTAAGTAGTAATCCCTAGAGCGACGGTAATGGCTGTGCTTCAGTCTTCTATTCAGCCTGGCAAGTCGGTAATTAATATTAACGAGCAAGCTGCACGACAGTCAATGCGCAGCAAGCGATACCGAAGCGACATGCACACACCGCCTCCAAACGTCGCTCCCCCCCTATTTACCCGTCCCCCTTGCCGCAGGTATTTGTCTAAAGGGTAGCAGCAACGCGCTAGCGGCTTTAAAGCCGTCGGTCGCCGGTTTTTTCAACGCGCGACCAGCGCGCAGAACACGTCCCCGACGGAATAATAGCGGAAAATTAGTAGTACAAGATACCGTGTGCCGTTGAGTGCCCCTCGTCGCACGCGCGTAGAGTGGGTGCGCGGGGACGGCCGCTTCGTACCGGAGCGTTTTCGGAAAATTTAAAACCGGACCGCCAAATTTTTCCATTCGCAGGGTTCGGTCCGGTCGAATCGCGTTTTTCGCGTGAAAATAGAGTCTCTTGCAACGTGCGCCCGGAGGCAGTGGCGGCAGTAGCAAACTGAAATTTCAGCGGGAACACATTTACGCTTGGCAAATTTTCAACGGAAAGAAACGTTTATCTTTAAACGCGCAGCGATTATTCGTAGAGTAGCCTCGATAACTCAGTTTTATTAGGTAAAAAGAGGAGCCAGCCCCTCCCCCCCGTTTGCCTTTTATTTCGCAAACTTTACATCATCCGTTTCAACTTATTGCATATCCCCATGGTTTTCCCGAAAATAGCGTTGCCTCTTAAGCTTTACACGGGTTTTTCCGCGCGCACATGCTATAAGTTCGAATGCGACTCCGAGAACTGGCTGGAAGCTTTTTAACACGTACCTTGTGCGCGCACCATGCGCGCGCTAGGAAATGCTCGATTTTCCCGATAACGCGTTGTTAAATTCGCATAAGAAGAACGTCGTTCGATTTTGGCGAAGGAAAAAATACGCCAAGAATTTAAAATTCGCACGAAACTGCAACGTATCGATGTAAAAATTCGATAATATTATCCGTTATTAAAGAAAATACCTTCCAAGCGATCGATGCGACGAAATCCCGCTAGTGTAGATTGGGCGATCACAAATTCGACGCGAGTTAGAGTGAGATTTTGTTGAATATTTTTTTCTTTTGCGTTCCACGGTGTGAACGGTGTCGAGCCGTTTACGATGATCTCGTATGCGATGTGTGTACGTCTTATTCTCGCAAAACGGCTCCGATGATTTTGATGGAATCGGCGAGTTAGTGGTTTTTACGGGTTTAGATAAATCGATTAGAATTAAGCGGGCAATTTTTGAACAGAGAGGCGATTTTAATCGTATTTTTTTTATTTTTTTTTTTTTTTTTGTAGAGTATTTAAGGTCTAATATACGACGCTTATTTACTAATTGTAAAAAGTAAAATACGTTGTTCATCATCTGTCCGATGAGGATTAGACGGCAAATTAACAGATGCGCAGGCTATTTGTTTCACGATGAAATATGTATTTTCTCGTGCGGTATTCGTACGACATGACAACTTGCGAATATTTAGTTTTACTTAATAATGCGCGAATTAACGCGGTCAACTATCGAACAGTGTGCACACGATATGTATTTGTTTGCCAAACTCGTTAATACGTCGATAGCAGAGGCCCCCTTGATCCACGTTTATATTGATAAGCAATTCTCGTATCAAATGTGTAGTCGGTTTTCAGAAACAGCTCCAACGATGTTGAGGTAATTTACACAGTTTCTTCTCCTGGTATTCCTTGATCTTTCGATCGGTGGTCAATCATCTGGAACATTACTTAGAAGCATCTCTAATTCGAGAGCCTTTTCAATCTCTTTAGCTGGTATTTGTTCATTTTTGTATCTCTTCCATTGAATTTTCGCCGCGATCGGTTCTTCTACCGTTTGTCCTTCGATTACTGATGTTAAATATCTGTTATTTCTTGTTACATATTGCACATCTCCTTTTTCACTTATGATCTTCCATTAATATTATTGAGCACTTCTATATTTTTAGCTCTATCTGACCGCTTAACTTTTTGCATTTTCCTCCAACACCAAATTTCAAACGCCTCTAATTGTTTTTGTCTTCCTTTATTTATGGTGTCCAAATTTCTGCACCATAGAAAAGCACACTCCAAATGTATACTCTTTCATTGATCTTTTCCGTATTTCTACATTTATGTTCTCGGTTGTCAGTAATGACTTGTTTTTAATGAAGGCGGCTTTCGCGTTGTGACCTTATTTCCTGATCATACCTTCCATCTTCTGTTACTATTGAACCAAGGTATCTCTGTATTTTTTTTTACATGTTGTCAGTACGGGTATTACATTGTCTAATTTTATTTTCACTTCTTTATTATTTATTTTACCGCACCTAATTACTACGGTTTTCTTCTTATTTTTTTTGTCACGTTATAGCGTTTAAGAATTGATCTTAGTTTAATCAATGCATCTGACAAAGTTTTTTCACTACCTGCTATTATACCATTCTCAAATCTAAAGGATCTTTTTATCTGCATTGCACCTATAATATATCGATAGTTTCTGTTTTCTATGTTTATAAACGCTTGGTCTGTGGGTATAGTAAAAAGCAGCGGTGGTAGATTGCATCCTTGCCTTACTCCTCTTCTGACTTTCGTTTTTCTATTTCAAAGTTTCTACTCGTAATTATCAGTCTTTGTGCTTTTGTATATAGAGAGTGCAATAGGGAATATTAATGTTCTCAACAGGTATAATTTATCTTCCTTTCGAGTACCATGGGGTCTTTCCATATCTTTGTTAGTTTCGCGTTGTTGCCAGTTTTGCCTTTCCTATTCGTCGTTTTATGTGCTCCGAGGTATATCGCACTACCTTTTCGTTCAATATCCGGTATATTAGTTTTGACTCCACTCGTATCATTTTGCCTCTGTCTATTATCAGGATGGAACATTTTTTTTTTTTTTTTATTTAACTTAAGGCCAGCCTATTTACTCGTCTTTTCCACTAGCTGTAATAATTGCGCCATTTCTACTTCTGTATTAGCCAATAACACCGTGTCATCTACGTATCGTAGGTTCTAGATTTTATAGCCACCAATTGATATTCCGCCGTCCCACATTCTCCTGTAATCTTTCGCATTACCCATTCTCCATATATGTTGAATAGAAGCGGTGAAAATACGTAGCCCTGTCTTACCCCTTTCTGGGGGGTTTTAAAACTCGCCGGCAATTCATTTTCAATTCGTTCCTATGCTTTTCGTTGCTAACATATAACCGTTGAATAATCACTATGATTTGTTCAGGTACTTCTGTGTTTGTCAATATCTGCCAGAGAGGGTGTGTTCCACCTAACATTATCGAATGCTTTAGCATAGTCTAGAAAACAAAGCACAGCTGGGACATTAAATTCATAGCACTTTTCTATCAGTTGCCTGATAATAATCAGTCGATTTATTGTCCTATTTCCTGGAATAAATTCGTTCTGTTCTGGTGATATCTCAGGCACTAAGAATGGTCGAAACCTTTCTTGAATTATGTAAAGCATAACTTTACTTGTATGCGGTATTAGCGATATTGTATGATAGTCGATGCAATCTTCTATATCTCCTTTCTTATGTAGTATATATAGAGAGCGGCACCATTCCTTGAGTTGGCTGTACCCTATATATCTTCGTACATTCTATACATTATGTACACTCCTTTCTCCTCAGATGCCTTTAACATTTCGGCTTATATGCTATCAATTCCTGTCGCTTTATGATTACATAGCCTTTTAATCGTAGCCTTTATTTCGCATCGCATTAAAGGCAGCTCCGAGTTGTTCCATTTTTTCTCATTGATGTAACCCATTTCTATTGTGTTTGTTCTCGTGAGTTGTTCGCAATACCGTTTCCACCTATTATCCATTATCTCTGGCTTTGATGTTATTATACTCTTCTCATCTTTCACTGGTACATAATATGGTTTATATTCTCTGATTCCGAGTTTTCCCAGTTTTGTTCTATTTCTTTACATATCGACTTTATAAATTCTTCTAATTCCGTAAAGCTTGAATCATTTTACGGGAGATTTCTTTATATTTGACTTTTTCATCACCTTTCATACTTTTTATTGAAATTCGTTGTCTTTCTTTTCACTGTATCTACCTCCATTTCCTAGAGTAATCGATTGCTAATGCTCCAAACTAATTCGATGCTTTTATCAAAATCGTCAGAGCTGTTTAACCGCCAGTTACATATAACGTACAAAAATTGCTCATTTGATTAACCGAGCTTTGATACTGAACTTGCAAATCAACGTTGATTAATAAGATATTTAACACTAATGTATGCGTAGGAAAAGCTATGTTCTTTGTTCTTTTTTTTGTTTTTATATTGCATACATTGCGTTATTCGTTTTTATGTTAAAGTATTTTCGACTGAAAAACAATAAAAACAAATATTCGTAAGCTAGAAGTAGTATTACAAATTATCACTATGACGATCTGTACGTTTGAATTGAGATATTTAAATCCGTTGCTTAAAGAGTAAATAAATATATTTTTGTTCACGAAACCAAAATGTTATCGGACTATCTTTTACAACACGAATATGCTCACTTTTTAAAATAAACCGTAAAAGTGCGAGGATAAATGCGAGAAAAATTAACGTCGAAACAATTAATGATTACAATGGAAAAGTATGTAACAACAAACGGACCTCACGCTCATGAGAAAATGATAAGAAAGAAGATGAATAACCACTAAAATGATCATTCCCTTTTAAAATCGCTCGTTTCGTAGAATTTTCTCAACGATAAACCCCTGTGACCAGTCGATTTATCCAAAACTACTAAAAACCTCGAATTCGTGAATTTCATCGAAATCGTTAAAAGTTACGTACGTATACCGCGCGCAGTTTGAAATAAAAGACAAAAGCGATTAACAGAGGCCGGTAGTAATTATTTTTTAATTTTTTCGTTTTCTTACATATTTAAAGAAAGGAAGGAGAATATTTTACTATCGGTTTTTCTGAGCTCTTTCTCATTTAATGAAAATCTACGTTTGATAATTATTACTTATGTGCGATTAATCCTCCCCATTTATGTCGTAATAATACACGCACATACAAAAACAATTTTTGTTCATATCATAAAATTATATTACGACTAAATATGTAAGAAAACAGAAAAATTAAAAAAAATTAAAAAATAATTAGTCGCTTTTGTCTTTTATTTCAAACTTGATCAGCGCGGTATACGTACGTACTCAATTAATATGGAATGAAAGTTGTTAAACCTCCATTTGTATTCTATTCCTAATTCGATAGTTTTATGGTGAAACATTTCTAACTATACAGCCGGCTAAGGCCTAATCATGAATTTCCTTTCTAAACGCGTTAATTGTATATTAATAAACACTCTCCCTAAGTCCAACTTTCCTTATACTACTCCCCCTTTTGATTTTTG
This sequence comes from Icerya purchasi, assembly GCA_039619475.1. Classification (NCBI taxonomy): domain Eukaryota; kingdom Metazoa; phylum Arthropoda; class Insecta; order Hemiptera; family Monophlebidae; genus Icerya; species Icerya purchasi. The sequence continues at coordinate 105,070,877 of CM077115.1, forward strand.
TCTAGTTAGTCAGTTTTAAAATACCGCCATCCTGACTGCGGATACAGTGGACCTAGAGAACTGTCTGTAAGTTCAATGAGTGAGGACGATAATTTAATTTTCTCCGTCATTTCGAAGGAATTCCGGGAATACTGTAGGCGAGCAGACGTCATGATGGCCGAATATAATTAAATTTAGAACGTAGTCCATTAGGATTTAGCGAGCGAAAGACGTTTCCAAGAATAGAAGACGGAAAATTTTGTTTGACGAACGGAAAAGTTTAACATTTTTTGCCTAACTGAATGCACAGATGATAGTGGCGCGCTTCGTTTAAAGCGACATTCGCGGAAGAAAAATTGAACAGAGCTCGCCTATAACGTTGAAAGTTCGCCTTGCTTCCTCCGTTTTATTTATAAAGATATGGCATTTCGAGAATGAGGCCTCTTTCAAAAATCACTTTATTCCTTCCTTTTTCCTGTAGCTACTTGTTCGCGCGTCTCTACTTCCGGATTTCACTTCATCGCGAAAAATGAACTTTTGAAAATATAATCTAGAACAAAAATCTAATCCTACATAGCGAAGTCGATTAAATATCCTATTGTATTGAGATTTAGTTGATAGCGGTGTGGATAAGTTAATTTGAAACAATTAACCGCGACAAATAATAAATTCAGACGAAGCATACATACGAGGACCATCCGGAAAGTAGTACCCGTTTATGCCGTGCGGAGCGCTGGCGTGTAGAGGAGCCGCCGGACAAGTACTAACAAGTAGTTCAGCTGTGTTTCAGCTGTCTATGTGCAAAGTTTCGTCTCGCTGGTATTGATTCTGTGAGTGTTTATAATGTTCAAAAAAATAAAAAACGCCGCCAATTGTGTGAAGTTAGGATTAAATTTCTCATCACAAGAAATGTGCGACATTCATTGTCAACTGAAGGAGGTGTATGGAGACAATGTTATGAATGAGTCTCACCTGTTCGGCGCTGGCGTCGTAATTTCAACCTGGGAAACTCATCAGGAAAAGTGTCCTGTCACAAAAATTTATAAAATGGTTTTAATGCGATATTAATAAATCTTCTGGTGGTGAAAATTGAAACTGAAAAATTGTTTTCTGTCGAACGGCGTAGCCAATGAAAAAGTTTACTTTTCTATAAGAATCATAGAAGAACTAGACCTGAGGGGGTTTGCCCCATTCCGAGGCCCGAAGGGGCGAGTTTATACACATATATATATATATATAAATATATAATTTTTCGTTTTGCAATAAGTAAAAATAAATAAACATATGCATGAACCATTGATATGGAAATGGCCAAATGCAAAATTTCCTGGTTTTTGTACGTGGAATATACTGTCTATCGACTATATAGCAGATGTAATGAAAGGTTCAGAAATTTTATTGAATAAATAAATATTCAGGTCGGCATAAGTTTACCGATTTTATCGAAATCAGCTTGTTTTTAAATTGTTTCGTAGTTGACGTAATTAAAAATAAATTCTTATAAAACGCAGTGAAACCAGCAGAAACAAAACACACTTCGTCATCAATACTGACGACGTTATTTTTCAAAAAAAAAAAGAGAAATTCAGTATTAACCGAACAGCCGAGACCGCTTTTACGATAGAGTATAAAGTCCTAAAAAAGGTAGTGGTAGAGTGTGCTTTGTTTCCGATTGGTCTGCATGGCAAACTCAATGTATGTTAATCAGTGCGAATTGTAAAAATAGTCATGACCTCGGTTTTTTGATAAACCTTTTTGCCGGACCATGAGAAGAAAAATTTCAAATTGAGATAGTAAGACGACGTTGGTGTGATTAACGTGTTCGTCTAATTTCTATAAGTCACGCAACTCAAGAGTCGTTGTCTTAGATTAATATACGTCCGAAATAATTGAATACATTACAGTAAAGAGAAGTAATGTGAGTTAAAATCAGAGAAAAAAGGACCTGGCTATCGATATTATTTTTAGATTCTCTTTTAGATTATAAAAAGAGCTCAATTACGCAGTCCATGTGACCTTGAAAAGTATGAGGCTCAATTTACTCCTAGTGTCGCTACAGTTTCTGTTGAAGGTGGCTTTTGATTCTCGCGGGCTTTATCAGCTTTTTTTTTTTGTCAGAAACTCCTCACAAAATATATTTGTTTTCTATTTGATACGTTCTCACTTCCGTAATACGTAGAAACCGCATGACTTCAATTGGGTATGCAGTTCGCTATTCTTTACAAGATAGAGAATATTCCGCATACCGTTTGCTAGTCACAGGTAAGTTATATGCTGCTACGATTTAACTGAATGGAAACTGTCGATAAATAATTAATTTGTAGCGTCCCATAAGTCTCTTGTTTTACCATTTTTTTTTGGTTCATAAATTAGCTATAAAAGTTATTTCTCTTTCCTAACACAGCAGTCTTAACGAACAGTCTGATGAAGCGGCAACGTAACTGCAACAACTTTAAGCTATTCTCATCGCACTGCTTATTAGTAATCTAGACTTTTGTTACCTAAAAAGACTCATGTCGTTAATCCAATCATCCTGCCTAATTTTTATTTCACTTTTTTTTAAAAGCTATAATGGATTCCATTTGATGCCGTTTTTAACACCGGAAGTTGCCGGAACCATATGGTTGTATTGTCGAAAAAACAATCACGTATGCCGTAGTCTGTATCTTACACCGGAAGCAGGGGACAGTACTAGACAATGTCTCATCGCCGTCCTAAACGATTTTTTTTGGACCGGAATTAAAACGTTTAAATATGGATCTAGTTTTGGATCGGTTCGGATTTTTTAATTCGAAAATTTCGCTGGTTTTGACCAATGTGTTGTATAGATTCGCACTCGCCTGAAACAAAAAGAAAATTGGATAATATAAGTTGTTATAATACTGAGTGTTTTCGTTTTTCGTTAGTTTCCTCTTCCACTTTTATAATGCGTTTGTTTCGATTCGCCAATCTCGTGTTTATCTTTGTTTCACTCTTCGCATTCCAGTTGAAACCTAATAATAATAATACTCCTCATTGCGCGCCTTTTACATCCTGTCTCTTTTTCTTCTGCACATATCATTCCTACAGTACCGATCGCTTCTTATTAAACAGTAGTAAATATCGTATTAGGAATTGAGTCTTTTCTTTTCTAACTGCTTCGAGGTAAAAACGTGTTTGGTTGATAAGCCCAAACCACCCTAAAAAAGAAAAAACAAAACAAAACAAAAAAAACAATGACTGAGTCGGTAGATTTAAAAAAAAAACAATGACTGAGTCGGTAGATTTAAAAAAAAAACAATGACTGAGTCGGTAGATTTAAAAAAAAAACAATGACTGAGTCGGTAGATTTAAAAAAAAAACAATATTTTTGTAATTGGTATGCGTAAATTTATACTGATCCAAACGTAAACTTTCTAAAACGCTTCTGACAACCGCAATAAAAATTCGATATACCTTACGACTATTTTAGCGTGTAAGAACTCAAACTATTAATCATAAATTGAATAGAACATATTTACATACTATGGTGTAGGTATAAATAAAGGTGGTAACCCTTTTGCGTTACGCGTTTTGTGTAACACATTTTTACGCAACGTTCAAATTTTACGGTATGACTCCTAGCCGTAAGACATATCCATATTAGAAAAAAGCTATACTATCCCCATCTGGTTGCAATAAAAAATCTAAAATTGCAAACTTCTCGAAAAATAAGAGAAAATTTAACATTTTAATACTTGTTTTATGTTAATTATGGGGTTTTCACGACTTTAAAAATATCCATATCCGTGATTGTAAGTAAATGATTATTAGTTTAGTCGGTGAAATTTTCCGCTAATTTTTTTATAAAAATTCTATATGACGGACGCTTTAAAAAATCGAATTTATTCAATATATCGGAACTTCAAAACCCAATTATATCGACCAGATTATTCATCGTTATAACCAATTTACATATATAATATATATATATATATATGATTTTTTTTTTAGTGACCGCGAAAAAATGAATGTTACGAATAAGAAAGTTACCCCTTCTTAAAACACATAGGCAACACGTTAGATAAACTGCAGTATCAAAGAAAACGTAAATACATATATCATATTTAAATAAACAAGTACGGAATAGAGAGTATAATGGTTTGTTTTAGTTTATGCTGTTCAGGACTGTTCATTATGAGGGATGACGAAACTGCGTTTAGAATCTGTCCAGGGACTATTTGTCTTTTGACTAATTAACACGGTTGTTTTTTTGACCGTTAGTCAGTTCCACTGTCGCTTATTAATCTCGTTCCTTTTAACAAGAGTCACCGAAATGTAAAATTATCATAAGTGAGAGATGCCCTTCCTTTCCCTTATTTCTATCGCTTTCTATTGCGTGTCTAATTTTTGTTAAATGAAAAAGTTCCAATCGCTACGTTCGTGATGGTGTGTACGTTTCTTTTAAGAAAAGTAAACTGTTACCGCTTAACGAGAGGAAATCCCGGTTGTTCGAAAAGGAAATTCTGCAGATTTAACCTCCGACTGTTAACGTTGGCCGCATTAAAAAGAAACGAACTAAAGCAAAAGTGGAAAATTATTGGAATTTTACTTCAGCCGGCGGCTCTATTAAGAAGTCCCCCGTTCAGAGACACTAATGAACCAAAGTTCAACTTTAAAATTAGTTCATCCGGTATATTAAGGATTGTCGAAATGTGAACGATTGATCGTTATTATTTCTGCAGTTTCTAAATAACGAGAAAAAGATTGTAACCCAACTCACAGCTTCACTGAACCAATCAACCAACTGCTATCTCGGCCATTCGCAATCTTAATTTCCTCGAAATGTTCTTAACTGTAACTGTACAATAATGAAGTGTTTGGACTGCGCTGGTGAATTGAACAAACCTTTTCGATATTGCTTTCAGTGAAAAGAAAAAATAGAAAGATAACAGAAACCTGCGAAATATTTTTCTCACACACAAAAAAAGCAAAAAAAAAAAAAAGCGATATTTTCGGCTTTGATATGGATACCAGTTTTAACGCAGAGCACACATTTGCAGCGGGATATATGAAAAAGCAGAAAAAAACAAAGAAAATTGCTACATACGTATGTGTGTGTGTGTGTGTGTGTGTGTGTGTGTGTGTGTGCGTGTTCGTATAAAGTATTGCAAAGCCAGAGAATTTTTTTTCAAATGACCTCTCTCTTCGCTTAGAGAATAATTCTTAGAAAAATTTTTCAACATTTTTTTTTGAAAGTTTCGCGTTGAAACAGAATCCGAAAACATTGCAAGGTAGCCTATCAAACGTGAACATGATCTCACGTGACGTATTCGGGTTAAATTAGAAAATTTAAATATGCAGCAATTCCGATATTTAAAAACCGTTCGTACTTGCATCCGCTGCGCGCACATAACACGAAAAGTCATGCTCATCTCGAGATTCGCAAATCTTCTGTCACGAAATTTCATTTTACAGTTTCAGTCGTTTATCTACATTATCTTACGGGAAAGGGTAAATCGGAACACATGCTTTCTCGATCTGATTCGATTTTTCGGTTTAACGTCTCGACTAAACACTTTAATATTATTATATACTCAATCTAAATTTGAAAACATTCCAATTAACACCTGCATAAGCATGCGGCCATTGTAGGATGGAAAATTATTGTTCAAAGATTATCCCCCCCCCCCCTATTCTTCCCCTTTTTGCAAAATGATCATTTGCAGACATGAAATCTTGTTTTACCCCTGCACTTGTCATCGCTGCTCCTAGAGCTTCTAAATTATTGGTCGCTTCGCAAATGACCCTTCTTTCTTTCCTATACAAATTGGACAAATTTTTGTTCAAAAATAAATATCGATATTTGATAAACCGTGATTATTACAAGAATTTGCACAGAACCTTTTGCGAAAAATCTCTTCTTTGTGCGCTACTATCACAAAAAATAAGGCAAATCGGAACTACAAATACGCGTAAAACATACTGCTTTATCGGCTCGAGTCCCTTTAAAATCAATAACAAATGCTCTCTAATTGTAACTAACGAGGTGTGTTCAGCGAATAGCGAGAAAATTCTAAAACTCACATCCTCAATTCTAAATTAGCCTAATAAAATGACCTATTTTCTCTATGTGTTAATTCCGCTTAGTGCTATTGAGTGGAAGATCGCCGGGAATGTATATATATATATATATATATATATATATATATATATCTAAATTATCTAGAATTCTTTTTCTATTCGCTATTGTTGACATATTTTAAATTTTTCGTCAAAAACCGTTATAATCAAAAACTACCAGTGTCATCGTCAAAAAATTTAATAATTGTAACAGATGAATGTTAAATGTTTCTTTCACACTTTTCTAAGGCTGATATAATAGCCGTAATTCTAGAATATTCCGAAAAATTATTGCAATGCGCCTGTATTCATAAAAGCAACGGTGCATTTAGCCTCCTCCTCTCCCGAAAGTGAATCTTCCGCAAACACAAATGAGGAATATTTTTCCGAATAGATTATAATTAAAACAAGGTCAGGCAAGCACGAAGTTCCCCATGCGCGCTCATGATTATTCCGTACGTTCAGTCATCACCGCGATATTTATAAAATTCAAAATAAAGACACTTGCATGTGTATTATTATGTGTTCAAAAACTGTCGTGACATTATTACTCTTTTTCGAAATTTCTTAAAGCCCGGCAAGCTCTGATAATTTTGTTACATTCAAATAAAAGAACTTTATATAACCGACGATACTGTAATATGATGAGTTTTCTTCTCTTAATTAAAAACTAAAATTCGATCACTACATTCAAAACGGTAGATAATAAAAGAAACTCTTCGAAGAAACGTTTTGTACCAAAATAAACTCGCTAAAATCGAATGAAAAAGATAAAATAGTGTATTGGAGCCAAATTTAATTCATTCATGTTTCGTTCTAAATGGCGGACAGCTTGTTAGTTCAAAACTTCTTAAATACGCATGACCACATATTAAATTAAAAAGGAAAAAAAAAAGAGGAATTATCAATTACTTTTATCAATTTCTTACATGCATAGCGGAACTTTTAGATGTAAGTCGCAAAAGTCTGTTTACCTTTCACGCCGAAGTCTCCTAGTTCAATATCAGCGATGGCGTAAAGGAAAAAGACGTCTCTTATTTTATTCACAACGGCCGGTTATCGCAACCTTTTTCCGTCTCTGTTCATTTACATTTGCATTCGTGCTACCCTCTAGCATTTTTATTTATACCCTTTTATGTTATCAGATATGCTTCGAATCGTCTCCTCTTTCCAACGACATGTACTTGGCAGTTTCGTTTAAAAATGAAAAACAAAAATATTTTCAATAATGTACGTGAATAGTTTATATTTCTCATAATAATATTATTTCGAATTATTTAACCGCGGCGGAGGCTGCCGTTTTATTTTGATTTTTGCTTCTAGTACAAGAAAAAAAATAAAAAAAAAACAATAATAATGACAGACTATTTTAATTTAATCCGTGTGTTTTATATTTACGCATTTCGATATATTAAAGAGTAGTTGAGAAAAACATTTGATAATGAAATATAGTTTAGTCCCTATCAGGGCTTTCCATCGCCATGTCTCGCATGCCAGGAAAAAAAGAAATATTTCTTTCCAAATTCCGAACTTTCGCCCCCCCCACTCCGGAGGGCCTAATTTGAAGTTCAAAAACCAGGGGCTGTTCGAAACTCTAGCGAAATATACGTGAATACGCGTATTTTTAACCTCGTTCAAAATGTTTGACTATAAAACTCGCGCTGCAAGAGGGGAGGGGACACGTCATTTTTCACGCTCCTTCGAACTTTCCGCTAACTTTAGAAATTTCGTTCGAATAATGAAATGTAGTTTAGTTCCTATGAAATGGCAATCTTACCATTATCATCGCTGTATCACATGCCTGGAAAAATAATATTTTTTCCAAAAATTTGGAACTTTTGGCGCCGTGAGGATCTAAATACTTGTATAATATAAAACTGCAAGCTGGACAATATTTTTCCTATAAAGCACTCTATGTTTAAGATATATTTTGCTTATCTCAACTTTTACATGAACGTACTTTTTTTTTGCTGCTTTTTATCCAAAAGGGGTGAGACAGAGAGGTGTAAATGTTTGTTATCGGTAATTTTCTTATTTTACAAAAGAGCTCTTGCGTTCAAAGAGTTATCGTGAATTTTTAAGAGTGATTTTTAAGCTCGTTTTGAATTTCGTATTACATATTTTTGACGGGTTTTTGCGTTTTTTCCCCTGCCCGGCGGGCTAAAACCAATTATTTTAAAGTTATAAATTATCATAAAGAGAAGTTTAATTGTGATTTATTGAAGTTTTCAAACCGTTCCTGAGCTATTGTGCGCATATTCTAATTTAACATCTTTGTCGTTTTCGAACCATCTGATATGTTTCCGTGCATTATATGTGTCTCAAAAAAAAAAAAAAAAAAAAAAAAAAAAAAAAATACGATTAAATTAATCACAAAATACCGGAGGAATTACGATTCGTGAAAATGGGAAAAAATCCTGAAAGAAGAAATTGCATTACGACTGTCGACGATGGATGTGCGCGTGACATTATTCCAAGCAATAAATAGAACCACTTTAATCAAAGTGTACTGGCAATCAAAACTTTAAGCTATATTAAGATTAAAAGTACGAGAGCGATGAACGTAATTGAAGTGCGGTTATAATAAGCATTTCTTTTCATCAAAAGTAAAAAATAAATAAAGGAAAGAGTAAAATTTAAATTTTAACGGAGGATATTTTTGCAAGCTCCTCACCGCTAACATCATCATCATCATCATCATTATCAGCAGTCGTCATCCTTGATAGGGTATCGTGATTAACCTTTAGTTTGCCAATAATTTTCTGAGTTTACGCCATTCGATCCTGCGATTGGTGCACGCATTCTACGAATGACATTCCGATCACTTTCTGAACAATATCCGTCCATCTTGTAGGTGTGCATCCTCTTCCCCCGGGTCGCTTCCCATTAATCGTTCCCATGATCATCGTGCGTGTTCTATTCAATCCTGTTTCCGCATTACATATTTGCAAAAAATTTCATCACTCTCATAACTTTTCTGTAATGTCAATCCCCCCCCCCCCCCCGTAATATTAATTCATTTGCTCGTTTCGCTGTGTCCATAAAATTCGTAGGAGTCTTCCCAGTATCACGTTTACTGTCGATTTTCTTTCCATCCATTTTCTTTAATGTCCAGATCTCTCCCCTATGGCATGATGGAAAATAATACAAGCGTCCGAAAACAAGTCCGATTTTCTCGTTTTTTCTAACGGAGCTATCTTTCTAGATCTTGTTTTGCCTTTTGTCATGGCGCCTCTGGCGATTTTAATTCTCCGTCTCGTCTCACTTTTGGAGCCTCCTTTATCCTTCCAAAATTTCACCCCTAAACATACAAAACTTCCAAAAGTTTCGTAACCGATGAGTGTCCTTTAATTAGGCGGTATTATATTTCCTCGATCTATTAGCATTATTTTTGTCTTGCTTTTATTTACGCTTAATCCATATGCCGATCTCTTCCGGTCGTCGTAACAGTTTTTATAGTCTTTTATTTTTCCATTTCATTCGTTACCATCTGCATATCTAAGATTTGTTATCTATCATTACTCTTCCGCTCTTCTAATGTTTTTCGCGGATCGTATTTAGTTCGGTTCTTATCATTCATTGCTCAATTCTTTGCTTCGAAATCTCGAGAGAGTCACTTTTTTTTTTTTTTTTTTTTTTTTTATGTAGAGCATGCGGCTCGTTATTTCCTACAATGAAATAATGATGGAAATCTAAATGCAAATATTCTAAATTCACTCTTTCTTTTTGAATAATTTTTATTTATTATTTTTAAAATAATACGTAATGTAAAAGTCGTAACAATGGAATAAAATTTATTATTAAAAATGAATACACCGACATAGTGCATGGAATCAGAGTGAAAATGTGTATTATATTTTCACCATGACTATGGAGCATCCGAAGTAGGTCGATGTATTAATGTTTAGTAATAAATTTGGTTTCTAGCCAGTTTTTGTTATTACTTTTATAGTACTTATTAATTTTAAGCTATTTCATTTTTTTTCTTCTTTTTAATAAGCTGTTGGAGTTTTATGTATTTCTTAAAATTCTAAGTATTATTTTTTTATTTTACTTTATTTTATTTCGAATTTTTTCTTCGTTACTCCAGTCTTCGTAATCAACTGCTATTATCTTCTGTACTACATATTTTCGGTAGCGCACCATTCCTGACTGCATGGGTATACTTCTTTTCGCTCCTGTGACTTTGTCATTCTTCGTATACTTTCATCCATAATCTCTCTGTTTGTTACGGGTTTCTAGATCACCTTCTTCTCTCTTTCGTAACATCTGCTCCTCGGCGATGAAGTTTTCTACGACACTTCGATCACATCCTCTTTGAATGTCTATCTCACCTGAATGTGTCTATTTTTCGTGATACTGATGTGTTTAGGTTTTTTTATATATGTTTCTTTTATCTCGTAGTTTCCTTCTCTTAGTTTCTTCATTTTTTATCAATTGCTCATTATCCTCCGTATTTCTTTCAGGCAGAGACTTTGTACTAACCGGTGCGAACAAAGCCAAAGGAAAAAAAAAAAACATTTTAAATAGGAAATATTTGTACAGTTATCTATCCATCATCTTATTATAAGGGTCTCTGATATCATTCGTCCATAATGAGAAAATTTAAACATACGCTTATGTATATGTTCATTACAAACTAAGTACATCTATAGGTGGGTCCAAAAGCGATCTAAGAGGTTTAGGTTTTTTTCTTTTTTAAATTTTTTTTTTTTTTTACAAATTGGTAAATACCGATTAAAAATGTTTTTTTTTTTTTTTTTTAATTTATCCACTTAATTATTTTTTATGACTTAAATTCTTTTTGTACTTCGGTCGAAACATACTTTGGTAGAATCTTGAGCATTGGAGCCAACAAACCGGATTCAAATTTTCCACCTCTAAAACATACTGCGTCGACTTCCATCGTAAGAGCGGGCAACAACCGACCTTACAGCTAAAATTGTACAACAACGTATTAAAATTTCAGCCTCGCGCAACCTTTCTTGGTGTCATCTTTGACTCCAAGTTGCGCTGGGCGGATCATATTACGGAGCTTCATAGGAGATGTGTGAAGTCCTTGAATGTACTAAAGGTTCTAAACGGAAAAAAGAGCAGACCGCACACGAATACGCTCCTGATGATTTACCGCGTAATTATCCGATCAAAGATGGACTATGGATGCGTACTGTATCGTACGGCGTCGAAATCATTACTTCGGAAGCTGGATACAATACACCATACTGCAACACGAAGAGCGTTAGGTGCTTATGTCACTAGCCCCACACCCAGCATACTAGCGCTGGCAGGTGAACCACCGCTACAAATCCGAAGGCAGATGCTGACGGTAAACTATGGAGCAACAATGCTGACGAGGATAAATCAGCCCAATCTAGCGTTAATGGACCTCTCAGGTACGAGCTCTATGGCAGCCAGGGTTCGAGCAGATTTAGCAGACCTGAACCTTGGAGTGGCCGAATTACTGCACCTACCACGGGAAAAGATTCGCCCCATCACTATGGACCGTGCACGACGGAAATGGAATGAAAGATGGATTAGCACTGATACAGCAAATAAATTGCGCATGGTTAAAAGCACCATTTATCCTCTGAGGACGACGGCACAGGAAAGTCGCATGTATGAAAAAGTACTTGCCCGGCTTAGAATCGGCCATACCCCGCTAACGCATGCGTATATCTTAGAAGATGGTGAACCTCCAATTTGAGGACGGTTCATCACCTATTACTAAAATGTAAGAAATATGAAAATTGTCGAGTGCAGAGCGATATACCTACGGATGATTTGAAGGATGTTCTCCGAGATGATACACCTACAACTCGTAAACTACGCTCGTACCTTATTTATACGGATTTAATGCGTTATCTTTAGTTAAGTTAAATAAAGTGGTCATAGCCGAAAGGCAATAAGTACCGCTGTTAAATAAAATAAAATAAAAAAATACTTTGGTAATCTTTTGGCCGAAACTGAAATTTTAATAAAAGCCGAAATAAAACTCGAATTATTTCAAAACTTCAAAAACTAAACTCGCATTTCGAAATTTTCTAAAAATGCTGATTAAAAAATCTTTTTCGGTAGAGATAAGACATCCGCACTCCTATTGACGCAAGTTTTTAAGGATTCCACAATAAGCAACGAAGATTACTACATATATCGTTATTTAAACAAGTTTCCAGTTTGGTTGAAAAACATTTTATTGTGAGGACATTGATAAAATTATAATTATCCCGTTGCTACTGTAAAAGTAGGTAGCCGATTTATTAACAGCAAAAGAATTGCGATATTAACAGTAAACCGTTACTTATCATTTAGACATGATCAATATTGTATTAAGTTTCATGGTGGTTAACACACTGCTATTATAGTTTCTTTTTGAATAGTTCCGGGTATTTTAAAGTAAAGTAAGTTAATAGTGTGTCGGGTATTGTGAAGCTAAACGCGGTAACCTAGCGGTTAAAATATTTGGCTACAAAACTGGAGGTGTCGTAGGTTTTTGGGAGTTGTCCTGTTCCGGATCCAAGCCGCTCTTTAGGTGGTATATACCTAATCTGAAATTAAATTGAGACGCAGATAAATCTGTAGGAAAGTAAAAACGGATGCCATGAGAAAGGAACTGGCCCTACTATATTCTGTTCAAATCCACTACATCCTTAAGGTATATTATGAAAAGCTTCATTGCACAATCCATGACACATTAACAAGGGTATGAGACTTCCTCTACTTTTACTTTAACCAAGTATTTTGTTTTTATTTACTTATTTTTTATTTCATTAATATTGCTTTGCCGATTTTAATCGTATTGCATCCTTTCTTTTCAATGGCATTATTTATTTTTTATTTTTTTTTTTTTATAACGAAAAAGACATTAAATATTTTTATTGACTGGTTTTTTAGTTTGTTTTTTTTTTCCCCCTTTTTGGCTTTAAACTTAGTTGGAAAAACTTTTTTACCGATATATCGTACATAATGAATGCGCAACACAATATCGGAAACCTGTAAAGATTAATAAACACAATGAATAATAACAAAACACGATAAGCATCTTAAAAATAACGATTAAATTAAAGGTAACATCAAGAATTGTCATAACACAGAGATCGGCTTATTTTACAATGCCCGCAGGATTTTTAAGGTTATCAATTTTCAAATCGGGCAGTTCGATGAAATACAACCGTTTAAAAAAATATCGCCCCCTTAATTAATCTTAATGAATCTGTTTGTTTTCACTGATCGAAAATCGCTTCGCAGAAGGTCAAAAAATTTAATTTCAAATAAAATTTTGAAGTGCTCTTAGTTTGAAAAGAATACTCGGGAATAATTTCAATTTAGTTCACGGCACCACGATTGCTTTAAGATCATTACCTATTAGAAGGGTATCGGTATTTTCACCGGCTCAGGGCTTTAATACAGCACTAGTTTCTACATTTTAAGATTTTAAGTCTAGTCTCGCGCTGGCATATCGTCTTACCTAAGCGAGGCGTACAAAACCCTTCGATAATATGTACATATATATATATATATATATATATATATATATATGTATATACATATGTATATATGTATATATATATATACACATTTGTACCGTCGTCCATTTGCGCGGTGCTTTTCAATTTATCCAGCACTGTTAGTTAAACCTGCAAAATTTACAATTCCGTACACGTGAAAATAAATTAATGACTTCCTCGACAACCAACTATTTCCGAAGTCGAATTAATCTTATTTGCACGCCTATATGGCCTTTCTATCGGAAACAGACATGCGGCCGACTATGAAGAATTGCAGCGAAGTTCATACTTTTCTACGTTTTAGGTTTTTTTTCTAATTTTCTCGAACTCGTCAATTAGAGGTCCCCTATACTCTTGCCAGAAACAATTAGAAGAAAAAAATATCGGGTGAATTGGATAATTTGAAAGAACCGATGGCAACATATAAAGGTGAGATTATAGGATAAAAAAGTTTCTAGAAAATAGCCCCCCCCCAAGCGACAGTCAATCTTGTGTTTTTTTTTGTATTACAAATGTCGAACATACTCTAGGCGTGTTTCGCAAAAAAATAGAAACAATCTGCGCTCTGTTGTTTCTTTCAGTTTGTTTTAGAGGAACATTGTTCGGGGAAATCGATAGCTGACGGCGGAAGTTGAGTCCGACCTAATCGGCGAAAGAAAAAAAAAATTCTCTAGCTCGCCCCAGAGTCTTGGCTCGTCATTACTCGAAGTAGGTTGGAACTTTCAAACAGTACTGCCGCCCACGAAATTTGTCCAACACGGGCATCGTGCGTCAGACTATTTTTATTATCTTTCGGATATTTCGAGCTTTTTTGTTTCCTTTTTTTTTTCCTCCGCATGTATTATATTTTCTTTTAAATACGTCTTTAAGCAGAACTCTGCTATTTATAAGATCATCTGAACCAGAACTGGCGGAATTCGAAAACTTCCGATTTTCGAGTTCAAATCTTAGATGTAATTGAAATAATATTAAAAGAAACGAAAAAAAACAAAAAAAAAAACAGACCTTTTTTGTCTAACAAAGTTTCGCTATTTTTAAATTCCGTGAATATTTGGATTTTTTTTAATCCACTTGAATCGAAGACAGGATTATCTCAAGAACGATTCTAAACAAGTGCCAGAGTAGGGATTATATTTATATATATATATATATATATATATATATATACATTCCGGGACAGTGGTTGCGATATTTAGTGCCAGAAGATGTCGGAACGCTAGTGTCGCACCGCCGTCCCCACCGAAACATGAGGTATCGCCTATGTGACAGCTAATTAGAGCTCACTTAGATCACCGCACCCCTCAGCACGTAAAATCGGAGCTCATTTATGCAACACTAATTAGCAATCGCCTTTAACACCTCGTGTTTACAGTACGCAACACTATACTTACGTATGACAATGGAAAAAACAGATCTCCAATTTTTCTTTTAATTTTCTTTTATTCCCCAATCTTTCGATTGGTGGTCAATCATCTGGAAGGTACATTACCTAGAAAATCGAGTTTGCTCTTAAGCATCTAATTCGAGGGCCTTTTCATTTTCTTTAGCTAGTATTTGTTCATCTTTGTATCTCTTCCATTACTTGCGAAATGAATTTTTTCCGCAGTCTGTTCTTCTACCGTTCCTTCGATTATTGATGTTAAATATCTGTTATTTCTTATTATTACATGTCCTATCCAATTGCATCTTCTTTCACTTACGATCTTCATTAAGCAGCGTTCTTCATTAATATTTTTAAGCACTTCTATATTTTTAATTTTATCCAACCAGTTAACTTTTTGCATTTTCCTCCAACAACAAATTTCAAACGCTTCCCTAATTGTTTTTGTCTTCCATTATTTACACTCCAAACGTATAATTTTATTTATTTTTTCCGCAGTTCTATATTTATGTTTTTGGATGTTAGCATAATGACTTCGTTTTAATGAAGGCGGCTTTTGTAATAATGAACATATTACTAATAAGCGGGAGTATGCTATCATTTTTCCCCTCTCTTTCCATACATTATTTTTAATGATACCATTTTCTGGATTATATTTAATTCGACAAATTATGAAAATCGCGTTAGCTCGCGCTGCGCTCGAAATTATCACCGTCATCGCACACATTCTCTTAGTACCTTCTTTCACTCTAAATTTAATCTCAGAAATTTCCCACTTTGCATCGTCGAATCTTATCTAAATCAGCTCGTCTAATATTAGATAACCAAGCTTACTTTCGAAATGTGACCTCGGACAAATAGAAAAATTCCTCGCATCCCCCCCCCAACTTAATTTCGTAATTCTTAATTTACAAATCATACTCGTATTCATCATTATACAGTCTGCTCTTCCGTTGACAATAAATTACAACTAGTTCGTAATTGATGAACCTCATAGGTGTGTACATCCTTAACAAGAGCAGGTAAAAGCGAGGTCGCATTAAGCATATAAGCCCAACTCAAATTAAAGACAGTCCGTTTTTTAAAAATATCCTTTAAATTCTCCAGTACGTAATACGAATGTATTAACTAACTTCCCGTTAAAAAATAATAAATCGAAAAAACACTTTTACACACAAAATATATTCATAATAAATTATAAAAATTATAATTTATTATGAATATATATATGTATATATTGTGTGTAAAAGTGCCTTTTCAATTTATTATTTTTATTAATCAATACACAAAAATGGTTAATGATAACTTTAATTATAACTTCCCATTGCTATGATTGCAGGCGAATCGTAAATTCTACTAAATATAAAAGTCGTAGGTTTTTAAGCATAAGTTTTTTTCTGTATTGCAATCAATTATTTTATTTTTATTTACTACTTTGCACGAATTGTGAATATTTCGCTAATATACATTTATTTTTCGTCTCCGTCGGCATTTTTTCTTACTAAACATATACATAAACATACATTTTTGGAATACCTACATACATATATATCGAGCATGAATTGGATACCAACAGGCCTTTCAGTGATGAAGGCTCTTCAGAAAGAAAATACTCCATATATTTTAGCATCCAGTACCGAACAGCAGTCGTTCAGTCGAATTCTTCGGACCACATCGCAGGCTTTAAAGGAACAGGCAGTTGAGGATGAAGTAGCCTCTGAGTTGGCCTTGGCAGCATCCGTGAAGAAAATGAAGTGGTCGGGATATTTTTGAATTGTCGCTGGTATCAACTGAACAATATTCGGATTCAGGGGTTTATTATATTTTATCAGGGAAAAATCAACATCAATATTCAAAGGTACCCACGACGGGATTGCGGTGTTAAGTGCCAGATTGGCGAAGGAAATTACATTCACATCGTGCTGTGATAGAAGGACCAGGATTTCCGGAAGGGGTGATTAGGAAACTCTGAGGTAATGGTGAATGCATTAATGTGGATAGGAAAGGAGCGATTAGTTATTGATAAAACTGTTTGTTTATATCTCCTTTGAAATCGTAAGTGTTATTCCGATGTAACTGACTACTTGAATGCGTTTTTTTTTGTTTTTTTTTTTTTTTTTTTGTTTTCAAACATTATGCGCCAAATAGATTAATCAACATTTTAACTTTTTATCAGAATTTTTAAATGTTTTTTGTGTACTTTCGAACGCCGTTGAGGCTGGCCACAGCTGTGTGTTTGCTTTTATATTTTAAACCTGTTCCGCGATGTCTTTTTATTTTTACGTGCCCTAAATTTCATTTAAAAAGTGCATTGTTATTGTTATTATTGTTATTTATTTATTTTATTTTTTCATCGTTTTTTGTTTTTTTTTTAAATTTTCAGCATGATTTAAAGGGAGGTGGTAGGGCAGAATTATTTTAATTGTCTAGAAAAAAAATTCTATAGTTATATTTAAAAGTACGCTCCCCCTTTATCGTTGCTATTAAAATGGAACACGATGTACGCGCAACGAAGTGAAAATTAACCAGCAACTCTACAAATGACCCTTAAAAACTGACAGCTTAATTTAATGCGTCAAAGGAGCCGAGCGGAGAAGGCTACAACTTTTAGTACATCGGTTTTAATGGAATAATTCAAAAGGGTCTCTTGTAGGTCTCTAAGCGATGTTTGCTGATAGGTGACAGCACGGTAACGAATATATGTATCGCTTTAGACCGTCAACGTCACATAAACTGGAAAAATGATATAATTCGACGCGCGACAAAAAAAAAAAAAAAATATACTACGAATTTTACAAAAAATTATCATTGCAGTAGTAAAGTCGAAGGATCGAATATACTATATTTTTTTTATCTATCAACACATATATTTACATATATAAATATAAAATCGAACTTTCGGCCCTTGCCATGGGAAAACCTCCTGGATCCACAAATAATAATTCTTCTTTAATACTTACGGAGGAATAAATTCAGATTTCCTGTAAACTAGGGTACAAAAATAATAAAAAATTAAATATAGGTGCTGGTACATGGGGAAATTAGAACAATTTATAGAATCTGTTTACGTTTAAATATTATATTAATTACTTAGTTTTCAAATGGATCGTTTGATAAAATAAAAACCTATTTTTGACTAAATGATATCGCTATAACAAATAATAATAACAAGAAATGTAAATCACATAATATTATAATGCAGCATAGAAGTTTTTTTTTTTTTTTTGGGGGGGGCTGATGACTAACTATTTGGCCACTAGTACGTTGATATAGATCTAAATTAAAACCAGACTGGCTTTTTCTTCCTCCTCCTTGCTATTTCTTTTTCCGTTCTTTCTTTCTCTTTTTTTTTTTTTTAAGTGAAGCGTACAGGAAAGAAAGGAAAACTATCCGAAGCCATTAGAGCAAGATAAATATTATTCTTATCAAAATGTAAATTACCAGACAACCATAGCCGTAAATGTTTTAACACTACCCACGTCTGCCTGCATAGAGTGATTAGGAGAAAAAATCTGGCCAGACCGCTTCCCTGGGAATGTATATTCTCGAACTCGTCTGGGCAGCAAAATTTTGGAGTACAAATTGACCACAATGCCCTTTCGGAATTGATCACATTCTCTATTTGATCTCTATCAAGCATAGAACTAAGTTGCCGTAATTAATGTTAGTAGCAAACAATATATACATATATATGAGAATATCAAGGTTATACGGAATTACAAAGAACTCGGTTAAAAAGATTGAAGTGCCTTAAGGAAAAAAATAAGTGAAGAAACACTAAATTTATATTGTAAATTGTGTACATTGCAACGAAGAGGAAAAATAACCCACCAAATAAAAATAAATAAAATAAATAATTGAAAATCGAAATACTCCAAATCGAAATAATCCTCCGCGCACACGAGATACTTAAATAAAAATATTATTTTGTAAAATAAACTTAAAAATCAAAAAATTGGACTTTCTCTCCGCATTTTAGCAGGTAATGCAGGGAATACGGTGGATAGCTATCGAGGGACATCAATTTATTTTTAAAAAAACTACGTTTGTTATCTTTAAATTTTCCACAGTTAAACAAAAGATGATTATTTATTTATTTATTTATTTCAATTTACGTGCCACAGCAACTATCGGCTAGAGGCACGGATAAATATAGATGTTTATGTTAAATAAACGAATTAGAGAATTTATATTGCCTAATATAGCTTTGCATGGTGCAGGAAACTGATTAGATTCGAAAGGATAGATATTAGACAAGGAGGAAAGAAGGTTAGGTGTTAATCTGAGGGAATGGAACTGCGGACATTTTGTGAAGATATGGAGAACTACATATGTTGCAGATTGGGGCCGGTGTCTTTTGCAGTAAAGATGATTTATGTTTTCTAAAAAATTAACTGGCGTGCGATCGTTACCCGCCGTTATCAGCATGTATAAAATTCAGGGATACACGGGAGTGCACCATACGCAGTCTACACAGATTGTGGTGATATATCTGCCGCGAAGATGAGGGGGCACTGAATACGTGAAGGTACCATATCGGAATATTTATGGCTGGACAATATTGAAGTGTGTGCCCTTCTTGGCCAATCGCCAGTACTCATTCCAGGAAACATAGTAATTGAGCTTAATTTCAGAATTTAGATCACAAGCTGGAATATATGGAAATACAATTCCCATTAAGGATGCCTCTCTGGAAGCCTTATCGGCCACCTCATTAACCCAACAAAGCTCCATAACACAACCCTGTTAGATATATAATAGTCGAACATTTCTCCCTTATCTCCCAAACGGCGAGGGGTGATAATTGTATTTGAATGGGAAATTTTGTAGAGCTAAAAGGGAGAGCTAAAGCTGTCGCTGCGTATAACATATTTACCTCTGCTACCGAGTACATTAAGTATATAATCGCAAGCTCTGGAAATTGCCAAGAGCTCGGCTGAAAAAACAATTGGCGGGAATTTAAATCTTTGCACGGTCACCTTGTCAATGACAAAGGCAGCACAAACAAGACCGGAATTTCGACTGTATTTAAAGCTGTCAGTAAGGACTTTTAAATGGCCAGAGAATGCTGTCCCTAATACGCTGTTAAGACATGCATCCCGAGCGATTATTATTGCCAAATAACGTTGTATTGATATATTTAAGTTTATAAGATTAATTCTGTATGGAGCTGTGCAAAAAAAAAAAAAAAAAAAAAAGGGAGGATATTTAGGGATTAGAGGACGAAACATAGTCCAATTTGCTCTGGAGAAGTTCCACCGAGGAGAATATAAAGGCCTGAAGCAAGTCGGAGAAGAAAAGTTGCAGAAGTTATTAGGATAAGAACATGGTCACTATCGTAAGAACCCGTAAGAGTTCGCCAGTTATAATTAAATAGTAAAAGAAGCAAATGTTAGATCGAGAGAAGTAGAAATAGATGGATTCCTGAAATAGGTTGGAGAGTGATCATTAAGAAGAATTAAATTATCGGAAAGAATACCATTCTCAATGTTAGAACCGTTGCAATTGTAGGATGTGCAATTATTTATATTTCTTCTAATCGTAACTTTTCCTACTATCTGATAATATCGGACTCCATGAGTGCGCTTCAGGCTATCAGTTTACCTCTTCCCTCCCTCATCAGACTTCATCATTCTTCGTATACGATCTCTCATACACAATCTTTCCTTTCATCACTCTATCCGCGTTGATCTGCTATGGGTTCCTGCTGTCGTAAAAGCATCGAGGGTAACGAAATGGCGGATGCTTTGCTTCAGGCTACTGCCCGTTCCCGCTTTTACTTTAAAAAGATCCCTAGCACTGATCTTTTGTCCTTAAGTAAGAAATTTCACTATAAATTTTGATCGGATATGTGTACCCTTCTTCTTTTTCCAATGAAAGTTCCTTCTACCTCTAAACTCAACCTAACCTTCCAACTAATTCTTGATTCTTAGAATTCCCTTCTTTTCCACGTTCTGTTATTGTCCCTATTATTCGCCTATGCTTCAATCAAACTCTGTTACCCGCTTCCCGTTTTCGTCTCTCTTTCTTTTCCTCTCCTTATTGTGCCCTCTACATCCTGATGAAGCATTTATCTACGATGCTAATCACATTTGGTTTTAATTGTTCTGATCTTTCTGCGGAACGCTCTTCTCTTTATTTACTTCTTTTAAAATCAAAACTTCCTGCTCCCTACTGTGCTTCCTATATCCTGTCCATTCCCTCTCAGTGTCTGTTGTCCCTGCCATTGGTTCCTTTATTTCTGCCATTTCCGATTGAATTAAGTTTTAATTAGTTAACTCTTCTTCCTATTGTTTCTGGGCGAGGTCTCTGGTTGACGGGCCCAAAAATAAAAAAAAACAAAAGTAAAAATAAAAACCCACAAGGACGAATGGGCATTCCAGTCACCCCCGATAATAAATGGTTGCGGGATAGAATTGAAAAAAGTGGAAAGAGGGAACTGACGAAAATCATAATTAGGAGGAACGTAGATGGAGGCAATGTTAATAGGATGCGGAAGGGTGGTATGGATAGAGATGTGGACTATGTTCGGTTGGTTGGGAATAAGAGGGAGGTTCAAAGAAACATTGTGAGAGCTGAGAAAAATGCCATTTTTAACGAAGATTTCGGAACTACCATACCCGTCATGTCGATCACATATCTAATTATTTTATACGAAAAGTTCTCTAAGTTGAGTCGATAACACCTTTAGTACTTTCTCTTCCATTTGCAAACTTTAACCGTCGAAAAGTTTAAAAAAAGAAAAGATATCGAGACATTTTTATTTATCTCGTTACACGCTAAATATAGCAGACAGCGAAAGACGTATTTTCCGAAACCAAACTCTGCTGTCATAGCACTTTTGGAAATCTCTCCTGATAATAGGGCTCAATTTAATCGTATCGGCTTTTCTAAAGACAAATAGATTGTAGAGACATACACATACAATCGGAGGGTCCATTACTGGCCTGGAGCAGTGGAAAGTAAGAAAATTTAAAAAAAATCGCCATTAACGAGAATATCGCTTGTCTCCGTAAATTTCTTAGAACTCTTCGCCACCGATTATTATTGCTTTTTTCTTTGTTTTTCGTTGCCTACGAGATTTCACTTTTAACAATATTCATTCCGTGTCGCGCGAAATTGAGTCGCAATTTGATGAGGCTTTTTCCAACGAGATTAAGCTGATGAAAATTATTGGCGAAATTTTCCCCCTTTCTGTTTGTGAATTACTCCGCCTATTCAATATTCTTTTAAATAATATATATATATATATATTTCGCTCTCTAAATCTTCGAATCGAATTTTCGTTTTTTGAAAAGTAAGACGTTTCATCTTTTCCAATTGCGCATCTAAAATACTTTTCGGAATTCGGGTTTTTAAAGGTGACTTTTAATTTCCGAACGACTTCCGTTAAATTTGAGTTTCATGCATCGGCAAGAATGTGGGGCACGACTTTTTTAAAAAATTCTCTATTTTTAACTTTTATACTTTTAAAACTATTTTCCAACTACACCAACGACTGTTTTGTTTCTTTCTTTTTTTCTTTTGCCCCCTGGATTTTATTTGAAATTCCATTTCGAACATTCTTCCCTTTTACGCCGGCAACACGGAAATTTGTATTTTCAAACGACCTGATTTCTTCGAAAGTGCATCTTTCTGCTTTCTATTCTCGGAGTACTTGATTCGCCAACGTTAATTCTTCTACATTATTGTTTAAGTCTCTACTCGCGGCGATCGGTTTACGACGTTTTGTCGTCGAAATTGAATAATAAGATGATACCGTAAGTGAGAATATATTAGCACGAGATAATCCTCTCGATCAAAAAGATTTTATTTAAATAAGTATCTTCTTAAATACCTGTTTATATGTTTCTTTTTATTATTCAAAAATTCATTTAAATTTCAAAATTTCCGGACTTTATTTTTATTCCAGTTTTTTTTTTATTATTTTTCTTTTCTCTGTTAGATCAGTCGGTAAAATGTTTAAAATTTAAAATATATTTTCATCCCCGTCATAAGAGGTCAGCTGCATATAGAGTTATTACTTCTTACCATCACCTTAAGCAACCTTTAAAAATTGAAAGGACATAAACTTTAACAGGTAATAATATTCTTAACGGCAATAATAACAATACTCGCTTAAAAATAATGTTGTTACCCCCCCCCCCCCACCCACTCGTAGTCTAAATCCTTTTGCCGATTACAATGAAAAAAAATTTCCACTAAACTGTTAATAGTTCACATTGACAACATTCTATGTTACATCGTCAATAATTTACATTACATTTTTTCAATATTTTACACTACGCTCGGGCAATTCTTCACACTCCTTATCTCCGAGTCAAGTTTCATTGATGTAAGACATTTCGATTGTTTTAACACTTTCAAAACAACCGCTAATATTATTTTACCATCGTGCAGGATCTATTGGAAAAAAAGTAACATACACTATTATGAATTATCTCTATACAGGCTAATTCTATGAGAGTTGACGCACATTTTTAGAAGATCTGTACGGAAATGGTTTAATATTTTTGTATTGATTTTTTTTTAAATTGGTAATTAAATATTCTCAATTTAAAATTTGATGTAACAGTTAAAACTGCGCTGTTAATTAATTTTTTATTGTTTGCATTGTTGCGTCATTTCACCTTAGCATACAAAATTTCGACAGTTACTAATGTGTGAAAATTTAAAAAAAATTACACTTCATTAATTTTTTAATAAGCGCTACAATTTAAACATAGTGCAGTGTGTACACCCGATATTTATAGAAGAAAAAAAAAAAAATGCCATTATGCGATATAATTACGCCAAGTCTGCTAACATCAAAGTTGAAATAATAACATTTTCTGATGGGGGAAAATAAAATATTCTGAAAAACTAAAAAACAAACTTATCAAAAACATTTATATTTGCCTGATTTCTTTGCGATAGAAATTGCGAAAATTTAAATACTCGAATCATTTTTCATACAACTGTCGTGATCGCATTTCACACTCAGGATATTTTCAGTCTTTTAGCTTCTTCATTTGGTTATAATCTTTATCACAACCATAACACACAGGTATTTCTACTATCGCCATCACTGCTGGAAGAATTGTCGTATGTAAAATCTTCATCTAAATATAAGAATCGACAAAAAAAAAAAAAAACTCCTTTTTTTAACAACTTTTTTAACTGCTTTTAGTGGAACTGGCGAGCTATTTCTCTTTTTTAAAATCGAATCTTCACTTTCTAAAATCTGCGCAAGTTTTCAGTGACTACACAGTTTTTGTTTTTTTCTTCTTCTTTCGAATCAAGCATACTGATCATGCATTTGGTCTAAAATTTTCTTAAGAGTAGTCTGTTGTTTGTCATGCCAACTGCAACAACCAGGTCGGAGCGAGATTGAACACGAATTTCATTTCCTCTGCCCATATCGCTTATTGTGATTGGTGTTCTTGTTCAGTTTAAACACAACCAGGAACAACCGAATGATTAAACGCAAGCATGTTTATTGCTTCAAATAATCATTTTGTATTTAGATCCCCTATGCAATTGCAAGAACTTTTCCAAACTGAAGTCTGGAAATTTGTCTCCCAAGATTTGCTCTTAGAAAGGCGCTACATGTATTGTTGGAATTGGCCTTCGAAGATCGAAAAAATCCGCTACTTAACGGCTACAAAGCTGCGTGCTAAGACTGAAATACAATAAGACTATATTATTTTCCGTTGCATAGCGATGAATGCCTATCCAGAAGTAAAAATAATTTTTCTGCTGTTCCATGTTAATGTGCGCTATTGTTTACTTAATAAAATAGAAGACGCATAAACACAGTTAGTAAATTATAAATATACCGACTAGCGACTAGTTTAATGCCATGATTATGGTTTTCTGTGTAACTGTAGCTCTAGTTAGCATATTTATAACTTATTAAATGTGTTTTGTATTTTATTAAATGAATAGCACATTTCCTGTGTTGGATTACAAATTTTAGCCGATTAAATATTGAAATGCGACAAACAAAGATTTGATCGGTCACAAAACAGAACTTTTATAAATAAAAAACGTGTTCTAGAGTTCGTTTTTGTTAAGACTGACACAGCAAAACCCATATTCAACATAAACGTGTAACTTCTGCAAAATAAAAATAAACAAAGCTCGGTTTACAAGTCCATATATGCCTGATTTTTCTAACATAAATGCAGCCATTCCCCCATCTTCAAACTCTGTTGTTTCATTTTCTCCCTTAAAAATGCAGGTACATGGACTGTGTAACTGATGCTACGCCATTGGAACCCTTGAATGCCACAACAGGTCTGACCAGGTTATTTAATCGCAGCTCAGTCGAAACTGACTCGTTCAACAAGTCATTTTCTGTTCCACAAGTAAACAGTATCATCAGGTTACATTTTCCTCGGTCAGTTTTATTACCCCCTCCCCGCTAATTGTTTTCCCATTCTGACCCTGGTAAAGTCAAATAAAGCATGAGTAGCCGTGCGTTTTTTCCTGTTTGTAAAATTTGTTGTGAGCCAAATTAACCACGCAAATATAACCACGAGAAAACCAAATCTTTGTAGCTTAATGACATGAGCTAAAACTTCAACTTCATTAATACTGCTAGTGTTGCCGCGGCAGTTCCAAGTTCATCGAAGCTCACTGTCCTGCAAAGTTGCTTTATGAATTTCAAGCTGCTTCGTTTCCGTCCAAATAATACTCATCTTTTACCTTTTATATTTCGTTGGCGCATTTAACATTTAAAAAATAAAACAAAAACATAAAGAATACTGCAAAAGGTTTCATATAAATGCGTCAACTCATCTTAATTTATATAAAGAGATGATGCATCGAGTTTTAATAAACCTACAGATTAAATCGTCTTCAATTATTGAAGTAAATAATTATTAATTAATTAATTAATTAATTAATTAATTAATAATTACGAGAAACTACAAAGTATTATAAATGCGTGTTACTTCTACGCTCCCTATAATTCCGAATAATAATTTTTTTTGTTTAATCATAAAAAACTTCAACGAATTGCGCAGCTAAACCGACGACTATTAATGATTCTTTTGGTCTTCATATAACAACATGTGGCCACGCATGTTGATTTACGGTAATATTTTGTTTATGATCGAGTTTTTATTTTCACCATCCCTTTATGTTTATACATATATATATATATATATATATTTAAATGATTCCGCATAAAGTTCCAACAGTAAAAAGATAAGAGTAAAAATAAGGGCGTGAATTAGATGTGGATATAAATGAAAAACGGGTGATGATCTCTTGAAAAATATTATACGATGCTTGTGAAAGTAGAAATAAGTACCGAAAGAGTTTGCCAATTGAAAACAGTAAACACAATTTTATTGACATGGTAGTATGGCTGGGTGGTACCTTTCTTTGAAAATTATTTTTTTCGGTTTTCGAAGTAAAAACAGACACTACACTGTGTTTAGTGGTCCGGTAAGTGTAAAAAATCAAGAACGGAAAATCTAACAGAATTAAAAGTCGATCGCTGTCTGATCGATGGGCACTACGGAATAAGGAGAGCCCTAATGGAATTTATTGTCTGTTTCACGAAGCGACGTTGAATGAAAATCCATTATTTTTCGCAATGTTTGTTCGGAAGAAAATTTAAGAGTGGCGCGACGGGTCGGCCAAATTAGACACGGAAGCAGCACAGTACTGCTACGAAAAACAGAACGTAAAGATTTTTGCATTATTATATTATTAATTTGCTCGGCAGTGTGTCGAATCAGTGGGCGAATAGAAAGACGAACGGTATTTTGGCGCGTGCGAACCAGTAATAATGTTCCGGTATTGATTAATGAAGCCGCGAAAGTGAATAGCGAAGTTCCCATCCACGTTTTCATTGAAAGTTACCGTTTCTCAGTGGAACGAACTTAGCCGGCTGAATCGCACTTCTTTCGAGATTAACGCCACTTCCTTTGAAGTAGTAAAATTTCGTAAAATATTCTAAAAACGGAGATTCCGAAATTTAAATTGAATTTTTAATTAGCGGAATACGGTTACAGAATGTAGAAAATTTGATTGAGTAATAAATTGTAAGCCGTTAAACCTGGGAAGCCATTTTGAAAGCGTTCTCTAGGGGAGCGCAAAGTTATTCCAATATCTAAAGGGGGCTCTATATCCTTTCTCGGTATCACAAAATTTGCAAAATTATTGCACTGTAAATAATAACAGTAATAATAATTACAACGATAATAATAATAATAATAATAATAATAATAATAATAATAATAAGTCGTATGTAGATTAATGCATTTTGGTAAGTTCAGTAAAATTACATTACAAGCCATTACGGACTATTTGATTTTATCAAAATACTCTGCAAGTTGGCTTATACTGGCTCTTCTTACGATCATCCAAGTTAAACTATAAATATAAATATATGTATAAATGTGAGTGTGTGTAAGTTGGCCGGAAAAATGTTGTGGTTGCAATTTTAAGATGTCTTAAAACGGTTTATCCAGTTTGTTTTGCACAACTCCGCAATAATTTAGTTCATTTATTACTTTGTAGATGGAAAAGGAACGAGATTATTCATAGACGTTTTACTTTTTCGGTAAATCGTTACAAATTACATCAAATAACGGCGTTTTGTTTTATTTATTTTTTTTTTTGGGCGCGCCAGCGGAATTGACCCAACAACAACAGAAATTAAGGAAGGGGTTAAATAAAGAGACGATTAGAAATAGAGCTTAGGAAAGATTGGAGTACAGGGATTATATCTGGAGATGGAAAGGAAAGGACAAAGGAAGAATTATACGGAGCAGGAAGACACAGTGCCAAGATTTTCGAGTACAAAACAAAGCGCTCGGAATCAAGGTTTTATTATAAATTCATTGCATTTATAAATTGTCATTATTGAGCATAAATAATGAAAAAATTGTAAAACTATTTTTTTTTTAACACGAACACGTGTATTTTTGCTTCGTACAAGAAAAAATTTTTGTAAACAAAAATGTGTTGCGACGATGCCACCAATATTTTTTTAAGTTGTCTAGAAAATAGTTTTCTTGCTACTTTTTATCTATATATTTTGAAATGATTACAGAAAATATAGTGCAATATTTTAAATACCAAAAAAATTTATAATCCCCAAAAAATATACACGCTCATAATTAACTGTTTCTATGAAAACTATTCACTACTCAGCATCTGGTAAGATTAGTGATAACGTGCTCCACACCTTCACAATCGACTAATATTAAGGGAGAGGAGACTGGTCTCGTATTGCTCTTGAAAGGTGATGGATGTTACTTTTCAGAATTATAATGCCGGTGGTGAATCCTGATTTTTTTCCCAGCTCTTCTCTAAGGGAGAAAAACGTCGAAATGAAATTAACGCAACATACAATCGCACACACTACTTACACAAGCAAAATCAAATTAAGGAGTCATTTTTTTCCCCGAAAAAATAAAAAATTATGTATAAGAAAAAATTGATATTTAAATTTTAATAAAGGAAAGATACAATTTATGTGAACAACAAAAAGGAATAATGCAAAATGAATTCCAAAAAAATACATAAATAAATAAAATGGATTAGTAAGGCTAACTTC
The DNA here is from genome assembly GCA_039619475.1 of Icerya purchasi. Taxonomy (NCBI): domain Eukaryota; kingdom Metazoa; phylum Arthropoda; class Insecta; order Hemiptera; family Monophlebidae; genus Icerya; species Icerya purchasi. The sequence continues at coordinate 105,099,381 of CM077115.1, forward strand.
AAAACCATACCGTGAGAAATATACATATGTACCTTCGTTTTATAACAAGACAAAATTGAAATATATTATTTGAAGAATAATTACATTAAAACAATCTATTTAAAAGTAAAATCGATAAATCTGCGCTCGCTTTAATAAACTTTTTTAAATTGCCGATTTAATGCATCACCGTTTATCACTTTTTGTCACAGTGGATAGATTTTTGTCGAGCGTATTTTTAAATTAGCCGTGCGAACGTCATTTCGCTGTGATAAAATAGTGATAGCATACTCACAGTTTTGAAAAATGTGCAGCGTACAACGGGCATCTAGCTCTCTCTACCCGTGATCGTTAAACGCTCGATCTGTTTTCCTGTGTAGGTTGTTGTTGCATGTTTTTATGCGTCTCAATGCGCTCCCGCTGACTGCCCAATATCGGAGACATACTCGTAGCGCCTAGCAAATCAAACACGAGAAAGTGAACGGATCATCAAATCGGAATTTATTACTAAATAGGATGCAGACTGCTGGCGTTTTGCACATTAAGCATTGTTCTGCTCATCGACTCTTGTATTTCAACTCGCCAACTAAAAACTGTCTCTTTTAAGTCGGGTTAATCTTTTCGCTGCATGATTTAAGTAAGTAAAGTAAGTCCCATATATCCTTGATAAGGTATCATGGATTGTGAAGTTAAGGTTCACAATGAACTAAGCCTAATGGATCTGATGACAATACCCCAGGGCCAGTTCCTTTCTACTTGGGATCCGCCTTTACTTTCCCAGGTTTCTCTGGTACCCAATTATTTCAGATTGGATATATACTTGGAAGCGATTCGGATCTGGAACGAGACAAGTCTCGAACCCGTGTCCTACCATTGGTATATAGCCGCATAAATGTGTGCGTGTGCGCACATGTACGCCATGCATAAAAGTTTGAACGTGTATGCACCTATCCAAAATAATTCTATTTTGGAGGAGTATATATTTGTAGCTTTCTGAAAAAAAAAAAAAAAAAAGTGCAAAACGCCGTAAACAATTTTAAAGTTTTGGGAAAATGTGTTACGTTCAGATGTTTGCACTCGCAATTAGACACAATACACATGCACATCAGTTTGTATATAAACGATATATTTTATATAAAACCTTTGGGTGCAAGTTGAAATAATTTAGTACATTGAATATACATTTATAGATATATGAATATATAAAAAATGTGTATAGTCTTATAAAATGTTGTATTTACTGACTTTCAAATTTGACAGATATTTGATTAATAACGTGAAAGACACTTATAATAATTGTAAATTTCAAATTTATACCAGCTTCCGTGTATATCAATAAGTACATTATGAAATGCATCTTTTTACAGACTTTCAAATTTGACAGATTTTGATTAAATCGTGAAAGACACTCACAATAATGTTATTTTCTAGAAACTTCATTTTACATTAATATACCTGAGAGCTGCATGGACGTGATAAGTAGAGGTTTGCATCGTAGATGGAAACCCCACTACTGGTCCTTCTTACTTATAATATTACTTCACTGTTTTTTGTTTGTTTTTTCTTCTTTTTCTTTTGGGCTCGCCGTACTTCACTGTTTAGTGATATAACGCGATGATCAAACGCGCCTTGCTTGACTGTAACGTGTATGCACACAACGTGCAATGTTTTAAACAGCATCGTTTCATTCTTTTAAAAAGTCAGACACAATAAGAAATTTAACCGACAGACTTTTTTTTGTGACACCGTTGTGAATTTTTAAAAAGCCATAAAAACTTATTCATTTTATGCTTCGCTTGCCTTCTTGTCATAAAATCATTGTATTTTTGTAAATTATGTAAAATTGTTTTTGAAAGATCGTAAAGAGTGTCTCCCTCTCTACAAACACGTACGCACGCACACGCACACTGACAGTTACTGCAACTGAAGTTTCAAAATTTTCAACCGTTTCAGAACCTCGTTTCAAATGTTACATTTTGGAACACACAATTATACACCTCTTTTTTTTTTTTCTTTTTTTTCGATATCGCTAATTAAAATTGTTACCAAACCGCAATAAAGCGTATTTTTTTTAGAACTGTTCATTAATTTTTTACTCACTTGCGATTCTATCGGAATATAAAAATATTTTTAGATGATTTACGATCAAAAAATTAGATGTGGGAAATTTAAAACAAGTGAAATTAAGCCACAAAACATTGTTACCAATAAAATTTTTGCTTCGCCGAAAAAAAGTTTGTACATTTTTATCGCGTTTAATTTAAAATTAGTTGTTAATGTTAAATATGTAAAATTGTCGCAAACGGTAGTTTATTTGTACGAAATAGTTTTTGAAAAACGCCTGATTTGTATCTTAAATGTATAGCGGTTTCGGAATATCTTCATTACGTATTTCCAGTGGCGTTCTAAACGGGGGGAGTTGGGCGAGTCGTCGCCCACCAGAGAAAAACGGAGGGAGTGACACGCCCTCAGAAAAATATATATTATACCAGTATAAATATAATATTGAATAAAAATTCAAAAAAATTAAACAAAAAGCTAAGTACATATGAAGAGAGATCGTCTGAATTAATAAAATTAAATTTTTTAACCGTATTGAATATTGTATCGTCGTCGCAAAAATAAAACAAAGTGGCTACCGAATTGAAAAAACAAAAAATAGTATTTCGGATACACTTGGAAAAAATAAAAATTCGATAAGAGAAAATCATTTAAAGTAAAAAAAGAGGGAAAGCGTATATAGCGCATATTTTATTTCATAATTAAATACTCTTTTTAATTATAGGCCTCTCTATGTATGCTATGTATAGGGGTGATTTATGCACTTGCTAGTTGTGAAACATTGACACGCCACTGGGTATTCCGTTAAAAATATACCGTACGGTGAAAGTACCAACTCTTCTTCATCGTCGATTGTTCGCTTCGAGCATCGTGATACTACGGGTCATCATAAACGTGTGTGTCCAGCCGCCATGAGGTCCTATCTATTGTCTGATCGATCATCTCACACAATGATCCGGCGCCAATTATCTTTTTGACTTCATCTTTGTATCTTGTTGGGAATCTCCTTCTTTTCCAGCGACTCTCTACCATTCCAGTCATAACCGAGAAAGTACCAAAATCTTTCGCTATTACTAAATAGAAACATATAATGTAATCTAATGACATATAATTAAAACGATGTTGTTAATAGTGAAAAATTCTCTCTTTCTCATTGTGTTTCCATTTCAAATGCCTGTTGAAATTTTAGACGATTTCATAGATTTGATATCGCAGACGTCATACTTTTGCATCGTTGGGAAAAAAAAAATAAACACACCTAAATAAAAAAAAAGGCTAATTTTCTAAACCGAAATTGTAGATACGAATGAAAACGTAATTGAAATCACGAAAAAATAAAAAAAAATGATTCAAATGACGCTTCATAAGTTTGACACAAAGTAAAACGAGACTGAATGGAAGCCGAACGTTTTTACTTTGAGCCGTTTCATTGATGCGATGCTATTGATGAATTTAATATTTCAAACGGTACCCGGAGCATTTTATCAAATGATGAAAACGGGAAAATGTTCATTCCGCACTGGCGGATTTAGCGTCGAAACTTCTGCAGAATAAAGCACGACAAATCAACAAAGATTGTGGCGAGAGAAATGTTTAAATACTTTCTTTTCTCGATCTTAAACGACGAATGGAAGACCGAATCTGCAAATGTTATTACCCCTGGTCCTCTAGTACTAGATCAAAGCTGTTTCGGTCGGCGACTCCTCGGCATCGCGAGTTTGAATTATCTAGAACCGATTTTTGTTTTCATTAATTAAATTATTATTCAGAGTTTCGTTTCTTCCCCCTCTTAAAGGGGACCTTGCTAGAAATTTCCTTCTAATCTAAAAAAGTTCTAAGAAAACGAGAAGAGACGAATAACAGCAGTAGGCTTGAAAATTTCTAAGATCGCCGCAGACAGCGGCCACCGTGAAATATTTTTCAACGAAAATATTCCGCTAGCTAAATATTGAAAAGCGTATTAATCAAATCGGAAGAAGAGGGGTTGGGGGGAAATATCTTTCGTTATTGTAAACGTTGTTAGGGCTTCGTTTTTGGTTTTTTTCATTCTTCTTCTATCCCGCCTATATCAAATAATCGGCAAAATATGGTAAATATTTCCGGTCTAGTGGTAAACTGAAGAGTACCATTAAAAGACGAGAGAGAGCGGGGGGAGGGTGTGAAACAAAGGAGAAAGAGAAGAAAACCGCGATTTATTGTGTAGAAGAGATATAATTCGACGACAAGGATTCGCGATTGCTGTCGAAGAATTGGAGAGCGAGAATTTTGCTAGCGGTGTTTTTATTCACGAAAAAAAAAAAAAAAAAAAGAAAAAGAATTCAGACGCGATAGTGCACATAAACGAAGAGAATACAAACGATGCAACATCATCTGCAACTCTAACACAGCGGTGATATAATAATGCGAAGCACGCAACATCAGTTCGTAATCAAGTTATTTGGGTGAAATTCTGCTATCGGGGGGACTCCAACGGTATCTGGTTCATCTGGTAACACGTAGAGAAAGAAAGTCTGTCCCCTAGTAGCGGGCACCTAAACTTTCCAGAAAATTAAATGTAACTTTAATTGTAACTAAATCTACATTAATACTTGTAATTTATAAAATAAATAAATTTCCCTTATTAATTAATTAATAAACAAAAATAAGTATTTAATTAAATATTTTAATAAATTCAAATCAAAATACCTCAATTTAAAGAAACGTTTTCGGGCTATATCATCAGCTAACAACACAGATGGTATTGGAATAGAACTACTACCTTTAGTTTTAATTGAGTATAGTCTGTATTGTTAGCTGCTGACGGGTTCTATGCCTGAATACGTTTCTTTAAATTAAGGCATTTTAATTTTAATTTACCAAAATATTTAATTAAATACTTATTTTTGTTTATTATTGAAGGGAATTTATTTATTTTATATTTATTAAATGTGTAACTTTATTTACGGATTAATTAAGTCGACAAAGTTTAAAATTAAAATTCCGAATAAACATATTTAGAAACTTAAATCAAACTTTGGTAAAGAAAAATGCAATCACTGCAAATGGCATCTGAAGGGAATGAATAATCTGGTAGTTACAACTGGTTTATCGTTATATTCGATATCAAGTAAAGCGCTTTCTTATTTTTTCGATGTCTTAGATAGTCTCTCCGTTTTAAAATATTTTACAGAATAACTTTTTTCACTGATTAAATAACTACTTATATTTATATTCATAGTCACACATTTTTTTTATTTTTTTTTTTTAGTAAATTTCAAACGCAAACGCCAAATTTTTTCTTTATACATGAAAACACAAGTATACATAAGACGGGGAAACAAAATTAACAACACATTGGTTGTTCAATTTTTCCTTATTTTTGATTTCCGATTTTTTATTATGACGAAAAAGAAAAAAAGAAGTTAAATGAAGATGAGTTCATAAAATTCACAAATTATAAATGAATTCCTTAATACCAAGCAATAAATAAGTATATAATTTAATAAATTCAAAAAAAAAAATAGCTCAATCTATAGAAACGTTAATATTCGTAAATATAAAATAAATAAATTTCCCTTGTTAACAAACAAAAGTAGGTATAAATTTACTTGAATAAATTAAAATACCTCAATTTAAGGAAATGTTTGCGGGCTATATCATCATCTAACAATACACAGTACACTCAATTACAAACTAAAACACACTGCGCAAAGACATACTGGGACCGCGCGTGTGTGTATAGATAGGAAAATAACAGGCGAATGCCGGTAGAACTACAATCAAAGACGGTAATAAAGTATATAAAAAAGAACAAAGACAAGAGTTTAACGGGCAACCAAAAATTCAGCAACCCGCTAATATTGAAAATACACTACTATATAAATCAGTTAAACCAAACGAACAGTCGGGTGACGTTCATTTGGGTCCCTAGACACCTCGGGGTATCTGGTAATGAGAGGGCCGATGTCGAACTCGGCGTTGTCCAATTCCAGAGGACGCGGGGCATCCTCGATGATGCATATTTTTCTAAGGAAGTACGAGAACCACAGAATGGTCAGCTACTGCAACGTTCTTAAAGAAACATTAAGCCCACACAGTCGAACCATGGTGGCTACCGGAGGAATCTCCCGGAACGATTTTAAGATTCTTAGTCAGCTGCGAATCGGTCACGTCACTGTCTCGCACAGTCATATAATTAGCAAATCTTCGCCTCCAACTCTATGTGCTTCTTCTGCGTCCAGGCTGGTATACTGACAGTTCCGCACATACCTCTTACGTGCTCAAAGTTCGCCATGTTCCGGACGCAACATGGCCTACCCAGTAGTAAAATACAGTATTGTCTGACATATAACTAACGTCACAATAGTCTTCGTTAGAACGAGTGGTTCGACCGAACATATATTTATAAGTTACCACCCCGTATATGTGCTGTAATGACCTTAGTAGTTACAAACTGCGCATATAAAAAAGGTGAGGAGGAGAATTTAAAAAACAAATATTAATAATTTCCGGACACCCAACTGCGTTAACTATAGTCAAGTAAATATACTTGCTTAACACGGTTGCGTCCGAAAGTTATTTAAACGTATTCTTCGGTATTTGATCGCTTAAGAGTAATTATGTTTATATTTATTTGTATAATAATTTTCGGCCCTATTATATTAAGTTTCCTTTATTAATTGTAGGAAGCCAAGACTGTTACTGTGTAAATTTGGTTTATGTTTCGGTTTTTTATTAGATGTTCAGCCTATTTGTAGATTTATCAATTCCGTTATTATTGAATGATTTTATCCTTGTATCTGCACTTAATTTTTCGCTGTCTGTTTGGCCGATATATGATTTTTCATAATCTGTGCTGTTTAATCTGTACGTACCACTATTTTCACAAATATTACTATTTTTCGTATTTAAAGTATATTATGTTTTTTTGAATTATTTTTATTTTTAAACGCTACATTTTAAATACATCGGTTAATTTAAACATATATTATGGTTTATAAATGCGAATGTTATTCAATCTTTATTATTATTACTATTATTATTTTATTGTTTATCTATATTTTGATTTAGATTTTGATTTGGTAAATTAATTTATCTGTTACTTGTTATTAAGGAATTTATTTATTTTATATTTATAAAAGTATAGTTTTTTTTTTTATTAGCTTCGTTAAGTTTACAATAAAAGTTTAATTAATTAAAAAAATATTTTTGTATCTCTGTTTCATTCTACACAAATTTTATGTTTTTTTTCTTTCTGGTTAAATAAATTTGCTAAATCCTTTCGAAGTTAAATTTTACGCCATAATGATTTTTGCTCGGCCGATTTTCTATTATCATAGTTGTAACCAATAAAAAGATCAACCTAATTACAATTTTACGGAAACTCCTCTCTATAATAATAATAGGTCGATGTTGTAACCAATTTTCATCGTACGCGTACATACATGCACGAATATTAATTGAAGAAAAACTAAATATATTTCAACACATCGGAAATTCCGTAAATTATTCGGCAAATCATCTTTTACGCAAAATGTGCCAGAAGAAATAGGTGAAATTTATCAATTAACGTTAGGGGGGGGGGGGGGGGATTAAGCTGTAACGCAATGTGCTATTCATTTTTATCCGTTTTCCACGGTATTATGTTAAAAAAACGTGTTTCACACTTTTACTAATTTTTATTGTTCCACGGCTCGAAGCGCTAAATTCTTATTGCTTTTTGGTTTCTTTTTTTTTGTAATATTTTCATCGATTCCTCAGAAATATATAGAAAATACCGGGAAGAAAAAGACTCGTCAACTTGACTCCTCCCGCTGGAAGTTTGTCTAGTTGCCTAGTGTTGCCTGGACTCCGGTAGTTAACCCGAGGCGCAGTATAGTCCGACGGTACAGCGATATCATCCGGGCAAATGAAGGGTTCCTAAAGCAGCGCGGCGCGTCCGTACATGCACACTCACCTTCTTATTATCAGATTCGGCGCGTCGACCGTTTCCACGGCTGCTGACAAAGTCGCATCAAGGGTGTTTTACCTTGACATTGACGAAGAACGGTGTAACGACATAAACGCCGCAGCAAGAACGCGAATGGGAGAATAATTGATTCGGATTTCGCGACGACGACCGACAGAAGCTAACGCCGTAGAACAACTTCGAAAATCGAGTCCTGCGGAATGAGCCGGACCGAAAGAACCGTTAGCAAAAGTGAAACGACCAACCGGAACGCTAAATGAAGAAAAGAGTCCGGACAGAGGCCACCGGAAAACGATGTTGAACGAAATTCGCAGCCATCGACTGAATGAATTGCGCGCTGATTTGACAAAGGGAAGAAAAATTATTTATTTCGGCCGAGGCCTACAAAAAAGAAGAAGTACAGCTGAATGGACGAACTAAATCCCGCTCCTCGTGTTACACCGAAACCTATCCGGAGAATCCCATTACCCATTATCCGGAACCGGCTTCCCGATGATTACGCGCACCCTCATCATCATCATCATCATCATCATCACGCTTCGTCATCAACGTGTGTCGTGTCGTCGTCATTGCGGCTCTTATTGTTCGAACGTGCATCGCACGCCCGAGCAGAATCGTATTATAATGTATGTACTCGCGCCGCGACGAGGTGGACGAATTCAGAATTAGGCTATTGCTCGACGGCGCACTAATAACAGTTTGAGCGCCGTACGGAGGCTCCGCGGCTGGTTCGGCTCCTTGAAGGATTTTCTGAAGGACGTAATCCGGGCCCGGAACGCGTACGAAACTCGGCACGCTCGCGGTGTGCAGCCAGCGCACGGTCATCAGAAGCAGAGCATTACGCCGGTGGCGTGTGTCAATAAAGCTACCGCCGCGACGCCGTGGCACTCAACTAATGGTGCTGAGAACAATTCCTCGGAACAGAGCCGGCCCCGAAAAAATCCATTCCGGAACGCTTTTTAAACAAACCCGTTCCATTTCGGTTGTCGTTCCAGCAGCGATGCTGCTCCTATTACTGCTCCTATTACTGCTGCTGCTGTTGCCCGTTCAAAGCTCGGTTCGTTCTGCGTTCTCGCTCCGGTACCCGTACCGGTCGCGGCTCGTCTTCGCGCTGCCCGCTCCGCGCGCCTTCTCCTTCAAAGACGCAACGAATTTTCTGTTTCCGCGTCGCCATCGCCGGCAATCGTCATTTTTCTCTTTCGCTCGCGACTAACGCGCACTCGACGTAGCGCGATGTCGGCGTGTTTTCCCGCGCGCGCGCTCGCCCGTCGACCGCTTTCTTTTTCCCGCGAAAGAAGACGAATACTTCGGAGAATAATATCATCTCCGTCGATTCTTCGGTCGAAATTTTAATAATTCCTCCCCGACAAAGATTATCACATCGTCCCTCGCGCCACCCGACTACTAGTCATCTCCTTTCCAATCTCTTTGTTTCCCGACTTGGCGTTCTTCGAGCACTACCAATTATTCCCGGTAGTAGCGACTAACCGCCCCCGCCGTCACCGTCACCGCCGATGATATACAGCGCACACCGGTTCGCTACGGCAGCGGTTGGAAATGATATATTTAACTTTTAAACGCAGCCCTGTCGGCTAAAAGCATATTTTATTATACCTTTTCAAAGTGTTGCTCGAGCGAGCTCCGAGCAAAAGGTAAACAGTCCGCCGCTCGACTCTTTATAACGGCCGCTGTCGAAAATAAATATTAAACAGCACCCGTCGCGCGCCCGCTCTTCCGAAATAATAACTTGCGAATTACTTTTCAAAGGAAAAATATAATATTATATAGCGTTCCCCGAAATCGTCCTGCATGTGCGCCCGTCTCTAAGACTTCTTTAAAAGAGAGATTGCCCGTCCGATGTTGTCGTCCGCTTGGCAAATCGTTATTCCGTCGTCGCGTTCGAGCCAACAGCCGATATAGCGGAAAATAGAATTACCAAGTAGCTAGCCGCTGGCGCTAATTTCCAACAACAAGTTGTGTTGGATGGCTACGTAGGTGCGGGGCGCGAATTGACAACAGTTTGAGTCGCAGAAGTTGCGCAAGGCAGTTTAACGCGCTGAGAGCTGAATGTTTTCAGCTACCTGCCTGTGTTGGCGTGTCTGGAAGTGGTCTTTACGTGGTTCAGCCCCTCTTTCCCATGTCGCCGCCTGTTTATCCCTTTTTTTTTCCTTCTTTTTTGTCCCTAATGCTGTATGTGCGCGGAATATGTCTTTTTTCGAATTTATTTTATGTTGTATAAATATGATGCCCCGAATGAAAAATTGGAAAAAATCGATATGCCCAAAAGAGCCGTGTTTATGTAGCGAAATATTTCCCCCGCGAATCGATTATCAATTTCACTTCGAACGCACTGACTGCGTGCTATTAGTCGGTGCAACTAATTTTTTTTTCAATTTTTTACCCGAGTTTTTGTTATTATATACGTATATTTTGGGCCCTCGAAATATACCAAAGTGAGAGAAAAATCATGACGTTTCTCGAGACTTGCCTCATTCCGGATCTAAGCCGCTGCCCGGTTTGTGCCTAATCTGAAATTGAATTGGGCACCAAAGAATTATCCGGACGGGATAAAGCCGGCTGAGAATAAGGATCTGCCCCCAGACTATTCTCTTCAGATCCATCAGGCTTAGTACGCATTATGAAAAGCTTTTAATTTCACAATCCACGATACCTTATCAAGGATGATAAATGGGACTTACGCTTACCGGAGCAAGTATACGAATAAAAATGATGAAGAAATCGAAAATGTAAAATAACGTATGCACTTTGAAAATTATAACAGTTAGCAGAAACAGGAAGATGGGCATGGCGTTTGGAAAATTGAGTAACGTTTTAAAAAAACAACGAAATACTAATAAAAATTACTCTGAAGAGTAAGATAATTAGTGCATGCTAGCGGTTTTACAAAAACGGAAAATAATAAGGATAAGGAGAAGACGAGCAGCGCACTAAAGATTAATGTGCTGAATAACGAAAAGATCAAATATGGAAGTCGAGGATGAGGGAGGCAACCAAATTGAATGGGACTACAGAAAACCGGTGTCGGGCTGACCCTATGTGATGGACGAAGTGTGTCCTTCACAGGTGGCCGATGAATGGCAAACGGGGAATAGTGGGAGATAAGCGTTAAAAAGATGATTTAATTTAGATTGGAAAAATATGGAAAAAGCTGGCACTAAATCGTAATACGAATAGTACACAATGTATGCGCGCTACTGAAACGATTGCAGAGAATCGCATTAAATAATTACATTGACGCAACCGCGTGACAGGCACTGGATTAGGTTTCAGTGAAATTGGCGCTAGTTATATAATTTTTGGTGAAAGCCACAAGTTATAATTATTTAAAATTACTACCGAGTTTAATACCGTACAGAGTACAGAATCGTTAAGACAGAAAAATATAGACGAGCAGAAGAAGCGATAGGATCAGCGCAGGTCTAATCGACAAATTTTTAAGGGCTGCACTAGAAAACTAATCGGTCAGTCGGCATAGGAATTCTTTCCTGTCATCCTTAAAATCGGACATGTTGCGAAAAATCTGACGATGCGAAAACTTTTATTTTGTTCATTTATTTATTTTGTTCATTTATTTATTTTGTTCATTTATTTATTTCGTTTATTTATTTATTTTGTTTATTTATTTATTTTGTTCATTTATTTATTTCGTTAATTTATTTATTTCGTTTATTTATTTATTTTATTCATTTATTTATTTTGTTCATTTATTTATTTCGTTTATTTATTTATTTTGTTCATTTTATTTATTTCGTTTATTTATTTCGTTTATTTATTTCTTTTGTTCATTTTATTTATTTCGTTTATTTATTTCGTTTATTTATTTCGTTTATTTATTTATTTTGTTCATTTTATTTATTTCGTTTATTTATTTCGTTTATTTATTTATTTTGTTCATTTTATTTATTTCGTTTATTTATTTTTTTCATTGGGTCAGAATTCATTAGTAGCGCTTTACCTTTTAATCCGATTGACGAATCAGGTATGATCCTCTTCACTTTATGAGGCTTGTTCGAAACTCGGAGAATTCGAGTGAAACAAAGATGAGCGGACTTCTAAATCAGTAGATAATGAAATTGGAGAGCTCTGGCTAGAAGAGCAACAGAATTCTCGTCTTGGAGAATACGTCACAACTCAAAGAAAAAGAAAGAAAAAAAATGATAGACTACTTTTTGCGGAATATAAATTATTAGTGTGTTACAAAAAGTAAATATTTATGTGAAAAAAAAACTTAAACGTTTTGAGCATTTCTTAAAAGGGGGTGTAAAACGAGTTTTTCGGTTATAAGTAATAATTTTATTGTTCGCTCTGAAATTATTTTCTTAGAATGTTGCGACTCCGCTGATCATCAATTGAAAATCGTTGATTTTCCCGAGAAATTAGTAATAATAAAATATCGGGTAGCCGAACAGGTTGTGTCGCTTTTTCCATAATTTTCACACCGTTTGCCGCAATGGAAAAGATGAAATGGGCGCATCCCATAAAGTATATCTTTGACTGTGGAATGAGCGCCGATAAAGTTCATTTTTCGTTCTAGTTGGTGAGGCAGGAGTGTGTCTCTTCTACAAAACACACTGAAACTTCCAAAATTTCACTTGCGCCGAATTAATGTGGACAGTTGACGCGGGAGGCCTAAAAAAACAGACAAAAAAACAAAATAAAGAGATCCTTATTGATCAAAATCCAACGGCAAAAATAACGCGCCTCCTTTTAGTAACAACAAAGTTCATTTCCTCTCGCGTAATGAACTTATAAAATAAAAATGAACGAAAAAAATCTCGGTTATTTCAAAAAAGTAATTGAGAAAAAAAAACAAAACCGTTATAATCAATGTGATAAATAAATGTCACCGTTCGCTTTAAAAAATGAAATATCGACAAAAACGAAAAATAAAACAACTTTTAAATTACGCATTTGTGTTGAAAGTGTCCAAATGGTTTAGATGCCGGGCCAAAAAGGGAGGAAAAAAAATTACGCAATTCCTCAACAGGTGAGTTATTCTACCGTATTAGGTTCACATTTAAGTATTTTGTATAACAATTTCCATTTATTATAAACCTATACACATATTTTACACACTCTATCCCCATCTTCCGACGACCATTTGCTTAAACTCCCCGCCACTTTTAGCGATGATGCAAATCACGTTGTTTTCTAATGCTCGACCTTTTCAGCGGAATCTTCCTCGTTTTATCACGGGAGTTTTCTCCTGTTATTACAAAATATTTATCTCTCTTATAGTTCCAATCGTATGAAAATACCGCGTAGTTTCCTTTTTTGCTACTCTAGGTCAAGCCCTTCGTTTATGCATTCCCCCACCACCCACTAAAAAAAAAAAAAACCAAAAGAAAACCCCTACTAAATAATTTTGAGAATAATTTTTATCGCTTACACTTTATCGAAACATATTAACCGCAATTAACCGAAAAAGTCTAATTCCTGTCTCATTTTGACTAAGCGTTGTTCCGACAGCGTCCAATTTTCGTTATATAAAAAAAAAAATTCTCTTAATTTTGATTTTTATTCGGTTAAAAAAAATTCTTTCGCCAGCCCGTGTCGAAGGAAAATTACTAAATAACAATGCGTCCAAATGGGGAGAATTTTAATCCGTTCAGAGGTCCCCCCCCATCCGGTTTTATTAGCGACAATCGATGCCGTAACAACGCGGTCTTAGAAAATTCCGACGATCACCAGTTTTATACATTTTATTCGGTGTGTGGAGTACATAGCGAGCGTCGCCCGCAGGTCGCTGTTCTGTTTACGATTGTTTTATTAGTTACATTTTTACTGCCCATAGAAAGCCATCGCAAATAGCCAATAAATCTCTGGCATGCCCGTTACCTATTCCACTGTTTGATTTTGCGATTTCCAGTGACAGTCGTGTGCACGTGGTTACGCGACAAGAACATCATTAATACGAGAACATAGTTGTACACATGTTAAACTCGTCAACAGCCAACATCCGTTAAACATCCTTTCATGTTTCGTCAGTTTTCGCTAAGGCGCTTAAATCAACAACTTAACCATTTCATTTTCAGCTGCTACAGAAAGAAAAAGAAACCACAGGCCATTAACACCAGTAATTAAAATTGACGCAAACACCGGGATGCGCAGTAAGAAAAACACGAAAGGATCGGCTTCTGACATTTATATGAAATCTGTTTACTGGAGAGAGAGAAAAAAAGTTCGGATACAGCTTTCAGCGAAATTCGATACTTTCTCTCTGCGAAAGATTCTTAACTTCGTCAATGGGGGGCTATTACCGGTATAGTTCAAACAAGAAGAGAGCCTCCTGTTCGCGGTGCCACTTCACAATCCTGTAATACTTTGCACGATGTTACCCGCATGTCACGATGTTTATCGGTCACAATTAAACACGGTAACGCGAGTAGCCAGCGTGTATCGATCAAATGTAAACACTTGTTTAATTTTCAGTCTTCATAAAGCTTGCTTAGTACCGGTGTAAATGTGTGCATGTGTGTGTGTAGGCGTGTGTAAAACGTGTTGCGTCAGTATCTAAAAAAAAAAAAAAAGCACAAAATTCGTGCGTTATCCATCATTGGAAGGCTGACGCTTAGACTTTAATTTCAGAGCGGTTTAAATTAATCACGCTTTACTGTTTTGTCGGTGAACATCATTTCGAATTATTCTCGCTTAATATCGCAACTGTGTCATGCGCCAGCGATGGCTCGTTCTGCTAATGTTTTTTTTTTTGGTTTTTTGTTTTTTATTTAAAATAGCAAGTATGCCCGTTGTATGAGTGCCCGATACTCTTGTTTAGTCTAAGTATACAAAATTACAACTATTCTTGCTTATCCTATACATCGTAATATTAGTCAATTTAAGTTTATATAAATTATAACATAGTACGCACATACAAATACACACACCGTAAATACTCATCTGTAGAAGTCTTCCTTTTGTAAATTACATCGATTTTTCAAAATGCAATTTTCCCACATCGGAACATCGTACAAAAAAAATGTCTTTATTAATTGATTGAGATACACATTACAGTCTTTTTACTATAAACACATATTGTACTTTTATAAATCGAAAATATCGTAACTCGTTAATTTTGAAGTGAAATTTCGTCATCGGAGAATTCGAAATATTCGGTAAAATTTAAATTTAACTACTCTCTTTTCTCATAGTTTTTAGCTAAATGAAATAAAAGTTTAATCATTTTTTTATCGTTTTAATTTGACCAGATGTATATATATATATATATATTTATAATAATTACGTTTGAAATGAGTATTTTTAAAAAATTAAGCTGCACAATAATACATTGGTAGCGACAGAAAGTACTTTACAGGAGTTTTCATAACGATAAGTAAAATTCCCTAATCGAATTTTTAAAAAAACGACAATCTTTTAAAAGAGTGCCTAAAAAATCTTAAAAATTAATGAAAATATTTGCCTTATAAATTGTTAATTAATAAGAAAATACGAAATACATCAGAATATATTTCAAACACACCCCCAAACAAAAACGCACACACCCGCATGTGTTTATTATATATATATATATATATAGGTATAGGTATAGGTATAAAATTTGCTCGTGAAATTGTACCGTTATGTACTAATATGGCTACAGAATCTAAATGAAACTGCAAAGAAAAAATAGTATTGAAAATAAACTCGAAAAATATACAAAATTAACATCTCGTGCAACCGACGAGGTAACACATTAACAGTAGGTGATAAAAAACAGCGATGAATGTGAAATAACAACACAGGTGAAGAAATAATGAGGAACGTACTATGGGGAATTAGCGTTAATAAAAAAAAAAAAAAAGATAATTTTTTTTCAATTTCAATTCAATTTATTTATTATTATTATCATTAAACGCGAATTTTGATAAATCGAATAATGTATTCTAGAGATATATGCCACAATTAGTTTAAAGGAGAAAGTATATACACGATTATCGTATTGAATCAGTTTTAACGTACGAAGTTGAAACAAATTGGAACCTCCTTACGAGCGAAACAAAAACTGGGGAACATTTCAAGAAAGACTAATATTAGATATCAGATTAAAAAAACGACGTAACCTCAACATCGGGGAGTATCGGGCAGCAAACCAAACAAACGAATGCAACAGGATACATCACTAGAAGCAAATAGAACTGCCGGCTTGTGTATATATTGTCCGCTGAAATAGAAAAAAAAAAAAAAAAAACAGATGACCAAGAAAACTTTACACTAAGCACTGCAAGAAAGAAGAGTGGGCGAGAAAGGTAATATCGTAGCAAAGTAGAGGTAATTTAAGCGCGGAAGTGGAATAATAAAATATCATTGGCTTTCGCTATGGGACACCCTTTGAGCTCTCACAGATGATGGCCCTTCTCTGTAATATTTATAGATAAATTTTAACCGACTACGTGAAATTTAAAAAAAAAAAAAAAATGAATTAACATTTTGCGTAGAAACTTATTTCAAAATATAATCGAAAAGTTTACATACATTTCAAATCGTTTTTCATGAACCGTTTTGTTTTTTTAATTCCCCCCCCCCCCCGACATGAGAAGTTTCCATTAATCTGCGTGTATATGGAAAACATACGAACTGAAAATGTTATATTAAAACTTCTAAAAAATCATACGTGTTTACATGTAATCTTATTGAAAGACAGTCGATAGCGAGCTTCGTAATAATATTATAATAACGTAATCGTTTTTCATTCATTTCTGTGTATCGTGTATACGTGTCGAAGAGGCTGAGAGCTAAAAGTATATATATCGAGATTTGTATAATATAAATCGAGATTTATATAATTTCCTTAATAAAATTGTACACCGTGTTAAGAACTTTTCCTGAACCGTAAACTGAGCTGCTACGAAGAAACTCATTTTAAATTTTCCCAGTAGATTATGATCGGAAAGAGCACATTGTGTCAGAGACGCGTTTCCTTAAGGAAAAAAAAATTATTTAAAAAAATAGAATTTTAATGTTTTACGAATACTCCTGACATATTTACAACATAATGGAAAGAATATTTTATTCTTTTTTTTCTTTCTCTGAGGATGTCTTGGCTGCTATCGGCCCAGCAACTAAGAATTAAATAAAGAAAAAAAAAATTTAATTTTAATATATCCATATATATATATATATATATATATATATATATATATATATATATATATATATGCGGAAAGAGTGGAATCAAAGAAAAAGCAAAGTGCCCAATAAACTAGGTACGAAGGTTAATTTGGAGCGTAGAAAAAATCGTTCCCGAATGGAAAGAATACGCGCCGGTGTAATTAAAAATACCGTTTTTACCTCTTTTCATCTTTACAAAAACAAGTGTAATGTCGAGGAGAATGTTTGCTAATTTCAATAGAGGTTCGTTAATTATTTTAAAAGTGTTTCACAGAAAATTTTGGCAGCTCTATTATTAGCATAACAAAATCAGCGCGCTACCAGCTTCCGTTTTATTCGCTTCTAAATGGAAAAACGTATGTAACCGTCTCTTGCGGGTCCTTTTTAAAAATGCCACAAAAATGTTTCCTCATAATTCGCTGAATTATTTCCGTTTCTGAGACTGGTATTGAAATTGTAGTATCTTGAAAACAGCGTGCGTGCTATCGATTCGGTTTCAGTTTGCGTATGAGCGAAATTACATATGAACTATTCGATAGTGAATATGTGAGGAGAAGATAAACAAGAAAAACCGCCGAGTGTGAGACCGAAAAAAGAAAATTCGACCGTTTCCGCGTTAAGCGAGAGTAGAGTTTATGTACGCCGATGAACAAGGTGAATGCGTTGAATTAGCGTTGAACAATTTAGTGTTTGTTTGAAAACGGTATAGGAATGTTAAGCTTGCAAACGCGCGGGCAAGTTAGTGAAATTAGGTTGCCTTCAAAGGCCCCTCTCGTTGCAAGAAGCGCTTTTTAATTAAAAGAGTGTAGCATTTTCGCTCGACTGTGTACCGTCTCGTTAATAGAATAAAGTAGTTCCATCCGCGATGACGGGATTATCATCGTTTAAAATTAAAGAGTAATAACTGAAATAGTCACGGCGCTGCTCGGAACGGAGGTCAAGCATGCCCCCTATACGGACACTCGCGTTTCAACAACTACCGTCTTCCCAGTACCTGTTTATTTTAATGTTCATTTTAGCTTCATGCGTGATCACGGGCCAGGACGAATGCACCTGTACCGATGGCAGTAGTACGCAGTATTGAACTACTAACGCGGGTGTGGGGGTAAAGGTCGCGAGCCAGGTAGAGTTTAGAATAAGAGAGAGTTTCACCGAGACCGCGACAATTATCAAGCACAGTTTCCGTATCGTCTGATTACTACTGCGGCGCGAAGATGCACAAATTCAACAACTCTGCCAGGAGCAGCATTAGAAATGTGTGTGTGTTCTTTTCGACTGTGGATTTGAATCCAACGACTTTGACGGGTAATTTGACTGCTACTCCACGCGGCACTTTCCCTAAACGCTCTAATGTCCTAGACAAATGTTGATAGTTACGCGCGCAGCAAACGCCTTTCGGAGTTGACGCATAGCCCTATAGAATACAATCCGACTTGTCTGAAATAGCAACGTTTTCTCGCTGTTTGACGTCTTTTGGAGCTAAGATTAAATCACATATCAACGGGGAAACGTGTCTCCCATATATGTATGCATGTATATTTCTGAGGATATTACGTGTTATCGCTGCCTACTGTGAAGCCGGGTTGGCTGTTTCAAGGCCGCAACAGGTATAAGAAAAGAACGCAGCCACAATAACTAGAAAACGCGCGGTAGCAGTCACACGTGTCTACTTTTCCATTGTGACGCCACCGGAGACCACTAAAATCATTTTTAGATTACTATTTATATGCCAAATATATGTGCATAAAGCGACATTTCATTTTTTTTTCCTTGGCCATTGAATAGAACGAGGGTGCGTGGCCGCATGCGAGGCCCACTGCCTGCTCTAAAATATTACTCGAATTTAGTGAAACAAAATACTGTACATTGTTGTACCAGACAAGAATACGATACTGACATTGTTATAGTTTCTTGTCTATTTAGGGGATTTAACTATTATGAGAATAGTTTATGTACTGTGTGTATATAAGTATAATATATGGTGATAGAGAAGATTATTAGCAAGGCAGGCTAATGGACTCGTGTTTACGTTGAAAGTCGTTCACTGCTATACATCATTATGTGTATCAATGAACCATTTCCTATTGCCAAGCATACATGAGTGTCCTCTTCCCCATCACTTGTAGTTCGCAATGACAATCTGAAGTCGAAGTTAAATTAGTTGGCGCTATTAACACGAGACGAGTGTAGTTGTATAGTTTATTTTGCGAATCTATCAGTAGTTGTTGTGATTTATCACCGTTTAGTGTTCTGACATCTTATTCACAACCTTGTGATTGGGCAGTTCAAAAATGTCGATGTCGAAAACACGTAAAGCTGAAGAAGAAGCACGGCGTTTTCGAGATAGAGTGATTTATATTTTTCTGTTCAATATCAAGATAAGGTAACATGTTTAATTTGCCAAGAAACTGTTTTTGGTGTTATGAAAGAGATTGTATTTTTTAAAAAGATATTACGTATCTAAGCATTTAAAAAAATACAACAATTTTACCGGGAAACACTGAGAAAAGATAAAAAGTAAACGATTTGAAAAGGAAATTAACAAATCGCGACAAAGCTTGTTCAAAACGCCAGCAAAAGATTCGGAATCAGTAGTGAAAGCAAGTTTCGAGATTTCACAAATAGTATTTTAACGAGACGTTTAAAAACCTTTTGCAGATGGAGAATTAGTTAAGGAGAATAGTGGTCCGTAGCTGATATATTTATTTTATTTATTTATTTATTTATTTATTTATTTATTTATTTATTTATTTATTTTACGTGTCGTACACAGCAACTTAGGCTAGAGACACGGCAAGAAATTACAAAATTAAAAGTTGAAAGAAAGGAAAAAAGGAAAATAAACAGAAATTATATTTTATTTCCGGATAAAAAGCGGTTAATTAGCCCAAGGCGAACGGCAATAGGTGGTCGAAGATATGTCAACAACCTATTTTGAAAATTCTTTGAAATAATAGAAAATCACGAAATTTAAGTGGTTTTCGATCGCGTTGGATTGTTGAAATTTTAGATACGGTCCAGCTTGCTATTTTCATTCGAGCCATTGATACCGATTTCAAAATCACTGGAGAGAATTTTGTGGTTCCTATGAAAAGCACAACAACAAGTTCCGATATCTACCGGGAAGCAATAAAAGTTTTCAAACGTTTTCAATTGAAAATACATATTGACAAACTGCGTGCGATGGCGCTCCATCAATTATTGGAAAAAACAACGGTTTTTAGTGTCATACCTTGATAAAGACTATTGCAACTGAGCTCATGACTTTTCACTATATTTTTCACAGATAAAATTTCTGTACGAAATACAACGGGATCGTGTTATCAAAATTGTTACGAAAGTTGTATGTAAATATTATTTGTAGGAATGGACTTGTCCATCGCCAATTTAAAGAATTTCTCGATATCGATAGCGATAGTGAGTTCGAAGGTAATGTGATTTATTACACTCATATTCGGTGGCTGAATGCGGGCAAAGTTTTAAGAAGAGTGTTCAATCTTCGTGAAAAAAAATTAATATTTTTCTTTCCGTTTATTTTTAGACTCACGCCGAAAGCATCTGTCTAGCAATTTAACCAACTTTCTTCATGGCTATAAATTCGGCTATCCCTGCTAAACCAACTCATTCACCCCGAACTAGCAACCGGTTCTCATGCACGCACACTCTCTCATAACATTTTGATTTTTTTTTGATATTTGTTTCCCTTTCTTTTTATCTTATTTCATATTGGTAACACATTATACACTATCTTCTATGAACGAAATTATTTCACTACCCGAACCGCTAATGTCTAGCAATTTGTTTTTGTTCCTATTTTCAGTTCCATTCGCCGGTAGAGTAACTGACTAGTACTGTAATCGAACGGGGTTTAGATGATGCGACGGTGAAACGACTATTGAAAAAGAGAAAGAGACAAATCGGGTTCGATTTACAGACGAAATTTCGATATTTCTAAAATTTCTCATTGGGAATGAATGTTGTTTCGTAATTGGATTAGAATAATAGGCTCGGTTTTAAATCTCGAACCGGAGCTTTGTCGAATAAAACTTTTGTTGGTTCCTCAACCGTTTGTCGGATAAATTTAATAATAAGCAACTATTATAACACGAAATACGTAATTCCGTGAAAGTTTCTATCCTCGGTTATATGCATTACCGACAAATGCGACAAAGGCCTACAATTCTGCAGACCATTCTAGAGAATTACACGTTCAGATTTCAGCAGTTCTTTGTTACTCTAATTTATAATAATAATACGGTGGTTTTACGCTTGTTGCTTATTTTGCGTGTCCTTATTACTCTAGCTTCGATTCCGGGATTTGTCTTGTTCTACTCCTTCGCGCCTTCTGTTCAAAAAAAAAAGGCTTGGCCCGAGAAACCTTCTTTTCCGATACTGATTATGTTGACGTTCAAACCGACTCTGCTCAAGCAAGATCGAGTTGAGGTAATTATGTTAAACGGAGCTCAGATCGATTCAAATCCCGTAATTTAAGCTAATCCTTTTTCAAATAACACTGAATTGCGTAGTCCAGAGTTTTCATAAATTGTGCGAGATGTTCTTTTTTTAGCTCATCATCTTTGGGCATAAAAACGTGTCAACTGTTAATTTCTTTGTCGTTCTCAGTGTGCGGCAGACTGGAGCACGGAGCTTCGCAGTTTAAAATAATAATACGTAAAGCAAAATATAAACTTGTTAGCAAGTATGACTAAGATAAAATTTCGAGAAACATTATACTTCTGGTCAGGTCGGCCAATTAAAACGATTTATTATTTATAGTTAATTTGTTAATTTTCTTTATCTAAATTTAAATATTAACTTTTAATTTTTTCTTCGAAATTCCTAAAGGAAAGAAAAGTGTTTTTTTCTTTTTTTTTTACATATTTTCTTAATTTGTTTTTGTCGCTCAGCAGAGCGAACGAATTTGGATATGAAACGTCCCCCTCTTTTCGGTAATGCCATAGGCACAAAAAAAAAAATGTATTAGTAAAAGTGTATATAAAATAATACCTATTTGTTTTGTTTCTATTTCTTGGAGGGTTCGCCGAATGTGGAACCTGGCAAAAGACGATTTTTTCTATATATCCTTAATTTTTCAGAATGGTTGAATCAAATTTGTGAATGTATGTTGAGTTAATTTCATTTCAACAATTTTTCTATCTCAGAGGAGTAACGGAGAAAAGGTCAGAATCTTTAATAACCCTTCATGTCGAACCAAGTATGTAGTACACTTAAATCGTATTCGATTAAGAGTTGCGCGATGAATCATACGATACGAAGTCAAACGTTGCTAGCAATTTGTAAGTCCCTCCTATAGGACGCTTTCCCAAAGCAGTGGCTTTATTCTTGTGTCTTGGAAAGGACAGCATTGGCTTCGTAGGGGCTAGTCTAGAATTTTAAGGTCATCTCTGTGACGTGGAATTGAAAACACATCTCTGGACGACAGATTTATGTGCAAAATTTGCGATACGAATGGAGATGTAGCCGGTGGAAAGCAAGTATTGCACCAGACCGGTGTTACTGTAGCTGTCTGCAAACAGCTCGGTTGCAAACAAAAAAGTCCATAGATTTTGAGGTGTACTCCCTTCTCGGTAGAACACATGTTTTTCCGCTACATTTCGTTATCGTCCTTGTTTCGCTTCGACCACGGCTTACGGGCCGCCAAAGATGCGTCTCGACAGACCGTTTCTTAAATTGGCTGGACGGGTAAGATCACATTACCCTACGGCAGCGATTCTTGGCAAGATTCTCCGATATGCGAGCAAAGCTGCAGCTTAGTAGCCTTGTTCTTTTGTTTCGACGTTCCGTGTACTGCATGCTTCACTGTTTGCCGAAAACTTACGCTAGTAGCGTATATATGTGGGGAGGGAATTATCTACAGCTTGGCTATGCCGTGTTTTACTCTTAGCGCGATTGACAACTGGCAGTGTTCAGTCTATTAATAAAGATGTTTTCGTTCGACTTCAATTAATCGATTTACATTTATTTCGAAAGGTGTTTTAGTAGATATCACCAACATCAGCAACCGTTCTCGTTTGACACGATAATTAATAGATTTAATTTTTTTTTTTTTTTTGTATTAATATACACACATTGTTTATTTCTAGTTTTCTCATAATACTTAAAAAAAAAAAAAAAAAAAAAAATCGGTCCAATCGGGGTCGTGTAAAATTAGCCAGTTTTAAAATGTCTCGCGTGTTAAATATATAAGTTTGTTTTTTGTTTGTTTTTTTTTGAATCGCAATTAATTTCAAAAAAAAAAAAAAATGGCTACATTTTCCAACTTATTTAAAAAAAAACATGTATTTTAATTTTTCTCTGTAATACCGAAATTTTCGGGCAATTGTGACGCGCCGAACTTCCACGAACGTTCACTACTCCATTTTTCCTCAGCTACACATATATTAGTAAATCGTTTTCCAAACGGGATTCACACTTTAATCGGTTTTCTTTTCCAATACGTCTCATAGTCGACAAGTATCTATAGGAGTTGGCGCAAGAGTGAGACGGATGCGATTATGTGCGTAACTATTGCGTTTTATGTTCGGAAACGATGATTGCCATCGATTAAAAGTTTAATCTGGTAAATTTAAAAGTGTAAATTTACACAGCGTATCCCCTGAAAAAAAAGGATCATTTCCGGATAATTCGGTTATTAACGAGCAAAACATTCTCCGGTTAAAATTGATTCCGTTATTTCGCCATTTAGGGGAGTGGTGTGCAAAGGCAAAAATTTGAATGGCAAAATTTACTACTTGCTTCGGATTACATACTTCACATAAAAATCGCATTCACCGCTTTATGGGGAGTGTTTAAAAAAAGTTTAAAATGATGAACCGTAAAAAGTTGAATACCGTCTCAAACAGCGGTACTAAAAGAGCGATATAATATGTACTTTGTTAACAATTCCGACGCGCGAATTATAAACAGATAAATAACTTTCCAGGTATGGATGCCGGACAACTATTTTCTTCGGTAATTAGTAGCGTTTCGGGTTATATTGAATTTACATTATTATAATTTTAAAAAAAGATTCGCATTGAATATAAATTATATAAAATTTGATTATTTCATATTCGTGTAAGTGTTTTGTATTTTCTATTGTTTCTTTACTTTAATAATTACGTTATAATTAACGCGCTTGTGTACATGTTAATTTTAAATTCATCTAAACAACAAATAACAACACTTTTTTTTTGTTTCTTTTTTTGATTTCTTATTATAATAATTACAACGTAATTCTTAGGCTACCCCCCCCCCCTTTTCGAAAAAATGTCCCAATTTTATGTAACGTTTGTTATATTTTATAGGATTTTTATGATTGTTATTTAAAAAATGTCACAATTTTATGTAACGAAATATGTAATGAAAAATGTAACGAAAAAATGTCTTAATTTTATATAATAAAAGTTAAATGTTAGGATAAGATTTTTGTAATTATGTTATTTTTTTGTATTGATGCTAGTAAGAATTACGTTGTAAATTTTGATCATTTTATACAAAGTATAGAAGAGAAAGAGACAGAAATGAAAGCGAGATGGGTTAAGGGGCACAGCCCTTTGCGAGGCCAAAATGGCCGAGTTATATATATTAATTACAACGTAATTCTTAGGCTACCCCCGATTCGAAAAAATGTCCCAAAAAAATGTCCCAGAAAAATGTCCCAATTTTATGTAACGCTAAATGTCCCAAAAACGTGTCCAAATTTTATGTAACGTTTGTTATATTTTGTAGGATTTTTGTTATTGTTATTTAAAAAATGTCACAATTTTATGTAATGAAATATGTAACGAAAAATGTAACGAAAAAATGTTTTAATTTTATATAACGGAAGGTAAATGTTAGAATAGGATTTTTGTGGTTATGTTATTTTTTGTGTGTGTTGATGCCAGTAAGAATTACGTTGTAAATTTTGATCGTTTTATTCAAAGTATAGAAGAGAAAGAGACAGAAATGAAAGCAAGAGGGGTCAAGGGGCACAGCCCCTTGCGAGGCCAAATTGGCCGAGTTTATATATATATATATATATCTCAAATCAAATCAAAAAAAAAAATCAAAATACCTTTATTGAGAAAATTATAAATTTTTAAGAAAAAATTATTTATAAATAAAATTTCCTCGGCCCATGAAGAGCAAAGGTATTAACCGTTCCAAATGTTAATATATTAATTGCTACTTCTTCAAGATGACTATCATTTAAAAATTGATTCATTTCACATCTTTCCGTCTGCGTTTTTGGTGGCCTGGTTTTCGTCTCCAATGTGAAAGGTACCAAAAAGTGGATTTATATGTCTAACGGTCGTCTCTTAATTACATGGCCAGCCCACTCCCATTTCCTCCTTCTAACATAGTTCGCCACGTCAATATTATTATCTAAAAGCCGTTTTATTTCTTTTATTCTTATTCGATCTCTTATCCTTATATTAAGCATCGATGTTTCTAGTGTGTTTTGTGTTATCCTTAGTTTATTTATAATATTTATGTTCAATGTCCAAGTTTGGCACCCGTCAGTTAAGATAGGTAGTGTTAAAAATTTGACTTTTACGATGATTACTGCAAGGACCTTTAAATATTCTTTTTAGTAACCAATACTTAGTAATTCTCGCGTTTACTTCTTTTTCCATCCTACTCTCAAATGATAATTGTTGACCTGAGTATGTCGCTTCGCTCACTATTTCTATTAGATTATTATTTACCTGTATTTCTCTCTGGGTTATAGTTAATATTTTAGTTTTTAGGGTGTCAATAGATAATCCTACTTTTGATCCTTTCATGTCGAACTCTAATTAAACATTTCCCTCAGTTATTCTAAGGAAGAGGAAAGAAGGATAATATCATCTGGACATTTTAAAAGTTGATAATTTCTTGCCATTTATATTTATTTCCTTATTTTCCCAGTCCATTTCCCTAAAAATTTCTTCTAATGTACAGTTAAATAGGATTGTGGGTCTCCTTTTTATTAATTGAAAAATATTCCCCTTTTATATCCGTTATTTTTGTACGTTATTTTAGCCCCTTATATACATTTCTTGAATTAACCTTATGAAATTTCCTGGGACCCCTTGTTTTTATACAGTGCTTTAAGTGTATATATTCGTGTTTTAAAGAGTCGAACTCTTTTTTTTTGTAATCGATTAAGGCTAAATATGTATACTTATCTGATATTTGTTACTTTTTTCTATTATTTCGTTTACCGCATGAAGGTGGTCGGTTGTTGAAAATGTCTTTCGAAAGCCGGCTTGTTCCGTCGGTTGCTGGGCTTCTAGAAAATGTTTTAATCTTATTTCTAATAATTTACAGGACAGCTTCGAAATACTTAAAGTAATAGGGGGCGGTAATTATAATATGTCGATCGCCTTTTTTAAATAGTATTATTATATCTGAATAGCTCCATTCATCCGGGATATATTACTTGTTCTTAAGATATTGTTGAAAAGTATTGTAAGAAATTTAGACACATAGTCCCCTCCTGCTTTAATATGTTCGTTAACTATATACCATCATGGCCTGGGGTTAGACTTTATAATTTTCCTACAATTATTTTTATTTCGTTAATTAAGAACTCAGGCTCTGGTTCGAAGTTTACCATTATGTTCTCGCAATTATTTTCGCTCTTATATAATTCTCTATAGTAGTTAGTTATTAATTTATCATATCATATCACATATATTTTTTTACCTATATTACAGCATTTTACATATTTAAAGAATTCGTCTTTCAAAATGCAACCTACATTCTATTTACGGATTACTAAAAGTATTGAAAGCACGCGTGTTTTGTTTCGAATTCATTTTCAACTCAGCTGAATTAAAACTTTTTGGCGAAAAAATATTAAAAAACACATATCCATTTACAACCATTACACAAAAGTCGGATGATTTAATTTTTTTTTTCAATTAATAAATGACGCATTTTAACTCTATGATTAGACTTTGACAAAATAAAAAATATTCTTGTAATAAATTGGCTTTTGCGTTATTCGAAAAAGAAATATACGTACCTCATTAGAAGAATTTTAAACAAGTAATACTAATAAACGCTTTCGAAGAAATAAACGCATCTATCTATAAATCTGAGACTTGCAATAGATTACCGGTTTTTAAATAGGTTCGAAGTTTTTGGCGTTATATGTTAAACTGGTGCATATCTATTTGAAGAGGTACTCTACGTTAGCCCCGTTTTCTTGTTAAATTTTCGTATAATTAGTTATTAATTTTTAATCGTATACGAAGAGTTTTCCCCGCTTTACGTACGATGCACCTTTCTTTCGAAACCGACTTTATATTTCCACAGTAGAAAAAAAGGTAAATTTATAGTTGTTCACGATTTTAAAC
This sequence comes from Icerya purchasi, assembly GCA_039619475.1. Taxonomy (NCBI): domain Eukaryota; kingdom Metazoa; phylum Arthropoda; class Insecta; order Hemiptera; family Monophlebidae; genus Icerya; species Icerya purchasi. The sequence continues at coordinate 105,126,828 of CM077115.1, forward strand.
ACCATTACGCTAATTAAAGCACACTGACGGTCGTTGCGAAATTTTGTAATAACATATGCGTGTTTGGCTTGTAAATTTTTAATTCGGTTTTTTTGTTTTTCGTAGCGCGATAATTCTCTTCCGGAAAAAAAGGAAAAAAAAAAGGGAAATAAAAGAAGGGAAAAAAAAAGAAAGGAAAAAATCGTGCAATGCGTATACGAATGAATCGCACGCTAACATATATTTTTGACTATTCGCGTAACTCAATGATACACCTTTATTTTTTCTTTTATGCTTAAATGAAAGTTCAGAATACAGATCCGAGGGGTTCCTGCATCACCACCGCGCAGGTGTAGTCTGACCACCATTTTAAACCACTAAGTTCAGATGTAGTCAGAACAAAGTCCAGCGTGTCGGTATTATTTTGTTGCGTATTACAAAAGTTAAGTGACGGTGCTACATAAATTAAAAATTGTAAATCGATCATTTTTATCCGAGACCAATAATAAGAAATGACACAACTGACAACAATATCGTTTGGAAAATAAAAAGGAAAATAGAATCTGCAAAAGTAAAATACAATAATCACGTAGTGCTAAAGTGGATACCAGGACATAGCGGAATAAAAGGGAATGAATTCGTGGATAACTTAACAAAAAAAGTTACCGAAAATCGGAAATGTGAACAAATTAAATATCACTGGACAGATTACGTACATACCGTTAAAAATATAGTAACAAATAAACAAAAAATTAATTTTGAACACAATAGCTTGAACAGTGGAAAATATTATTTCAATATACAAAAAGAGCAACAGATTAAGAACCCATGGTACCTTCAAGTGAACGAGAACCTACCAAGCAACTACATAAAGCAAATCATCCGGCTTAGAACAGGGCATACCAGAACAGCAGATCGTTTAAAAAAATTGAACATTATCGAATCGGATAAATGTCAGTACTGTAATAAAGACTGTGAAGAAAATATTAACCATCTCCTATGGCAATGTGTTCAGTTCCAAAAACAACGAGAAGAACTTACAAATAGATTAACTCAAGTATATCACACGTTACCGATAAACACAGTAACCATACTCACAAATCCACTAGGTCAGACATGTAAACAACTTTATCAATACCTCAAAAAATGCAATAATTGAAATTTAAGACTTGAATATTATATTACATGTTTAACATATAAACTGGCTAAAAGGTTAAAAGATAAACCAAGCCAAAAAAAAAAAAAAAAAAAAAAAAAGATGACCGCCGATCCCTTTTTTTTAGCATGTAACGTTTAAAAATATTAAAGCCGATCCTTCTATAACAATTATAGGAAAAATTATCCATATTCTCACGGCCAAGTCCGATTTTTTGCATACAAATTTCTTAATGGTGACAACATTCTAGCGACGCGACACGGAAGTAATATGGAGAAAAAAGGGGTATTACGAAACATGTATTAATGAGTACTGTACTCCGGGAACGGTGGTAAATTTTTCTTTTTTATCGAAATTTACTAAGTATTGTAGAAGAACCCCAGGAGTCCAGCGAGACTTGCCATGTTCGCAGAATCCGGTTATCTACGCGTATACATTTATTTCAATAGTGTTGAAAAAGTAATTGAAAGCCGTCTTAGGCACGTGCGCGCCATGAACGGACACAGACAAACTGGTTACCTAGTCGAGTGCGACTAAACGGAACTCGGAGGAAAATGAGGCCGGGAAAATGCCGCGGTCCGCTGGTGAAAATCGACTTCGGCGTGGAATGGAACGAGATAGGAAACACACGGTGCACCGGGAGCTCGGGCAATGTATTTTAATTTGGCGCGAAAACTTCTTAGATGAAACGTTTTGTTTATTATTTAAGAAAGAGACGAATGGCGCATTCTTTCATTTAACGGCACCGTGGCAGCGGCGGCCCGTATGCACGCTCCGTTTGCGAGCCTCCGGCTGATGGCGTTTACGCAAGTCTGGTTCGAAATTTACCTTTTTTTTTTTTTTTTTTTGCTACACGGCCGGTCGAACGAAGCGCGTACCGAAGCCACGAACAGGAAGTGAGAGAAAAAGCGAAGCCGGTGCGCGAAGGTGAAATGCAGAGAAGCAGAAAACGACTGGTAGTGTGTAGGGAACGTTTACTGCACAGAAAATTATTTACACCGTGACCCAAATTGTTTTTCCTTTGAGGTGGGCTACTCTTGGGGAGGTCGTCGGAGGCGCACAAATTCGTGCGCTGGCTCCGACGCTAGGGGGCCTGCTGTGTTACAGGTCCGTCAAAGGAACCCAACTGATGCTGTCATATCGATGATGTTGGCGTGTTGCCTTTGTTGTTGTTTCATCATCGTGTTTGTTGATTCTCGTGCTGGATCGTTACTTTCTTGCCTGCTGCAGGTGTGCGCATGTGTGTGTACGCGCCAGCGGGAAAAAAAGATTTTCCATAATGCGCCGCCGACCAAGTCGCTTGAAACAATTCCCAGCTCAGCCGTTCTGTCCGTGGGGCATCATACAGGTGCTAGTAGCACCCACTAGTTCGGTGCGGCCAAAGAAAACTGCCACTCGCAAAAAGCAAGCTGTTTATGGCGCAGTATAAAGTTTTGTCTGTTTTCATTTTTTTTCGCTCCAAGTTTCCCCTTTTTATTTTTGTTTTTTTTTCTTGCCTTCTTTTTTCTTTATAGTCGGTTTTTTCTTCGCTACTTTTTTTCTTCATCTTTCTTTCTTTCTTTCTTTCTTTCTTTCTTTTTCTTTTTCTTTTTCGTCGTAAAATTTATTCGGTTTATTTTTATTCGACACTTTGCGCTTTACCTAGAGCCGCATTGCGTATTTATGTACGGTCGTAGCTAGCTGCAAATAATTTATGTAACGCTATGCAACCGAGACAGCAGCCATTCCCTATTGACACTACGGTGTAGGAAATTTTCTTTTCCATTTTTTCCCCGGTACCGGCTGTTTGCATAATTAAAAGTTCTGCCTAATTCATTTTTTCTTCATTTTGAATGTTAGCTAGTTTTCCTCGCCATTATCAACTAATTACGATAATTTAAATGTAAATTATTATGAAGTGCCGAGAGAAGAATGATGGTAAATAGGGGAGACCAGAAAAAAATATTAGAAATTTTTGATAGAAGTAATAATAATAAGAATAATTCACAATCTATTTCGAAATGCACCCTTTTTTTTTTCCCTACCTCAATCCTCGACGAGAGTATCTTCTCGCGAGGTTGAAATAGAGAGTTTCTAAATTTTTGGCGCAGCTGGCTACGAAAACTTCTTCGATTAGGAACATACTCGGAAACATCCCATCGTTAGCAGTTGAATGCAACGCCGGGGTCTGCTGAAACAACGCCGATAATGAGGAGAGATATTCCCTCGAAAACGCGTTGCTAAACTAGAGTTTCATTTTCATGGTAAAATTTTGCTTGTTGTTAGATAATAGTCCAAGATTCTGATGCAAATTTCGCAATCGGGCAAAAAATTTTTCATCAGAATCTTGGACTATTAAAAAAAGCAGATGCAATTCGGATAAATGCCTTCGAGATGGAAGTGTATACGCAACAAATCAATTCTAGAAGAGCTGAAGATAGAAACCAGGCTCCTGCAGGAAATAAATCGGAATTGGATACTTCGGTCATATAGCCAGGAACATAAATTCCATGGAAAGAAACATTATACAGGGCAAGGTGCAAGGAAAACGTCCCCCCAGAGGAAGATAGATGCCCACTACGATGGGCTGATCAAGTGAATACACTACTAACTGGGTACAAGTTGTCAGAAGCATTCCACATAGCAATGGATCGAAATAAATGGAAGGAAACGGTAAAAATGATGCCACCACGTCCTTACGTAGGACAATGGACTTGATGATGATGAAATGTTACCACAGAGTGTGCTATTAATCTATTAGCAGCTTATATAAACGGGAATTTTTGTTTCAACGTAAATAAACTTTTGTTCACTATATAAAAATTTTTGCGTTAATTTTATATTTTTTGAGCTACCAACAAAAATTCGTAATCACAAAAAATTAGCAAGAATCGTAATGCACGTATCATCTTTTTCGTTGAGTTTGTTTAACAAAAAACTAAAATTACATTCCACGATTTTTACATGGTATTTTATTTAGCCCTACTTCTTTTAAGTGTGTCATAATATACTGCCGCTTAGCGAAGTGGTAAATTAAAGCGGATTCGCGGAAAAGCCGGAATCTTCGAATATTACCGGCGGCAGAGAATAGGGTGGCGGATTTTAAAGCGTTAAAGGCACATTTGTGACGGTCAAAACGTAAAAGCATGAAAGAAGAACATAAGAGATCGTTTTGGCGGAAGAAGGAGTATGCGAGAGCGGACACTAATTGTTTGGAAGACGAGCTATCGAACGATGAGGAAAATTTACTTCTTTTCGGTTTTGATGGACAAACGTGTATCGCGGTTCAGGGGGGACAGGTGGAACGAAGACTATTTTTGTAATTTTACAAATTAAATAGAATTCTTTTTTCAAAAATGATTTCGCCTGAATTTTGTTGTACATTTTTTTCTTTTTCGAATGAATATAACTATACTTATTTTTTTCATAAGGCAGAATAACATGTAGAATGCCCGGTGTGTACGGCGAATTATTTTCCAGAAGCAAGAATTACTGCGGAGGAGTTAACGGAAGAACTCGCAATTGTTTCATCGTTCTTAGCGTATTGAAACGAATAAAAACGTCTTTAATAAATATTCCAAGTATTAAAAAAGGGATCATGTTGAAACAACCGATCTTTTTATGGTGACGTAATAAACATTTTTGCACTAGGAACCTCGGATTAATTTACAAAAAACAACGTTATTTTAATAAGTAGATTTTTATAATTCCTATTTCTGTTCTTTAATTATATATATATATATATATATATAGTTATTTTTAAATTACTCGATTGTGATACTTCCTATATGAAATAAAAAAAAAAAAACATATATACTGTCGACTCGCGTTTATACGGATCGATTTTTCAAAAAAAAAAAAAAGAAGAAGGAAGAAAAAGCTAAAGCGCTTTTATATTTATTTACATTCGCTGCAAATGAAGATGCTGTGAAATTTTTAAAACTTGGTTTCACAAAGATTTTGTGCCCGTAGTTGACAAAAATATTTGTCCGACAAACAGTTATCGAGAAAAGCAATCCTTATTCTCGACAATGCTCCAATCCGACAACTGAGGAGTTACAAGATGGTGATGATATAAAGGCAATGTTTCTAACAGCAAACGTTACAACCGATGTTTGTCAACCTATGGAACAAGGAATCCTAGATGATATAAAAAAAAATAATATCGACGCCACCTTCTCACCCGAGACTAATATCAAGCGTTGAAAATGATGAGGGCTGCGTGCTTTAAAATCAATTGATTTGCTTGATGTTATCATCACTTGCGGTTATCTGAGCGATGGGAAGAGATTAGTTGTGTAGCATTAGTGCGGTCGTGAAAAATATTATTAGATCATAACGTAAGTGATAAATGGGATGAAATTGACAAACAATGTGGTTTGGGCAGTTCAAAAGACAACGAGGTAATAAAAAATATTCCAGCATGTGAAACGGGTAGTAGTAATACGGATGACGTTACAGAATGGGGATGAGCAGCGACGAGATCGAAGAAACTGCAGATGAGGATATCATGGTACTCAACGGTTGAAGAAAATATAGATAACGAGCCCCTTCAAAGTGTTATACCACACGATGAAGGACTGATGGCGATCGAAGTAGCGCCGGAATAACTCAACAGGAAGAAGCGTCACCGACTGATATTTATTTACGCAAGTGGCGAGATATATCGATTGGCAAGGAAGAGAATGCGGCGAAAGACACGCAGACCTTAATCACAGACACTTCTTTAAAAACTAGTTCTAATATATATACCACCGTAAGTTAATTTTCATGTTTACTTTTTTATCATGGGATAACTGTTAATTTTCAGTTTTTCATTTAATTTGCAGTCCGGACCAGCTGGCTGCCCAAGTAATCCGGATAATCACGAGTCGACTGTATAATGTTTAGATTTCAGGCAGCACTTTTAATTCGGTGATGTATTTCGTCGTCTAGCATATTGTCCGCACCGAGGTGAGATCCGAGATACTGAAAACTTGTGACATTCTCCGGGGTTTCGCCTCGGTAAATCAAGCATCTCAGCTTCTTTTCTGTCTTAGACTTTTATTTAGGACAGTCGCAATTATACTTTCTTTTAAAAGGGTATGGAACTCACTTTACTTTTAATTGAGAAGGTTAATTTTCCGTCTCTTAAAAAGTATTCTCAAATTACGAAAGACTAATAATATACCAATACGGTCTGGTACCACAATTGATAATTATTCTAGCGTCATTTTTCTCATTAATTATAAATATTGTCTAGTTTCGTCAATTATACGGATTTTTATATTTATAAAATACTAAAACATTCAAAAACCCCTACACTAGTCGTTCTTATGGTAAATGCTTCATTAGCGCGTTCTTAATCACGTTACCCGGGGTGCTAGTGATTTAAAAAAAAAAAAAAACGATTAACACGGGTTATAATGGTTTTCATTTTGTAAGTAGCCGCGCAATTTGATTTGAAAAAGTTTTATTCGAAGGGATTTTCTCATTTTATAGCGCAAGAGTGACATAAAATTTAAACCTGGGGATACACGCCATCGATTAAAATCCCTTTTTTTTTTTTTTCGCCCATTCGCACCAAGATTGAAATAAAATAAAAATACGAAGTAAAACCTAACACGGCGAAAAAAAATAGACACAAACTTGACGGTAGTAACATTCTAGACAAAAATCGAACGTTTCGGTACACAAATAACTTGGAAAGCAGCAGTAATGACACAAATTGCTCCGAAACGTGTCGGTGGCTTCCCGACGTTTATTATTTAATAATATATTTGTGTCGTTACTGGTACTTTTCCAGCAAATAACGCAAAGGTTATGCGATATTAATATGAATCTAATCACTGTTTTCGTACAAAGAAGCCCCACTAGAAATCGGAATACGTCAAAATTTCAGAGTAGAGAAGATTCTGTCAAAGTTAAGAAACAAAGCTGTTAGGATTAGGATGGGTTTTCTGAAGGTCTGACATCATTTTTTTTTCTACCTCAACGAGAATATTCCAAGAAAAGATAAACAGAAGGACTGTTTGTAAAACGTTTTTTAAGCACATAAAAAATAGAAATAATTCGAAGGCAGGCAGAAGCGGAAGGAAATAAGGGGAATATAAGAGGAGCGAAAAGAAAGTTTTAAAAGAAAAAAGCGGGGGGAATGTCGATAATTGTTCAGCAGAGAAGGCCGAAAATATATGATGTAGCGGGGGAGCGAAGAGGATAAAGTGGAGTGGTTGCTGAAAACCGAAAAAACGATGCAGCAAGGAGGATATGAGATTAGTTGACTAATGGTATTTTTTTTTGGGCTTGGCCGACTTAGGGCAGCTACCCAGGACAATTGGACTAGATTAGAGATTAGATTTTGATCCGGTCAGAGATCGATGACAGGAAAGAGACAAGAATAGGAACCACCAGGATGACGGAAAAGCTAAGATATAGGAAGCACTATATGGAGTAGAATAATTCAGCTTTAATAATTAAACGTACAAGATATTACGCTCGGGTTCAGTTGACCCTCCGAAAATATATTAAATACAGGTGTAGGCGACTCTTAATCACGAGGATAATATCGATGGACATTTCCATACATATCCTTTTTTTCTTACGTATACTACAGGGTGCGGCAGCATAACTTCCGTTTTTTAAAATGCGCCACTTTTTTTCTACTAAATTTTATTGAAAGAGAAATAATAACAGAAAATCGAAATAAAAAATTGCAAGGTAAGAAGCATATATATTGCCCCAATAATGGGGGATCTAGAGTATCCGTTATTTCGATTTTCTGTTATTATTTCTTTCAAAAAATTTAGTAGAAAAAAAGTGGCGCATTTTAAAAAACGGAAGTTATGCTGCCGCACCCTGTATATACAATAATATAGTTCAGTTTTAAAACTGGTTATATATACGGGTTTTCTTCCGTTATAATCTGTTCCACGAAAAAAATATGTTAAGAGTCTCAAATATGAAGTGAGCTGACGCGGCTTTTATCGTAAATTAAAAATTTTTTCTCTTTTGTTCTTGTCATTTTTTTGATTTTTTGGTTTCTTTCATTTTCCATTTTCTTCAGTCGCCCTTTTTGAAAAACCTTCAAAATTAACATAAAGTGAGTCCCAGAATTCAGCTTTTCATAATGCACCAAGCGTCTAGCAGAGTTCCGAAGAGGAAATATTGCCGATGGGTTATATTGTCGGAGCCCCTCCCTAAAAAAAAAAAAGGAGAGAATATTTCTTTCTTTCGGCAGTCTGTACTTTTCCTAATCGCTTCTCGCAGTTTTAGACACGGTGTACATTCTTACATTGGGACAGCGACTTGAGTCCAGAATGAGACAAGTCTCTCTCTGGTTTACACTAGCAAACACTTTAACCACACCAACCGCGCACTACTTTAAATTGATGATAAATAATCAAACAGGAATTACCGACGGATTTGAGATTTTAGCATAGAACGGTTTTCGGAATAATGTCCAAAAGTTATTTTCGGAGTTTTAGGTTTTTTTTCTTTTTTCCCTTCTCAACTATTAAGATCGCTTAAAGACATTCGAACCAGATAAATAGCGTTCTTTCTTCCGATAAAGTGTGTGGCTTTTTCATTCACCTCGTCTTTTGTTCATTGTGAAATGGGCCATTTCAGAAAAAGAAAAAAAAAGAAAAAAAAAAGAGCTCTTAGTGGTTTCCGCAGGGATATACACTCTGTTTTTTAATTAGCTACTAAAATAAAATAATGCGTATAAACATAAACAGCCAACATCCAAAATAAGTATAAACACAGAGCGTTAAATTTTTCGAGCTACATTCCATCTTCAGCTAGAAAGGAAATATAAGTGCTAAAACAAGTCCAATATTAGGGGACATTTACAAAAGCTTTTCTGGCCATCATCATATTCGTTTCTATTTACGTAATGTTTATTACCTAGCCCGTTGCTTTATTTTATTGCTTTGTTCCTATTTACATCATCTGTCGCCATGCACATTAGGACTCCTATCTCTGCGTTTCACCGGACACTAGAATTTTTTATTTATAATTCGTTTTCGCTGAAAATCACCTCAATGCGAAAGTTCCTCTACATTTTATATCGCGTTAGAATCATTTTTCTTTCCTTCTCTTAAATTACTAAAAATCACGGAAGTGCGTTTTTTTTTTTTTTTAGATCATATCTTTAACGGATAATAAAAAATAAAAAAAAAAGAGAATAATATAAATATTACAGCAGTTTTTTCTTAATTTCGTTCTTAAAGATTTTTTTTTTTTCGTGTACTTCTTTTGTTCAATCGTTGATTTTTCGAAGAATTTATTTTCCATTACCCGCTTATTCGGTTACGATGAGTCCTGCCGTCGCGATTAACAAAAACTGCATGTAACAGGGAACATTTATATTTAAAGCTTAGTGTAGGCACGTCGAAATTTAATAAAGCCTATCGTCGGGAAAACAAAGAGAAAAAAACCCGCTATGGGTGATGAGTTTAAGGGGGGCAGTAAAATAGCGAATTTTCGGAGCCAGCAGCATATCCAAAGTCGTTTGAAATGCAGCAAAAGTATCATTGCAACGAAGCGGCTTGCATTCGAGGTTTTAAAAATTTGATTTTATCTGCACGGTCGTTTTTGGTTTTTTTTTTTTTTTTTTTTTTTTTTTTGAAAACAGGTAGAAAAAGTATTTTTTTAGAGAATAACATTACGGCGTTTTCATATTCGTAAGTGACGGATCATTCAAAATGTCGAACTACCGTCACTTTTTGTAAATTTTGTGGAAGAAAGGAAAAATTTTGGATGTAAATAAATAGCGCAAAAGGAACTTTCTTTTTTTTTTTTTTTTTGATTTCTGACATCACCGTCCTGCTAAATTTTATAAAGAACTTTTTTGAATAATAATAGTAATAATAATGATGATATTAAAAATTACAGTAATAATAATAATAAGAAGAAGAAGAAGAAGAAGAAAATTAAATGATTAAATAAAAAAGTTGAAAAAGTATTTTTTCAAAAGTCTACGCGTGGTGCAAAATAATGGGGCGAAGTTAGTGAACAATAAGAAGGTTGGGGAAAGTCCAATGAATCTAAAAGAACAATGAAAATCAAAACCGCCGCACCGGAAAACATGTACAAGAACTGTCGGCGAAATATAGTCAAATGTGCCTGAAATAGATGGCCACTAAATGCTTTCCCGAAATGGAAAGATTCTTTTTTTTGGGTTTTTGTTTTTTGTTTTTTTTTCCGGCTTCACATCAACCGGATGGACCTTGGCCCAGAAACAATTAGAAAAGAATCAGTTATATACGAAGTAACCGATGGTATAATGAATATGTGAGGAAAGAAAGGATATAAAAGAAAAAAAGGCGGGCAAATGAACAAAAAGATGGTCTTACTCGGAGAATGATCTTCTTCGAATTAAAAAACAACTGCATCATTGGAAATGGCAATAACTGATAAAGAACGGAACCGGCAGGACTAGAAAATGGTTTTAGAAGGCGTGCAAGCGTAACGTAACGACGAGAGAACGACGAAACGAAGGGGAAGCAGACATCGATTAGACTAAATTGAATAGATGAAATGAAAAATATTGTGAGAGAAGAAAACCTCTATATCAGGCCTGGATTTAAGGGTGGGCTTGCAGCCCCGGGCCCCGCCTTATAAAGAGGCCCCCAAGAGGCTCCCACCTCCGACATGAATGGTTAAACTTTTTTTTTTTTTCCCTTTGGGCACGTCAACTTAGGACATTTACCCAGCACAAAGGACTAACAAATAATGAAACGTAGGTACTTGAAAGTTAAATCAGGAAGCGATTAGAAACAAAAGAAATAAAGATAGCCAATATAGGAACAACAGAAAGAGAAGGAAGAGCAAGAATGTAGTGGGCACAGTAAGGGGTCGGGAGGCCAAGGCCAAGCAAATTAGAATAAAGGACTGCGCGTTCTGAGGAGAGATAGATGAGCATTCGAATAGGAGGTGATTTACATCATAGGTCAAATTTAAGATAGGAGGATGGAAGGGGCGCAAGGGAGACTGAACAATATTAAAACGAAAGAGGGAAGCAGGAAGCAGACTGTGATTAAAGCGGAAGTGAATTATGGAAGAAATAACAGAACGGCTGATGCAGGGAAAATTATTAAACCAGGAAGAAGTAGGTGGAGAGGGTTGTATTAAACCTGCAATAATAGATGTTTTTCCAATCATTTACATTGCATATAGAATATTTGTAACTAAACCGATTATAAATTGCGAGGCGCAAAGATCTTTTTTGATATTAAAAAGAATAAAAAAACATGTGCAGATCAACCATTCTAGATGATAGATTATCGGCATTATCAAGATTAATGATCCAAATAGATTTTCTCCGTTCAGTAGATTTTAACGATATTATACAAGAATTTTGTAGGGAAAAAAAACAAGAAAAAAATGCATTGTTTAAAATTATATATATATATATATACGTAGTTGTTTTTTTTTTTGGCATCAAAAATTCTACCCATTGTCTATATGATATTTAGTTTTGTTTTCATTAATAGTTATATATTAATTCGTGAATTCGAAATAATATAATTAAATTAAATTATAGAAAATTTAGTTATTCTATAAAACTGATAATTTTGTCACTTCCGAAAAGGACCCCTAATATTTCCATTGTTACCTCTTTTTTTTTCTTTTTTTTTTTTTTTTTTTTTTTTGACAAATCACAAAATTTATTTCTACACAGAAGACATGTACAATTAATGATCCAAATATGTTTTAGACGCTGTTTGAAAGTAATATACACGGCGAATAAACGGGGGCTCTTCGAGTTCAAATTATTAACTAAAATAAGACACGTCGAAGCCGTAACACTTGGACATAATCGCTGGTTTTTTTCATGTTTACATAGTGCGAGACGAAAATAGTATCGACAAAGTTAGATTTTTTTTTTTTTTTTTTTTTGATTTTATTGTATGGGCGCGTCAGCGGCATTGACCCAACAACAATAGTTAGAAGTTCACGCGAATTATCTTAAAATTAAATAAAATCCAAGGTTAAAAAGAAAAACACTAAAAACTGCATGGTAACCGTTGAAAAAAAGTGATTATTACATAATTAAATACTATAAAAAAAAAAAAAAAAAAAAAAAAAAAGATGAAGAAGCACCGCATTAATCATACTCAGATCCCAGTGAATGAGCGCGCGAATCTAGAAGCTCGGTTTGCTATGTTATCCCTGTTGCCGCATAAATCGGAAAAGGCCTAACAACGCTCGATACATTCCTACGCGAAAGAGTAACTGAGCAGTGGAGCAAAGAATGGATGTCAAAGACTACGTTCTTAAAGCCGATGATCGATCCATGGTTGCCGCCGACTAATAGCACGCGTGTAGAATACACAACCATCAATCGGCTAAGAATAGGGCATATAAAAGTCATGACACCGCATACTGCAGAGAATAACTCTCCCTAATACATGTCCATACTGTGGTGAATTAAAATACCCGTCAGTGCAACACATCATAATTGAATGTCGCAGTTTTAATGCAGTCCGCCCAAGCACCTTCACAACGTTAACAGAAATATTAAGCGACAAATCATATAACACTTTGAAGAAGTTCATTCAGGATGGCGGACTGTTGGGTGGTCTTTAGGTAGCCTAGGCAGCTCTCACCGTGATAACCTTAGTAGTTAAAAACGGTATTTCATTTAAAAAAAAAAAATAAATGAGTACAAATAAATAAAATCAAATGATAAATACATTTTTTTTTTTTTTTGTCCTGCTCTTAGAGTTCGTGTAATTTCTTACGGGAAGCGATCGGTGAAAGAATTTTTTAAAAACCGGTTCGATGATTTACAAATTTTATAGCGGGCGCTCTTAACTATATACTATCTTGAACCAGTTCAAATAATCGGTAGATTTTTACTCTTAAATAAGAACGAAAAACGGATCATAAAGTTATCACCGAGAGAGAAAGAGAGAATAGTTTTAATAGCGCGCCAAGAATGATAAATTTTCTCCGCTAGGCCAGATTGTTCGATAAGATTTTTTTGTAACTTTCGTTAAAAATATATAAAAATCTATTGTTCGGATCCGTTCGGAAAGTCATTTGGGAGTGGTTGCGTGAGTTTTTAAACGGTTAACTGTCGTTATTATCATTTACACTGCATCTTCCATGATTTACAAGAGATGTTCGGCTGAATACATATGTGTGTGTAATTCCAACACGATATTCATTGTTTTCGTCCGTCTATAAAAATCCGCTATGTAATCCGACAGAATCGAGCGGATATATTTTAATCTGCGTTGATTCTCTCGCAGCTTGGCAAAAATTTTTTTCGTAAAGCTACCGCTAGATTTGATTTCCGCATCCGCCATTGACTGTATTTTTACCTGAATTCTCGATTGTGTTCTTGCAACAAAAAAGTCTGTCGGTTAACATTAGCAAAATTTACGCGATGGAAAAAGCATACGAAAACTTTGGCAAAAACCGACTCCTCCTCTGTTTGCCTACTGCGCAGGAAGAGAAAAAAAAAAAAGAGGGCATACACAAGAGTGATATACCATCAACCAACAGCCCCTATACAGAGTTATAATATCATTCAGCGTTCAATCCTTTTCGAGGACCCACTAATACTCAGGTTCGTGACTATATTGAACTTTTCCTATCCTCCGGCCGTGTGTTGTAATAATGACCGTGTTCACATACCGATTCCGTGAATGTGTCTCTGCTATTTCTCTCTGACGCAGGTTTAAGAATACTTTGAGCGAATTAATTGCCTATCCTTCCGCCATCATATATACGTATTCTACGGAGATGCCGATTTATTGTAACAGCCTTTATCATATTCATTTTAAAAAATAGGCCTTTCAAGTATCTTTTTGCACCCATTTGTCGACAGCGAAAACACATTTAGTCGGAAAAGATCTAAAAATCTCCATAGAAAAAAAACCCATAAAACATCGGCTGTCACAATGATATATGAAATGTTCTCGTTTCGTACGTTTAGTTTGTAATTCCGCGCAATGCCGGACCGGTTGATAGTTCTCGGGAAATCCGAACTACTAATCGCGGAATAGCCGAAATATTTCCCGATCCGTAATCGGAATGCGGACGCTATACGCGAACGTAATAATAAAGCCGCTCCGTCGGGACTTTAAAATTACGTGATGATAACAACAATTGATCGTCGTTCGGAGCGACACCGCGATAAATTAACGATGACAATTTCAAGTAAAATCATACGAAAGCGGTATTTACATTATTCAGCGCTACTCTGGTGGAATTCGGTAATTTCGGTTAGAATTGAACGAAAGGGGTGCCCCCCTCCCGCGCGCGCACGCGCACCGGCACAATGCGCAGCTTCGGAAATCAGAAGGGACCGCCGCCGGATACATTTATTAACCGGAGCAGATACGTTCCAACGCGTCATATGTTTATTGTATTTTCCCTTATTATTACTAATCTAATTGTGATCCCGTTGTTCTTCTCTCGTATTACGAACGGGGCAGCGCGTGTGCCAGATGATAATATCCTAAAATATCTACCATATCCAGATAACGGGAATCGGGAAGAAATCTGATATACCGCGTTATTATTATTATTATTATTATTATTGGTATCTTGTCTGCATTTCTTAGAGACGGCGAAGCGACTAAACCGAAATCGCTCGATAAAGTAATAACTCTTATCCCTTTCGCTGAACAAAACAACTCCATCTCCGGCAATAGCGCGACCGTTTAGCAACGGGGCCTTTCCCATGCAGCGTCGACCGCCGCGATACATCTATCGTCTAACACCCTCTCTTTTAATCAATGTATCCTCGCCATCAAGCGCCAAACGAACCATTTATCTGTATAGAGTTTCCCATCATGTTGTTGTAATACGCTATTCGAGCGTTTTGTCTTGTTTTGTCAGTTTGTGTATTCTGCTCTCAGAGCAATTTCGCACACACGCGCCCATCTCGTAATAATCAGTTTGCCGATAAATTAACCTTGCCCTCTGTGAATTATCATTACTCGTTACCGATACAAACGGCTTTTCGCGTAAAATATCTCGCGATCACGTTGAAATATTTAATGGTAAATGCCGCGCCTGTTCGTTATTTCCGCTATCGTCATCGGAAGTGTTCGTTAACCGAGAGAAACAGATTTATCGCGTGAATTGTACACGCACATATCTTGACGTTATTCTTCTTCTTCGGCTAGCAGTGCGCCGAGAAAAATTCTTTCGTTATTCGATTTTATTTTCCCCCTTTTAATATTAATAAAAGAAGCAACTCTGCCTACGCTTAATTTCCATTTCGCACGCAACCATTTTAAGCCTTTACCAGAGATCTTAACTTCATCCTTCTTTCTTTTCATTCTCCATCTTTATCAACGAATTAATGACTATGTCGCCTTCTACTGTCATTTTACTCTTTCACGATCACTTCATTATTTCAGACTCCGCGTGGTCATCCGATTTTATCATTCTTCGCATACGCTATCTTATCTACACACTCCGTCCACCTTGATTGGGCTGCCGGCCGCATAGACACACACATACTTTGACCGGTAATGGACGGATCTCGGGTTGCCGGTTCCTTTTGTTTCTCTATCGTTTAGTCCTACATTCCGTTGCTTTTCCTACTTTCGTAACAATCGCTCTTTTCATCTGTCAGTTAATCCTAATCCTCCTTCTGCTTACTTTCAGTATGTTCCCTCGGTTTCGTTTTCCCTTGTTTCCTCTTCATATTGCCTTTTCTATCCGAATGAAACACCGCTAAATGCTGATTATATTTTCTTCCATTTACCCTTTCTGTCGGGCCTCCATATTCCTCTTTTATATCTCATTGCTGCGCATCTTATATTAAATCTTTTCCAATTATCGGTTGTTTTCTGATTTTTTTTTTTTTTTTTTGTTTTGTCAGTATTTGACGAAATCATAAATATGAATATTATGCATACATTCAAGGCAGTGTCCACGTGGGGAGGTATGAGTTAACTCCCCCCCATGAGAACTGAAATAGTTATTATGAATACACAAAAATTTGAAAAAAATCACAAATTTAAAATAAATATTGATGAGTTTTTTTTAGGGCGTTCTTACCTACCTTTAAAAGAAAAAAGAGAAAAATATGCTCCATATTTTTAGGTACTTCATTAATATCTTATGCAAAATTTTTTATTACGAGTATAATCGGTAACATATGTAATTTTTATTAATGTTCATATACGGGGTAATTCATTTATGTGAATTATTAATATATAATAATTAATAGTACGAATAGTAGTGAAAAATGTATTGTTATTTATGAAATAAATATGCAAAGAAAATTTTCACCCCCCTTACCAAAAAAAAAAAAAAAATTCTGGGCACCGGCCTAGTAAGATTGATGCACAGACAACGTATAAGTGATTATGGAAATAATAATGATAGGGGGACAACCCTTCTAAAAGGGGAAAGAAAATATAATTTACGAAGTTGTAGTCGGCTGAAACGAGCTAGTTAGATATTAGTTTAGTTTCTGATGATGGACCGTGTAATTCGAAACGTTAAATAGGCGTGTTAATATTGACGTAGTGTCTACCAAAAATTGCGATTTTGATGTTAATATGAACACCACGAAAACGCTTTGGAGCATGTATTGTTACAACTTCAATTTCAATGAACCGCGGAACCTTTCATGTCCGGAATGAAACGGACCGAAAGCGTGTGGATCGCAAGAGAATGCAGCCTGTTTAATCAAACATCTCGAAACACTATCAGAAAACGTACGACGTGTCGTGATGTTCAGCAATACATGCCCCAGCTAAAACAGAAATTTCAAATTAGCTTTGTCTATGCTCAAATTTGTTTCGTCTGAGAATGGTTATTGACCAAAAGTTTCTCGTTTTAGGTTATTCACCCGACGATTCTGATTTCGCATCTGTGGAAACCGCGGCTAAAAATCGAACTATATACGTACCGGATGACTGATGTAATGTTATTATGGGTACTAGTCGACGACAGAAAAAATGTATTATTTCCCAGATGGAACGTAGAGTGTGACTTTTTATCCACAAACGAACTGGAAAAAACTGAAATTCGTCGAAAAGTTAACCAGAAAAGGAGCCGGTGAATTGTTACAAATTCAATGGCTGCCGTACCGAAAGGATAACCGATTCTCCATCTTGTACGAATGCAATTTGAAAGATGAACAATCGTTCTCTGAACTACTTTTAAACGGAAAAAAAGGAGAACAGCGTCAATCTTTGAGCACTGTTACTCAGAAACCGCTGTATTCGAACCGCTTACCCCTGTTACTCGGGGGATAAAAAAAAAAAAAAAAGATGATATACTCGGCTTGCTTCATTGCATCCCTCCGATATACTGTGATATTTTTTTTCAACATTTAAATGCGGTAGTTGCTTTTGACAGAGAAATAGATGTTGGTCATCTGTCTGAGTGTGTGGAAGAAAAGAGTTCACCCAATGATTTAGAATAATTATTATTATTATTATATTTTTGCCATATTGTATCTATTAAAATAAAAAGTTTATATTTAATATTACTATTTTTGTATACGTTTTTTATATTAAATGATTAAGATTTTCATAATAATTTCCATATTTTTTAACAATATATGATCCAAGTCAAAATCACCGAAGGGAATCAAATAAAGTTTGGTAGTTGTGCAAGTCAAAATGCCTCTTCATAAGTTTGTTGTTGACGTACACTTCTTTTAGTCCTTTCCTGGGTTCACATAGTTGATTTCAAGTCCGTAACTGTGCACGCAGATTTACCGAAATACCAAACGTAAATCCTTCTTTTTCTCGAAACAATTTAAATGTCACTTAGGCCGCTTTCATTTTCGCCCGCTCATATATTACATTGAGCTGTGTTGTTAATATGTTGTTAAAAATTTTTACGGCATTTTTACATTTCGAATTTTTTTTACGTACCAAATTTATTTTATCCTCGACATAGCCTTTCATTCCACCAGTCAGTGGCAGGAGCCTTAATGAGAATTTGACTTCTACCGACTACGCTGGAAATGTAGAAATTAAATTTAATAATTAGATTATCCAAAATCAAACTCCATTGACAATGTCTGACGCTGTCAACATAATTGCCATCTAGATGTAAAGAGAAAAATGTTCCAGGCTCAACTTATGATAGAACTTGGGTGGAATGACTTCATAATCAGAACTCGATGAAAAATTTAATGTTAACTCGAAATATTGTAACTCAAAGGTTTATAATAAACATTAATGAGACCAGAAGATAGTTGCTACTCCCATTATAATTTATAAAGGTTGAAGATTTATAATTTTTAATGATAAGACTACTCGAGTGGATAAGATCAGTTAACAATAGATAGTCCTGGCAGGCTCCATTTAAGGAAATCTAATGTTAAAGTCCTTAATGGCAAATGGGAATAAGTCAGGATAAGATTTAATCGTATTATATCTATATTGATTAGACTCTACCTTTAAGTTTATCGGAAGAGATATAAGCGGATATTAAAATAATATTACCTATATTAAGAGTAATTAAATTAGCTTTGCTGGTAAACAGACGATGAATGATCGTATTTTTTATAATTGTGGCGATCCTACAAAACCTAGTAATTGGAATTAATGCGAATAATACTTTCTTTTAAGTATGACTCAGCTAATAAGCAAACATCAAAGTCTCCATGTCGTGGAAGTTTTTTATAAAAAGTAATTGAGAGGCATAGCAGAAAAAATCTATTTTAAACCTTAACTCTTTACAAACCTTAATAAAACCGAAACTTTGAATGAGCCGCCTGGTCGACCTCCGCCATGTTCTTATTGCAGTATTATTAGATATCGGAAGCAGCAAAAATTTTACCACTGACACGGTTAGAGCAAAGGGAAACAAAAGGAAGCATGGATATTATTAGCAAGGTCAAGCAGATAAAGAATAGATAAAATCATCAGAAAAAGAGGAAGTGCAAATATCCGGCAGCAAAATCTGAGATGGGAACTTCCATAGAGCGGAGGTAGATTAGAGGATAGGATTTAAGAAATAAATTAGGAAGAAGCCGGATCCAATCAGCTGCTTCGTTATCAACGATGTGCCCTAATAGCTAGAAACCTACACGACAAATATAAATAGAATTCGAAGGGATGAAAGAGTGTATGCGGATTAAGATAGGCAAAAATGATGAGGTAAGGAAGATAATGAAATATCAGAAATAATCAAAAATCTGGAAGAAAGACAATTAACGAAAACGAAAATAATGGAACGTAGGATAGTCGTTAATTCGTCTATGACCACAAAACAGAAAGAGGAAAGACGACGAAATTCCGAGAAGTTACGATAAATGAGGACTGGTTACATGAAAAGGAAACGGGTAAAAAATTAATAATGCTGCGGAATTTCTGTCTAATTTCATGGAATAAATTTCGAAAGAAAAGGTAGAATAAACATTTTAGAAAGTGGAAAGAAAAATAGCAGAGATTACGACAAAGGAAATTGTGTAAAAGGAAAACGAACTTCGGTGCAAAACGTCAATTTCCAAGAAGTGAAAAGGTAGGAATTAAGAGCGGAGGAAGTGGAAGACGTTGATCATTAGCATCGTGTTTTATAAAATGGTAAACACGCTGTGTTTTTTCACGGCTGTTGTTCTTTAACATTATAGTCGAGATTTTTTATCGACTTATTTCTTTCCCTCTACGTTATTAAAACATCTTCCCCTCGTGATATTTCGTTTATTTTCGTTTTGTCTGCTAGAATTGATATAGCCTCCTTACCTACGACGAGGACTCGGTGTATCAAACACAAGAATATAAGATGTTGATTTTTAGGGCGCATGCAGGGAGTTGTGTTTACAGCGAGAGAAAACGAACGCAGAACGGAGAGAAGGGAGAGAATAATAAACCGCATCATCCGTGGTGTTAGCGTTCGAGGAAAAAATTGTTACAGGAAAATATCAATATCGCGTAATAAGGCACCGCGGTGAACATAGCATCTCTGCTAAACTAATTCCGTCTGATTAATAAGACACGTAAGGACCTTATGACATAAATCAACCTCAGGATTTTAAGCGGTTTTCCAAAAGAAAAACACTGTGAGCAGCAAAACAGACGGAAAATGCCTGCAAGTTCACAGCAAAACAGACGGAAAATGCCTGCGAGTTCACAGCAAAACAGACGGAAAATGCCTACAAGTTCACAGCAAAACAGACGGAAAATGTCTGCGAGTTCACAGCAAAACAGACGGAAAATGCCTGCGAGTTCACAGCAAAACAGACGGAAAATGCCTGCGAGTTCACAGCAAAACAGACGGAAAATGCCTACAAGTTCACAGCAAAACAGACGGAAAATGTCTGCGAGTTCACAGCAAAACAGACGGAAAATGCCTGCGAGTTCACAGCAAAACAGACGGAAAATGCCTGCGAGTTTAGAGCAAAAAATTTGTGAGGCGCTAAGGATGCTGTTAGAAAAAAATATTACATATAGTGGAGACGAGTAACATTAGAAAAATTTGAAATATAACAACATCGGAGGTAGGAAAGGAAAAGGCTGAAAATAGGAGAGAATTTGACACTCCCCTCGATCGATAATATTATTACGCCCTTTGCCACTAGCCTAGACGAAATGAACGAGTATACAGGGGACACAGTTAATGCCTATATGTGAAAACTCCCATTGCTCAATTATATCCTTGAACGAATCGGACGTCCTTCATTATCAGTTGGTCTAGTCGAAGGTAGCAAAACGGGCAAAGTGAAAATCGGGAAAAGATGAATTCTATTTCGGCCTTTTCCGCTGATCCATTTAACGAAGGAGGTGAGTAGGTTAGATAAAGAAAGTGTAGATAAATAAAGAGATAAACACGTTTAGGAAAGTAAACTGAAAAAAAGGGAGAAAGCATTCTGCCGTTACCGAATTATTATCCGTATTTATACTTCCGGAGAAGAACAATTAAAAAAAAAATTGTTACATTTTTGGTGAATTTTTCAGACCGCAGGATTTGGCGAATAGCCCGCGACTATTAAGGAAAGTTCAACGTGTACTAATAATGCTGTTAATGATGAAAAAGGTTCAACAGATTTAGTGTAGAAATGAGAAGCGTAATTTTCGTATATTTTTTATTACCGCCATATGCAATTGCATCGCTAGGAATCATGGACGGGAGAACTAGGTGTTACCTTGTGATTTAATGTTAAAAAAAGTGAACTGAAACGGAATTTTAAGATTAATTTATAAATAAATAAATAAATAAATATATATATATATATATATATATATATATATATATATACACCCTGTCAAGAAAGTATCGGGAATTGTTAAATAAAACGAACAATTTTTAATTTTCATCCAAATTTATTTTGTCACCTTCAAAATAACATCCATTCGAAGCGATGCACATATGCCAACGCTTTTTCCACTCGGCAAAGCACTTCTGATAGGCGGTTTCCGGGATGGCCTTTAGCTCTCGCGTCGCATTCGTCTTGATGTCATCAATCGATTCGAAGCGCATTCCCCGTAGCGGAAATTTGAGTTTTGAGAATAGGAAGAAGTCGCAGGGTGCTAAATCTGGTGAATACGGCGGTTGTTCGATGATATTTACCGAGTGTTTGGCCAAAAACTCATTCACAATTATGGCTTTGTGAGACGGCGCATTATCGTGATGGAGAATCCAAGAATTGTCGACCCACAAATCGTTACGTTTACGACGGATAGCCTCTCTCAAACGTCTCAAAACACTTAAGTAAAACTCTTTGGTGACTGTCTGTCCGGCTGGCACATATTCATAGTGTACCACGCCTCGAATATCGAAGAAAACAATCAACATGATCTTCACTTTCGATCGGCTTTGGCGAGGTTTTTTCGGCTTTGGCGCGCCAATTGGCCGCCATTCGGACGATTGCTGGTTCGTAAGCGTGTCGTACTCGTACACCCATGTCTCGTCACCAGTAATTATCTTTTCCAAGAAGGTAGGATCCAAATTGGCTCGATCCAGCATGTCTGCAGCTACCTGTTCTCGGTACTTTTTTTGAAAGAAATTCAGGTCTTTCGGAACAAGCCGAGCCGCAACGCGTTGCATACCCAATTTTTCGTGCACAATCGTACGTACGCTCTCGTGTGACATGCCCAATCCATGAGCCATCTCTCTCAAGCTCACATGACAATTTTCAGCAACGATTTCCTTGATTTTATCGACGTTATCATCGGTCACACTCGTTGAAGGCCGTCCAGAGCGAGGCATGTCTTCGACCGTCTCCCGACCATCCTTGAACGCTCTGTACCACTCGTAAACCCGCGTTTTTGATAAAGCAGATTCACCAAAAGCCTTCTGTAACATTTTCAGTGTATCGGCACAAGAAATTTCGTTCGAAACACAGAATTTAACACAAGTACGTTGTTCAATATGTTCACTCATTGTAAAACTTCGACAAAACACTTCAAGGTCGACTGATTTTAACAGCTGCTGTAAACACACTGGTTGACAGATCGCGCTAAAAATAGGCATCATAATACAAAACAGTTGTACCAACCTGGAAAAAAAAAATTATCTGCCTAGCTATTACCCGGGAGATTTAAATTGACAATTCCCGATACTTTCTTGACAGGGTGTATATGTATATATATATATATATATATATATGTATATATTTATACGGATTCAGTATTTAAAAAATAAAGAGTTACGGGTAATATTGTTATTTTTCCGCTTGTTTTAGTCTCATGTCTTGTCTCTGCGGGGTGGAGAAGTGTGCGTCCGCGTTTCTCGTCACAAAATGGAAGAAAATTTAATTCTGGCCGGTTGTTAATTCGTTATTGATTTAGGTCATTCAAAAAATTCAGAGACTCCAAACTGCTGGAATCCCGGGTTAGGGGGCTCAAAAGAGAAGTAGAGGCGAGAAGTTTGAAAATCATTTCACTTGGTTGTTTTTTGTTCTTTTTTTTTTTATTGACCTCTTTATTATCGTACGTTCCTGACAAAAAAAAAGCAGGAAAAAATTGATACTCGCTCTTTTGATTTCTTTAAAAAGCACGTTTAGCTGCGATTATAAATAAATAAATGTTATTTTCTTTTAATCGGTAAAACGTTATTTTTCCATAAAATATTTCATTTCGTGAAAATTTTATAACGGAGTAACTCAGCAAACGGTAAATCTTGGGCGTAAAAAATTTATAAAATTTCACTCGACATCGCATATTATAACGACGAATTGGTTATAGCAACCAGCTTCATTGTTGCTGTAAACGATTTTCATTGTATGTGTGTACATATAAAAGTGAACGTTTTTTTATTTTTAAAAAAAAAAACATAAAAAAGAAAACTGGAATAGCTATTTTTGCGTTTTTCCTTTTAAAGGACAATTCTTTCCTTCTCGCATAGCAAAAGAAGAAAAAGTACATTGTCTCGAAACCTGCAGATTCCGTTGCCGGCAATTTCGTATTTTCGATTCCGTTATTAATGTTTGCATATCTCCAGCAACTTTATTACATATGTATATACACACATATGGGAAAGACTTTCTACGTCTGTCTTGCTAATCTCATGAACTACCGAAACGACTTTATTTCGGTTTTCACTAGTGTATAAAGCGAAATTCCGAAGAACGTTTTTAGTGCATAATTTTTATGTTTTTACTGCAATTTAGCCGAACTGCGGAGGTTTTTGTCGATAAAGTAGAATCTCCGGGATGTGAAATACATTCGACAAAATAACAAAAAGAATGCGAACAAAATAATGTTTAGAATGGTAAATATAAATGTAAAAATTTAAGTAAAATGTTTACTATAGTAAAAATGTAAATTCTAGGATAGCATTTTATCCATTTCTGACGCAAGAGAGAAAACAAAAAAAAACAACAAAAAAACAAAAAAAAAAAAAAGTAGAAAAGGGATATTTTATTAAATCGCGGAATCGATAATTTCGCCGGGAAATAAATGAAATTTTTATTTTGGTATTATTTGTCTTCCTACTCACGACGAAGTGTCGCAACGTTAAAAGAATGCGTATTTAGTGAAAAATAATGAAAATGACGAAAAATTCTTCTTCGTCTATAGAATGTCTTTAGAACTTTTGCGCGTGAAACGCTTGACTTCCATTAGATAGCGGCAAATACAAACGTAAGTGTGACTGCCCCCCCCCCCGGAGGGAGGGGAGGAGGAGTCTTCAGCTGAACATGAGGACCACCGTTTATTTTTGAACAAGCACTGTTTATGTCTTAATTAAAAAACGAGAAAAAAACCAGATCAAGTAAATACAAATAAAAATAAATAACACGATAAAAATGGTTCTTGAGAATACTCAAGTATTTCGGCAAAGAAAGCGAAGTCACGAGAATCAACTTTAAAACGTAGACGCGGTGTTGAGAATTATACGCGAACGCGCTATATTATAAATAATATTTTACATTAATATTTCGGAATCTCTCTTTTTTTTTTTTTGAATTAAGGTTTTATACCAAAAAAAAAAAAAAAACAAAACAAAAAAAACAGACCTCATTAGAGAATATTTTCGAAATTTAAATTACACAGAAATCATTAAACAATCCTACAACGCTAGTTCTAGCAGTTTCTAGCGGAAATGCTATTTATATCCTAATCTTAAAGCTTCACCAACCATTATCATTGGCTGTTTTTGAACCTGCATTTAAAATTTGTATTAATTACTACGTTAACAATGCGCATCTAAAAGAAAGGAAATCTGCGTAGAGCAAATAATAAATCTGGAAATGCGCAGTTTACTGTATAGAAAAAATGCGGGAATAATGAAAGATTTAAACATTTGGGCAAAGCGGCGGACAATAGATAATAATTATATAAAATGTAATTTATTTTAATAATTTATAAATAATAATAATAACTTAATAAAACAGTGAGAAAAAAAAAACAGTAAAGAATAATAAATAAAAAATAAAAAAAAAAAAAATTATAGAATGGCCAGATGGCAAAGGTACAGAGGTGAGGGGAAACAATTGTTTTAACCTTCCCTAGTATACGTGTTTTCCTCGTTTGCGATGAATTTTATTTCACTGATATTTTTTTTTTTTTGTTTATAAATGGGCTCGGTGTTAGCACTGACCTGACTACATGAGCTTAGATCACCTACTCAGCTTCTGAGGCGATCAGAGATAGAGAGTATAAAGGAAAGAAGGAGGGGGGGGGGATAACGGCTAGAGATGGGAAGGAAATGATAAAGGAAGCATTGAAACGGCAGGAAGATCGAACGCCAAGAGTTCGGCGTATAGATGAGAGCACTCGGGCAAAAGAGCAGGATATTCAAAAAGAATATGGTCGTATTTAATGTTCAATGTTCAATGTTTTTTGTTTTTTTTTTTTCGTTAACCCCATAATTAAGAAATAGTACTCTCTTATTTGGTAATTTTCCGACAATAATTTTTAACCTTTCCTCTCGCTTTCGATTTGCTCTGTCGCCATCTCCTTATTGTTATTTTCACGATTGTGATCCTCCTCGTACATGTGATGCTGATCATGCTCTTCGTAATGAACGCTCCCTTTTATACAGTCAGCTCTTATGCCTGCACTGCTGTCCTTTGTTGCGTCCATTTCGGACCGCCTAGCTATTTAGTTTTCTTTAGATTAGTTTCTCCTGTTGTTGGGTCAATGCCGCTAGCACGCCCACACACAAAAAAAAACCCTCTCCGTACGAGATTGTTAATTTCATTGTACACGACGAGTTCGTCTAAACGGGTTTTATTATTTTTTAATTTTTTTTTCTTATTATTTTTCTTTTTCGGCGAGCCATTTTTTTAATCTCTTACCGATTGCTAGAGCGTATTTTATCTTTGAAACACTCTTTTTGCGCGAGTCTGGCTAAATAATGGGAAACTGTGTGAAATGAACGCTGACTGCACACATCTTAGGGGCGAAAGAAAATTAACTTAGCAGAGGAAAAACCGCACGCGTTTTATGAAACGCAACAGTCTGAAGAAAATCCAGTGCCACTTAAGGGGCTCTATCGGTTGACTGCTGCTGCTGCGCGAAGGCTCTGGAATTAAATAATGAATTGTGTAAAAGATAAAAATCTACGGCGGAACGGGTTTTTCGGAAATCCGCGGAAATTTAAATTAGAAAAAGCGACCCAGATGCGCGAAATTCGAGAGCGGAATATAATTCTGCAAAATGAATTCGACTTAATGGGCAAGAACGTTCCGCAGTGAAGTGCCGTAAGCCTCTTACCGCGTCCTCCCCCGATGATATATTGCCGCCCGAAAGAAAATTAAAAATGCCTTTGTTTTTTTCCATATTGCTGCATATGGGTAACGCGTTAGTCAGCGGCCGGTACGCTGATACTGAAAGCAAGTTCTGCTCGAGCATTTTACAATAATAACTAACAAAAGTTTAAATTACTTTTCATCAACAGCGGCAGCTCCGTTCAGAAAAAATAAAAGTGACACCGAAAATTTGTCACGAACGCTACTGGAGCAGAACTTTTGTTTTACCATAACACTCATTCCGCAACAAACGTGATTTTCGATTTTTCTCGGCGGTGGTCATTATTTCGTATGTCTCTCTTCAGGTATGTAAAGAGAAAAAACAGGAGGGGGGGCTAAGGACAAGTAAATTATGTTGCGTAAAATTAACAAAATTTAAATAAAAAGAAAAAAGAGAAGTAGCGCCTAAAGGGGGATACCCCGTAGGAACGAAGTTCCTTTCCCTTTTTTGGTAGCTATGTGTATAATATAAAGTCATTCATAAAGTAAACGATAAAAAATAAAATAAAATTTACACGTGTTTACAATTGAGATTATACAGTTGACCGCGCACAGTGCTTGCTGCTCGGATCTCGATACTCGCACGCACACACACACACATTATATACATAGTAGAAAAAGAAAGAGAGCGGAGGTTGCCTGGAGGACGCATAACGCTTTTTCGATATATGACGATTTCTGCCAGTTTACTCCTACCGCAAGGTTCCAATAAAAATAAAAAACCAGAATAAAATATTAAAAATAACAAATTAATCAGTCATGCTAATTTTACATATTAGATACAATTATTTTTTGAATTAGATTCGTCAATTTGATAATTTCTTGCGAGCCACCGTCCGCGCGTGTCAGGATGTGATCCATTGACTGTTCTATCTTACCACACTCTCGGGCGGTATTACCATGTGGTGATAGAATTAATTGCGCAGTCTTCGATTGAAAGATGTTTTTCTGTCCGCTTCAAAGAAAAATTTCGGGGTTTTACTTGAAAAGTAAAAATTCGTCTTTTGTCTTCAGACCATTACGAATATTACCGAAGAAAATGGCACGAAATTATTATTATTATTATTATTATTATTATCCGGATAATTAGAATTCTTTTTCCCGCTGTATTTTTAAGAAGAAAATACAACGATGTCAAAATAGGGTACTGAGAACCATTTTACTGCAGCCCCCTGGTACGTCTCAAATTATACCCTCCATAATGACTTGAATGTCATGTCTGTGGAGGATGAAATCAAAAAAGTAAGCAAATAAACATGTTGCCCGACTTAGCATCCATATGAACCCACTTGCTAACAATTTGCTAGATAACTCCGGTGAAATACGTAGACTGTGGCGAAATAAGCCTCTAGACCTTGTCCAGCCATTATAAAGTTCAGAGGGAGTATTGCCGAGTACTACCCCTCCACAAAACATTCTTTATCGCAATAAATGAATCGCTAAATGACTACTAAAACTAGTCTCAGTTGTGATGGGGAAAAAAAAAAAAAATTTTTAAGAAACTCATGCGAATTTTAAAATCTAAGGAAAACACTAGAATCATTTTTGGCAAAAGTCTCCTCTCCGCGGTTTTTTCTCTTCGTTTCGACGAAAAAGTTCAGAAACATTTCCTAACTAGCCGTATTAGTTATCGGTAGTATTCTTTTTCGTTTTAATTTCAGTTTCTTATCAGATTCTACCGTTTTAATTTAGAATTTTTAATAGTGCACATTCCACAGAATATATACGGTGGACCCCCTCAAAAATTATTCTGGATTTACGTGCGCAAGTTTGATTCGGTAAAAAGCTGTCTGGATTTCAAATTTCAACAAATACAATGATAATATTTAAAAAAAAAAAAAATACAAATATAACAGAAACAATTTAAGTATAAAATGATTGCTTACTTAGGGTATTATAACCCATCATCAGCTAAAAACACAACTCAACATGTGAGTTGTGTTTTTAGCTGATGATGGGTTATATAATATCCGAATCTAAGTAAGCAATCATTTTAGGCTTAAATTGTTTCTGTTACATTTGTATTATTTGTTATAACTTACTATATTCTATAATTAACCAACAGGATTTGGTAAAAGATTTTTTTTATTAAATGATTATTTAAGCAATATAGAACCAAACGGTGAAATTAGAATTTATGACAGGATTTCAAAACAATAAAAATTCGACAAAATTATAGACCGTCTAAATTTTAAAAAAAAAACCGAATATAAAAACGGAAATGCCCGTAGCCCCGCTGCCATTATCCTCCTCTTTGTCTTCCGTCAGTCGATCCCCCTAGATTGTTGTGTAGCGCTAAAACTCGGGAAGTAATTTTTAGATGCGGAATCCTCTCACTTTCCAAACCACTATGTGATTTTCGCCATACAATTTTGTCTTAGACTTTGCCGACGCTATTTACCTTCAGCTCGAAGAAAATACACTGGTAACACAGCGTCGGTAGCCTTGATTTTCAAGGCTACCGAACGCCGCAGTTGGTTCCTTAAAGGAAAACTTTTATCGCCGCCCGTAGGATAAGTATAGAGCCTGTGTCCTTGTTCCTCCTGAAAAGGCTTTTCTCAAGTTAAACTCGATACTAGCCTCTGTCGGCCTTCCATACTTTGTCGAGCTGGCGTCCCTTTGGGATTTTCACCACACTCTCTCTTGGCGTTGTTCGGCGTAGCAGGGGCGCCACGTGCAGGTGTTGCAGTGAAAGTGAAAAGAGACTATAGCGAATTTTATTATATTGCGCATCACACTTCCTGCAGTGTGGCCTCACGCGGCATATAGTGTTATTTACATATACACATTGTATAATTTTCATTCAATTCCCAAGTTTAATTTCAAAGCAAAAACCGATTTACTCGTGCAATATGAGCTTTGCGTTTAGCGTTTTTTTTTGTTTTTTTTACGAATATACGTTTTTAATTTTTTAAGTTGATCATTTGTTCTATTACGTATTGCGCGTACATTTCCGAAATTTCAGAAACTAATGAAAAACCTTCTTTTAAAAAAAAGAAAAAAAGTTATTTAAAATTTTCGACTCATTATTATAATGCGGTAATTTAATGACTTTCTACGGCTTTATATGTGTGTGTGTGTGTGTGTTGCCGTTTTTATTCCATTTTTAGTCTTATTGAATGTTTTAAATTCCTTTAATTGCGCTAATTACGTTTAGCGCTTGTTTTACAAATAATACCTTTAAATCATATCTGATTCCGGCTAACATTCTGAAAAACTGATCAAACGGTAAAAAGGAAAAATTTTTCTTTTAAAAAACCTTTAGAATTCTCGATTTATATGCATTAACGGAAGAAGAAGCAAAAAGAGGCTAGGCTATTTTTCGAAAACGGTGAATACATACAAGCGTACCTATTTTTAATCTTTAAAAACTTAAAATCAGATGTGTATACTGAGGAGAACTTAATGTAATTCACTGTTTTTTCCAATATATAAATCGGTTAAATAGAAATTTTCCCCGCCGTAGTTTTGTATAAACCGAAAAATTCTCGAATATTAAGAATTTACACGTGTGTATATGTGTATATATATATATATTTCTATTTATTTATTTATTAAAAATCGACGCGCGCGTGTCGTACTTCGTGACACAAAAACGAAATTAGAACTGGCACCGCGCGAAATGGTGTACAGCCATTTCAGATTTCCGAAATGTTCAAAGGAACTCGCTTTTTTAGACGGCAGGACTAACTCCGAAACAACAACAGTTGTTAAGAATTAGTGTTTGAAGATTATAAATTATTTTTGAGAAAACTGCACGTGCTCACACACACACAATCACACACACACGTACGTGCTTATTGATATATATATATATATATATAGATGTATGCAATTCGAGTTATACACAAAGAAAAAATTCTTCCAACGCATTGTTGCAACACGCGCGCGCGCGATGCAATATATTATGTGAAATAATTTGCTTCGTAGAACGTGCAAAGCCGGCGGTTGGGGGGCAAACACAACATTTGGTCACAACTGATACGGCATCGTCAGCTGAAATTGGACCAGCACAACCAAGTACGTGGCTATGGTCGAGCAAACCTGCAATACAGAAGAACAATGAAAGTCGTTGCGAAGAAAAACAAAAGGAAATAAATAAATTCTTCGAGGAACAGCCGAGCGCTGAACCGAGAGTATAAAACAAAAAAGTTTCCCGAATATAACAAGGAACTTTCGGCAAAGTTATCGGAGAATTTTCTATCAACTTGCACCCTTTAACCCTGCTCCCAAATCACTTCTTTGTCGCTCCTCGTTCTTCCCAGCGATTGCCTTCATTTCTTCCACCGTGCGCCTTGTAACAATGCTCGCTGCAAGTGAAGCACGGCGCCCATCCTCCCCATTAACTGGCCCCGAAAACCGAACGACACTCGCCGTCCGAGATGTGCGCGCTATTTCGCTGATTGTGCTCTCTGCTAACTTAGCACAAATTGCTTTCGATTACAAGGTGCCAGCCACGCTGTCGAACAGGTGCGACTCAAAAAGCTGCTACGATATCAGTCGTGTTATTAACGGCCACGGCCAGATTGCCCAACTCGCTCGATTATTCTTGTTTACACAATTTTTCCGGTGCTGCCTCTCTCCCCGCCAAGCGTCAGCCTTAATTTCGTCGCCCGCCGCCGTTTTCAACGTTCGACAACGCGACACTCTCTAATAGTCTATTTCGAACGCTACCCGAACGAGCCCTTTTATTGACCGTTTAATAAGCCAATTTGGATTTTTTCCACTTTTTCACCCCACTTTAGTAAGAACTTCACTTCCTGAGAAATCTATATGCTCGTTACATCCAGATGTTACTCTAGTAACTCCATGACTTTGCCATGGCGACCGACCGGCTCCCTGCACCGTGATCATTATCTAAAATTCTTACGGAAGAGTTTTTCGGTTTTTTGGCTACATCATATTCGCGATATCTCTAATTGACAAACTTTCACGTTACACGATTTTACCTTATCAGCTGAAAGACACGTAATAGTCAGCTATGTAATTAGGGAAAGTGTGCGAAATACATTATATAAATAAATGAAACCGCAAAAAAAAATAGAAGATCATGATTATTTTACAGCGACGCGCTTTAATTGATATTGTTCTGCAGTTTTTTTTGCACTTTTATTTATTTATTTAATACTATATATTTATATGTGTGTATATACATAAAAACTCGGTCATCCGTGCCACGTAAGGAGCTCCGCCCCTTGATTCTCGATGGAACACCCCGGAACTGCCAGCTCTTTCACTTCTGCACTTCGTACAGAACGAGGAAAATTGGCAACATCAGTCTTACCGCAACCCATGGGTACTTCTTCCGTCACAAATTTGTCTTCTTATATATACAATATATATATATATATATATATATATATATATATATATATATATATATATATATATATATATAGGGTGGGCCAAAAGAACATCCCGAATTTCAAACGCTCGTCAAAATCATACACTGTGAGTTAGCGTGGCGATTGCAACGCCATCTGACGCTTAATATAAATATAGTTGGTTAGTAGTCATGATATCGTGGACGCTTTGTGAAAAACGGTGAAAGTGTAATCGCGGTACAACGCGCGTTTAGAAAACAATTTGATTTAAAACGTCATGACAATCCCTCCGACCGTAAAAGTATCCTCAAATGGGTAAAAAACTTCCGAGAATACGGTAGTGTGGTGGCGGTCAACCATCAAGGTCGCCGTCGATCGTCTAGAACCCCGACAAACATCGAAAAAGTGCGCGTAGCATTGTCGCGAAGTCCGCGCAGGTCCGTTCGTCGCCAGGCTTCCGCCTTGAAAATTCCCCGTACTTCACTCAGAAGAATAATTCGAAACGACCTCAATATGCACCCATACAAGATACAACTAACCCAAGAAGAATTGATACCAACAGATAAGCCAAGAAGGTTAGAATTTTGTAATAAATTTTTGGATATGCTGGAGGAAGAAGACGTCGATTTGGATTATGTTTTTTTTAGCGACGAGGCGCATTTCGATTTAAATGGTAACGTTAATAAACAAAACATGCGGTATTATGCTACTGAGAACCCTCGAATCGTTCACCCGGTACCCTTGCACTCCCCTCGTATCACGCTATGGTGCGCAGTCAGTGCGAAAGCGATAATCGGTCCCTACTTCTTCGAGGAGGACGGAGAGAATGTTACTGGAACGGCGACCGCTACATCCAAATGTTAAACGAGTTTTTTCTACCGGAGCTCAGACGGAAGAGGATTGCATTATCTAAAACGTGGTTTCAACAAGACGGGGCCACACCACATATTCGTAACGATGTTTTACGGTTATTAAGAGAGAAGTTTCAGGACCGCTTGATTTCGCGAAACTGTGAGCTGTTTTGGCCGCCGCGCAGTCCGGATTTAACACCGACAGATTTTTACCTATGGGGCTACTTGAAAAGCAAGGTGTACGAGGGTAAACCAGCAACAACCGACGAGATGAAATTAGCCATTCAGAAGGAAATTGCGGCGATTAAAAAACCAACTCTTAAAAAAGTAATGCATAATTTTGAGGAAAGATTGCAACAAAAATCAAAATGGTGACTATTCATACGGAGTATTGTTCAAAACTAATAGTGTGAAATAAATGGCGTCCTTTTTCAAGTATTTCAACGTTTGTTTCATTTCCGTAAGTATATTAGTCTTTATTTGACGAGCATTTAAAATTCGGGATGTTCTTTTGACCCACCCTATATATATATATATATATAGGAGTATGTAACGTTTTGGGACAAAAAAAGTGATGGGGGCCGGACTAAGAATGACGTTGTCAATAATGTGTGTGTATATATATATGATAACCGGAATTAAGGTTCGTAGGTGTTAAGCCGGTGTTATTGCTCACGTTAAATTTATCAAAATAAATACTACGTCACATAACTGTGATGAGAAAAATTATTTAAATTTTTACGAGTTGTTTATCGTTAAATGGCGGCGCAATTGCTAACACTAAGGCGTGACGAATTACAGCAATGAACGAAAGGAAAAATAGCAAAATTTGCCTTTATTAATACAAAAGTAAGTCGCATGACAAAGCGTTGTGATTGTAAAGTTAAATTTTCCATAATGAAACCTAATGGATCTGACGAGAATATTGGGGATAGTTCTTTTCTCGTGGCGTCCGTCTTTGTTTTCTCCCAGATAATTTTCTGGCGTAACCAATATACAATTTCAAACTAGGTATATGCCACTGGGACAGCGGCTTGGATCTGCGAACGAGATAACTTCCGAAAACCTATCTGGTTCGGTAGCCGAGCGTCTTAACTGCTAGGCTCCGCGCTACCGGAATTTGAAAAAAAAAAGTATAGAAATGTCTTGTTCTGGCAATTTTCCTATACAACTGCATTGCGGAAGCACGAAAGTTTCCGGCATTTATAATAGATATACAGTGTGTGTCGTAATTCTTTGCGTCGATTCTCAGTGTCGCGACCATCCGCTTCAGTTCTAATGAAATATATATTTCTAAAATTCAAATTTGTTAATTATAGGCAAAACCCGTTTTAGAAATATCGTAAAGGTATAGAGTGTTATTGTTTTGTTTTTTTTTCAATTTATCTAGTCCATGTGCTGTGTGTAATTGCCGGAATTATTACAGCACATGGGGATCAGTGCAAGATCAGAAGTGTTTTAATAGGTTGCTCTAATATAGTGTAGTATATCCTGGACCTGTTTTGGTTCGTTTGACAACGCAGCCGACGGTAAGTTGGAGGTGCCTGCAGTCAAGCGATGTTCCAGAACGTGTTCAGCAGTTGGTGAAATTGGGGAATTGCATATCAGGCAGAGGTAGGAGATGTTCTTTGCAGCAAATAGTTGTGCGATATTACTGTGTACCCTATGCAGAGTCTAGTCAATAGTGCAAACTCTCTGCAGGACATGGACATCGATGGCCACCAATGCTCAGTGCTCACCTTAATGGATCGCAGCCATGATGTGTGAGCCGACCACACACTACGACTCTGCCTTATGTTCCTGGAAAAAGGATGACCCTAATTAAGGAAGAGGAGTGCCTTTGAGCCATGGGCTATATGTTGCTGCCTTAGCAGCCAAATTTACACGCTCGTTCACCAGCACGCCGACATGATCCGGGACCCACAAGAGCATTACCTATAAGCCAGCCCGAAAAAACACGTTAATAATGCGCTTTATTTCTCGAGACAATGTGTGTAAAGTTTTTGGCGTCTGGAGTGTCCTAATCGATTGCAAAGAATTTGTGATTATAGAATAGACATTTCGACGCTGGGGGTAAGGCTGCAGATATTCCCTCAAGCGGAAGAAAATTACCAGACTGTTATTAAAAAGTATGTTGACAATATGATTATTTCATAATGGCGAATTAAACTACCTTTGTTCCGTGTGCGATTAATATATATATATATATATATACATGTATATCCAAGGGCGTCGCCAGCCGATGGGCCCGGGGGGGGGCAAGATGATAGAAAAAGGATATGAGTTATAGAAAAAATAAAATTTAAAAGTTGTAAAGGCTTAATATTTTATTAAACAAGAATAAAATCTTAATTAAAACATAATTTTCGTGGGTTTTTGGCAAATTATTCATGACTACGCGCCTATGAATACTCATTATGGCCAGTTGATTAAAAAGTTTCAAGGCTCTAGGGGGGGGGGGGCAGCTGCCCCCCTGCCCCCCGCTGGCGACGCCCATGTGTATATCAATGGCACACGGAACAAAGGTAGTTTAATTCGCTATTAATGTGTGCGTGTGTGTGTTGACAGATAACAAAAATATGTTGCTTACAGCGCGGTCCCTAAAATGAAGCAAGTTGAGATGGGGTTTTATTCAAAAGTATCGAAACCGAAGCCGCTATTCAGCATTCACTATTATTTCAATTTTGGTCGGCGCTTGTTTTTGAATTTTTTGTTTTTTTTGGTTTTAATTAAAGTTGATGGTACATTCTATATGTATAATTTCGTTTAATTAATCGTATTCATTATAAATAAACCAAACTACGACGAATTATTAAAATTGCATTCCAGTTTTTGTTTGATATGTTGCATCAGACTAAACGACAGATTTTTGTGAAATCTTTGAAGAGACAAATTTCAATAAAAGCGTTTCTGTGAGCGGCTAAAATAACTGTTACTTTTTACGAATGTTACAAGACTGGGCGGTAATACACCAAAGTGATCACTGAAATATTGATCAGGAGTTTTACAGAATATTATCACTGTGTTTCTCAAAATTAACGATTTCGTCTGTAATTGTTAAATAACAGTTTCGTAATATTCGCTTTTTCGGCCGCATCTGTTAATGCTCTAATATCATCATCCGTACTACTACTGTGCATTAAATCGGAACTGATCTGCATTTGTTAAACAGAACAGATTAGTTTTCTTTCGCTAATTTTAGATTAGCGCGTTTTTCGGAACAACATTAATACCGTAAACGAAAAGTTTTCTAATTTATTAATTACCGTTCGAGGTTACTTCGAATAATTCGTTAAAGTACTCTTTGTTAAATGAGAGCATTTTTTCTTTTCTTTTTTTTTCTTTTTTTCCCCGGTTTCGGTTACCATTTCATATTATGCCCCTACGCTGCCCCAAGCTGGCATGTTTCGAGCTAAAACACAAGATATTTTCCAGAAAGAAGGCGGGAAAGAGTTTTCTCATAGAAAATTTTTTCGCAACATCTCTACTGCATGAATTAGCATACACATTGATTTTTTTTTTTTTTTTTGGCCCGAACATCATTTGGCCAGCAAACTACGACACGACTAGATATTAAAAAATACTAATAATAGAAAATTCAGGAAGAGAAATTTTATTCATTCTACATTATGGCCGCAACTGCTGGCAGTGCCCACAATGCTCAATGAAACAAAACAGAAACAAACAAGATTTTTTCATTCTGGAAAAAGGAGCAAAAGAAAAAATAGATAAATATTTCTATCTCACATTATGACCACAGTTGCCTGGCAATGCTCACAATGCATTATGAGAAAAAGGAGGTAGTCACAGCCACACTGGACAAAGACTACAATGTAAAAAAAAAAAAATAAGTAAAATAATGGAGAAAAAAAAAACAAAAAACAATCCTGTTTCTTTTAATAAACCTAAAAAGGACAAATAAAATTTTATCACTGGAACAGAGAAGATGAAAAATACACAATGGAGGATAAACACCACAGGACATGATGTCTTTAGAAAACACAAGTCTCGTGTTATCGAACTGGGCGCAATTAAATAACAAGTGGTTAATGTCTTCTCTAAAATTTTGTCGACAATAGATATTACAATCGGTGCAGTGCCCGGTGTTTGAAAAATTTAAACCCAATCGGCAATGGCCGGAGCGGAGCCTACACACAACGGTCACAAACCTACGGGTCAAACTAACTGGGACACTAATGCGGTAAAACCAAGGTATGGACGGCAAAGATGGTTGGACCATATGAAAATATTTACCAGGTCCTTGTTCTCTACAAATAAGACTTATCCAATCCGCATGATTATTTCTTTTGGCTTTATCTAGAAGATCGAAGGATGGGATAAATGGAAACTTAATACCTGATCTAACACCTTCTTTTGCGATTAAATCAACACGGTCACCAAGTGGTACCCCACAGTGACCCGGAACCCAACAAAATTTAATAACTCCTCCAAGTTCGGAAATATTAAAATACTTTTCCTTAATTTCATAAATAATTGGATGGCAATTACATTCAAAGTTACTTCTCTGAAGCGACAAGAGAGAGCTAAGGCTGTCCGAAAATACTACAAACTCCCCCTTGGACTGCAACACGTTTTTCACAAACTCTAACGCTTTTTCAATTGCAAGAAGCTCGGCCGTGAAAATCGAAGCTTCTGGAGGTAATTTAAATTTCTGCTCAGTGATACCTTCTATAAGAAACCCGGCCCCTACGCCTTCATTAAATCCACGGAATTTGGCACCATCGGTAAAGATCAACCGATAACCGGGGTATAATTCTTTCGCGATACCTAGAAAAACGGAGTTCACAATGTTACCAGGTAACAGATGCAAATTCTGGCTTTTAAAGGTGTTAATATTGATGTCCAGTTTGATAAGATTAAGGTCGTATCTGAAATTAAAATAATTGGAGGGAGAAGATGGCACAAGAGCTGGACTATAACTATAATACATCCTAGTTCTTTTGAGCAAGAGCGGCATTTTTTGGGGAACAAATCTCCAATCACTACTTACCTGCATTATCTTACTTATAAACTGCGGATATTTGTAATTACAATACTTAAGTACAAATTTATCTGTTAAATAATTTCTTCTAATGTTCAGAGGAGCAATTTTGGTCTCCATTTGTAGACCGATGGTAGGGGACGACCTGACATTTCCCGTGATTAATCTTAAGCCAAGATTCTGTAATGAATCTAACTTTCTGAGCTGGAACTTCGAGGCTGATCCATAGAAAATCGCTCCATAATCCAATTTCGATCTAATAAAGCTTTTGTATAGCTGGCTTAATATGACCGGATCACTTCCCCACCATGAATTGCTTATAGCCTTTAAGGGGCTATACGATTTAATTACAAGTTCAACTAGTTTTTGAATGTGAAAAGTCCATGTTAGTTTAGGATCTAAAAACAATCCTAAATACCTAACATGCCTAGTGAATTTAATGAATTGGTTTTGAATTAGAACACGTATTTGTTCGTAGTCAAATGGTCTAAGTGAAAATACGGATACCGAGGATTTGGCAAGGGATATTTCAAAATGAATCTTCTCAAAGGAATTAAAGCAAATATCCATAGATGTTTGACTTGCCTGAAGACATTTAATAAGGCAGTTATGTTTAGAATATATTAAGAAGTCGTCCGCGTATGACAAAATTCGTGAGAAATTTGGTATTTGAATATTAAAGAGAGGTAATATATACAAATTAAAGAGAAGCGGACTCAAAACGGCACCTTGGGCAAGACCTTTATAAGTTGTGCGAACTTCAACCTGTTTGGATACGGGGTTAAGAATATGGAGGGATCTACATAAAAATAAACTACACAAAAGTTTAGCCATGGGAAAAGGAATATTAACTGCTATTAATTGATTGAAAAGAACGGGGATGGAAACATTATCGAATGCCCCCTGAATATCAAGGAATGTTGCCACCAAGAAGCCTTTTTCTTGGAAAGTAGAATAAACATCCCCCAAGAATGATGCTACATAATCTTGGGTACCCAAATGTGGGCGGAATCCAAACATTCCCTCCGGAAGTATCTTCTGTCTCTCAATCCACCACATCAGTCTGTTCTTAATTACAACCTCGAAAACTTTCCTAAAGCAGGAGGCCAAGGAAATCGGTCGAAATGATGACGCCTGGTTGAGAGATTTACCAGGTTTGGGAATCGGAATGACTAGAAAACGCGACCAGTCAGAAGGTATTAAACCAGACACCAATAAATTGTTATACATTTCTAATAGTATATTTTTGGCGTAATTACTTAAATTCTGTATAACTGAGTAAGTAATACCATCCAAACCCGGGGAACAATTTCGTTTCTTGTTTAAAGGAATAAAAACCTCTTCATACGTAATTGGACGGAGCAGAATATGAGATATCATAGGTGCAGTATTTCCTTCCCAGGCCAGCTCCTCCCTCATTGGAACATAAGGGGGAGAAACTGCGTTTGAAAAGTCAGTAAACCAACTGTCATTTTGAATCACTCGACCGTGAGAATGTGAATTTTTAAAACGCTTAGTTAGATTCCAAACTTCTTTTAAAGGAGTGTTTCTGTTAAACTTCCTACAAAAATCCCTCCAAGAGTTCCTTTTGGTTTTTTTTTGAGGAGTTTTCGCGTCTCCCCTGCAATTTTTCTATATGTAAGATAAGCTCCCATTGAGCCAACTGCCCTAAAAGTGCGCAAAGCATCATTTCGTTCTTTAACCTTAGCCTCGCATTCTCCATTCCACCAAGGAACAGCAGGTTTATTCCCTTTGTATATACAAGGATGCCTTAGGCATGGAGAACTGTAGCGCTGAAAGAACAGCATCATAAAATGTATAGTATTTGTCTAAGGAGTTACTCACAGAATTAATTATTACCAGATTTTGATCAACTAATTCACGAAATTTATTCCAGTTCTCTTCCATAAATTTCCAACGCAATATATTATTTTCAGATTGATATGGCTGTCGATAGGATGAAATTGAGTTGTTCGTATTTATAGTGATCATAATGGGGAGGAAGTGATCACTACCTAAAGACGTTAGTAGCACTTCCCATGTACAATCGAGCGACATTGAGGATGATGCTAGGGTTAAATCAACAGGGTTATCCACATGAAGGGGATTTCCAAGTTTGGTTTTGGAACCATCATTCAATAAGCACAGATCTGAATTAATGATGAGGTCAAGTACAGCTGCCCCTTTCGCATTATTACGGTCACAACCCCAGCACACATTCAGAGCGTTGAAATCTCCACCCACCAAAATGGGAATATTATTATAACCCTCCAACGCATCCAAGAATGTTGAGGAGTCTATAGAATGATTTGGGGGAGAGTAGTACGAAATAAATATTCCGGGAAATTGACCAATAGTAACAAGAACGCTGACTGCATTTGATTTGGTACTATTGTTACTAGTTGATAAATCGAGATTAATCACCTGGTACTTGATTCCGAACTTAATTAAAATGGCCGTACCCCCGTAGCCATCCTCTCTGTCGTCTCGAAAACAGTGATAATTGGGAATGTTAAAAGATCTGTTCTTGGATAGCCAAGTTTCTGAAAGTAGAACAATATCAATATCCTCCTGAGACAGAAAGATTTCTAGGTCACCTTTATTAGAAAAAATGCTGCGTGCATTCCACTGCAACACCCGGATCATGTCGAAAAGAGTGAGTTTAAAATGATCGCGAATTACCCTGTTTATATATCTATATTGCTACATATACATAAATATATAACCGCTAAACGTATACAATAAGTTAGTATATACTAAAAGAAATATATAATTAAATATAATATAAAATCGGAAAATTAATTGTTGGCTGAAATAGCCTTACCAGTTTTTTTGTTATTGGGAAGAGACTTTAACCCTTTAGAATTCACCACATTGGAGATTTTGGGATCCAAACCCTTTTTGCTTATGTTATTTGTATTACTTCTCAATATTGGTTGAATTGGTTTCGGCTCGTTGTTAGTTAAAGTTGTGCTGTTGGTTAGTTTGGACGAACTAGGTTGTCTATCTAACTTTTTTGGACTGGAATAATTTGTTTTTTTCCCTTCGTCAGAAGCCGCAAACGATACGGTACGTTTGGGACAGAAATCTGAGATAGGAATTAATTGCTTTGAATCAATGTATCCAGTCTTTCTTATCGGTTTGGGTTTAAATGAAGCGATAATATGAGATTCATTTTCGTGATTACTCTGCGAAATAGGCGGAAAATTATTTTCTTCAGATAAGAGAGAAAAACGGTTTCTTCTAACAGTATTGGAATAGAGATTTTCTTGTCGATATAGAGAAGGTATTTCTAATGAGGCCTCTTGAAAGCTGAGGTTATGTGACGCCATAAGTTCATTTATTTGAGTTTGCCTTCTTCTTTCTGGACACGAAGTATCGGTGGTTCTATGCTGATTTTTGCAAAACACACAAATTGGAGATGCACTAGTACAAGCTTCTTCCGAATGTTCTTTTCCTCCGCAGCGCAGACACCTGGAATTGCTCTTGCACTGTCTGGCTAGGTGACCATATCGGAGACATCGGTAACACTGACGCGTACGTCGAACAAATGGTTCACAAGGGAACCTGACGTTCCATAAAAAAACATGCGATGGTAAGGACTGGCCTTCAAACGAGATCAGTACAGAAGAACTTGGAAAATATTTAATTTCGCCCTCGACATTAGCTCGTCAATCGCTTAATGTTATTAACTACAAACAGGTAGGAGTCAATCATTTCCATGATTTGATCAACGGAATACTCGATATCCACTCCCTTAAGAACACCAAATCGTGAGACCAGATGTGCCGGAATAAAAGTTCTATACCCGCTCGTAAGAAAGCAAGAACAAGAAACTAAATTATTGGCGGAATGAGGTGACGACAATTGAATAATAACTCTATTCCGGCCTACCTTCTTAATTTCAATAATATCTTTCCATAAATTATTTATTTTTAATATTTCGGCGATTTTTAACGCACTAATGGCTAGTCTGATTGAGTCGGGTTGATAGGCTTTTTCAATAAAAACTTTAAAACCTTTATCACTATGAGTGGAATTTGTATCAGTAGGATAAAAGTTAGAAATGTAATTACGAGGTTCTGAAAGAGCCGAGTTGTTCGTGCTATTGTTATGACCAGCTTCATTATTTGTCTTATTAAGATTGCTGTTGCTATCATTATTGTTATCACTAGTTACGGATTCTTTAGACTTACTTAACTGAGCCGTCTGCGAGATGTTGCTTTCGCCGTCTTCATCGTTAATAATAGTTGTAAAATTACTTACCTCGGTGCACAGCGTACTGTTACCTGTTTCCCTTAACTTGATGGGGGGATCTTTCCCCCCATCCTCGTCCACGTCAATGTGCGGTGTTAACCACGTGCAACACCGAAAACTTGACGACCGAGCAGAAAGAAGAAAAAGAAAGGAAAGAGAGAGAAAAAAAAAAAAAGGTACTACGAATTCGTTGAAATAAGTAAACGGTTTTATCAACACGAACGCGATAGAACACACTTTCGTCAACAGTTAATAAACTTCAAAACCAAACACATTGATTTCACGCTTGAGACTTTTGGATATATGCGCTAATTTAATATTATCGATCCCTCACTTGTTTGACGTTTACTTTCTCTTCTATGTGGACTTTGTTTTTACGTATTTTCTCTCTGCACTTCCCAATGTCCCACGAACGACTAATGCGTGGTTACGAAAAAATAATTGTGTACATTTTCTTGGGGGAAAAAAATAGCCTCACCAATGACTCCGTGACAATGTTTTTGCTCAGACACTCTCAACTCTCAACGGTTAAAAACAATCTAAGAATTTCTTTTTACGTTAGCCGAAATTATCTCTTAAAACGGGTTCTTCAACTTCTTGAATTCGTTCTTTTTACTTTTTCCTAGAATACCCACAATCTACGCTTTTTCACAACTAAATAATTTTTCTGTTTTGGTCGATAGTACTTTTGAAAATTTTTTCAGTTTTCAATTAGCACGTTCTGTTATTTTTAAAATCCTACTTTATATAGTTCTTTGCATGCACCTTCAAGGTTTCTCAGAAATGTAAATAATTAATAATTGTACTTCTTTTTATAAACTGTTTTCGTTTTCGATTAAGTGAATTACGCTTTGTCAAATGAGATTATTTTTTAGTAATACTCCCTTTACGTAACCATTCTGATATATTTTTTATGCCCTCTATTAATTCTAGTCCAATTTTGCAGTATTGTTTCAAATACTTCTTTACAGTATCGCATACCACGATAAAGGCGGAAAAATAGTAGACCGATTCCAAACAAGCTTAGTAAACTACATAGAACAGTCACACAAGGAAGACTAGAGGAAAAGGTGGAAGACACGGCAGATAAATCGAATTAACGAAAACAGTAGTATACGATGTAGCGAAAATAAATAAGACAAAATTATTCACCGACTAGTTCGCATTTGTAGTACAGAAATATTAATTCCAGCAGAACCGGCGACAGAATATGGTAGCAACAAGATAAACGAAGTTATCCAACAGCGAGCAAATGAACCCAATTACACCGAAGTAACAACGTCGCCTTTCTCCTTCTAATTTGTGGCCATACTGTGGTACCTAGTTTATACGTTTATTACACGATTTTCCATTTCAGTGCGCAGTACTGATATTTCTCATCTGCGTCGTCTAACCCAATACAATGTACTTTCGTGTAATACAAATGTCTATTCACTTTCGACGCATTTAACGCCCAGTCGGTTCTTTTAATTCGGTTTTTGTTAATATTTCTTTAAAAATATTTTCAGAGTCCCCATTTTACCCGCATCAGATCATACACTCTAAGAGATGAAAAGTTATGTTTCACGTGTAATAATATTGTAATTTATTCGATCATTTTAGAAATTATAAAAAAAAGGAGGTTAAAATAGTTGAATTTAAATAGTTCTTTTCCCCTCGAAAGAAGATCTCTTCTATAATATCGAATTCATTCGATTCTTAAATTATAACCTCATTTTAAGTTAATCTCAAATGATTTTTCCGCCATTTTCCCGACGGTAGAAAATAGTCTTTTCC
This sequence comes from Icerya purchasi, assembly GCA_039619475.1. Classification (NCBI taxonomy): domain Eukaryota; kingdom Metazoa; phylum Arthropoda; class Insecta; order Hemiptera; family Monophlebidae; genus Icerya; species Icerya purchasi. The sequence goes on from CM077115.1 coordinate 105,170,263, forward strand.
GCGATTGGTACAAGTGCATGCATTAAACGGGGATAACTGCACTACTGCGTTAGAGTGCACTACTCGCAATGTACCCCAGTTCAGTATGTGACGCTATGCAAATATTTGCGAGGATTCGTTTCTCGAAGAAGTCAGTCGAACATTCGTTCTACGATGAAACTGTCGTTTTTGGGATGGCAATTTTCTCGAAATCTTCAAGCCGTATGTAATTAAAAGTAATTTTTATGCGGCGTACATGCAGTCTTTCGGAAGAAGAACACCATTGACGGTGTTTTACAAATTTTATCCTACTGGTCGACAATAGCGAGATAAGGAGAAGGATTCTGCCGAATGATCGAGACTTCCTCCGTATAAAGTCGAAATACTACGAAACTACTTTGAAATATATGACACTGTCCGATACGTTACATATTTTACTTGTAACGCATTTAGTATCCGTTGCAACCCCATCTAGACATAAGCTTTTGGTCATCTTCTAAGTTCAAATTGTTAAGAGCCGTGTGGGCGCATTATCCATGAAAGGCATCCTTAAAAACCCCATATATTGTAGTGAAAAATTGCGCGCGAAAATGTTTTTCACATGAGATGTTCTATCTCTGATCCTTATACGAAATCTATTCTACAAAAATAAAATTCAGTTAAATCGGCCTAGCTGTTTTAGCACGACGTCTCCTGAACATGCAAAATATGTCTCCATATACGCGGCGACGTATTTTCTAAATAGGCCAAAACTGGCAGCCAGTTTTTCTTTTCGATTTGACGGCAGAAACATACACCTTTCTCCCAATATGAATAACCCAGCGGTATCTCGGAGACATGCGTAAGTAATGCTTTTTGTTTCTACGGAAATTAATTTTTTTTTTTTTTAGCACATGAAAAAGGGGTTTGAATAAAGGCCGGTACAAGTATAATGAAAACCTAATCAGTTCCCAACAGTTGGAAATTTAATTCGAAATTTATCGCTAGTCCAGAAACAATGATGGTTTTATCGCAAAATGAGATAAAAATTTCCGAATTGAGCTAATATTTCAGTGCGCCAAAATCAGAACTGTTTGCCGATAAGCTGACTTTGGAGAGCTGCTACAAATGATACTTTTAAAACATCGGGAAAAAAATTATTGTATAAGATTCTCTACTTATTTACCCCTAACGAATAAATTTTATTTCATTGTTCTACGGCAATTTTCACGAAACAGGCTTATCCGCTGGCTATATTAGCGAAATGCCCCATGGTGCGTCGGCCTAACAGGAAATTCTCGTGAGACCAGACCAGGGTGGTGATGATTTTAATTTTTAAGATCTAATAAATGCAACAGAAGACCGTCTAACATGCGATTATCCCTTAATAATCATTAAAGCTCGCATTTGACGCGCAAAACAAAGAAAGATCGCCGAATCATTTTACGTTAGAGATAACTTTGAAAATGTTGACAATTGTGCACATTTCAATCCGGTTATGCTTGAAAATCATTCGAAGCACCTACACTCGCATAAAGAATCAGCTTGCTCATTATCATCGCGATTCGAAACGAACGATTTAAAAATATTTATTTTTCTATTATTTGCAATTTTTCTTTTTACTTCTTCGTTTCTTTTTTTCTTCTCTTCAACCATTTCTTCAGAATAATTTTAGCACAGCAGTCACGTGTAGTAGAAATTCATTTCTTTAACGCTTAGTTTCTCTTAGTTCCGCATAAACATTCGCAATTAATCAAACAGAAAACTTTTACCTTTAATTACTGTAAATAGCAAAAACTTTTTTGGTTAATAAATAATTTTAACAAATTCTCATATTCTATCCATTACCGGAAAAGTACAACTTGCAAACTTTCAAAAATGTGTCATTTAATAAGTTAACTGGCTGTTCTTAAATATTTAATATTATTATTATTATCACTATCATAATTGTTGTTATCATTATTGTTTTTCCGATTTTATGTAAATGCATATGAAGCGATTTCGAATTACGTTGTAAATTTCGATCATTTTATACAAAGTATAGAAGAGAAAAAAATGTAAGCAAGAGAGATCAAGAGGCACAGCTCCTTGCGAGGCCAAAATGGCCGAGTTATATACGTATATAAATATATAAACACATATATATTTATATATATATATATATAATAACGGTTTGACATCGGTTTACGGTGAAGGTCATACTTGAAAGGTAAGTTATGCGCGAAAGACTTTGAAAGTAGAACGAAAAAGATGGTGAGCCTTAGAAATAAGTAATCGAATCAATCATGAACTGTTCGAGAAGATAATGACGAAAAATGACTGCAAAGAGACACCAGACTAAGCCGGTGTTGTTAATAATAAAAAAAAAAAAAAAAAAGGTCTGTAAATCGTAAATTCATCGAATTCGCTTTTTTACTTTAATTTTTTTCCAGAATCATTTTTTATTGCATTGTAGCGCGTTTGTGAACTTGTAAATTAATTAAAAAGCCAACAAGCTCTTTTATTAAGTTAATTTTCGAACGATTTTATAATGAAGCGATTATAAATTTAAATTTTCCACGGCCATTCCATCTTCGGTTAGGTCGTCAGATCATTAAAAGTTAAGAGGAGAGGTGTTACCATCATCGTCGGCCTCGTTATATCATTATATAGACCTTCCTTCTTCCTTTTCCGTTTTTTTCGTTGTTTATTTTTTAATTTTTATTGTTTTCTTTTCAGTTCTTAAAGATCACAATGTTTTCACTGTTGCTTTAAATAAAAAAGGACCTAACACAGATCGTATAAAATTTGGAAACCTTCGATGGTACGTTTGGTTTAAGTTTTTGCAGATTTCTTTTACTCGGACATAAAATCTACAGTTTAAACAAAGCAAACGAATAAGAAACTAAATGGTTTTTTCCATCTTCTATTTGTACTGGTCTATGTCTGCCACTTGTACCCATCATTATTCCGAAAAGTAGGATAACCAAGAATGGAAATGGGAAGAAAGTAGAGAACCTAAAACAGCAAAAAAAGGAATTGTAAGGACAGAAGAGTAGTACGGAAAAAACTATCACTTATAGGAGTGGTAGGGCAAGAAAAGAAAGGGAAAAAAGAAGTAAAAGAAGATTATGATTAGGTAATCATCAACTAGCTCAAGCGAGTGCCAAAAATAATAGCGCAATTTTATCAATGAGATAATATCAATGAAGGAAATAATATTACTCGATAGAAGGTAGATCCTATTTGGGTTAGCGCATTTTGATTAAGCGTCTATGCCTATTTATTCCTCTTCATTTCTTTCTTCGTACTTCTATACTTCATGAATGCCAACTTCTAGTTTTGGGTCTTCCTACTTCCTTTAACGATGCCTATATTCTTTCCTTCCCATTGCCTTCAGTTATTCCATTGCTGCTGTCCTTTGTCTTTTCCATTTCTGACCGCTTGGCTATTTAGTTATAACTCTTAATTTTTCATGTTGTTGGGTCAAGGCCACTGGCGCGCTCAGGGTAGGGAAAAAAAAAAAAAAAACCTTCATGAATGGCGATTTACTTCTAATAGAACACCAATTTTATCCTTGATTTTCGTTCGCCTTCGTCAATTTTCGACTTTTATTTATAGTCACGATGAACTTCCTTATTTTTCTTTCATTTTTTCTAATTATCTTCATCCTATTAATTGTCTTTTATTAATCGTTCTGTTCTAAATCTGTTCCTCAACATGCCGCCAAAGTTAAATTCTCCGATGCTTTAGCTTCTCTATTTCCTACACACACGTACGCGCGCGCGCGCACACACACACACACACACACCACTATCTATTATCTATACTGACGGTTCCAAAGGGCCAAGCGGAGTTAGTTCTGTCTTTTTTTGTACTGTACTGCTTTGAATTATTCGTAATCTATTAGCCTCAATACTTTTGTTCAATTTTCTATGCAGAATCTATTGCAATTCTTCTCGATTTTCTCTTTGTTTCCTCATCACACTGGTCTTCCATAAAGTGCTCGTAATTTCGGATTTTAAAAGCGTTCTACAAGCTGTCACATCTCCTCTTCCTGCCCCCTCTTACGATTACATACTACTGCTCATACGCTCCTTCATTCGTGATTATTTCCTCCTCCGCTCGATCAAATCGATTTTTTACGAATTTCTAGTCGTTTAAATGAGATAGCGGATATTCGTTAACCGATTCCTCCATTCATGGTGGTAGATTTTTGAGCGCATTTTTCATAATATTACTCTTCTTTCCTTAAATGACTCATTGCAGACAATGGTTCAAATTCTATTCTTCTTAAACCGGGCTCTTTCTCACCTTTGTTTTCATCATAGTGTTTCCTACAACATGTTTTCATCTGCTTCTACTCCATTTCATCCTATTTATCCCCTTCCACATACGTTCCTTATTTTGTTAAATATTCGGCCTTTTCTGCTCAGTAGTCGTTCTTCTGACCTTCTCCATCAGCACACTTGGTATTCTCTTGTTAGTAGTACTTCTTATATTCCCTTAGTTCCTTCTGCTTCTGTTATTCTTGCCCTTGATTTTTTTTTTTTCTTTTCTATCCGTAAACGTTTAAAAATACAATCTTATTTTCTCCTTCTTCCGCTTTTCTTGATCTAATGTCCTTATCTGGCTTCTTTACCAGTGCAAAACCTGAGTTCGCCGTGTTTTTTTGTTCACACTAGTGTGCACATTAGTAAGGCTATGTGCCCTCTGACGTAACTTAGCTACTTATCCTTCGAGTAAAACCAAAAATAGTTCAGGCTCAAACCGCAGTGTCTAAACACTAAGCTTTGAGGTTAATTTATTTTCCTTAAAAGGAGACCTCTGTTGCGCTTCGGTTCGCTTCAAAAGACGGACAAATTAAAACGGTTACAATTAAAAATACGAATATCGTAAATTATACTGTTCGCAAATTTAGAAAAATTATACGATTTAACGTGTTCTCCGTTATAGTCGAATATAAAATTGAATTTATTAGTGTATACGTAAATGAAATTAACTACAGATACGTTATGATATAACGATAAATTCAACATATAAATAATTACGATAATACATAAAATGAACAGATTAAACGATTTTAAAAGAAAGATAAGTGAAGAATAATTACAATACGATAAGTTATTAAATTACGCCGAATTTTCGAAATTAACTCAGATTATGTACACTTATCGGTGATATACTTTTTAAAATTGTTCAATCTCTCGTTTTATTAATATTAGTGTAATTATTATATTTCGAATTCACCGATATGTTGTACCATATTATTATTTCAGCTTTAGATTTTTGTTTCTACCGTTTTGAATGACATCGTTATATTTGACCGCGCTTGAATTACTCGGAAATGTATTAATCTTTTTCTATTGTTTATGGTTTCATATTTGCAGTAGAATGTAACAAAATCAACATTAATTTCAATTAAAAATCTCGTCGTTAATGCGAGAGAAAAAAAAAAAGGTTTTTTTTCTTTGTCAGACAGTAGTTCTAGCTGGTATTTCCCTTTTATTTTCGATTCGTCGATTCCGGAATGCGCTGCAAGTAGAATTCTATCGCAAAGTTATTTCGAATTCGCTGAAGAATACGTCAGAAACTGAAAAGAGTTCCCTGGTTATTTCGACTTCTTTGCATATCGTTAAGACTGCAAAGGCGTACACGAGAAAATTTGATTATATGTAGCTAATATGTACTATTAGAAGAATACGCGGCAAGAGTTGATTTTTTCTGTATCAATTTATAATACAAACTTGTTCAACGGCTCCTTCACCGAAGGTTGAGAATAAAACGTGGACGAAAATAACCAGCAACCACCTCGCCTGCGAATCTTTCAAATGCAACGCCGACACGTAAGTCAGCTCGAAGCAGGGGTTATTCGTTGAAAATGTAGATATCGTTCACTTCGGTAGACGTGTAAATTATTTCCAAAAAAAAACCCCAAAAAAAACAACAAAAAACACATCAAATATAGAGAAATAAACCGTGTCTTCTATTATACGGTGTTTATTATATTACGCTCTAGCATTTCTTTCCGAAAGAGTCGAAGACATCGCGATTGCCGGAAATATCCTGGAAAACTAAACGGTTTCAAAGAAATAACAAAATACAGCAGCAGTATTTCGTTGATAAAGCGCTCATAATTTAATTTCGATTAATAAAATTGCCTTTGACGACCGATATATCAGACCATTGGTATATTAGCAAATAATTATTTTTAGTTCAAATTTTGCTTTATAAAATCTGTTATAATCGGTATAATTAGTTTGAAACCATCACACTTTGACGCTGTTGATGAATGCCGGGGGGTCGGCAAGGAGCGATCCATATCGCATAATGGTTTCGATGATGTTGCATACACGCGTACATCTCTATTGAACCTATATATATATATATATATATATATATGTATAGATCCGATGGATACTCAGTACACCAGCGTTGTTGATGCAGCGTGTACGGGTGTCTCGGGTATTGGACGTATCAAACCGTTTATGTAGAGGTAATAATATCTAGAAGGATTTCACGAGGATGATCCCTATCACATAGCGGAATTGATGGTGGGAACTACAGCACCGGATATGTATCCGCAACAACTCGGACCGACTGATGACAGACTCAGTAACTTTTGACCCTGAAATGCGGAGTGCTAAAAATAAGTATTACCGGTTCACGTGGTTCCGCAAAACAGGTAAAATCTTGATTAGGGAGAACACAGCCTATTCGGGGTTCTCTAAGCGCTTTTCTTAACGAATGAATGGCGGTACATTCAGCTAGAGTGGGGAAGTCTCATGTCGGAATTGGAACCGCTCTATCGATTTCTCTCTATGGACACAATTTTCTGCGTAACTGTGTTAACTATTTCACAGTTTCCCTCTCCTTTCATTCTAACGTATTAGGGGCTGTTACTATTCTTTTTTCTTTTTTTATTTTTCTCGCCAACTTTATTATTCTTCTTATTACACTTTCTTAACATTATTTCAGTACGAATCGCAGACAACGAGCTGAAAACCCGGTTCTTCTTTGCTCTTTCTGTTTCTACAACGGAATTACATGAACCGGGAAGTGCATAATGCCCTCCTCCTTCTAATATACAATAGCGATAAGTTCACGACGTATGTACAACATTAATTAAATTCGGTTGTAAAAACACAAAATCCCATACATATATGTATATATTGAAACGTAAGATACGATTGCATCCTGACACCGGTTCTTTCTCGAGTTTGAGATACTTTGTACTACTCTAATAAATGTGGAGGAGCAGACGAGGTGACGATGGATTCTTAAAGATAAAAGTTCAAGAATTCTCGAAAAAGGGAAATTTTCATTTTTATTTCAGTCGGGCGTAAATTTCTCGCCACCAGCCAGTGAGAACACCTGCAGACCAACAAAGAATATTAAATAAAGTTATCGCGCGTATTTGATTTCTGCAGTTAATTCACTTTTTCCCTGCTTCATTCAATCTCCAAGCCAGCTATAATTATCATCCATGATAAGGATGACAACATTTTAATGCAAAACTGATCGTATTCTAAAATATAAAAAAGATTTAAACAAAAGAAAAAAAAAACAACCTTTTCATTGCTACCTATCAATAATAAAAACAGAAACTATTCCTATTAGCGAATTAATCCACCTCGGAACTTTTCTCCGTACACACTTGAAATAACTAACTAATTTTCTTTTAGTTTTAATTTTACGTTTATTTTTGTGTTTCATTTTTCAATTTTTCGTTTTATTATTTTAATCATTCGTAGGGGGGGGGGGCGACGCATATGTGTACTTTTTTTGATGATGACGTTCAAAAAAAAAAACGAACGCAGAGGCGAATATTAATGAAGTCTGCAACAATTAATGACAACGGTATTACGGAGAGACGTCTGGTGGAAAATAATGGCCATCCGTCACCGAACGAAGATAAGAGAAAAAGAAAATAGCGTGAAATGCACAATAATCGGCTGATAAAAGATGCCGTCGCAAAAACACTGTAACGTATTTATTGTTGGGGAGGGAGGGATGGTTGGAAAAAGAACGAAGAGGACAGATAATGAAGTTGACGAACGATAATCTGAGCGACTGATCGATATGGTGTGTATAATAGCATAAAGGGGACTGTAAAATCCGGCCTACCTAATGCCGTTGTTATTAATGTATGTTGAGTAGAACAAAAAAGAAGTACGTGCCAATGTGTGTATATTAATTGGTTACGCATAAATTAGAATATTTAATGAGACTGCTTGAGGGGGTAAAAAATTCTAATTGGCATTTTGCTTATACCTCTCTGTTCGCGATGTGAGTCTGACAAACACTTGCGAAATTTCTCTCTGAATATAACGAACTTGCCAACATCGCCCATGTCGAACTTCCAAATTTATATCGGCCGGTAAACAACGGTAAACTCTTCCCGCCGTTATTCAACTTCCATCCTCTACACATTTTCTGATAATCTCGAAGTCTGCTAAAATCTAAAAAGACACAGGCTCGCCTCGCGCAAGTGTTTTCATTAAAAAATTTTTAATCGTCGCATGTTTTTTTTTGTTTTTTTTCCGATATATATTTATAATATTATCAATAATCGAATTTTTTCGTAAGACGATTATGCAAGTTAGCATTATACACCGTATCGTATGCGTTTTGCTTTTTTTCTTTTTTTAGCTATCGATCCTCTATTTACGGTTCAAAATTAAAATATACTCGAAATACCGGCGTATTTCCTTTTTTTTTTTTTTTTTTTTTTTTTAATTTCATTTTTTCTCTTTTATATTTTTAACCGTGCGATACATTTAATGGGGAAATAAAAGTAGCCGGAGAAATCAAACCCTTTTCTCTTCTTTTCTTTCAGGGCTCGTCAATCAAAATTACCTGGAAACGCATTCGATTGTGACGCTGACCATATTTTCTTCGAGCGTACATCTTCTGAAAGATATGTTCTATACTCAGATTTACTATCCCTTAATATCCCCACGCCGTACTGTGTGCATTCTCTATTCTCGCTTTTCCCTCACTGTCATCCCGCTCTTGCTAAATTTTTGTCTTTAATCCGCGACCGTATAAACATTTAAGTAAGTCCTTCATCCCCTTCTTATCTTAGTATTCCGATTCCTCCGCCGCCTATCCCTGATGCAATGTAGGTCTCTTTGTTCGGATGGTGGCCATCCGATAGTGATACTAGATCAAGGTGGTGTGTATCGTACTGGGTCAGTATGAACTCTGCGCTGATCACGCTGGTCTCCTCCAATGTAGAGTTGCTTTCTTTCTTCTCCTTATAATATTTTGTATGCTTGTCGTCTGTAGTTGCCCTTTGAATTAAACAATCACTTTGCTTTTCTGGACGGGAATTGCCGTAGTGGGAAATAGCGATTTCTTGTTTTTCTTTTCATCGGGCACTCACTGCTTTGCATATTGTTTTGATGAGGATCTTTTTGTTGTCGCTACCGAGCAATCGCAATCATGGATAACTACTTCATGCTGATTACATCGCATTTTTTTTTTTATATAGATAATATATGTCATAAACAGGTAAAACGGCCAGCAAGACATGAAAGACTTTCCTCCAGGGGACATTCCTCATATTCTTTCTCTATACATTTATTCCCTTCGGACTGCTAGTTGTACAAGTATCGGATCTCTTTTGACTCCTTTGTTATTTCCTCATAGTAGTTCTGACCGTCTCCTTCTTCCCTGAATAGCGACCTCATTTTTCTTTTGTCCTACGTTCTTCTTTCTTGATGGGTAATCGTTACTAACAAGCCCAACAAATTATATATAAAAAAAAAAAAAAAAAAAGTGACCTGGAAACAATTAGAAGGAAAAAGGAGTCGGTTATATTTTAGTACCGTACTTTTTTTTTTAATCAATCAATATAACGAGAGAATAAGGTGTGGGAAAGGGAAAGAAGACGGGATGAGAAGTAGGAAGCGCGAGTTTTTCAGTAAATAGGAATGCAAAGCAGAGCGCTCTCGCATTGAGACGGTCGAACATTCAGCGAGCACACGATTGGCGTCTCGAACAAGTCTGCATCGTTTGAACGGTGAGAATAGTGTGAGGAGGAAGCCGACGGAAACGAGAAGAGAAGGTAATCGTAATAAAGCTCTGGCGAGACAACAACAGACAGAACGGCGAAATGAACCAAAACAAAGGAACCATCATGGATTAGAAGGAAGAGTATCAACGGCCAGATGAAGTAAAATTAGAAAAAAAGCGGATGTCTGGAATGGAGGCGCAAAGCGTTAGAGCGAGTGAGAGTTTTCGAAAACATAATTGTAATAGTATGTTCGTAAAATTACTAGGCTCGTGACAGCGCGCGTACTATTAGAAGATCATCAAATGATGGAAAGGGATTACTCAGCCAACTGGCTATTTACGCGTCGGCCGAGGTGTACGAAGCTGCAAGTGACGACTTTACTTCATCTGCCACTGTTCCGCCTTGAACATTGATTGTTGCGCATAAAGTATTTCGGCGCGAGTGCGGCGACACTTTGAAACAAGTAAAGACGTCTGCATTTTGAAGAATTGAAGAGTACTGCAATGCACGTTATCCATCTACTAGTTGAGCGCAGCCGGACTTTTCATCGATTAAGCGCAACTGCGTAGACGTTGGCGCAGTATTCACGATCGAAACTTAACTGAATAACTCCTAAATTCACTGTTACACTTGACAATTAAGAGTAGCCTGCGAACGATTTTTTTTATAAATCCATCGAAATGCTCGTTTATCGTTAATAAGCGAGAGCGTGTATGCTACGTCGTCATGTCGAATTTAATTCGAAGACTTTCTCAGCTCATCTCTATTCTATCGCAAGAATCGGATGAAACGTAGGGGATCGTGTTTTAAGGGAAAAGGGTAGAAAAGAAAGAAGTTTAAAACCGGATCACCGATTTATATAACACCGGGTAATATAAGTTTTTTTTTGTTTTTTTTTTTTTCCGGTTGAATTATTAAACGGGCAATTCTATTTTAAATGAAATCGAAAAACCCTACGTGATTAGAAGAATTTTGTGCAATACGGTATACTATGAGGGACCCTGCTCGATATAAGCGATACACAAAGGAATGATGATGGTGTGGAACTGAGATAATGTACACTTCAGGAGGGGGGTCGGTCTCGCGGGGATCTGAATTATTGGGCCAGCCCATTCTCATCCGTCTTCTTCACCGCAGATCACTTGTACTAAATTCACTTTTACACATTAGATGTATGGGCGCTGGGATAACGACTTTACTTAGTAGAGACTATAGCCAAACGCTCTAATAATTAGGCAACCGCGCGTATGTAGAAAGAACATACTTTACGACCTATTTTATTTCTAAGAAGCGCGAGGTGATTCCAGGTAACCCGGGAAAGCCGAATTTGTTTTAGGTTTCACAGTTTGTTTAACAGTGCGTGCGGTGTGTGTGTGTGTGTGTGTGTGTGTATAAAAGGAGCTAGGATGAGCGAGAGAAGACGTATCACTAAAAATATTCATCGACTGCCAGCGGTAGAAGGAAGCTGCGGCGGCCGCGACTGAACCGTAACGCGTACGTATGTAAACAAATTAAACTAGGGGAGAAAAAGAAACGAGCTGAAGGAAAATAAATGAGCGGCCGAGCGAAGAACGCGCGATGATACACGTAGAAAAGTTTACATATTAGCAGTGCGGTTTTAGCAGCGTCCGGGTGATTAATCGTTCGCTTCGGTCGACATAGTTTAAGTTCAGCTTAAAAAGAGTCACGACTGCCGGAATAGGTTCGCCAAGTTATACACATAAACTGTTTTCAATGTCTAGCTGCTGGAAAAATGTCTGCAGCCCCGGCAGAATGGGGGGCCAGCTTTGCGCTTTGACCAAAAGTGCCCAGGATCTTCAGAGGGCGACCGGCGGATTAGCGGCATCCGGCTTTGCAAAGCCGAGACTAAATACGGGCTGGATTTCGCGTTTAAAATTTTAAACCATTTTCGACCTATCCGTAACGACCGTGACCATCCCCTCTCGCGATCCGTCTGCATAATCCAATTACCCCGTGGGCAGCGTTAATAGCGCACATAGCTACTTCGAATTCCTGTTGTCCAGGCTGTTTCCAGAATGCTCGCCTAACGTTATTACATCTATTTACATCGTTTACACGTGTCTCTGCATAAACGCCGCAGCTTCGGCTTACTTTTATAACGTCTCGTTCGAGAATAGTAGTAATTACTGTGGACCAGGTACACGGCAATTCCAGACTGCAAAAGTCCGGCCGGAACCGCTTCGTTTATATATTTATTTACTACTATTGTTTTTTTCCTTTTTTTTCCTGTTAGAGTGAAGAGACCCGGGGGGATCGGTAAAAGGGAAAAATCAACTTTCTTCCAATTTTCAGAAAACTAGCAGTTTTTTTTTTTTTTTTTAATATTTAGTTTTTAAACAAAAAGAAAATATAAAGCGAAGAGAGCTTCCGATTCAATTAGAGTGTTCAATCAATAATAGATAAAATTAATGTGTGTTTTAACCCGCAAGAAACATTTACAAATCTAATTACGCGACACAGTACTGAAACTACGTTCAATTCGGTGCAAATAAAATCTCTGCAAGAGATTTACAGCAGTAGTCAACTGTCTTTTTATCGTAAATACCGAAAATCGGCAATCCAATTACATCGTCAAGGCTATGTATTTCCGAAACGGTCATCTTCTCAAACCGTTCAATCATCCCTGAACACACTCAATCGTCAATCTATTCTTCCCTATTAAAACTCGATAATATCTCTACTGCGCCATCCTCCACCACGTTGAGCTTAGTACACTGTGAATCTTAACTTCGCAATTCCCGATGCCCTGCAAAGGCTATGGCACTCACTTTACTTTACTTTACTTATAGTGCTGCTTATATTCTTTCATTTCCTTCTGCATTTGTTTTTTTTTTTTTTTTTTTTTTTTTTAATTCTCTACCCGCCTTTTCTTATATGCGCCGCCGCTTGTTATACGGAGGTCACTTTTATATGTTCGGCCAAACTACTCGTTCTAACGAAGGCTAGAATCCTTGTGACATCGGTTGTAGTATTAGCCAGACAATCCTGTATGTTACTGGGTAAACCATGTTGCGGAACGTGGCGAACTTTGGCCACGTGAGAAGTGTGTGTGTGTGGAACTGTCAATATACCAGCCTGGTCGCAGAAGAAGCACATAGTGGGGGACGAAGGTTTGCTAATTATGCGACTGTGCGAGACGGTGACGTGACCGATTCGCAGCCGGCTAAGAATCTTAAAATCGTTCTAGGATATTCCTTCCGATGGCCGCCACGGTTTGACTGTGTGGGCTTAATGTTTTTTTAAGAACGTTGCAGTAGTTGTCCATTCTGTTTTCCCCGCTGTGGTTCTCGCACTTCCTTAGAAAAATATGCATCATCGAGGACGGTAGGTCCACGTCCTCTGGCACTGGCGAGAGCAACGTCGAGCGCGCTTCCACATCGACATTGCCAGGCATCACGATGTGTCCAGGGACCCAAATGAACGTCACCCGAGACTGTTTGTTTAGTTTAACTGTCTTAGATAGGGTGTATCTTCAATATTAGCGGATTGGCTACATTTTCGGTTTTCCAGCATACATGACGCCTGTTGGGAATCGCTGACTATAAGAACTTTTATGGCTTTGTTGTGATCCGTGACTAAAAGTGATGGAGACAGTAAGAAATTTCGTGCAATTCTGCATTCAACGCATCACAGGCATCGTTAAGTCTGGCTTGATGTGAGATGCCCTGCCCTACGAAGGCGCAGGATGCCGGTAGCGGCTTCGCTCTTTGCTTCCGCTCCATCAGTGTAATATACTAAGTGGTCCACATATTTGCTAATTGCTCTGGCTACCATTTCGGCTGTACACAGCGAATTTTTTGTCGTTGAGTTCGATTTCAGCGATGTGTCGATGTTCATTTGTTTGGAACTCCAAGGGGGAATCAGATTCATCTAGGTATTAGCCTCTCTAGGAACGAGATCCCATGTCATTGCGAGGCAGCCATTACCTCGGGGCGGGGGTCGCCTAAGAATCAAAGTGACAAGGAAGTTTTGTGTGTAGCTAAGGTAGCGGTACATGTTTCGCAGTATGAAATAGTTTCGGTAGTAAGAGAGAGGGGGCAGTCGGCTTGTTATTCCTGCTCTCCCTTGAATTATTTGTATCCTCTATTCTTAAAAACATTTAAGAATTTAAATTTATTTTCTTCTTCTCCCCATCTATTCGGCTAATGTTCTAGTATGTAAAAGGGAAAAAAAAAAGAACTCTTCTTCGCTAGGAAACCATTCATGATCCGCTGCCGTCATAACATGCTTGGTCGTTGAAATATTAATTTTTCCGTCGTGCACTATACCAGTACCATATTCTCTCGATAAAATTGTCGCTTTTTTTCCACTCTAATCGGCTTATTCAGAGTATGCGACAAAAATAAAGTTCTGGTCCGGTTTTTTATTTTCGTTATATTTATTAATTTATTTAATCTTAACTGAGTACCATCGCAACGTATCTAAGAAACTGTTCCTATTTTTTTAAAACACCACTTGCTTTTGTCGTTCAGAATATTTTTTATATATTTTTTTGGATTCCGTACATATATATATATATATATATATAATGTACGGAATCTTAATAGGATTGTTCAGAAACGACACAAATATCGAATAATAAAAATCAATAACTCACGAACGGTTTGACATATACAATTCCAAAATTAAAACATAAATTACAATTAAAATTCTCCTTAAAACCATATCTATAACTTCAAGATGGTCGATTACTGTTTGCGGAAAAACCCCCAAAAAACCGTCAATAATATATAACGTGGATTTTAAAACGAGCTCAAAAGTCACTCCCTTAAAAACACATAATTCACCACCAGCTAACCTTTAAAAAATTTATCTCATTCGAATTAGCGAGAAAGATTAACTTAATAATCTGTATTACATAAAGCGCGGATCGAGGTGGGGATAATAACCTAAAACCAATTTTTTTGCATTTTTTTCTTCTCCGCTTCATCTAAAATGAAGGCAACGGCTTTCGCAATGAAGATGTGAAGAAAAACTAGCGCCTCGCTGTAGGAAGACTAAATAGATAATTACGTTCAAAGTGTTGATGGAGAACGTCATCTATAGTGTTGATGGGGAGGAAAGAAGACGTTCCATCATAAATGAACAGAGAAACGTAAATATACAAGGAGAAAAAAGTAGATAGAGAGGTGTTTAGTAATAGTTTGAAAGGCGATAAAAAAATAGCGATGGAAGTAATATAGAAAAAAACCCACAAAAATGAACCAATCGCGAAATCGACCCTGTCGGTAGTCGTCAAAAAAGTCGATGTACAAGTAGTATACCAGTCGTCACCGGATCAATTCAACGCAGATCGTGTGATTTTTTTCCAAGTTATTAGGATTATCAGAGACATGAGAAATGAGCGCGATACGTAATTTTTCCAGCCTCCAGGATTGTACCGGTTGCGGAGGAGTGTTAAATAGGGGGAGCACTTTCCGTTCAAAATAATCACGTTTTCGTGTGTTAAAGAACGCAATTTTTTTTTTTTTTTTTTTTTTTTTTAAATTTGGACCATATAATTTACATCCAAATATTGCTACCGATTGTATAAAGTAATAAAGTGCATACACGTTTTATTGTATTAACGAAAGCGCTATAGGATGATTCGATCAAAGAGGATGTAGATAATTTGAATAAATGGGTACATGATAGGAGAGATTATGTATAAATATAAAAAAATCAAAAGTATTACTCATTCGATACACTTCTAAACATAAGATACACGATAACGATTGCCTTCATGAGTTTCATGTAAATAACAATACCCATTTATGTTTTTGTCCACCGTTATAGAACGTAAATGACTTTAAATATCCATATATATGTATATATATATATATATTGATAAATCCTTTAACTGGAAAAAACACATCCAAAGTTTAAACTCGAAAATAAGACAGGCAATTCCAGCTTTATATAAAATAAAGGAGGTATTATCGAACACTATGTATATTCTATAATTCACTAATAATATACAGATGCATATTACGCGATATGCTATGTATTGTAATATGTATATATACTCTTAATTAAATATTATGTTAGGTTTATTAGTATTGTTATTTATGGAATACGTTAAAATAGTTGTAATTTTTATCTTTGTTTAATAAACGTTGATAAGAGTGTTGGGCACTCACACAACGGGCATTTGTAAGACCCACAGCTTATTTTTAAAATTAAAAAAAAAAAAAAAAGTAAGGAATAAATTCTAAATGTTAAATGTAAACGAATATACGTGTAATCTTATTGAAAAATTAACAAACGGGACGTGTATATAATTCTGTTTTGGTTTTTCTTCTTTTTTTGCTTTAATAATAACTAGGAAAATTTTCATCCGAAATAACGTCAAAAAGTGTTTCCTATCCTTACCTTAATCAGAAAGTTTCGGTTGACTTCAATGATTCCGGCTAACTGGATGACTGGCTGGTTAATCTTGACGCACAGTAAATATTTGGTTACCTGAAATAGAAAGTAACATAAAAAGTGATGAAAATAAGATAGATAATATCGTTAATGAAAAAACGGGTATATGTAATTGAAACGTTAAAAGAAACCAGGATACGATGTGGATCTCACTTATATGAATCGCACATTAAAAACAAAAAAAAACAAAAAAAACACGGGGGGGGGGGTACATAGAAAAACCATACAAAGCACACAGTTGACGAATGATATCGTCGCAAATAACTATACGAACCTAAAAGGATAATGGTCAAACAAAAGAGGGAATTCCAAGAACCGTAATATATTATAGTTAGGTTATAAACTACGGATTGAGGAAAAGAAGCAGAAGAATCGGGAAAAATGGATTCAAATGCTACGATGTATCGTTGAATTGATTTCGCGCATAACTTCACATAGATGGATTTTCGAAATTCGTGCCGCTTTGGTGGAGGGTGAAAAGAAAAGTGAACAACCCTTAAAATTTAGTTAACAAGACGTGCTGGAAAAACAGATGTAATGAAAAACGGTTAACCAATAAAACTTAGGACAGGCACAGTAGTGGAGAAAAATATTAGCGTGTTAAATTACACTACCATAGATTGATTAGATAAAACCAATTCGGTTTTGCGGGGTTTTTTTAGAAGTATTATAGTTAAAGGATACATTTGTTTTTCCATCGACATTCCTAAAACACTACTCCGCCGTTTTTATTTTTATTCTGCCATTATGGTTTTAAGAATTTCTTCAAGCAGCCATTAGTAAAACTAATATTAGACATTTTATTTCCTGTGGGATATGAAGTCCGAATCCTTAAGAAAAAATATCTAAGTAATCAGCTCTGGGTTTTTCTTGTTTATTTTTTTTTTTTTTAAATCATGTCGCGAGAAATGGCTTGGAATAACTAGTACGGGGTTTTCTAAACATTATAGAATAATTTACTTAATTTCTCAAAAAACAAAAAAAAAAAAAAAAACACTTCATTAATTAAAAATATCGCTGACCCTTTCTGAAATAAAAGATTCCTTTCACAGTTAATAGCATTTCAAAGGCGATTTCGGTATAGGACAACGATAGCAATAACAATAATAATAACGGTAAGAATAATGACGAAGAGATGAGAACACGCCGATAAAAACGGTTAGAAATAGCAAAAAAGAGGGAGGCTAAAGAAAAATTATTTAAAACAAATTGCAAAGCGGCCGCAGTTAATGTAGCGAAAATATTAATCGGATATTCCGGTTAGCGGACAGAAAAAAAAAAAAAAAAAAAAAAAAAACTTTTTTGGATACAACAAATTCCGCTTAATAGTATTAACGGTGCAAAAACAAAAGGATCAAAAACAATACAGTAAACAATGCAGCCCGGACGTCGCGTAGCAAAATCGAATTTTCATTTTCCAAGTTTTTTCTCTCGGATTAAATGTATATTTTAATTATAGACAACCACTGCGACGCCGCTCCCGTCCGAATAAATATTACAATGGCGAGAAAATGGAAATTTCAAACAGCAGGCAGCATTCGCACTGGATACAAATTAACATGGAACGCAACTCTATTTGCGGAATGCTAAGTTTTACGCAGCAATTTTAATTTACGAACCGACCGCGGGTTATTTTGCCAGAAAACAAAGAAAAATTAACTTTAATAGCTCTATGTTTTTCTCCTTTTTCTGTCTCGTTTTTCCCTTTTTTTTCCCCCTCTAACTGTCGTATTATTATTATCGATTTATTTTATTTTTCCCCGTTTACCTAATTCTTTAAAGGCCATTTGGTCGCTTATAACATTCGTTTGACGTGATATGTGATTAGCAAGTGTGCGTAATCATGTCGAAAAACCTATACTGTATAAGTATGCACGCGCAGAGATTTTTGCGATCCTTCAGTAAAGATTAAAGAGTGATGGCGAAATAGGGAATTTATTGTATTATTAAATTCCGCACTGACGATATGAGAGGGAATTAAGCAAAACGCAAGAAGTTGATATTTGGTGGCTTTAACAATTTGGAATGGACATCGGCAAAAAGGGATAACAGTTGGAAAGGCGAACTATGAGTTAGAATATAAATTTTATTGGTGGCGGGGGGGGGGAGCAGTGACGAAGGATAAAAGAATAAGAGGCACACTGATATTTGAAGAGGAAGTGGAAAAATATTTGATGAAAAAGTGATAACCTAAATGGAGATCATCGGATGAATGGAGGATTGGTGTGTATTGGATTCAAATAGAGTGACTGGGATGGGAGATGACCTTGAAGCTCCGAGACAAAACCGATAGTTATTATTTTCGGTTTAGGAAGAGTTGCCATACAAAAAACTGCAACAATCCAATCCGATATGGGGGAGAGTGTATGAGAAATTTGTATAATATTATTGGTGCGTAAGAATCATCCTCCTATCACATAGGCGGAAGGGCTTTAAGGAGGTTTAAAAGTTAAAAATGAAAATGTCCTTAACCGAGTGGCGGAAACTCGCAGCTTATTGAACACTATCAAGAAACGTAGAACCATAATGATCGATTATATACTGCGAAATGATGGAATATTATCGAAAATTATAGAGGGAAAAACAAGAAAAGCCCGACGACAGAGAGGAAGACCGAGAAACAGAGCTATATGTCTCAAATAATAAAATATATGAAATGCACAACGTACAGCCGATTAAAAGCAGTAGTATGGAATAGGAGCGAATGGAGACAACGAACCAAAGGGTTCAATGATTGATGATGATGATGAAGACTCTCAGGCGCAAGGAGATAAAAATATACCCAAATAACGAAAAAAATGAATTTTTAGATTCATATCAAGTGTGTGCCGCCGAGGGGTTATTACAACTGCTGATTAGAATATGGCTTCTATCCTATTTCATCCATTTTGCTAATGCTCTTTGTTAGCAAACCTAAGAAACAAAAACAATAAAATAAATAAATAAATAAAAAGAGATTTTTGCGGCAACGGTAAGAAAAATTGGCGGATATTTTCGACGCAAAACAAAAAAAAAAAAAAATGGTTACTAACGATTTTTTTTTTTTAATATAAACCTATAGCGAGTGTTACGGCGAAGATTTTATTGCAAAAATACGACACGCTTATTGAAATGGTACTTCTAACGAAAGTGCAGACCAAAAGAAATGTTCTTCTTTTTTTTTGGGGGGGGTGGGGGGGATAATAAATCGACTTCGACGTTAAAACGAATTAAAATCCTAATGGGGTAATCAAACATAGCAGATAAACTCCAGCGTTGCTTCATTTAATTTATTTATCGCGAGATACGTGTAGACATAAATGAAGCGCATTTTAAAATGTAACTAATGCGTTTAACAGCGTTGTGCGATAACACGATTAAAACGGCTAGGGAGAAGAAACGAATAGGAAAGATGATAGCGAGAAAAAGATAATGGAACATACCTAAAAAGCGTAGACGAATGATAAAACGACAGAAACTTTAGGAGAAGTAAAAATTAAGAGAATTATCAGATGTAAATAGGATTTTTATCAGACCGAAAGCTTTTGAGTGAAACTTTTTTTTTATCGGATTAGGAGCTGAAAGTTCCTTAAAATAGAAGCCGGGGAATGAGCCTTGACAAACTTGAAGCAGCGAAAATTAATGCGAATAAAATTACGAAAAGATTGCGCGAATGAAAGATCATCAATGATAGAGTCACAGGAGTGAGGTTAGTACTCTCATGGAATAGGAGATTAACGGAAATATAAAAATTTTGTTAATTCATTTAAAAAAAAACAAAAACAAAAAAAAACGGAGAACGATAAACGAAAATTCGACGAAATCAGGGTTTGGAGTCCCTCGAAGTAAAACTCGTGTGAGAAGGAGATGAGAATTTTATTAAACATACAAGTGTAGGATGATAACGGGAGACTTGTTTCGTTGAATAAAAGTGACACTACGTGTGCGTGTGTGTGTGTGTGTGTGTGTGTGTGTACGTTTAAATAATTCGTCGCCGGGGGATGCGATTTTTTTCCTACAAAGAGAAGAAAACAAAGAAGAAAAAAAAGATAAAAGGAAGATCATTGAAATATCCCCAGAAGTATCCATAACTCGTTGCTTTGCAAAAGCGGATCGTAATATTTGTATCCGATTGCGAAAGGTACTCTCTATTCTTGCAAAATTCGAACGGGATATATTCGTTTGCGTTTCCGGCGACCAAACGGCCGCCGAGTAGTGTGCAGTTAAGCTAGTTCGCTTGTCGGCAATATATAACAACAGTAAGCTCGTGAAAAAGCCAATACGATGGATAAGGGCAGCGCTTGCATTATTTTAAGTTTAAAGACTTTTTCCCTATCTTCCGATTAAATAAAAGCTTTTCGAGAGAGCAATCCAAGGCGAACGTAATTTCGCAGGGGAATAGCGAAAAAGAGACGGTCGCAAGTAATCACTTGCGGTAAAGCGTTTTGCAATGTAGAGACTATAATATATATTCGCGTAATATTCAATCGTATATATTATGATGTAGGTTTCCTTTTCTAATGGTACTACTAATGTCGTTAATACGATGCACCCTTCGTTTTTTTCTTTTTCCTGTGCCTTTTTGTTTTGTTTTTTCTATGTTGGAAGTAGTTTAAATCTTAACGGCACAGGTGAAATCGCGCGGTGGCGTAAAAAAATAAAATAAAGGGACAACCGTCAAACATAAAACTGAGAAAATTCATTAAAGATAATCGAAATTAACGTCACAAACCGAAGTATAATGGTGAAAAGTAGACGAATCAAAAGATATTCAAACAGCGATGATGAAAAAGGAAAGAGATTAAAGCGAGGTTGATAAAGCGGTCACGGAATTTTACAAGAAATCGAGAACAGTTGAGAATAGTATAAAGAAAAACGATTTCATTAGCAGGCCCCTTGAAGTAGTCAGAAGACTAGCGGAAACCGCACACCACGGGGAACAATTAAAAAGGATATGGCCGAGATATTTAGTACGAATCTGATGTGCTGAACGAATAGAAATTTAGAGAGGACAGTTTAGATGACATGCGGCTTAACCTGTTTCGACATTTTCCACTTTGTAATTCGATATTAATCAGTATTTTTTCTAAAATTGGCCATCGCGGTTAGTTTTAAAAGAGTGCTTTAAACACCGCAAAGATATCAGTATTTACTTTCGATAGTCATGTTCTCTCTGTAACGGGTGTGATCGCAGAGGCCAGTTGTAACGCACATCGCGGTACTTTACACATTCGTATGGTGGTAAGTTCGAAAAAATACTTCTTCGCGTGTATTAGAAGATGCTGTTTGAACAGTTTGTTCCTCTAAAGGGGCTCTACAAAGCCTGATCAACCGCGCCTAACTACAAGTATTTGACACTATCAACCGCGTGTGGCTCCTTACGATTTCGTTTTTCAGGTTACCTGTGCGGTTTTATCCTTTTTCTCCTTACCCTGCGTTTGATAGTCGCATTCTTCTTATTCGATACATTTTTTTATTTAATCCTCCCCGTTACGGTAACTGTTGAGTGAACTCGCTGAATCGAACGTTGCATAATTTCGGTTTCCAGAAAATGGCTTATATAATCTCTCGTGTTAATACAATTTATTTCCGAAAGACGTAGTTTAAAAAAACGGTATTATTCCTTTATTTATTTATTTGCAAAAATGTACAAACAACAGCCTTTCGGCCAATTACAGTTCGCACTTATAGCGCTAATCTATTTGAAACAAACTCACATGAACCCTCACTGGCAGATCAAAACTGTGGTAAGTATTATAATATGCCGACATGTATCCCTCAAAACTTGCAATTGCATCTAACTCAGTCATACACACCTACTCAAACCAATATATATATATATATATATATATAAACGAACCAGCACTGCAGTTTCCCAAAAACTTCAGCTGGCAAGTAGTTATAAAATTTGAAAAGACAAGTATATTAAATATACTCTAAACAAACGAACGGCACATATAAGCTCACTGGATACGTGAACTGAGAAGTAGAGTTGTAATTCAGTTTATAGTGCTCAGCAGTCGACTAAGATCTTTAAAATTATGGCAACTCTCCAGGGTATCACGCTCATCATCATACAGGTAACATCTTCCATTCGGATTCGTCGGCATCTGGCTAATTCTGTTAACTGGAAAAAACCATTAATTTCCATGTTTGTATTGGTTAATTTTCCATTCTTTTCCTTCCTCGGAGTGCTTTTCCTTGAATTTTACCCTGTGCTGCCAAATTAAAGAGACCTTCTTCTCGAATTTTACGAGCAATAAATTTAGTTTTTCTTCTTCTTACGTCGCCCATTAATTGCAATCTGTCGACTTTGCATCTATTCAACACCTCTCGATTGATTGATCCGTCCACGGAATTCTTAGCGTGCGTCTGTATTCCCACATTTCCAAGGCGTTAAGTCTTCTTTCACAAACTGCATTCATTGTCCAGGTTTCCGTCGACTAAAGCAACAACATAACAACGCAGTATTCGTTTCCTAGTTTCTAGATCCATTTTATTGTTTCTTAAAGATCGAGTTCTTTTAGAATTTCTTTCTGATCACATTTATTGAGTTGTGTTTTTAACTGATTTAATTTATAGTAAGTTATAACAAATACAAATATAACAAACAAATTTAAGAATAAAATGATTGCCTACTTAGAAAAGTTTTCGGGTATAACCTATCATCAGTTTTTTTTTTTTTTTTTTTTTTTTAAATTCATTTATTATTAAATACAATTTTACAATAATGGTATTAAGTGATCCTCAGGCCATAATACCATTATTGTAAAATTGTATTTAATAATAAATTAATTTAAAAAAAAAAAAAAAAAAAAAACTGATGATAGGTTATACCCGAAAACGTTTCTAAGTAGGCAATCATTTTATTCTTAAATTTGTTTGTTATATTTGTATTTGTTATAACTTACTATAAATTAAATTTTGCCGAAAATTAATAATAGATGAGAAAATGTGCACTGAAGAGAAAATTTAAAAAATCAAAGCATATTTAATTTAGACAAATCACATAAGAAATATGATGTAATTTAAAGAACTAATGAAGAATACTTCTTAAAAAGTACTTTTGAAATACCAAAAACGATACAATATGATCAGCCAACAAAAACCTTTTCGTACATTCCAGCGAAATAAATGTAAAAGGCAGAAAAACGAGTATCTTCAAAACGTTTCCGATGATTAATTTAAGCAGCTGAAACAAAACTACAAGTTTCGTGAAAAAGATCCTTTCAAAGATTGTGTTAAGCAGAATCCGCATCGGCCACACAAAACTAACACACGGATCCTTGCTACAAAATGAACCTCCACCATCATGTGCACTTTGTAACACTCAAAGTCTGTCCATCGAACATGTCATCTCCGTATGTCCAAAACTCCAAAAGGAGCGCGAGGAAGCTTTTTCATCCGCATGTACAAGAAGAATTACTGTCAAAGAGGCGCTTGGAAATGATGAAGCTGCAGTCCAAAGTACTTTTAGATTCCTAAAAGCTGTCAACCTATTTCGGAAGATATGATTTAGTTTACGTATGGCAGAATTATTTGTAATTATTATCTATAAATTGTAATGTACGGTAGACGCAAATGACCTAGAAGTCGAGCGTCTTTAAATAAATATATATACATACATACAAAGTATTCGAAAGATTTAGATTTCCAGAATCTGAACTATACATGAATACAGTTGACACCACACTATAAATTGTTCATGTTTGTTGAAGCTAAAATCTCGCTACGCAGCAATACAAAATGTTCAAAAAAAACTACTATTAGTCCGTTCAACGAAAATGTGCCGATGGAAAAAGTCGACATAAATCGATATGCATTATCCACTAACGCCCCCCCCCACAAGTGGATCATAAATATCGATTTATATCGACTTTTTTCCTCGGCACATTTTCGTTGAACGGACTATAGTAAAAATATTTACCCTTATCAGCCCGAGTTACTTTAAAAGATAAGGTACATAAAAAAATCTGCAAATAAAAAAATTAATTATGTAGGAAACGCTAGAAAATCTTTAAAACGTAACATTTTATAAACAATTTTTTTTAATACATAATTTATTTTTATTTTTTCGAGTGGTGGTTTTATTCAATTTTGCACATGCTTTAGTGAAGTGAGAAAAAATAGCCTTTATAAGAGATATTTTGCGTGAAATAATTTTCAGCCAAATATAGCACACTTAATGAGGTTTATTACTCGATATTTCAACAAATGAAATGTGCTATACACACTTTGGGGTGAACAACGTCAAATTTGTGTCACACTACTCCGTTAAGATTTGTTGTACAAAGAGGAATATTCGCACAGTATATATATATATATATATATATATATATGTATGGGCAGGTAGTTCGTTGTAATATGTAATCGTGACTGTTTTCTCATAATCGATTAACAATTGTGGTGATTATCAAGAATCAGTTTGCGATAAATAGAAGACAGAGCTATTTTATTATACCGTAAATACCTCTATCATTCGTGTATTATTTCATTTATATAATTCACGATATTATTAAACAAAAGCAGAAGTTGTTACGTTATTTTTTCAAATTTGTTAAGATGCACGTCCAACAACTGGTATTTTCTGCCTATTCCGTATATTAGCAAGTGTCAAGAAACCCATTTTCGAGTTCTATTCTTTCCTTTTTTTTTCCCCAGCGCAAGTATAATTAATAAATTGTAAAATTTTATGATAATAACTTTTTTAAACGGAAACTTTCATCATTTTTATTTGACGAGTTTTTCTAAAAGAAAAAATTACAACAAAAGACGTTTTAACATAATGAACAAAATAAATAAATTATATTAAATAAATTATATTAAATAAATTATATGAAATAAATGGAGTATTTTTCAATAAACAATTTTTTCTTACAATCGCTGCTGCATTTTTAAACTAACGCGGAGACGTAACTGTTACTTTTAAAATGTGCGGCAAGAGTGTAAACGAACGAAAATTCCAAAATTTTATCTTCGTTTTTTTTCTCCCCGTTCAAGGGTTATTATTAGAAGCAAAGGGAAAGCAATTTAAAGAAAAAATCGATATTTTTATTAAGGGCCATAGACCCCTTAAGAGTAAACAGATAGTTGAGTTATTTCGAAAGCGTATTTTTTTTACCGAAAATACGTCCTTTATTTGCGATTTGAAAAACATAAATAACAAAAATCAGTTAATCGGTATGAAATTTTTCAAATTGAAAATTCTTAAAGTTTAGCGGCTGAGAATGTTTTTTAAAAGAATTTGGTTTTCTAACATTGGGCACTATTTAAAGACTCGTCCGTAATTTACTTTTCGAAAAAGAGTCCTTAAGGCATCTTTAAAAGACGGTTCAGTCGCTAAAAATTTAGGAATTTTCCAACAAAGAAAATTTTATGTTGACTAATTGCTTCTCAAATTACTTCTTCCGGATTTCCCATTTTCCAAATAAATAAACGGTCCGGAACTAAGTAAATAAATGCCGCATTTAATAAATGAGATGGGGACACAAAATTTGATAAATAAGCTAAGTGAACAAATTTATCTTTCACACAAATACGCAGCAAAAATACTAACCGGGCAGTAAAGTAATTTTTATTTATTTATTTAATCGTTGTTTTTTTTTTGTTTCTTTTTCTTTATTTTTTTGTCTAGCTTCCGCTTTTTGACAAATAATAAAAATTTTCCATCTAAATAAACATGTAATTTAACGAAGTTCAATCCGACGATTGCAGCGATAAAATTTAACAAATGCGGAAAATACAAATTTTCTAAATAGTATTTTTAAGTTAACCTATCAGACTACTGTATTTAATTGAATCCATTAATATTTCTAATTTTTAGGAGGTTTATTTCTGAAAAAAAGTCGCATTAAAGTATATAATTAAAATAAGGGGGCCAAAGCGTAGGGAGACTGAAACAATACGAAGCCGAAAGGATACGGCACCTATATAAATATATACCTGTATATATATTTTAGCTTGAATTGGTCGTTTTTAGATAGCAAGAAATACGAAGAATATTTCATACTGCCCTTGTTGTTCATTGGTTGAAACTTTTGGGAAAAGCGATGAAGCGAAAATTTAAAAATTGTTATGTTTCTATATACCCGGGATCCATTGGAAACTTAATAGAAAGGCACTTTGCGGCTTTTCTCCTAAGAAAATGTGGCGTCGAAGGAATTAAGCCCGTGGCCAATAAAGGATGCGCGATATAAACTATCGGTTATATTTTAATCCGATTAGAGAAATCTTCGCTAAAAAGGAACAAATAGCAGGAATAACTAGTGGGGAAGGAAAGGATAGGATATAGGAAGCACATCAAGGAGTGGGAAGCCCAAGCCTCAACAAAACTAGGAATACAAAATGCTCCACAGAAAGAGATGAACACTGGAAGAACACATGATCAGCGTCGCAAATAACTACATTATTAGGATGGAGAGAACAATATGGGGAGGAAATGAGGAAAAAACAAAATCTGGAGAAAGGCAGCAGAGAATGGCCAAACGAACAACGAAAACAACATCAAAACGTCGAAGAGAAGGATGCAAAAAAAACCATTAAAAAGAGGGGAAGAGTAGGCTGAACAGACAGGTGAAATGAATAATTATTAGAAAAGGAGGGAGCATAAATATCCGATATACCATGATCTGATATGGAAGCTTTTACAGCTATCGATATGAAAGGTTAGCGCGGGTGGAATTTCGTTAAAAAAAGGCAGGAAGAAATAGCAACCCGAGCCAAGGAATCAGTGTCACTTCATTACTAAATATGCCCGGGGGTGCCCACGGTAAGTCAATGTTATTGGAATGGAGAGAGGAAAGATTATAAATGAGTGATCGTATACACGGAGGATAACGAAAGTCATACGAATGATCAGAAAGCGGAGAAGATACAGAGCCTGAAGGGCTCTCAAGGAGTCAGAGATAATGAAAAAGTTAGAGGAAAGGTGATTAGAGAAAATGAAGATAATAGAACGTAGGGTAGTCATTGAATATGGAACAAAAAGAAGGAAGACGGAAAGTTAAAATCAGGAAGGGTGAAGGAAGCTCGAATACTGCCGGGCCTCCTCGCACCATTCGTATAAATGATAACAAATCGTCTAAATTTAAATACATTATAAAACGCAGTCGAATAATTCAGTCACTTGTTCGCGCACGTGTTTTGAACCTGAACAAAGTAGTGATGGCTAGTATATACTTTGGAAAACATTTGCAAAAATACGTTAACTTCATCAGACAAATTGGCAACTGTTCTAAAAAATATGTCGAAAATGTTCACGGCCACAGAGCGTAAAACTTCGGTGACGATGACACCTTCTTAGGACTCACACTGCTTAGCCGCGCACCTAAGAAATTCCCCCTCCCCTTTTTCTTTTTTGTTATTTAACCCCCGGTCTGAGCGGAGTTGTAAAACCTCTAAAAGAAATGGAAAAAGAATTTTCTGAAATATTGCGTCACTATTTGGTTGCAAAAACTGTTCTGTAATTTCGCCCTGATTGATTTGGCGGTTAAAGATTCGTCAGCGTTGAAATCGTCAATAAATCTTTTCTTTTTTTAGTTCGGTTCAGCCATTTCCGTTGCAGGGTAAAAACGTTATCACTATTCCCAATTTTAAAACGATTTTTAAGCGCCAATAATTAACCGCGGGAGATTATCTTTCTGACGGTAATTTTCAGACAGCACATTCATCGTCAGCCAAAATTTAATTAATTTTATTATTCTTAATTATGTAATTACACGGATTTGGCAATTTTAAACCTTTGTAACTAATCGCATATATATATATATATATATATATATATGTGTGTGTGTAACCTAAAACTAAATAATGACCGTGATCTGAAGAAGTAAAGGGCACCGAGAGAAAAACAAAATAGCTCCCAATATTCTTTTCAGGCTATTAGACTTACTTCTTTTTTCTTTTTTTCTTTTTTTTTTTTTTTTAACTTGGGCGCGTCAACTTAGGACATTTACCCAGCACAAAGGACTAACAAATAGTGAAACGTAGGGACTTGAAAGTTAAATCATAGACTTACTTCGATATGAAAAGCTGTTTTTTTCTTTTCTTTTTTTTTTTTTCAATTTCACAGTTGTTGGCAACACCCTGGCTCTAATAGATACGAAGAGAATGTATTACGGATTCCCGAATCAAGTTCAGAACAAGACCCCGCTATTCTGGGAAAAAGTCACCCCGTAGTCCTTTCAGCTTATGTAATACGCGTAATTCAGTCTCTATCGGCTTTTAATTTTTTTCTGGGAAACTAAAGGTGGGAAAAGCGGGAACTTTCAAAATTTTCAGCATAGAGAAGTGTCGCAAAAATTTGGCACGAATAAAACTATTGAAAAAAAAAATTAAATTAAATGGTCGTTGAAAGGGGCGTGAGTGTCGGAAAAAATATTTAAATGATCGGCGTCCATCGAACGCCTACTAAATTAGCGCATTTATCATCTCACCCCGGTCAAGACGACCGACGTGATATATCTAAGAATCGGTTCTACACTTCTACATAGGCATTAAAACCGACACTAAGAGGAGTGTGTGTGGGGGGGGGGAGAGGAAGAGATTCGGAAAAAGCTCACGGCTCTCTTGCTGCTTAGTGATAAATTGCAAATGGGCTTCGCTAGAAAGATATTGCAGATTTTTTCGAAAAACTTTTCAACTGCGTTTTAATAAATCTATCCGGAAGAATTTTTCGTCCGAGACGCCAAGAACAAATGGGGTATTCTTTCGCGAAAATATGAAAACGGAGTGAACGGAAAAAAAAAAAGAAAAAAAAAACCTTCGCAACTTTTAACGGAGCTGCTGCCCGAGAAACGGTTAATTTTTATTCGCTTTAATTTTCTACCAGCGGGCACGGAAAAGACGGCGGTCAACAGGCTGGAAGGGTACGAAAGTCACGCGGCAATCCATCTTTTATAGCACCGACATGGACTGGAATAAAAAGTGCCCTAAATTCAGTCGGGCCATTCGGTGCTTCTTCCAGCGCTCATCGCGCTAGGCGGTTGTTATTAACTACTGCAAGGCAAAACATAATTGTAATTTTATTCCAGGAAAAAAAAGAAAAAAGATTAAATGTTATTCAATTTTTCAGCGGAAATGGTACGCGCTAATTATCAAATTAATTTCGACTACATTCTTCTTTTTGTCGCATCGACAGCAACAGCTCTGTTTGACGTTTCATTTTCTTTTCTTTTTTTTTTTTTTTCTTTTTTCACACTTTGCTCCACCCACCATTTTAGACTCCGATCTCATCGTTCGATGATATCCCGCGCCGCTCAAGGCACCATCCTGTAAACCAACATAGTCTCTCTTCTACTACTAATACGCGATGTTCTAGTTATGTGAGACGTCGAAGAGAAGGTTTTTTTTTTCTTCTACACCGTCTTAACTAATAGCGGCAAGTAAGATAACGAGTTAAAAATTCAGTTGCGTAATTTACAACGTTTAAATATTTAGCGCGATCCCCGAAATGGATGCAAGGAACAACATTTTTATTGCTCTTTCCTTCTCTCTCTCTCGCTCGGTCTCTCTCTCTCTCTGCGAAGAAATTTTGTATAATACGCGTAGGACGGAGGGCTAATAGGAGCGCGTAACCGGAGAGTGCGATGAATCCAGAACTATATGTACTTACGTGAGACTAAGGAATGCGCCCATTAAAATCGCACACGCTATTGTCTCCAGGGATCACGGCAAACCCGGTTTTTGGCGCGGGGAGAGTGCTCTTCTTCATCCCAAGCCTGTGGATCTGTAAGCCGGCTCGTGTTCTAGCAAAAGTCCAACTTGCCACTATCTACGGCCGTTTCGAAATCAAATCGAAAATGCAATTTACCCCGATGATCCCTGTAGTGAAATAAAACCGACGCACTTCCTACAACTACTATATGCACTTCCATCATGACTCTCCGATCGCGCATTACAAATATAAATTCGTGCGTTCTCGTTTTCGGAATTCGTTCGTTAAGTACGCCCATCCCTAGTTATAACGTTGTTTTGTCCCTTCCGTGTCTATTTAT
Organism: Icerya purchasi; assembly: GCA_039619475.1. Taxonomy (NCBI): domain Eukaryota; kingdom Metazoa; phylum Arthropoda; class Insecta; order Hemiptera; family Monophlebidae; genus Icerya; species Icerya purchasi. Next base: position 105,200,620 of record CM077115.1, read on the forward strand.
TTCTAATTTCGCACGCGAGTGATGCTGTGTTCAAATTCTAAAATAAAATCGGAGATTTACTTCGCATCAAAAGAGGATGCTTCTTCACCGAGCGCAATCGTGTTTTTTTGTTTTATTTCTTTTTTTTTTCAGGCTCCTCGTCAACGGACCTTAACCCCCGCTGGTGCAAGAGGAATTTTTTCGTCATCTTAATTTATAGAATCGGGATATCTGCTGCCTGAACGAAACACCACTGTCTAACGGTGGCCGGCTAATCGAAGTTTCGGAAATTTAACCCATAGTGGAATTTTTGTATATTCTTAATTTACGCTAGTGTGTCGACAAAGGGAAAGGAAAAATTTGTGGAATTTTGTAAGAATGGAAAAATTCAAAGATCGACACAATTCGTTCGGCGATGTACGGAAAAAGGGAGACGAATGCCTAACGTGTAGAGGTTGCTTATTTCTGAAGTTGCACTTCTTTAGGCGTGCTCGGTGTAAAATTTGCCTAAGATATTGAGGAAAATTCGAGGCCGTCGACAGTATTTGGTGGTCCGATGAAGTTGTCTTTTCTACAGAAAATGTCTCGCAAAGGCGCCCATTCAGAGAGATATATATTTTGCTTGCTCTGGAGGGCGATGAAGATTCAAATGTAATCGCTAAATCATCCGCAAACAGACCGTACTGTACCGGCGTTCGAACGGCTAGTTGAATGTCATTAATGACTAGTAAGAAAAGTGTTTAAGGGCACATCCTTATGGCGTCCCATTTTTCATTCGAAACAGCTGCGAAAACGTGTAACCGAACTACTTTTGCCTGTTCGTTCGGAAGCTTTGGGTAAGACTGATGACCATGCGCGACCACGGATTCCTGCTTTGTGTAGGCTAGTAAAAGCCTGACATCTTCATACCGTGTCATACGCTTTTCGAAGGTCAAAGAAGACAAATGCCTTCACTGGAATGGAGATTTTTGCGATGGCTTAAATTGCTGAGCAGTATCTGTGGAATCCGTATTAGCGTATTAGTGTGGAGTAAATACGCGTTGTTCGTTTCGATGGTCCAGATTAACCTTTTTTGAATGATTTTTTCAAATAGTTTGCCCCCAGAGTACTTTTTAGCGCAATATAGCTCTGGTTATTTCGGTTTTTACTTTTCCTTTTTTTAAATTGCAGCTATTTTCCATCTCATAGGGAATATCCTCTCAAATCTATCGAAGATTTGTAATAAGTATAATTTAGCTGATGAGTGTAGATGCTCTAATATGACCGGATGAACGTTGTCTGACCCTGGCGAGGAATCGTAGATTAATATTAGACGAAACATTCTAGTTCCCTTAGCAATATGGCGTAACTGTAATTTTCATTGTTACCGGAACTGAAGTTTACTTTAATATCCCTTATATTATACTTAAACAGCATTAATACCTTAATTAGAGTTTCAGGACACCAACAAATTGGAACAATTAAAAAAAAACGCATTAAATATTCTCGATATTTTCATTACCCCCGACGGCTCTTATAGGAAAAGGCGTTTTTTCGTTTTTGTAATTGTTCCAGTTTGGGAATTGCTGTATGCAGGTTCTCTAGTCAAGATACCAGAATGTTGTTTAAGAATAGCCGCTTTATCCCTGTTTTATTTCGATTGTAATACGACGTGCATCTTTCACCGGTTTAGTCCTATTCATTTTCGTTAAGTAAGCTCGTCTTCAAATTCTTATTTTTTTGCTTACTTAAACGTTAAAAATGTTCTGCAGGTTCCGATCTTTTCGTCGCGCACTCGCGTGTTTTTTGTTTTTTGTTTTTTGTTTTATTTATTTTTTTTGGTGCAGTGATGAGCCATTTATGACTGCTATCATTAATTCGACGTACGAATGATGATGCGAACTACGGAAGGAAACGTAATAAGGTACAATAAATATCTTATTAAAAACAATCGTGTAAGTGTGTTTTAACATAACCCACGAGTGAGTGAGTGTGTCTCATTAGCGAAGGAAAAAAGAAAAAAAAAAACTTGTCCAAGGCAAATTCGAACATGAGACAGCGAGAAACAAAAGTTAATAGGTAAATCGCTAAGTTGTTTAGCACAGTAGATTGTTAAACTTGATGGATAAAGTTCATCTTTTGGTGCCGCTTAATAAAACGACAAAATAGCAGGAATCCGGTGACATTATCGCACGCAGTAGTGTCACTATAGCGTAAGAAATTGTTCAAAAAACGCACCACTTTGGCCATATTCCTTTCTCTTCTTTGACCGTATTTTACATCGCGTTATATTTATGTAGGCATCCCTTAATACTTTCCACCCTCCTTTATCGCGCGTTTTCCATAACCACTGTTTTGCGACTGTTTTAACGATATCATCTGTCGTCCATCTCCTCTTTGGCCTTTCTTTGTTTCGTTTTCCAGCACAATATTGCAGTTAGCAACACTCCCATGGTACACAACGATCGTTGCATTGCGAAATCCTAGAAACATCTTTTTCGTTTAGTACGGGGGCGAACTTAAATGAGAAATAGGTAGTAAAAAAAGCATAAAAAAGAAAGAAAGAAAATTCACCATTTAAGCCGAGTATATTAATTAAACGAAAGAATTCCGAGACAAACTAGCGATTTTTTCGTACAGTCTCCGGATATGAGAGAATTTCTTCGACGATGGAGGAAGCAAGGCATCGTTCCTGTCAAGGGCGACAACGAAGATCGACGTCGCTCACACGATTTTTTGCACGCACAATGCGGTGAAAACGTTGACAACTTCTCTATCTGCGTTGTCAAAGGCAGTCTCTCTTTTGTTTGCGGCAGAACTTGAGTCGTAATACGTCATCGCGTCATTCTAGCCGGTAACGTTACCCCGCCAATCTCCTACATTTTCAAAACACATAATTAAAAAGCCAGACTTTTTGTTGTTCTTCTTCTTCGGAGTAATGCCATGGCATTTCAATCTGATACCAAATTCTCAAAAAAAAAAAGAAAAAAAAAAAAAAAGAAAAAAGAAAAACCCAACTAAAAAAGGCGATTAAATGTATAAATATTTACAGCGTTAGGGAAAATGTCGTATCGTATTTGTCAAAAGCCCGTTCGCTGTAAAAATAATGGAATAACTGACTCGCAAGGACCCGGCTCTCGATGTAATTCTATATCGGAGCGAGAATCCGCGTGGCCGTCTTAACGGAGAATTCTCCGTCTAATGTATGCGAGCGAAGTCGAATTCGTCTTTTTTGTCTATTATCGTTTTTCTTTTTCACGTTCTCTGAGAATTTCTTTTTCCCCCGATTTTTCTCAGTTCCTCTTCTAATTCTACTGCGTCTACTTCTTCTAACGCGTCTACTTGTTCCGCAACAGAATGATGCACGCATGCTGTCTTCTAAAGGAGCGGCCGACTGGGAAGGGAATTCTCGCGTAAAAAATCTTTGCCCTTCGTGTCGACACATCCACCGAGAGAGATTTATTAGGTTCTTTTGTTTTGTGCAGTCTGACTTGGCGGACGAATTTGGTCGCATTTAAACGCGGCTTTTAACACGCTGACATATGCGTGTTTTACGTTTGAACGCAACGGGGGGGTATTTAGGCTAAGCGTCGCGAAAACATTCGCAAAAGCGGACGACATTTTCAGAAGATTTCCTCTCGAGATTTATACGTTTCATTCGATCGTTTAGAAATTTTACACGCTAAACGTTTTATTCCTGTATCCGATTACAACACGCTCATTCCGGTCGCCAAAACGGAGGAGCGTTCTTCTCGAACGGTATTGCAGCATAATGCTCTCCGATTACCGTAATGTTATCTGCTCGTTTTGATTTTCGATACAATTTACCGATCTACATCGCTGGTCGGCAAAAGTTATTAGCTCATCTCGATACGTCTTCATTAGTAAAGATTTTTTTCAAATCGCGCATAAAAAATTACATTCCTCGGTTTAACATCAGCTCCCGTACAAGCTAAAAATGAACCAAAATCAAATCTTTTAAATAGCGCATTTTACTCTTTAAAGGGTTTTTTTTTTTGTATAATTGCCTCTTAATGGGTGCGCGGGGGGGGGGATACATATCATCGTATTTTCCATCGACATTTGGAGAAACGTTATAAAAAATACAAAAAAAAAAAAAAAATCACACAAAGTTTCAACTGTTAATCTGAAATATAAAAAGCTGTTATTTTTTTTTAATGGTAAAAATTTAAAATGAATGGTATAACTTTTTGCGAATACTCACTAGCAGGTAAAAAACGTGAAATAAAATATTTTTACGATTCTCAAATATCAATTTTCATAAACTGAAAACTAAAATATCTTCTTTTTTTTTTCAATTGTGTCGTTCGTTCAGACATGCAATCAGCAAATTTTAACAATAATCTCCGAGTCATTGGGTTTAACTCGAAGCAGAGAAATTGCGGAGACTAATTTTAGATGTAATCAGCTGGAGGAGGCAGCTGTATGTTGATAGTGCCAATCTTCCAGGGCTCTTTCATAATAGTTCATAATGAACGCAAACACCGAATATTTTTATCCAAACGGATATGTGCAGTCACTGTTCCATCTGTAGACGATAGCGTCTCCTCCGCCACAAAAATAAAAAAAAAAACCGCTTCAGTTTCGCAAAACAGAACCGCTTCCACTGAGGAAAACATTCAAGCCTCCGTTTCTGAAAATGGTATGAACACCGAAGAAACTCAAGCAGCAACTAAGCGACCTCACCCAAAAACCACCGATGCTTCTCAGATGACCATGGAGCTTAACTTTACAGATAACACGGGAGCCATTAGAACCGCTACAAATCCAAACAAACGAATCAGAAAACAGAGAGCATCCAAATGCGGTTGAAGCCAGAAACAACGGAGTAAAGGTAGATTTCAAAAACCTTCATCATTAAAATTTAAAAAACAAAAATTGCCTACTATTGAACTTCTAAAGCCCGCAGAAAGCAACATCACCAATAATGAATATCCCCCCATTGTCTTTCACTGACCTTGTTAATGGGGATAGGATTCAAGGACAGCACGATCCGATGAGTTTTAGTAGCCACCTTCACCGAAGACATAGATAGATTTATCCACATGCTTTTTAGATAACTATTCCTTACTTCGAAATCGATTAATGAACGCACGATTCACTCAGCTGATCAACAAACTTGTTAGGCGCAGCTCTGGATTCAGACCAGACGGCAGACTAACCGTATCCATAAGTGCATCAGAACAAAGCGCGCATCCTCGTACTGTAATAGCCACTGCAGTTAAACACGATACAGGGTGTTGCGTCTACACACACACAAAAAAAAAAAAAAAAACAATAAACGGGAATTTTTTTGAAATTTTCCGATCCTTTTTTTTTTGGAAAACTTTTAATTTATATAGGTTTAATTTTTAGTGTTTTTTTTTTTTTTTTATCGGAAAACATTCAAATGAATTTTGATAAAACGAATCGATAATTAATATTTAAGATCTGTTTTAAATTGTCCGATAGCGATCAGGTAACAACGCTTAAGGGGGGGTACATACGTCCAGAATTTTCAAAAAATCGATTTTTTTTTTTTACGGATTATTATTCTCTATAGTTTTAGGCGTATTTCTGTGAAAGTCGATTATAAAAATTTCCCATAGATCGAAAGTTATTACAGAAAACGTGACTGCCCGACGAGAGTCTGATGCACTAATGGACACTATGAACAGATTGCCACTCAGACGCCGTGCATAGTCGCAATTCTCACGAAATTTGTAGACTTAGCGTTATTGCCGGAGAATGCCAGTTTGCACGTTGCCCGAAGAAGCCGGAGAAATTGTCAAAAACACAGAAAAACGCAGACACCCGAATTGCGCACCAACACTTCACACAGTGACTAGTCGGACTCGAATTGCGCACTGACCCGAAATAACCCGCCTGCTGAGAACTCGAATCGCGCACCGCTTTATAAAAAAACTCCGGATTTTATAAAATCGACGAAGGAATAAAATCATTAAAAGTGTCGTTCTTTCAGTGACTTCCAAAATGTGTTATCATATCGATGGAACGTTTGCTATTTGGAATAACATTTCGGTTGCTTAGAAAAAACCACCTTTAAGGTTTTGCGAAAAATGAGCTATTTTTTAAGTATACGACGCGTAAAAATGTTGAAAGCCATCTATGAGTCATTAAGTGACGATCAATTACTGGAAAAATGCTTGGGTGGATTTACACAAAATGTCAATGAGAATTTCAATTCAAAGATTTGGAAAATTGCACCCAAATGTAGTCCAGGTAGTAAGAAAGTAATTGATATAGCTACCAATGTTGCTGTATGTACTTTTAATGATGAGCAGAGAGTTTATTAAGAATAGAAAGATTACTTGGAATAAAAATTGGATACGAGGGTACCGCAATTGTCTCGGAGAGGCTACTAATGCAACAGAAGAGGCCAGAACAACTCGTCGACTGGAAAAAAAGTAAACAAAAGGGCATACAATTTGAAGCTGGAGTGGGAGATTAGACGTAAGTTAACAAAATAAATTTAAAAAATCATAAAGTTCTTGCTTTAGCTGTGCGCGACCTTGAGCGAAATGCACTTGAAACTTTAAATGCGTTTTTCTCAAAACTACTTTTTCCGACACGGTCTGCATGATAACTCATACAGTTTTTAATATTTTTTAATGCTTTTTTTTTTTAAATATTCGTAATTGTTTTCTCTATAGTCTGTCGAGCCGGATTTTTGATATTGTGATTAAAAAATTTTATAAACATAATAAAAGTGTGACATTTATGACAAAAATGCACACTTTTTTTTAAACTGTTGTAACTTGCCAAATTTTTCGAATTTCAAAAATCCGGCTCGACAGACTATAACTGCAACTTTATTTTACAAGATTTTTTTTACGTTTTACAGATCCATCAACATTTCAAAGAGAAATGATGCAGACCGTGGAGCAACTTTTTTTCATAGTGCTTCGGGAAACGTCATTTTTTATGTTGTAATTTTTGAGAAAAAAAAATGAAATAAATTTTTTTATAAAGTTTAAATGCTAATAAACAATCTGTAAAAGTTAGTTTTATTAATTTCGATTGCTATCCCTTCTAAAAACAGTTATTCTTTTAGCACATTTTTGGCGCTGCTGGACGTATGTACCCCCTTAATGATAGTTCCGACAATTATATCACGACTATGCCTTATCGGCATCGTGGTTGTAAAATATAAAACAAAAAAAAAAGGAAGTTCCGAAAACTACCGTCTATCAGCACACAGTTGAGCAATATTTCCCCACCGCGACGAATACGAATACCGTATTCGTGCAAAGTATTCACGAATACTGCGCGGATAATACTCGAGCGAATACATCAATAAAGGTTATTCTTTTTTTTGAGCTTCTTTTTAGCTCTATCGTTTTTTGTATTAATTCCGATTTTTTTTTTTTTTTTTTTAATATATTTTGAAGGAACTTTATTTGCTGTTTTTAATTATCTGTACAATCAGCAACTTAAACAAGCACGAGGATAATATTAAAAAAAATATTCTATGCAAACTACTAAACTCACTACCAGAAGACATTAAACAATTACAGCCACATATAAAGTCAAACAAAGCAGAAATAAAAAAATGGGTTCGGAATAAAAATATTAAAAAATAAAAAAAAAAAAAAACTCTTAATATCGAGTATATATTAAGTATTAATAATAATCTATATGTAAGAGCATGCGAAGATATGTGAATGTGTGGGATTATAAAATAATATAAGAGGATTAATTATACTTCTTTATTTTAATTTATATTACTCTTGTAAAAGAAAATTTAACAGTACTGATAACCATAAATATGTCTCCGGAATCGTTAAGTATAAGAAACATTGTATTATATTAACAAATAAAGAAGGGAGGCATGTGTTATTTTTTTAAGACCACGCCGACAAGCTTAAAAGCTTGGCAGGGTCCACAAACGTAACGCAATTGCAACCAAAAAAAAAAAAAAAAAAAAAAAAAAATTATACTGAGTCGTCGCGATAGCCTAGTTGCTAGAACGCTTGACTTCCGTTATAGAGATCACGGGTTCGATCCCGAGCGACAACGAACTTATTACAAGAATTAAATAAATAAATAAAATAATTGCTAATAGTCACGTGAAAGGCAATGGCAATCCATCACATTCAACATCATATGCGCGCTAGGTCAGTACACAGCAGACCCACACGGGACTGCACTGGTAGCGCGATAAATCAAACGATTACTATCAGTTCCGAATGTAGTCTTGCGTGTGTGTACACCTGCGTTGCATATAACAATTATGTCTGTACTGCTGAGATGTACAAATAGGTAGTCGCCGACGCTCAGTAATGAAGTATGGCACTATAAAGAATTATACTGAGCCGGAAACTGTCAAAACCGCTAACTTCTTAACTAATGAGGACTTATTTTTATTATTAATTTATATATCAGCCAATTTTTAGTTTAAATTTTACAACTATTCCCCTTATAAATATGTACAGCGCTATTTGTTAGAAATTGTAAAATCGACAGAAATTTTAAATCGTATCTTTCGCACGCGAGAAACTGTGTTCTAATTAATCGGGATAGTGACGAGAAGACTAATTCAATATTACGAGTATATATTGAATTGGTCTTATCTTTTTCTTTTTTTTTTTGGTCTAGAAAGAAACCATTTGGCTATTATCAAGTTAATATAAACACAAAACTAAACGAGTTTGTTTACTCTTATTATTACGGGCATGGTAAAGATTAGTGAACACGCATGGGTAGGATCTATCCTCCATACCATCTATCTGAGTTATTCAATTAAAATATTATACTCCTTACGAAATATAAAAATATCAATGGCCGTGAATATGTTAACATCACCCACGAATGCCAGCATAGAATAATTAGGAGAAAAAAAAACCAGACCGAGGCCGAGGTGGACTATATTGTCGAAGTCGACTGAGTAGCAAAAACACAGAATCAGTGGCGGATTTGCAAATTTTCCGCCAGCAGGCTATTCAATTTTTGCCGCCCCTACTGACCTCTGAAATTCGATACGCTAGTTCACAATCATATTAATTACATTTATTCTGTCAATTGTAACTTTATGATTTGTGCTCTACCGTCCTCATTACATCAGCTCTTTTTCCCGTTATTAGTATGATTGTGAACTAGTAGGGGATAGTTGTGTGTCAGTTTCTAGATTATTTTTACAACCCACGATTTAGTGAAGATTACACGAGAAATAGTTTTTTTTCGGTATACTTCTGAGCTAAAAACAGCTCAATCGGTAAGGTAAGGTGTATGACTTAAACATACTTACACAATATGAACACAGCTTACACAAAATAATGTGCATTCGGTAAACGTTGTTAAATATTTTCTACTGCCTTTACAGTTTAAATACGAACAATATCTCTATTAAATTATCTGTTAACTATCCGGTTGATGATGACAATGAAATCAGTTAAGTTATGAAAGTTTTACGTTATCTTTTTATTAGGAAAGGCGTTACCCCCTGCCCATTCGTTAGAAGGGAAAAAAATGGAAACTAAAAATAAGGTTTTTTTAAATAACTCGAAAAATATTTGAGAGCCGAAACTTGCGTGTGAATTTGATTTTTTTTTAGTACCAACCCCGAAATATCGTTAGAGGACGCGCTTATTCGCCTGTAGCCTTTAATTATCTTAGGATGCGCCATTTTATTACCTTCTATCAGAGGAAATCCACGTCGATAGAATGGAGTACGGAACGATTGGCAACAGTGCGCTCTAATGCAACGTTGTACGTATCTAACAACGGTGTATTCGATTGTATTCGCATGAAAACTCCCATCTTTATAAACTTTGTACGTATCAGGCATTTCTTCCGATTTACTTTTCGCAGTAACGGGATCGTTCGATTAACACAACTTTGAAGAGAGAAAATTATTACACCAAGTGTGTCTCCGATCGAAATATCCCGGGGAGAATTCGCGACGGCAAATTAACAGTGCAGACATACATTTCCATCTTTTACAGAGTTGTCTTTTAGGATCTCTCGCAGCTATCCGTCTTCTTCAACGGTTGCCCTAACGAAGGTTTGCTTACACTGTTGAAAATTAACAATTAATTTAATGGAGGACTTTTTTCGGTAACGTTTCATTGCGAGGCAAGTTGCTTCAGTTTGTGATTTACCGGCCAAACTGATCGGTTATCAATTGTTTACCGAGCAGAAATGATTAAAGTTTTCGGCGCGATTCGTCAGTTGTACGGGAACGCTGGGGCACGCTGAAAATCATGTCAAAAGCTCAGCTAGTCTAAGGACGCGTTTTATTTGGCTCAACCGAGAGCAGACAGGACAGGCAGTAGCGCAGACGGAATCCGATGAGGACTTTCTGTGTTTATTTAATAATGCCGCTTCTTTATCAGCGTCGTAATCGCACCGTTTGCCCGGCGCAACTGTATACGTTCAATCGATAACAATTATCTCATCTCTGTCTTTTCCATAACGTCGCTTTCTATCGTTTTTCATTTACGTATACAAAGAATTCTGTGTCTGACAGTTCGTTATGTAACACGCGGTGTTCCCCCCATGGCCGGAATTCGGGAAAACAACTTAACGTACACACCCTTCACTTGTTCGTACATGTATTCCCTTTGTGCGTTGTTTTTTCTTTCTTTTTTTTTTTTTTTTATTCGTGGAAATAGAAATTTTTCACCGCAGTCTATAATGTGCAATCAGTGTACAGTTTTACTCCGGTTCTGAATTCCGAACGGTAGCTTGATGGCTTCTGCAATTTACTGGGTTTTATTTTATTTATTTTTTTTTTTCATTTCAAAGGCACTTTATCGGAAGTCGGACGAGATGTTAATAAGGTAGTCAAAGAGTTGAGCGTACGTGCAAATCCACGAAACAAACTTCCACAGTTCGTCCGTCAGTTTGATCCTTCGGTTTCTCATTTTAGAAAAGCGATATTGTTAATTAGTATTTCAAATTAGAACAACCGAAAATGTTCACAAATTACAACCGAACTCTGTGGAGTTTTAACGGCTATTACAACAGATGTAGCTCGTGTACGGTTCGCTTGCGTTAGAAATAATTACAGATTACTATCACGAATTATTGAACAGCACGAAAGGCACCAATAGTAAAGAGATAAAGAAATTTGCAGAATGTAGTTGAAGCGAAAAGATATATTAATATCATTATAAAAATCTTACCTTGGAGGTGAATTGCTGGACTACCGAATGTGTTACCGAATGACTCTTTTATAATTCTTCCCAGGCGACCGTCGGTTGTAATTTATTATGTCATTATGCTCAAAATTAACTAAATGTCCTATAAATTGGATATGCTTTGATACATTTTTAACATAAAAAAGGGGTTAGAAACGTTACCGGATTTTTCCATTAATCTCGGCATAAAAATAGTCATCGATCTGGTGTGTAACTCTATCCAAAGGAGAAAATAATAGATGAGTAAAACAGGAGGGGAACGAAAAACATCAGTCAATGAACTAGATTGTAAGCAATTTTCAACCTACACTGGAAAATTTGCTGTACGATTGTCCCGGGGTAAAAAAAAAAAAAAAAAAAAAAAAAAAAAAGTCTACTCACTGAAATTTTGATACACAATCGAGAAAGAATTCGTAACTGGTAAAATATCATTGAATCAATATATTAATATAACTTTGTAATCTAAAACGCAGTCACTATATCGATTAAACTCCCAAAATTTTTCTTTTCTTTTTTTTTTTTTTGGCACGTCAGCAAAGGACGTTTATTCGGCAACAACAAAAAAGAAGAGGATCAATTAAATATCGACTCGGTCAGAAATAGTCATAATGAAGGAATAGAGTATGGGGGATACTGGACAGAGAAGAGACACGGTTGAAAGAGGCGCAATAAGGACCAGAAATCCGGAAGAATAACAAATTAGAATAAAAAGTAAAAGATATTGTTCGGGATCGTGGATTCATGATTCGAATGAAGATGATAGTTGGAAGAGGGAATTAAATGAGAGCGAAAAAACGAGGAAGGTAACCGAGAACATGATTGAGACACGAGAAAAAATATAACAGGAACAACCGGAAAATCATAAAACCAAGAGTAGGCGGGAAGATATCTAGTTGGACAGGCAGACGGAAGGAATATTACTGTTAGAGAAGGAAGAAGCATGAAAATATCTGATTAGAACCTAGTATGAAAATTTAACCATAGGGGTGGTGGTAGCAAGTTGAAAGCGGGAATTTTATTGAAATACAGAGACACGAGAAAGAAGCAACTCTAGCCAAGGAATCCGCCATCTAGTTACTCTCGATACCTACAAGTCTCTAGGGATCCAGAGCAAATCAACGTGAAAGATTGAAAAATTAAATAGGTAAGTAAATGTAGTACGGTATAAAAAGCGGTACAGTGTTCGCGGAAAATTGTAGAGGATCAATTTCATTTCTAAAGAGTGAGGAGAAAGAGAGAGTGAGAAGGAACACCAAGATATGCGATAGTGAAGGGAAAAAAAGTTAGCAAAAGCGATTGAAAAATCGGTAGGCCGAAAACGGAAAATGTATATGAACAAATAGAAACGGATAATAAAGTAGGGAAAAAAAGGGCCGAAAGATTAAACGCCGAATAACAAGATGATGGACAATTCAATAGATACGGGGAAAATGAAGGATGCAAAATCGACAAAATTTAAAGCGAAGAAGGAGTTTATTTCTAGAGAACTTAATGAATGTTTCTCTAAAGAAGAAGAATGATGGGGGGGGGGGGGGGGGGGATAAAGTAAAGCGAATGGGAAAAGGATAAAAAGGCAGTGAAACGCGAAAGAAGATGAAAAGAAGGAATTAGAAACTCGTTTCGAGCGGAGAATAGTTAACGATGATGATGAATGGCTGATAAGAAAAAAATAAATAAAAAATTCAGCTCGAAAAAACAAAAAGCCCCCGCGTTTAGAATCAGCCATCGTGCGAAGAGTCCCGTAGCCGGAATAATGCTAATCTGATTTATCGGATTCCGTTGTCGGCCGTAACATTAAACAAATATCAGCATTCGGAGGGATTATTTTCGTTCGATTTTAAAAAGAGTAGCGAAACGAGTTTCTTTTCAGCAATTGCCGGGAATGGACGGCGGCGCGCTTTTTAAACTTTTGCACGATTAGTATTTTTCGATTTTTCCCCTTTGACTCGTAATTTATAACGCAAAGTATAACCGCCCCGCCCCCCACACCTCGATGGTCGCAACGGGGACCGGTTTATACATCAAAATGCTGCATTACCAGCGGTACACGCTCTCATAATGAAATTTTTCCCCATCTCGATGAGATGCGTCATCACACGCATATTTTTGCGTTCCGACAATATTTTAGCCACACATCGAGGCGATCTAATTTACATTTCCATCTTCTGCAGCTTTCGACGCTTTATTTTTAGAAACATTCAACCTGAAGAGTAACCCCCACCCCGCGGCTATATGCCGACATGATATGAGTATATATTAATAGCATACGTTCCGAAAACGTTCTTTGGTAAACAGGTTGCCGCTGCTGCCGTACATTTCCTTCCGGTAATTCGGTAATCCGATAGACTTCAGCGCAATATGTTGCTTGTAAAGCCGTCGTAAGTGCGAAAAATAAAAAGTAAAATTAATCACTCGGGCGTGTAGTCTTGTAGAGGTTAGTCAAAATGAAAAAAAAAAAAAATGAAGAAGTCGAAAAGGGGGGTCACCATTGTAATAATACATGTGTAGAGGTTATTACACGGAGGCGATAGTGATTTGATTCTAAACCCGGTTGTAAGAGAAATTATAATAGTTATCGCAGTTATTTTTGATGTGAAACATCTATTGGCGCGTCTTGGGGGTAAAATCCGTCGTCAAACGGTGTGACGTTCCCATGCCGTCATGCTCCCTCTCCACCCCCGCTCACAAATCGCTTCGGTATGCGTTGCGCGTACAGTATACCTTTCGTTGCTTTACACGGGAATGTATACTGCGAGCGTCTCTATTCGCCTATGATATACTTGATATACAGTATATTGGCGCGTCGCCGCAGGTATATGTATAAGTGCAGGCTGCAGTAAAATGGCAAATACACGGACACGCAATCTACCGATTGACGGAACTCTATTTACCAATTCAAACCAAAGGTTAGTAAATCATCTATTATTAATATTAATATATTACCATTCTATTTCATATTTTCGCAGTACACAAACAACACAAGCCAGGGCCGTATCTACACGAGAAGGGGTTACGAAAACATTTTTATAGATATATATGCACATACATATATACACATATACACATATATACACATATATATACATATATATATATATATATGCGTATGTATTATCATGAAATATATTTATTGATAAATAGTACACTAAAGCCTTGTAGTCAATTATTGTATATGCAATATTTGAACACTACAATAAAAACAAATGAAAAATAGTAGTTTCCATAGAATTTATAAAAATTTCAATTTTCTTTTCTTTTGCAAAAATTGAAAAGAAATAAATTTATTCTGAATTTCGGTCCATTTAATTCAAGCAGTTATTATTTCGCAGACACGGGGTGAACCCTAAAAATCCTCCCCCTCAAATGACACAAGCGATAGGTGATATTATAATTGAAACTTACAATAACCAAAATACATCTAATTTGAGACATATCATACCAGTCAGGTACTTTTATTTTACATTTTATTATTACACATATTTATTAATTATAGATTCTTTGATTAACCATCTATTATAATGTTTCACATCTGCCGTGACGGCCTTTTTTTTTTTTTTTTTTTTTCGTTTTACTTTTTTCGCAATATCTTATGTGTCCTTCGCGTGTATAAGTTTGTTACATTTTAGTTCCGATTCGCTGAAAATTTTATCAAAAACGGGCTGCTACGAAAGTACAACATGGAGGTGTCAAAAAAATGCTCTAGTAAAACTCGGTATTAAGTAGACGTGTATGAATGGGTCTGTGACATTTCTGTGTATTCTTAAAAATTGTCGGTAACATTATTTGCAGTCATACTATTCTTGATGTTTTCTAATGAAAATTTCGATAAGGATTAAAATTTATGCAAGAACGTTCTAAGAGGTTTATGTTTTTTTGTTTTTTTTTTCTCTTTGTAGGGGGGAGATAAAATTTATGAAAACCGATTACAAATATATATGTATATATTTTTTTGATTTGCCAACCAAATGTTATAACTTGTATTGTTTAATTCGTTTTAATGACTAAACTTTTATTAATTTTTTAGCCGAACTTCAAAACTTTAATCAAAAACTAAATCTGTAGTTCAGACTTTTCTATAATAATTTCGGTGGGTAGGAGACTCTGATTCCCCCACCTATTCTCAATTTTGTACAATTTTTGACATTCGTATTAACCATAATTTCAGATACAAGTCGTATTAATAGCGCATAAGCATCTTCAGATTTCGTCATTATGACTGAAATTTTCCTCCGCCAGTCGAGTTTACAACGCTGTCGCCAGGAAACAAAGCAATACCGATAAATTACATTTAATGTAGTTTAGAAATTAAATTATTGTACAAGTCCGGCTCACCGATGCGATACGACAAGCAACTGAAAAGTAACAATCGTGCTAGCGATGTTTTGTTCGTTTTCATACGATTTTAGATTCCTTATATCCTAATCGTGCCCCGTTATTTTTACCGAGATGAGTCTAAGAGAAAGGTACCTATTTTGTTTTTCCTTTTCACAGTTACTCTGAATCCTTTAAGCTTCGCTCCGGCTACTCCAATCTTTACTGCTGTATGTGCCCATAATCGTCCTTAATGCAGCTTTCTTTTTGTTTTCTTCTTCCTGTCGCCTTCGTTACAACATCCCCTCGTCCCTTTTTTTTTTCGTTTTTCTCTCAACTCATCCCCGTATTGTCCTCTTCATCCTACTAACGGTTTCTTTTTCCCTCTATACAATACCACAATCATGTTTTCTTTGAATGTCCCCAACTTTTCTCTCACTGTTCTTTCCTTTTTACTCCCCACAGGATGCTGTCTGCATTCTTACATTTCCTTCCTTGTCTGTCATTCCTGTTTTAGCCTTATTCTTTATTAAAATCCAAGATACGATGCTTATTCTAATCTAAAGGTACCTTGGTTGATATTGGGCTGTTGCTCCTAGTTAGTATTCCTTAAAAAAAAAGATAAAAAAAAAAAAAAAAATACGCATTCTTATTAATACGAATGAGAGGAAAATTTATAAAAAAAAATATATATATATATATATTAGGTTTCTCCGTACACGAGTAAATTTTTGAACATAAAAGCTTCGTGATTTTCATGTGTATTTTGTTTTTATGTATGACAAATCGTAAAATGCAATAAATCGAATTGGCCGTTTTTAAAGGTGTTATCGTAATTGCGTTGCTGTTATGTTGCTTTGATGAATGCTTTCCCTGAAAGTATATGTTTTTTTCTAGAACAACAACAGATCATCCGTTTGTTAAAATTTATTTATAAGAAAAATTCAGTTTGCTATATGTTAGAAAAACGAAGTATAATCATCGTCTTTTCTGAACCAAGATATGAGCGGAAATATATAGAGCGGAATAGGGGTAGATGGTAAAGGCAAATATTTCGAACGCGATCTAGTTTTGAAAGAAGGCCCTTGACGAAATCGCCGTCAATAAAGCAACCGTAATCTAGAAAATAGAGTGGAGAACGGATTTACAGAATATGTGTAAGATGTAGAGATTGCCTCAACGATTACTATGAGAGACGGTTTTTAATAAAGATCGGGCTTTTCGAGGGAGAACAGATAGAGATGACTAATGTGATTCGGAAAAGTAGAGACGGTATCAAGAAAAATGTTTAAAAATGAAAAGGAAACGAGTTTAAATGGAACGTCGTTTAAGGTAAGACAAATAGAAAAAAAAAAAACGAAGGCTGACAAATGAGAAATTAGGAAGAGAAATGAAGAGATGTTTTTATTTATCAATCAACTGCAAGGTTCCGATCTTCTTCGGGTATTTATCCGTCAAACTATGCACTAAATGAACTCTCGTGATGTATTTATTTTCATATTAAGACCTTTATGGTTTGGTATTTGGAGCGTTGAAAAGCTAAAATGCTTTGTAAATGATCCGGATGTGTCTATATAGAAATATGCGAGTTGGTGAAACGTGTAAACAGTCACTACCGACTACTGCAGTGTAGCGACAGAGTTACCGGATCGAGGAAGTAGAGAGATTTCGGGCTAAACTGAAAATTCTACATTCCGACGACTGCCCATTAATGCGTGATAAATTAAGGAGACGCCCGTGTATAAAAAACATGTTTCACTGGCTACACGTTCCCATTGTGCTACCTTACGCATGAGATTGTACCGAAAATAGGGTGTTGCCTCGAATGATAAATGGTATTTGGGAGAAGTAGAAAACATGAAACTGCTGGATGTAATCATTAATGGGAGAAAGCTCGAACAAGTTAAGAAATATACATATTTGGCAGTATGAATCACAGATGATGACCGAGATAATGAAGAAATCAAAATACGTATAGGGCAGGCAAGGAGTTCGTTTAATAATATAGAACGTACATTCAGAAGTTCGGCGATAAAAAAAAAAATCCGCAAGAATGAATATACTGGAAAGTTACGTGTGGTCAGTACTATAAGATACGCCTCGGAAACGTGGACAATCATAGAAAACTGGATAAACGCGTTCGAACTGGGTGGTGTTACCGGAAAACGGAAAAGATAAAATGGATGGATTAACAAATCATGCTGCGTAGATTAAATTTAACGGAATTGTCATTGTTTAAGAAGATCGTGGCAGGGAAAACGAAAAATATCCAGACTACAGAAGAACCGGTTATTCATACTGTAAAGCGGGGAGAGGACGCAGGAGATTTAACATGATGACTAGCGTAGAGAGAAGCTAATAAAATAATAATAATCTGCCTCCAGTGGAACAATCATTCTCTCCCTTCCTTCTCCTTCTGTTGTTCAGGCTCTTGATTCCTTTTTGTCGGCTATCTCTGATCGTATAAAGATCTAGGTTTCCTCGTCCTTTTTCCTCTGTTCTTGGGCCAATGTCCTTGTAGACGAACCCAAAAAAAAAAAAAAAGGAACAACTTTCTGGACAGTTATCCACATTGGCTGTAAGTATATTATATTAAGGAAAGAAAATCAGGAACCTCTACACTACGATCGATCATCGCGAGGACACTTAGAGCAACATGCGATCGGAACTGCAATCGATGCTACAGTGTTCGCTGAATGTATGCAACGTTCGCATCAAATAAAAGCGGTTAAAGGCCTACATGTGTCTGATGAAAGCCACGAGGCAGAATAAGGCGCAAAATGACACAGGGAGGATTTCACAATGTTCACCAACAAACAATCGGAGAAAAAAGAAGACAATGATCTGAAACGTATCCCGCATTTAGAAAGCTTCGCAATATTTGAATAATTTCGACGCTACTGTGTATATGGGGCTTCCCAACTTCACTTATATAGAAGTATCTTGTTTGGTATTGTAATTTTTGAGATAGTTATGTCCATTGCCCCCATAACAATACAACATTTCCGTGTTCATTTTCGGTAGTATTTTATATTTTCGTTTTGTGATGTTTCCATTTTAAAATTTGCGAAATGGACCATTAAAGCGTGTAAAATTCCCAAAAAGAAAAAAGTAGTGTTCGTGCGTGCAACAATTTTATTACGATAAAATAAATACTTTTTTTTTTTGTTTTTTTGGAATTACCTTTGACAAAACAAAATTCAATGGACCGTAATGCCGCACTTTGCATTCGTCTAAGAATACACACGAGACGACATAGAATTTTATATAATTGTGACAATTTAAGACTGCTTGCGATGATTACAAAAATGAAAAAAACCCACAATCGACAACGTGCTTAGGCTTCAAAAATGTACTCATTTTGCGGCTCTCGCAGTTCTCGGCGGCCCGTTAAGAGTCGACCTTCTGGAAGCTAATTAGTTCGAATCGATCGTGTGTAAAGTTGGCCTTTGCAAATCGCGTAATATATTCCCGGGCAAGCAGCAGCGCAAGAGTCAAATATTTGCTAGGGGCTGGTAGAACATTCGAGGAAGTTAATATAATAACAAGGGGAAATGTTCGTACTCAAACCGGCGATAACAAAATAAAGAGGCACAAGTCAACCGCTAAAAATCTCTCCGAGTTACACGATGATAAACTAAATTACAAAGCTGTCGGAGAATATGATAAATGTTTTCTGGCTCGCGCGAGCTGGCACCCGCTCGCACTCCCTAAATTTATTATATCTGGCGCGCTTGTGTACGCACTTGTATGCGTATGTGTCCGTGTGAAATGACAAAAAAATCTGGCAAGAACACTTATAATATGCGGGGAAGACCTGCGCGAATGCGGCCACGGACTAAATCTGCTTTCAAAGGTGTATTATACTGGAAAAACTAGAGAAAGATTACGATCTGAGCCGTGTGAAGGAGGGAACAACGTAGAAGGAGCGGACAAAAGAAAAAAAGGCAAAAACAGAAGAAAGAAAATAACGTCAAGAAAGAAGGTGGGGTACGACATTTCGTTTGAGTAATGCGAAAAAGAAAAGGAATAAAACTGTGTTTTCTTCTGTAAGGAGAGCGCGAGGAGAGGATAGGGGCGAGGGTGCGGGGTCGAGCGGTGCGGCGAAGAATAAAATATTGTATATAATAAATAGGTTAAACGTATGAAGACGGAATAAATAAATTCCGGATATTATTGCGACTCAGGTGAACGTGTGGGCGCCGCCGTACGCGTCGCACCCTAGAGCACGCGCATTCCTCGGTCGCGCCTGACGTGCTCTAAATAAGGTATGGGACATGCACCGACTGCCGTCCGGCGGCGAATACGGGGCAAAAAAAATGTCGACGTCAAACATCTTGTGCGGACTAAGGCCTCGCGGAGAAGAATGTCTCACTGTGTAAATACCTTTCGCATTCCGGCCACTAGACGTCTTCCGGATGGATGCCGTCGCCAGCGGTGAAGAAGCTGTTTCGAGGAACTATAAAAAGTAATAGAACACGAATATTAGTCGTCGCGCCGGTAATACCGTTATAGATTGCAGAATCCTCGGAAAACATAGCTGTCCGTACACATCCGCGGCAGAGCCTTCTTCCCGAAATACTATACTACCTTTGTATCACCGGGCTAAAAGCATTTCCCCATTGGGCGCGCGTCTTCGGCAAGAGAGTTACTCCGTAGTGTAAAACACAGCGACGCACCCGGGGTAATAAATTTAGCTTATAACCAGAGACGAGGTCCGCTGCTTGGAAATTTACATAAAAAATTTTTCAGCCCGTCTGCCGTCATCAGCGGCTGGCGCGGTGGTATATTTTTCATTTTATTTTTATTTCCATTTCTTTTTGTTTTTCGCTTTATTTCGCCCTATGTCGCAGTTCTTGCCGAATTAGGCGATTTCTTTTTTAGTATTTTTTAAAATTTTATGCGTTTTACATACCAAAATACGCGCGCGGCCTTTAAACTGTTTCTCTTTACTTTTTTCTTTCAATTTTTTTCCTTTTTTTTCTTCTACGAAAAGGCTTCTTATTCTCTCTACTACACCCTCACCGACCTTTTTTGGGTTTTTTTCTATTTTTAGGGGCTGGTGGGTAGGGTTAAACCAAGCACACTCTACTACTTCTAATTCGGATTGTGACGCGCGTTAAAAATAAGGAATTTGCGAAAGTCCTTGCCGGCTTTCGCAGTGCGCCTTCCCTACTGGACACATTCTTTTAATGGAGAACGATTTCTTTGTGTGCGCGTGTTTGCCGCGCAAATAAAATATTTCGAATTGGCGGTTTTTATCGATGTTTCGCTCGCAGGTTCTGACCTATGCCCGCCTCCGCTTAACCGGATTAAATTAAGTCCCCGCCCGGTCAACCCATTTTACGACCGCGTATATTTTGGCGACTCTTAAATATTAAAAATAAATGGAATTTACACGTGTCGTGCGACAAGTCGCCAATAGTGTCGCCACATTTCACAGCCACTGTTATAACGATTAAAGTAAAGCTAAAACTATTTTTTTCCTCCTGTTCGTAATAACACGATTACAATGGTGTGCTACACAGCCTCATCGCGGAAACTCAGTCGTGACCGCGTTCAAAAATTTTAAAGACTGGGGATTACTAATTTACGTGATTTCGTGTAATGTATAGGTCGCTTTTTTTTGCTTGTTTTTTTTTTTTTTTTTGAAACTAATTCAAAAATTTAATTAACAAACGTAGGTAACTAAATAAATATGAATAAGCGAAGGAACTTTGTCGCGAATACCATCCCATTCCGAGAAATATAAGTAAAAAAGTATCTTTCTCAGTCGCGTTCAGATAATATATCGTATATATTTCTTTCCTTTTCGTCTTCCTTTTTCGTATTATTGGTTTTGCTGCATTGTTCTTCTTAGCGTGCGGTGGGAGTTTCTTTTTGAGTAAGCTTTACGAATATTCTACCGATGGTTCTCCACTGATTTGACTATCGCTCGTTTGTGTAGAGGTTTTGCTCGCAGAGTTAATTATTTAGAGGATGCGTAAATATTTTAACGGTAATTTTTTTGTTGTACACCAGTGCCGACACCACTAACAGAAAATTACCAATTTGATTAAATATTCCTTTCTGGGGATTTTTTGTGAATTTTTTGTGAATTTTTTGGGAAGTCCCTTAATAACTTTTTAATTTATTTTCAGCCTTCAAAATTACATAATTACAAAATTACCGTTTATTTTCCTTTTTTAAAAGGTTGCATTTTATTTTGCTATGTCTAAGTCTGATCTCAAATCTTTCAATTGAAATTTGAAGCATTTCAGTTTTTTCCTTCTTAATCGATTCCCAAAAATACACAGTTTTTTTTAAAATTTCACAATGTTTTTTTCAAGTATTCCTTAATGCAGCTCGCACATCTATCTAAAACGATCAAATTATTTTTTTCCTTTTTCTAATCCCTATGACAATGCAAAAATATTTTTTTTTTTTTTTTTTATGTTGCATAATGAACTAATATATACTTTTATATGTGAAACACGTTTATGAAGTAAAAACACATATGTGCATAAACGTATAAAATTTAATTTTAATAAATTTTAAATGTTTATATGTGTGTATGTTGTTTTTTTTTTTTTTTTTTTGTTTATTTATATTTAATTATTTATTGTACCTTGCGGTTTTTCAGTCAGTGTTTCTGATTGTTACTGTTATTATTTATTGTTGATATGTTTTGTTTTGTTATTCATTACATGGTTGACAAAGCTGATCAAATTACAAATTCAATAAAAATACAAGATGAGTTTTTCATTGTTTTTTAAACATTTTTTACGATATCGATGTTATGTGTGATAATGGTAGTTTGCACCGATAGATAGCGCCCAATATTCTATTTGCTATCTGTATTCTTTTTTTTTTTTTGAAAAAGAAATATAAGCGAAGAAAATTAATCTTGTGGAAAATGAAATAAAGTGAAAAATTCTTTTTAAAAACAACGCTGCGTTTAAACACCATTCATTTGCAGAAAAACTACTTATAATTTTTGAATAGAAAATATAACTGCAATAGCAAATATTTTTTTAAAACTTTATTATTATTATTATTATTATTATTACATTAGAAGGTACAGGTGCCGGCTTCTCAAACGGGCTATACGTGCCCGGGGAACACATTAAATTGAACTTAGGAGGTTAAGGGAATGAAGGAATTGGAACGCACTGCGGATATGACAGGGAGAATTAGCTAGGAGTTGGTGGTAAGGAAAGGGGAGTCCTTGCTGGGCTCTAAGTGCTATAAGGGAATAACAAGATGTTAATAAATCGGGAATGGAAAGCTGTGTCCTTTGCAAAAGGGACAAAGAGGGGGATCGGTGCGTTGTAGGAGATACAAATGGGTCGGGCGCGAGTGGGAAATCCCAAGTCTGGTAAGAATAATATTTTTCTTCCTTGAACGGAATGAAAGGGGCATCTGAGATAGAGGATCACGTTTAAAAAGGAAAAGGCTGTTTTGTTAACTAGAACTCCATACTCGTTCCCAGGATTTAATTATAAAGGATTTCAAGAAGGATTTCATATCGCTGGTAGAAGAGAAATACGAGGAGGATGGAAGCAGGGATGCCTCCCTAGCCGCTCGGTCGATGGCCTCGTTACCGGGGAAACCAATACGGCTGGAGATTCGCATGAAAAATATAAAAATTTGGGATCGAATAAGGAGATCGTGAAGGAGAAGGATGCGTTGTATAATTTCATTGTAAGTTGTAGAGGGACATTAGAACACTAAGTAAATCAGTAAGGATGAGGTATTTAGAATGAGGCGGAGCGGAGGAGAGGAACTCAAGACACTTGAAGATAGCGAAAGATTCAGCCGAAAATACAGAACAGTATTTCGGAAGCCGGAAGCGATGGGTGGTAGAGGGACAAAAAAAAAGTGTAAAGTATCTACACTACATGCAGATACATCGGTACATGGATATGTCTTACTTTTTCCTCAGCTAAAAAATGTCCAATGTAAAATTCCAGGAGGTCTTCACTCGCCCGGTTACGAATACTCCTTGATACTATGGCAGCAGCATTTATTTTGATACTATGGTAGCAGCATCAGTTATTTTGATCACCCATATAATTAATATCACACGGTTCAGTTGACCTAACTCATATGTTTCAATTAAACAGTGTTAGAGTTTTTGCTCTTAAAAAAAGCGTGACGAACACAATTTGACTGACCCCCACCGGTAAGACATATCCATGTCAAAAAGGTTGATCCAACATGGCCAGTAGATTTTAAGCCATCCGTAAAGCAGATGATGTGGTCAGCGTATTTGGCAGTTTCGAAAGTAATCTGTTAATGAAGGATGTAGTCGGGATGTATGGATTTGGGTAGATGGATTAAGTTGAGATTGTGATATCTGGGGTTAGAAAAAGCCAAGCAGGAGGGTTAGTGTACATTGGAGAAAGGGGAGGATTGAGAATAAATTTTCTAATTTGAGGAAAACGAGATTAGAACTTATTTTTGATGTTAGTTGCAAAGTTAGGAACGCGTAGAGCAGTCTGGCTCTGTTGCTGGGAGAGTTTTAAAAAAGGAGCTCATTGATCGTAAGGTTTGGATTGGCAAGATTGGAAATCAGAAAGTTAACCGTTAGGATCTCCCTTCTGAAATATAGAGGGGCAGCTGTCCGGATTCACAATTAAAACTGGCTGTAGAACGGTTTCCAAATGCTCCAGTGGCTATTCGGATGGCTGAATGCTGGATAGAATCTAAGGATGACAATAGACCCCGAGCCACCGAACAGAACGGATTAATGATTGATATAGCGGTAATAACATTTTCCGGTCGCCTCCGTTACTTTCATTATTGATCCGCTTTAATATACCGAGAGCTATTAAAATACACATGTCCTCTTGATATCCTTGATATGTACGTTCCATAAAAGCACTAACAAATGAAAAACAATTTTTTTTTAAATATTATTTTAAAAAACGTTGTTATTAAACTACAGCAATGAGTACGAAAGTACCCCAGACATTTTAATTACATAGTTTAGCAACTAGCAACCTCTTTTTCCCCCCCCTTTTTTTTTTCAAAATTCGGCAAAAAAAATTATTTTAATTTTTTGGTTTATTCAATAGACACATTAAAAATGTATCAGTTTGGTTATAAGTTTTTATTATTCAAGAAGTAAATGAATTTTATTAAAAGCGTTTGTTTCTTTGTTTTTTTTTTTTTTTAATTCTCATTAGATCGTTTCGATGATGAATTTCCGAAACTTTATTTGAATACATAATCTATATTCTCGTTTTACCTGTAGAAGATGGCATGTTCCAAAATCGTCTAACCGCTTATTCATAATACTTGCCCGCACTCTTTCTTGCACCTACGTATGCGTATATATTCGTACATGAAACAGAACGAAGAATTCACGATTAATCCGATAAATAAAACAGCGTTGTCCTAACCGTACTTTGGAACTTAGACGGTTGCCAAATTATCGTATATCTCCCCGTTTGTTCATCAAAATTAAAATCACATATAATATCGATGATCATTAAATATCCGCTTAAATTAAACTTATTCATTATGTACGTATCTTCGGGATTTATTTGAATGTGTACGCTAGTAAAATTGCACATTTTAAAGTTTTGCTCATTTCGTGAATTTCACGAAATATTCCGAATTTTAACTAATTCGGAAGATTTTATATGAATTTCGTAGAATCGTACGAAATTTTTGTTGTTAATCGTTACTACTCGATTTTAGTCCTGCTGTTAGATTAATGAAATAAAAAAAAAAAAAAAAAAAAAAAAAAAAAAAAAAAACCTAAAAAAAAAATCATCACTTACACTGTTTGATGCGATGTAGGCGGAATCGCATACTATGTACAAATTTAGCAGATCCCAAATTTGAAATATCAACGACGAAAGTATCGTTAGAGAAAACGATCCGTCTATGATTCTAGTTGCGTGTCCGAAAGAAGCCACCGTCATCGAGCAAGCTGCAATGATTAGCACGGGGCTGATTAGGCTGGTAAAGGTGGAACCGGTCGATTTAAGTAGGGCGCATAAATCCAGCCAAAGTGACAGCACTTCTTCCACATAGCCGACTGTATAATTCGGAGAAATCTGGAAACACAAAGCAGCTAAACGATATTCGCTTCGAGCTATTTTTAATTAAATGGCTAGAGATTAATGATTTAAAAAGTGCCCCGAAGACGAAATAGTAAACAACCGTTTTGTCCCGGAAAAAAAGTCGCTTGTGAGGAGGATCCTTTGATTTTTTTTTTCGCGAGGGAAACTAAATTAAGAAGTAATCTAAGAAGGTACACTCTACTAAAGAGGTATGAAAAAATTAAAAGCTTTTTATCTTCGAATTTTATACATTCGTAATTTCCTACTAATCTGTTTTTACTCTTTTTTTCTTTTTTTTTCTAATATAATATCGTTGTTTTTGTTTAAGAATTTTAATGTTTTAAGCATCAATGTATTTCTTTGGTGAAAAATTAGCAACGTTTTATGTTGGAACCGTCATTCTGTTTAGCAATAATCTCGCTAAACGGAAGGAAGCGAGAAAAAAACATTAAAAAAGCTAAAAAAAAGGAAGGATTTTTACCGAAGTTAAACATGCCAATTTTATTATTATTTTCCGAACGAGAGACTAATTAAATGTTAAATATAAATTTCATCAAACGTGAACGTTAAATAATATTTTCCATTCGCTCGGAGAAGACGAAAAATAAAGATGTATAAATTTTCGATTGATAATTTTTAACGCGGGCCATGAAGAAGGGGTGGTGTTTTTTAAAAATATACAAAGGGTAGAAAATTTATTCTTTTCTCAACGTATTGTATTATAAAAGGTCTTAATCGGATGATGGTTTTCGCTTTTTTTTATTGATTAAATTTCGGGGCCATTAACGATTGACACATCGAGCCAGTGTAGACTTTTAATTTTGCCACATCTTTAATATGCGCAACGTACAATTCGAATAGTTCCATTGGAGCGGAACGTCGCCAAAACGGTGGTAGCTGGCTGATTAGACGGTGCCCTACTGACTTTTCTAAAAAGAAAAAAAGGCAAAAAAGCAAAAAGCGTTTATGTTCTACAAGAAATCGAACGATTGATAGAAGAATATTAACAAACTTCTGTTTAAAATATTCCGAAATTGTAATTACATTCTTCCAAACATTTTTACTATTTCCATTAATCTAATAATAAACGTTACCCCGGACGTTTACAAAAGGAATTTA
The DNA here is from genome assembly GCA_039619475.1 of Icerya purchasi. NCBI lineage: Eukaryota > Metazoa > Arthropoda > Insecta > Hemiptera > Monophlebidae > Icerya > Icerya purchasi. The sequence goes on from CM077115.1 coordinate 105,227,225, forward strand.
ACGCTTTACCAGAGGCGACCGCTTCATTCTTTTTTTTAAATTCTTTTTAGTTTCAGATTTTCAAGGTAAAAAACAAAAAAAATATCAAAACTAAAAAGTCGATATACCAAAAACCAGTGTCAGTCTCCATTGTTGTAGCTCTCTCCCCAATGAGTGTTCAACAAACCTACTCGCTAATATATACCATGTTTATACTTTCGCGGAATAAACGTTGATATAACTCGCGTATTATTGATTATATTAAACTTGACTAAACTCGACTAGCCGACTGAGCTGAAAAATTGACGAAAAAACAAAAAATACAAACTATTTTTTACTGATCATTTAACGCGAATAAATGTGTTCGTATCTCTGTCCAAAATGTACAACAAGGGACTAAGGTGAAATACTTTATGGGGTAATCGGATAACTCAATTTCTATCCGCTATATCAGGCTATTACAAACGATATACATATATCGTATCTCCGCCGTAGCCGATTTCTATCTTAAAAGTTCGTTGCACTTTTTACCGTGATTATTATTTTCCCTGTGAACAACCAGTTTCGTCCTTAAGTGTTTTTCCCGATCCGATCGATATGTGAAGTGCGTAGCACGCTATTAGCCTCTATTTTTAGACTGAAACTAAGTCTGCTGAATTGTAAAGTACGTCCCTTGACAGGACGTCGAACGTTGTGGAAGTAAGCTTTTCATAATAAAAGCCTAACGGATCTGATGAGAATACTGGGACCATTTCTTTTTTACTTGGAATCAGCCTTTACTTTCCCCCAGAAAATTCTCTGGTACCCAATTGCTGAATTATACCGGGTAAAATTATATATTAATATAAACATCATACAGATGGGTTGAATTTTTATTTTTTTTTATTATTCTAAATTATTTATAAAAAAAAAAAACTATTAAAGCGATGCAAATTAAATATACACCTATATATATATAATCGGAGAGACAAATTACTCGAAAAAAAAAAAAAACAAAAAAAACAATCGCTATAATCAGTGTAATTATACTTTGTTATTTTGTATATAGGAAAATGATTATAACAACTTCGATGAAAATGTGTAAGCATCAGGAGGTGAAGCAAGTGTCTCTATAAATTTCCCGCGATGCAGTTGTAATGGTGAAGTCCAATGAGACGGAACGAAGGACGTATTTTAAATATTATTATATAAAATTTACCAATATTGTTTTATTCGTTTTTTTCTTTGTTTCGTTTTTTTTTTTTTTTTTTTTTTTTTTTGTGTGTAGGGGTGGCGTCAACTGAAGACCACCAGGTATAAAAAAGAGAGAAAGGGCCGTCAGTTATATTTTGCTTCGGTAAAAGGGCCAATCGTCGCTGGAAATACAGAGAACGAAAAGGCGGAGTGTGCAATAGTAGAAAAAGCTCAAGTTTCACACGCTTGACCGAAAGAAATAAGCATTCAAAGAGGATAGGCATTACAGATATCATTGCTAAAGCAATATGGACAAAGGAAACACGGCGAATAGGGGAGGAAGGTAGCGGAGTATGGTTAACAGGTGAATAATAGAAGCGACAATAGAACTGGAAATCGGAGTAAACTCGAAGAGGGAACCAGAGCAATTAGAAAGGAAGATTAGGGGTTAAAGAGATGGATAAAAAGAGCGATCGACACGGAAATGCAATTTTAAAAAGTAAAAATCTAGAAAGATAAAAAAAAAAAAGGGTTCCGACAATTATCAAGTTTACTCGGGCAATCGTTGAAAACGATTACGCATCAAATAATACCGTATAATTCCTGTTTAATCGTCGGGAAAGGAATTTAGAAAATGAAAGTAGGAAAAATTAATTTACGAAGAAGATGGCAAATGTCCAGCAAAATGAAAGGAAAACTGAAAGTAGATTATTGAACGAAATAAAGTAAGATGAAGAAAAATAAGAACCGTAGGGGGATTATTTTCTTAAGTGTAAAACAACAGTTATTATAAATGAAAATTTAGGAATAGGACGTTTAATGAGAAAAGAATATTCTAGCAAGTATTTGCTCGACTTACGAGCATCGAAATAATGTCGAAAGAATGAATTTTTGAATTATCCGTTTTTGTAATAATAATTTATAGTTTTATACATGGCCGCCACTTTATCGCAGCAGCATATGTAGCTAAATCCAATTCCGAAATAGCCGAACAAAATTCAATAGAGTCTCCCAGATATACTTTTTTTTTTTAGTAAGCGTTTACATCAGTGTCGCCAGTCATTTTTTCCAAAATTTTAATTCGTTCATTTAATGGAATTTTCCACTGTGAAATTGAACTAATTCGAAATTGAACTAAATGTGAAAAAGAACATTAAATGAACAACCACAGAACGAGCACATTTCCAGAAATTACGTCGGGAACCCACTAGTAGAACGCCGATTGCAGCGAAATTACAAATTTTTATTAATTAGTAATATGCTGCTACAATTGTGACAAATGCTAAGACGTAAAAAAATATATATAATAAAACGGAGAAGCACAAAATAGATTAAAATAAATAAATTAAAAAAATATATAATAAAACTGAGAAGCACAAAATAGATTAAAATAAATAAATTAAAAAATATATATAATAAAACTGAGAAGCAAAAAATAGATTAAAATAAATAAATTAAAAAAATATATAATAAAAATAAAAATGAATCTAAAATAAGGAAGAATTCGATGTCTTATATAAAAATTAAAAATTTCTTCTTCGGAATATTGGTAGACGTCTTGAAATGAAAGTTACCTATGTCAACAAGATAGAATAATATACTACTAGCCTCTATTTAATATTTCTAATATATTGCTATTAGACAAGATACTGAACTACATAGAAACGATATATGAACTAAAATTGTCGTACAACAGTATGAACGAAAAAAGCAGAATGAACTGACGTTAAGTAAAGTTTTACCTTTTTTTTTTTTTTTTTTTTTGATTTTAATTGCATATGTATGTGTGTGCGTGTCTGATACTCTTTACAGCATTATTTCCTAATGTGCTATGTCTCCTTACCACTTTCCCAGATTTATCTAAAAGCAGATGACCCGGTGGTATATCTCGAAATCCCACTGCAAGGAAAGAATAACACCGGGCACCATTACTCAACTATTTCCGCTGGACAAAGTAAAGGGCTCCCCGTCGCAGGCGGATTTTATTGCTTACTGTGTTGATCGTTCGAATTTGTTGAAAAATTTTTAAGCGCTCGCATTCGTTTACTACTATTTTTACCGGAAGCACTTTAATCTTTCCTAATAGATTATAGACGGGGTGAAACACGAATGGCGTCGTAATACCGCGACACGATATAAGCGATAAAAGAAGAACTCGGTGAAATTTAATAAATAATTGAAATTTTTACTGAAAAAGCGTGCAGTTTAGTTAGTAAATAAAATATGATGTTGCTTTCGTACACACATTTGTCTCCTGCGGGAATATAGAGAAGAGATGCTATAAAGAGATAATGCGTGCAGAACGGTGAAGAGATAAAAGAAGCAAAAAGCGAAATCCCTGTGAGATGAATACCAAGTGGAATTCGAGCAGCCGGCAACGAACACGTAACGGAAAACGCCGATGATCGAACGACCGACAGCCGAACTAGCTATTTGAATTTTTCTCCGAATTTAATTTCGTGATTTTAATTTTAGACAAAATTTCGAAAATTTAATTTTTACGCGCTCACTGTGGCCCACGATTGTTGCGAAATTCGAAACACATCGACCCCGCGCCGACGGCGACGAGAAGCGGCGGAAACGTAGAAAAAAAAAACAAGCTCTAAATTTCGAAAAAAAAAGATTTTTCTGCTACACTCTAACGACGTGTTTTTTTTTTCGCGGGAAAACTGTTTATCGGGCTGTCACGTTTAGCGCCATTTTTCGATGTATAATTTCCTTCGTTACATCCCGCCGTCAGAACACGCAGTGTCTAGTTTTCATTCGACGAACACGGCTCCTTCCAGCAAAAGAAAATGTCGCTTTTTTCCTCTTATTTCCATTTTTTCTTCCTTTGCCCCCCCCCAATCCCGTCATCATTTGTGAAAAAACCATGTCCGAAAAAAAAGAAGAGAAGACATCGCCTAAATTGCACACGGATCATCGATATCTGGGTTTCTGCGCCTCAATTCGGTTTATTAACTTTTTTCGACACTCCCCTACTTTTTCTGTTACCTCCTACCCCGGATCCCACCTGTTATTTCAAGCACACACTATACTAAGCGCGGTATTTTTTAAGAAACTGCTGCCAATACTTTAAACCTAAAATTAGATACTCTCGGCAGCAGAAGAATAGCGATTATAAAAAGGTTGAAAAGCTAGCGAAACAGTTCGACACTTTTAATCACACAGAAATGACAAAGTCTTTTCTTCTTCTTAATTCGGAGGAAAAAATTTCCATATGCAGTCACAGTTTTTATTATATTTAATAAGGGAAATCAAAAATATTTACCGGGTTTTCTATCGCGGCGATCCTAAGCAGATCACGGGGGTTTGAATTTCCGAAAAACACGCTTATAACATCATTTTAAAAAAAAGCGGGACCATATTATTATTATTATTATTATTTGTAATATTTTTCGAATCGGCAATGAATTATTTTGCTCTTCCATAGTGTTATGCATCCTCATATTTTAGCATCAGTAATGCCCTGGGTGTGTTATCTACCGACGATAACGTTGCTGTAACTGCCTGCGTTATCGTCTACACAAAAACTCGTTTAGAGTCTGAACGTAGAAAAATTTGTCGACATCACATTATCTGCGGAGCCCACGAACCGTTTGCTCGGAAACGAAAATTACAAACCTTCACATTATAAATAATAATAAGTATCTAAAACTAGGGGTGGTAAACTGACCCCTCCTCGGGAGCAAAAATATATATTTAATAAAAATAAAACATAGCGTTTATGAAAAACGAAAAAAAGTTGCACGCGTTACGTATTTGCCGCGTGTTGGTAAAATATCTTCCGCTCGCGACCGCAACCCCCCCCCCTTGACCCAGAGAGAGGGAATATTTTCATTTGGGCTCGTTTCTGGCTTTTGATCGCGTTTCCGAAATGTCACTCGACTCGTGTTCATTTTAAACGTGTTTTCACTGTCTGCGCACGGACGAGTTAAAAAAAGGTAAAAGAACAGAGCGCGGTGATTAAGACGTATTTTTGTTACACGAATTATGCTACTCGTAAACTGCTTATCGAACCGACAAAACACTCAGTGCACCGAGAAGGCTCTATTGCATGCGTCTGCGAAACGAATCCACTTGAACGAGGCACTCCTATTCATAACGAAGCAATTTTGTCAGACACGACCTTTTTCCTCATCCTAATGAAGCGGATTTTGCCGGAAGCGGAAAGCGCTAAGTCACAATTTAGTCCTCTCTTCGCGATAGAAAATTTCCTGACTTACCTCCCCTCTTAATTAGCGCGAAGCTTTTCCACCATACGCGAAACACGGTACGCTCTAAAGGGTAAAATTCGTTAATGCGATTTTTTTTTTTTTTCGTTTGGAGAATTTAAATTTTTTTACGGCCATTTTGGTTGTTTTGTGAAGTCATAGCGTTCTCGATATTGAAGTGTCGATTAATGCGTTATTGCGGAGACTGTTGTTCGTGATTTTTCGGAGCTGTAGAAATCATTTCGTACAATATTGCTGTAACGGGATTTCTAGCCATTTATGTAGTACTAATAAGAAGATGGAGTGAGCATCTTTCTTGAACGGGGGGGGGAATAATTCGACAATAACTACGATGTCCCTACAATCCCCATCGATAGCTAGCCATTCTCGCAGTTTGACAAGCCCCTAGCCAAGGCAATTTTTCGTCAATCACACCGACGGAAAAACTCTTCTCTTGACACATCGGACGGGAAAATTACCATAGCGGTGTATGATAGAATCGATTACCGTTCATCAAAGCCGTGCGATTGCATGTTGCAATTTTTTCTTTCTGCTCTTTTTGAAGTCGTCGATTTTTGCCCGTGATCGAAAACAGCTTTTTCTAGAAGTTACAGAACGGTTCGGATTCGGCCGGGCTATCTTCAATTCGCAAACGGGTGGTCGGTCGACAAGGTAAACAACCGTATACGTTTTTGAGATATGAAGTGGGAAGCTGTTTCCTGATGGGCTGAAAAGAGGCATTGTCAGGCCGATCTATAAAAAAGAACCGCAAAATCAATTTGAAAATTAACGTCCAATTATACCTGTACGAGGCTAAAATATTAGAACATTACATCGATAAACATTTAGGAAATTATGTGGAAAATAGTAACTTACTCTATGTGAAAATCAACACGGTTTTAGAGGAAAAAGATCTACGATAATATTACTAAGATCGATTGTAAATAAGACAAATAAGGGGGATTATCAAATTACATTAATTGATCTGTCTAAAGCGTTTAACTCTTAGTTAACCATGAATTACTGATTAAGGACTTGGAAAATTTAGGCATTAAAAATAATCCGCTAAAGTGGTTTAAGAATTACATAAAAAATAGGAAAAGTATAGTAAAAATCGCAGCGAATAAAAGTAATGAAAAAACTATTCAATACGGAATAGGCCAGGGTACTGTATTGGCCCCTATTCTTTCTCTCATTTAACTTGTTACATAAGCATATTAAAAATACAAAAATGATATGTTTTTGCCGATGATATTGCCGTATTATTAATGGAGCACAAAAATTTAGAGATGGCGGAAAGATTATTACAAGAGGATATAGATAATTTTAGTAAATGAGCGCATGATAGACGGTTATGTATATAAATAAATCTAAATTGCTGCACATTCGGAACAGTAATGATACATGATCCGCGAATTACCCTCCATAATAATGTAATTGCATGAACTTCGTATAAATAACAATACTCGTTTGTGTTTTTGTCTACCGCTTAAGAACGTAAAAAATTTTAAATATCTAGGTATATATATATATATATATATATATATATTGTATATCGATAAATTCTTGAAGTGGAAAAAAAGCGCATTCAAAGTTTAAATTCGAAAATAAGACAGACAATCCCAGTTTTATACAAATTAAAGCAGCTGCTATCATACGGAACAATACACGTATGTACTATAATGCAATAATAATGCCCAGAATTCTATATGGAATTGAAATATAAGGAGAGACTAAGGAAACGGAAATCAATAATAAAATAGGTAAAATTCAGAAAAGGTGTTTGAAGCTTATAACTCTAACCCCCCCCCCCCCCCATTGGAAGCGAAACAACTTAAAATCAACTTGGTGGAAGAAAAACAATGAAATGTCTCCCAAGATTTACTTTTACTATTATAGATTACTTGAATTTAAAAGCAATAATGAAAGTTTTCATCCGGGCAAAGAACTCGAATAACAAGATTACGAAGCAGAAATATATGTTACATTTTTATCCCAGAGGAGAAAATCTACAAATTGGTAACACAGATGACGTAGTTTTAATTAAACTAATGAGTACTATCCTTAATCATATTTCAAACGAAAATAGAATTCGGAAAAGGAAGTAGGTAAGAATGGCGTAAAGACCTACGTCCCGAATCTTTCTATTTTATCATTTTATTTTATTGTTCTTTTTTTTTTTTTGTTTATTATTTATTTATTCTCGTCCTATCTTGTCTTCTTCCTTTTCCATTTTTCTTTAAAATAGATCAGGTTTTTTGATTTAAAGACATTTAGCTGCCCTCATGTAACGGGATGCAGATGAGTGATTTACGGCGTGTGTATATGTATTTTCATGTGTGACTATGTTATACATAATCTTAAGTTGACTAATATTATGACGTATAGGATAAGCAAGAATAGTTGTAATTTTGTATTTAAAATAAACGTTAATAAGAGTGTCGGGCACTCACACAACGGGCCTACTTGACTTGTGGAACCCACAACTTGTTTAATAAATAAAAAAAAATAAATTTTGGTACATGACTATTACATCATTCTATTCAAAGAAACCAAAGTATTATAAGTGTACTATATCTGCATACCACTTTTTCTATCGTTAATTAAACTCTGCGACATCTAGAATTATGTCAGGAGAAAGAAAAAGTCATTTGAAATCCAATTCCGCATACGTGTACCATGTCCAAATTTTTAATCGTATTCTATTATTTTTTGTTACACGTATATTTCAGAATTATAATCTAGAACGTGTACAGTTTCTGATTGTAAAATAATAATATAAACGAACAAAAGTAATTGCCCAGCGGTAGAATACGTATATATATATATATATTACGTTTCTTATTAATGAATCGTCGTATTTCTTATATTTGTGTCTAAACGAGATTAATTGAAAAGGCAGTTATCGAATAACAAAATGGTAGTGTTCTCGATTTTAAGATTCTTAACCGACTGCGAATCGGTCACGCAACTGTCTCGTACAGTCATATATAATCAGCAGATCTTCGCCTCCAACTATGTGCTTCTTCTGCGGCCAGGCTGGTATATCGACAGTTCCACACATATTTCTCACGTGCCCCAAAGTTCGCCACGTTTCGGACGCAACATGACCTACCCAGTAACATGCAGCATTGTCTCTGGCAAATACTACAACTAACGTAATGATTTGACCCAACATATATAAGTTACCTCCGTAAATGTGCTGTAACGGCTTTAATAGTTACAAACGGAGCATACAAAAAAAGGTGAGAAGGAGAATTAAAAAAAAAAAACAAAAAAAAATGGTATTGTTCTGTTTTTTAACATAATTCATTTACAAAATTTGGAAATGTCGCACCAATGGTGCCACTGAAAATTCTGGATTTGCCTGCATTGAATTTATTTTCGCGCTAAAAAGACATTCTATCCCAGATCTAAAATCGAAAAATAAATAAATAAAAAAAAGTTAATTTTACAGTTGAAAAAGGGTAGTCGTACGTTATTTTTAGTAATACAGTAAATTATCCGTTCTCGGATTCCTTTAACAGCCCCAAACGGCACTCCCCTTTGGTATGCAAACCTTCTTTCGTTTAAGATAAATATGTGTTTTTTTTCGTTTTATTTTTTATTTTTAATATTCAAAAACACACAGGTTTGGTCGGACTGTATAAAAAAAGTTTTTGAATTAACCAGTTTTCGAATGCTTAAACACGATTTAAAAACAAAAAAAAACACGAGAGAACGGTTTTTTTTTAGTTTTTTTTGGGTTTGTCTACATTGGCCCAAGAACAAAGGAAAAGGGACGCAAGAGACTCAGATCTTTACACGATCGAAGACAGCCGACAAAAAGGAATCAAGAGCCTGAAAATATACATTGTTTCTGTTAAGTGCGCATACAGTAAAGAATTTCTGCGAATCCAAGTTTTATACTAATTATGGTTGAGTTTTTTATGTCTCTTTTTTTCTTTTTTTGTTTTCGGAAAGCCTCACTTGGCTTTCTGTCTTAAACTCTTAAAATGAAAATGATACAATTTTTAACCTTTCGACTCTTCCGGGCTAGTTCCTCCTTTTCCAACTTCATGGCTCATAAAAGGGCTAACGCCAAGGCTAGATTCATCCTTAAAATATCTAAAAGAAATTCATGGCGAAATTTTTGTTCATCATTTTCTAGATCTACCTCCACTTCCCATCTTTGGAGAATGGCTAAAGCTTTTCGATCCTCCAGCTCCGAACGCCCCTCACACTACAACCTTCCTTCAGAGAAGCTCTCTACATTTCTTGATTCAATTGCTCCTTCCTATGTACCTTCCCTCGAGGAATCATTGGCTCCTCCCCTACCTGTCACATCTCCTTCTCACTTTTTCTCTTCTCCCTTCAGCTACAATGAACTCTACGATTCCTTGATCAGTTCTTCTAATTATAGCCCAGGTATAGACGGCATCCCTATCCTTGTCCTCAAGAACCTCTCTGAGTTAGCACTCAAAACACTTCTGTCAATCTCAATGTTCACTTACCTTCTTTACAAAATAAAATGCTTTCCATTAACATCCCTCTTCAGTTTACTTCCTTAATTATCAATCTTTTCCGGAATAGAACAATTCGTCTTTCTACTCCCTTCTTCGACGATTCGAGATCAATTTTTCGAGGCCTTCCGCAAGGATCGTGCTTGAGTCCTACTCTTTTCAGCATTTACTTTCACAGTCTTGCTACTCTTAACATCCCGTCTAAGTCCTTATTCTTCGCTGACGATATTCTCGTCTATTCCTCCTCTAATAATCTTTCTTCTGCCAATGAGGAGCTTAATTCCTCCCTTGCTATTTTGGAATTATCGTTGTCTTCTCTTCATCTTTCTATTTCTCCTGAGAAGTCTGCCTCTGTAGTTTTTACATTTCGTCCTCTTAACCGTGCCTTAATTTACCTTTTCCTATGTCAACTCCCTATCCCTCTAGTTAACTCTTTTTCCTACCTTGGTGTCATTCTTAATAGTAATTTATCTTTTTCCGATCATATCAACTATCTATGTACATCTGCTCTCAAGAGATTAAATTTCCTAAAAGCGTTGTCCCCCCGGAATTGGGGTGGCGATCCATATATTCTCCTCATACTTTACAGATCCATTATCCTTTCTAAATTAGACTATTGCTCTTTTCTTTATGCCAGTGCTCCCAAATCCCTCCTTATCAAACTTGATCGCATCCAAAACCTCTTGTCTTCGCCTCTGTATTGGTGCTCTGAATTCTTCTCCAACTCCTGCTCTCCTGGCCGAAACTGGCTTCCTTCCTTTATTTATTCGAAGACTTTATCTCGGTGAAAGATTTTTGATTAAACGTCTTCATATTCCTCACTCGAAACTCGTGAATTCCTATCAATATATTCTGGACAACTGGCGTTTCTCTCCTAGAAAAATTCCAATCCTTTCACACATATCCTCCCGACTTGTCCTATTCTCTCAGTTTATCCTCTCCTATAATAAATCCCCGTACTTCACTTACAACTTCGTAGAACTGTCGTTTTCTCCCAAACTATTTTCTCTTCCCTCGAACATTAAATCTCTTCCGTTTCCTGTAATACACAACGAATTCAACCAAACTCTACATTATTCACTTTTTCCAGCTCATAGCGTGGTTTTTACGGATGGCTCAAAATCTGTTTCAGGTGTCGGAGCTGCTTTTATCCTCCCTGATATCAACTATTCTGAGTCTTTTCAACTCCCTCCCTTTTCTTCTATCTTCTTAGCTGAATCCATGGCTATTTTACGTGCTATCCTTTTTATATCCTCATCATCCAATTTATCAAAATTCGTCATATGCTCTGATTCGAAAAGCGTTTTATCAGCCATCGCATCTCCATTCCCTAAACCATCGTCAGATCCTATTATTCTTTACATTCGTTCTTTAATTTATAATTTATTAACATCCCGTTCTATCCTAATTGACCTGTTCTGGATTCCGGGCCACTGCGGCATCGTTGGTAACGATCTTGCCGATTCATTGGCATGTCAAGCTGCAGTAAATGGCCGTTTCATAGACAGATTCCCCTCCCAATGTCTTTGTCCACTCTCTTATCGTTTCCACCATGACTTTTGGACTGATCTTTATCCGTCTGTTTTCTCCAATCCTAACTCTTTTCACCTCGCTATACAACCCTCTCCACCTACTTCTTCCTGGTTTAATAATTTTCCCTGCATCAGCCGTTCTGTTATTTCTTCCATAATTCGCCTCCGCTTTAATCACAGTCTGCTTCCTGCTTCCCTCTTTCGTTTTAATATTGTTCAGTCTCCCTTGTGTCCCTTCCATCCTCCTATCTTTAATTTGACCTGTGATGTAAATCACCTCCTATTCGAATGCTCATCTATCTCCTCAGAACGTGCAGCTCTTTATTCTAATTTGCTTGGCCTTGGCCTCCCGACCCCTTACTGTGCCCACTACATTCTTTCTCTTCCTTCTCTTTCTGTTGTTCCTATATTGGCTATCTTTATTTCTTCTGTTTCTAATCGCTTCCTGATTTAACTTTCAAGTCCCTACATTTCACTATTTGTTAGTCCTTTGTACTGGGTAAATGTCCTAAGTTGACGCGCCCAAGTTAAAAAAAAAAAAATACATTTATATTATGTTTCACGATTTTTATTATTATTTCTTATAGAAAAAAATTCAAAAGTGATAAGACATCTGTTCATTACCTGTTTTCTTCTATCTTATGTCAACATACTGGAAGGGGAAATGCCTAAAACTTTTTACCTGTCCACCTTGTCCGAGATTTCTGTCAACGCTGTGTTGTCTAATAATAACCAAAATACTCAGTAGCTTTGATTAAAGACAAATAGGCAGCTTGTTTAAATTACATGGCACGCAATAGCCTTCTAGTTACAAAGAAAAAGTGAGCTGTAAGAGCGTAAATTAAATAAAAGTAAATAAAAAGTAAAAGTGGTAGACGACCGAATTGAAAAAAATCGACTACCGGTGTTCGTTAAAAACACCGAGCATTTTGCAATCCAGTTATAATACCCGTTCTATATGAAAATTCATACAAAAAACGGAAACCCTGAACAGCCGAATACAACTAATCGGTAATAACCAAAAGTGTTGAAAATAATTTGATATTTCCGAATCGAGCGCGTGTATCTTTTAGAAAACCATCTCAATTATTATTATGACACAAATTTGATACGGTCGATTATAGTTCTTGGTATAAAAGTTGTTTTACGCTTATTCTTATTTATTTATTTATTTATTTTACGTGTCGTACACAGCAACTTAGGCTAGAGACACGGCAAGAAATTACAAAATTAAAAGTTGAAAGAAAGGAAAAAGGAAAATAAACCGAAATTAACGAGGATTAGCAAAATTATAATAACTTTAATAAATTAGAAGAATTTAGAAACTGAAATAGTTGGTTAAGCACGGTTTCTTCATCGCACAGCAAATCTTTTAAGTTCGATGGTAATCTATGTTGTTTCCGACATTGGTCGTAGACTGGACATTTAATCAGTAGGTGTTCGACGGTCAGCTGACAATCACATGTCTGGCACCGGGGCGCAGGTTCTTTATTTAACAGGTATGAGTGTGTAAGGCGAGTGTGTAAGGCGAGTGTGCCCAAGTCGTAGTCTGCATAACGTTACCTCCTGTTTTCTGCTTTCTCGGCTTGAGGAAAGCCATGGTTTCGTGGACGATTTTATGGAGCGTAATTTATTTCCTGTTGGTAACTTTTGCCAATCGCTGTTCCAGATGTTGTTAAAATGGCATTTAAGCTGATGTTTAAAGTCGGTAAACGGTACCGTTACGTTTGAAGTTGACGCACGTTTGTTAATCGTTTTAACGGAGCTTTCCGCATTTTCAAAGCTCTGTATGCCGCGCTGGGCTCGGTTGCACCATGGTGGTATAGGAGATATCGGGTCCCGGGCCAGTACTGGAATTTAGATGTTTAGCTGATGTAGAATGGACATAACGTGATCAATTGTTGTTCCGTTCTGGTTCTCAGTGGTATCATCTGGAGAGTTTGGCTCTGTGCTCCTTATGATGCTGAAAGCCAGCACGGTTAGATAAGTTCGTCGCAAATCTAATGGCCACTCCGCTGAATCACATAGTAGACTCGGTATTGGGGAGGTTCGGAAAGCTCCAGTTGCCAACCTCAGAGCGGTATGATGGATAGTATCCAAACATTTTAGGGTCGATATGTTAGCGGAAGCATAGGCTGATGCACCATAATCCATTTTGGACCTTACAAGGGTACGATACAGCATTAATAGATTATGTCTGCTTGCGCCGTAGGCTGTATGCGATAGCTTCCGCAGTAGGTTTAGTTTTTTACCGCAGCTAGTTTTCAATGCGTTAATGTGTGCTTTCCAAGTGAGTTTGCTGTCAAATGTCATTCCTAAATATTTCAACTTTATTTATGAATACTATACGGTTGTTATTGACGGTTAGGCTTACTATGCGACCGCACTTTTTCCGTCTACAGAAATGGGTTGCTATGGTTTTTGTTGTTGAAAAACAAAGGCCGTTATCTTCTGACCATTGTTGCTGTCTATCAATTGTGCTCTGCAGAACGCTTTCTCCTAAGTTGATATCAGTGCATGGAAGAAATATGCATAAATCGTCTGCAAAAAGGAGTGATTTTACAAATTTTTGCACTTGATTTATAATATCATTTATCGCGATATTAAACAGTGTTGGGCTGAGGACGGATCCGTGGGGAACTCCTGTCCGTACCGTATGCGGATCAGACAGAACGGATCCCAATCTTACTTGAAAGCGGCGATCAGAGAGTAAGTTTGCAATAAACATACAAAGGCGGCCTTTGAAGTTCCAGGAGTGTAAGGTTAAAAGAATTTTGTATCTCCATATGTTGTCAAATGCTTTCTTGAAATCGAAAAAGACGGCTAATAAGTGGTGCTTGTTTGAGAAAGCTTTACTTATGGAGCGCTGTAACGCAAGGATCGGATCAATGGTAGATCGTCCTGACCGAAATCCATATTGAATATTTGTAAATAAATTACGTGTTTCGATTTCCCATAGTAGTCTGCCATTGATAATTTTTTCTAACACTTTACATAGAACTGATGTAAGAGATATGGGTCTGTAACTATCGAAGAGTGTTGGATTCTTATTTGTCTTGAGTAGTGGGATTATAATGGCATTTTTCCATTGCAATGGGAGATTACCTGAGAACCATATTCGATTGTAAATTACAAGCAGAGTTTTTAATATAAAATCAGGTGCATATTTTAAAAGATAAATGTGAAAATTATCCGAACCGACTGCTTTTGGTTTAGTACGTTTAATGGCAGTACGTAGTTCTTCCATCGTGATAGGTTGGTTATATGGTTCTTGGTTGTTGCTGGTAAAGTTAAGACCAAAAGTAGCATTTTTACCAGTGTTGGATAATTCTGTATTGTTTATAAATTGATTTTCATCTTTAGTTGACATTGTAAAAAATTCTGCAAACACGGCGTTAATTTTGTCAATATTAGTGCATATGTTACTACCGATTTTTATGCATGTCGATGTAAAGTATGGCGTTGGCTTTTCGATGGATTTAATTTTTTTCCACACAACTTTGGTCGGTGTACCAGGATTCAAGGTTGCTACATAGTTCTTCCAGCAGTTTAATTTTGCTTGTTTGAGAATATACCTGGCTTTTGCTCGCAGTCTTCTAAAATTCAGATGGTTTTCCATATTCGGGTTCGACTTTAACTTTTTTAAAGCGTTCCGTCTGTTTCTAATTGCAGTTGCACAGTCCTTAGACCACCAAGGGACTTTTACGCTGCCAGTTTGTATAATAGTTTTATTAGGTGGTGAGCATCTTTTTGCCTGCTCGATGAGTGCGTTTGTAAACGTCTGCACACTGGTGTCAGTATTGCCCAATGTAATGCATTGTAACGAACATCGAGCTTTGTAATTTAACCAGTTGGTTCTTTATACTTCGGCAACAGATTTACATTATTTCCGGGATAAGTAGAAGTTTCTGGTTGTAACTGGCTTTTTATAATAATCGGAAAATGATCACTTCCACCAAGGTCATGATGTACATAAAATTGTATTTTACTGCTCAATCGAGGGGAGCACAAGGCTAAGTCAATATTTGACCATGTTCGGTGAGAAAAGTTATAATGAGTTGGCTCCGTTAAATTAAGCAATATGAGGTTAAACGCGTTAATTGCATTTTCTATGATCTTGCCTCTTGAATTTGGCTTTTTGCTTGACCACATAGAGCTATGAGCGTTCATATCTCCTAATATTATGAACGGTTTAGGCAGATGCTTTATCAATGAAAAGAAATGTTCCGTACTAATTATCTCTGTAAAATACACAGTGCATATTGTAATTGGTTGTTTAAACCAAACTTTGACTGCTAACGCTAGTAGCCCAGTGTTCAACTCGATTATTTCATAATTATATTTTGATTTAACAGCTATTAATATGCCACTATGTGCATAGTCATGTACTGTAGTGAAAATTATTTTATAGCCAGGGATACGGAAATTTTGGTTGTTTTTAAGATGCGTTTCCTGGAGACAAATGACAGGCGGATTATATTCTGATAGGATAAGTTTAAGGTCTTCATGGTGTAGATATATGCCATTGCAATTCCACGAAATAAATGTACCTTCCTGCATTTATGTTTGTTTATATGACAATTTGCGGTGATTGTTTTTCCATGTTTGGTCGCTCAGTCTGATGGCTTTGGGTAAACTGTTGGGTCTGAGTTAGGAGTGGACTGTACTTGATCTTTTAGTACTGTCATAACCTTGGTAAATTTTGCTTTACGGTCAGTTAGGAACTGATAGTTCTCATCTAGCATGGAAACAAGTCCTGTAATGTCGGTAGTGAAGTCCTTGACAACATCACATGCAATTTTGGCTGGTTTACACCTATCTATAAAGAGGGCAAGATTTTGCAGAGACAGCCGATATCTCGATCCATTTTCATAAATGTTCTTTTTCAGAGGCTCGTAAATTAGATTAAGTGATTTGTGCGATGCGTGATGTTGTTGGGATTCTTCAGTATCACTTGGTTGTATTTTATCTACTTCTGAATCGGATTGTGTTTCTGAATCACGAGAACTGTGGCGGTCGGGTTTCGTTGTGATCTGCTTTTTCCCGTTTTAGCTTTTTTGCTTTTTTTGTAACTCGGCTTCATTGATATAAGTCTTGTGTCTTCATCTAGTGGAGTCTTTGTGGACGAATTGTCAAATAGGGCACGTTTTGTTCTCTCTGTTGTATTGGGGTTTTTAATGAATGTTTGAATCGGTTGTGTGGTTACAGGAGCCAGTTGTACGACGTTTTGTGTTTCATTAGCTGATGCAGTTGCTATGAGATCTGTGTGGCCAGGAGAATATTCGTTTGACTTTATATGTTAGTATATCATCTAAGTAATTGTCTTGTGGAATGTTACAGTCATCTGCTTTATGACCTTTACTATTGCATTTGAAGCAGGTATATTCATCAAGGTTAAGAAAAATTCGGTGCCTTTTGTCACCAAATGGGAATAGAAAGGATGCCGGCAGAACTGGCTGATCTGGTTCAGGTTTTACATAGATTTGACGTCTCCAGCTGATCACACGGCTGAACAGTTCATCAGAGGGATTAACTCGTAGGAGAGACATATTGGACACCGGTTGCAGCTTTAGTTGCGCCCGAATGAATTGTTCCAATAAGTCATTAGGTATAATTGGCGAGACATTTGAGAAGATCAATTTTCTCGCCGGCGTTTTAAGTCTGCGAGCTATGATGAATTTGTCATCAAGATGTACGCCACCCTGAATCTTTAGAAACGTTTCAACGATCTGTTCATTTGCCAGAAATATAGCGATTCTTTGATTACTAATTCGAGAAGCGGCTAGAATATTCTTCGCCCCGCCTACCAAATCTTTGATTGCAAGAAGATAATCACGAAGTTTGTAGTTATCAGTGTGTGAGATAATTATTCCCTGTTCTTCTTTCGGGTAGACGAAATTGGTGATTGGGGTAATTTTATTTTTAGCCTTTTGCGCGTAAGATGTTGATGATGATGGTGGTGGTGATGTGGGTTTGTTGATAATCTGGATATTGTGTGTAGAAATAGGATAGGATAAATGGTTACTTGATTTTGATGACGAATGGTTGATGTCATGGTGTTGCGGTAGCGGGGGATATTGCATAGCGTTGACCGTATGGCTGGTGGTGGGGCGGATATCTGTTGTGTTTGGTGGAGTGGTAAAGGTAGTATTATTCGATTTCATTGTTTATCAGCCAGCAAGCTGGCCGATGATGATTATTGTGGTGTTTTCCCCAATATGCGATAGCGATAATAGACAAATTAATAAAATGTAACTCGTACTAATCGTAGAGATAAGCGATAAGAATGAACAACAAAAAACAAGAACACGAGAGCACAACCGATCGACTCAACATATTACATTACGCTTGTTCTTAAAACCTTCGTTAGACGCCCATCTGTTCGAGGTATATTAGCTCTTGTAATCGATGCCCCTCCCACTCAGTGTTATTATAATTTTACGCAACCTCTTTCTGCGTTTGCAAAGTGTTTCACAGTTTTCACCCCGCTATATTAAGACGCTTGGCTACCGAACCAAGGTCACGGGTTCGAGATTTGTCTCGTTCCGAATCCAAGTCGCTCCCACAGGTTTACTCAGCCCGAAATAATTGGGTACCGGAGAAATCTGGGGAAGTAAAGGCGAATCCCAAGTAGGAAGGAATTGCCCCCCCCCAGTATTTTCTCTTTAGATCCATTAGAACCTGAAGTATCATTATGAAAAGCTTAATTACGGGACTTACTTTACTTTACATTATATTTCCAGTACACAACTTAGTCTGCTTCTAACATTTCAACTAGTCCGATTATATATGCGGAGGACACCCGTTTAATGTGACGATCAACTTTGCACCATTTCCTCATATGTCTCCCGAAATCCGTTTGAATCCCGACACTGTCACCAATTTCAAACGATACGATCGGTCTATAACTAATAATCTTAATTGTTTGAAAACACGTTCACATAAATATACATACGAGTATGTACTCGTATTTCCGGCTTTAATTATAATACAGTTTTTGGAAAAACTGCTTCTAAGCGACAGTGAAGGGATTTTAAGAAGTTTCCTAGTTGAAAATAAGCGGAAGACAGACACATGTTATAAAAATGCTAAATTATTCTAAAACCCCATTTTACCTACGAAATTCTAAAATGCTAGGATCACTCTCCATCATTTTTATGTATTTTACTGATTAAATGAGAAGCGAACTCATCTATTTATAGCTATTGTTGGTTCCCGTTGTACGTTTTTAAGATAAAGATAGTGTTAATATGTCAATTGTTTTTAAAGCAAAAGGTGACTTATCTTAGTCGCTAGACAATCTCTGCGGACTATTTTCTTCCAGCATTATGGACTAACGCCGATATATACAGAACAACATTAGGCGGTGAATAGTCTAATTTTTGACGGCAAGAGTAGCTGCAGGGCCTGTGTATGTGTAAGGCATTCGCACCTTTATACTCCTGAACTGAGACGCGATAATTGATTCTTGTAGCTGCTAGCCGGCCAGTAGCGAGATCGACCGTATATATGGCCGGCCTAAGATAGAAACAATAAGGAATTCACGCAGCGGACACACATTTAGAAAATATGTAACGCCGTATAAATAAAAATGAAAGATACCTGCACAATTTGATCCGACAAATGATCAGCCGTGATTCGAATAGCTCTGCAATTGAGATACCACACGGTAGTAGTGGATGCGGTTAAGACGACGATGCCGACTGCTTCGAACAATAAGTAGTATTTTTTCGGATAGGTGAGTGAAAGAAATATCAACAACGCAATCGTTATTCCAATGTAAATGTAAACTGCTCGTATGGTGCAACGATTACCTCCGAAATTCGGGTAGCATCCCAGAGTTCTTTCGAATCGAGCCTGCAACATATATCGCAATTCTCGAGTTACTGTTACATTCGATTTAGTTATTATTACATCGATGTTTTTTTTAATTCTTTTTTATTTTTATTTTTGGGCTTGTCAACACAGTGGCCATATTAACCGAGCACTTAGAAAGAAGAAAATTAACGCGGCTACAAATTGAAGAGAGGAAAGAGACAATAGTAGAGACTATGAAGCGTAAAAATGAAGGAAACGTTATAGGGTGTAGGAAGAGGCAAGCCCAAGAACCATAGGTAGAAGCATGAACGTTCAGCGGAAAGAGTAGAACATTCAAAGAAAATGTGCTTGGCGTCGCAAATCAAATTGCCGCCGTTAGGATGGAATTGACAGAAAGGGGAAGTTGGCAGAGAAAAACGAAAAAGAGATGAAGGGAGCAAGTTATGTCCAAAGTGAAGACGACAAATGTAAGAAATGAAAGAACGACCGAGAGAAGGATAATCATGGTACCATGGTCGAGAAGGAGAGAAAGGCCGAATAGAGAGGGACTTGGGATTAGAGAAAGAAAAGGATAAATATAGCAAAAGTCAAGACGTTATTTACTACCCTAAAGAAAGAAGAAAAAACACTGTAAACGAGTATTGACCCATAGGTCGAAAGTAGGAGAGATAAATATTGAGGCGAGGGTAATTAAAAATATATCGAATCAACATTAAATGGGGTCAAGCTGAGTACGCGTGTCGATAAAGAGAGAACAAATTAAACTAAACCGTGGCCTAGTTAACAGGGCAGCGGTATTAAGTCGACCTCGGTTCAAATTTCGCTACCAAATATTAAAAAGTATCGAAAATTATCGTCGCTTGCGCACTGGATTAGTACCTATAAGAGGTATAATAATAATAATTAAGTTACACTCGACTTGTAATTCGATAGGAAAATGCGCATTTTATAGTTATACTATCACGATTAACATTTTTCCTCCGTTTTTCAGTGCTTAAACGGAGACTTAAATACGTAATTCAAAATAATAATCGTCATCGTCGTTACACACATGCACCGGAATCCCCTCATGAAAATGTTTCGGAGAAAAAGGTTATCTTGTGTGTGATGTACGAAAACCCGAATGTGTGACAGCGAAATTTCGACCTAGTTCCCTTTTGAATAGCACACTGCGTGAACAACTAAACCGGCTTCAAAAAACCGATCTACTGAAATCTTCCAATATCTCACCACACTGGTTGAGATACTATTTAGCTGATTTTTTTTTTAAATTTTTTATTGGGCTAGTTGAGCTGCGTGTTACCGGCGACTTGTAATCAGTGTGAAACAAACGCGTTTGTCTTTTTGCTTTTAGTGCCTTTTTTTATCTTTTGCTATTTTCATACGAAAACAATAAAAAACAATCATTTTACGATAGTCATATTCTCTGGTTGATTTAAAATACGGAAAAGTGAATAATTTGAAACTGTCCCTTTTTTCCGCGTGAAAATCGCAAAATTGAAATTAAAGATAACCGTAACGAAATAATTACATTTCCCGACATGTTTAAAATCGAGTTTCATTTTTTAAGTAAATTAAAAAGTTTAAAAGAACAAACTAGAAAGAGAAGTAAGAAACGATAGTAGGAAAATTTGTAATTAAAGATTCGTCTGTTCAGGTTGTTTCTTGAAATATAGATAGATATATATATATATATATTATATACTGCCTAGTGGTCGAGAAAGTTGCATTCTCTTTGCAAACAGAAGAAGGTAGAAAAGAAAGAGAATAATAAGAGGCGCGCAGAAGAAAGAAGAGTATGAAATCACAGCAGTGCTCCCGAGATGATAAAGCAAACGTCAGGAACATGAAATTTTGTTTTGAGGCGGAATTAAAAAATTGATCAATCATAGCGATAAAATGCGTGCTCGCTCGTGTCGTAAAACTGCCAATAGCAGATTTAGACTTTTATAGCGTATAATTCGTAAACCGAATAGAAAGTTTGTTTTTTTATTATTATTGTTGTTCCCCGGACACTTTTTCCGTATAATTTTTTCCAGCTTTAAAGATAAAAATTGATTTTAAAATATTTCTTTGTACAGATCGGAATCCGCGATACTTTCTTGTCTGAATTTATCATTGTTTTACTCGAAAGAAGCGTCGTAAAGAATTAAAAATTCCTGACTAATGATTCCTAGTTCTCCGAAAAAAAAGGAAAATATCGTTGAAAGTATCGAAACGTTCCGTTTTATTGTTTTCTCTAGTTTTAACATCGATTTCGACCACACACACACGCATTCCCGGTAAACTCGATTGGCCGTGTTTTCAATATTTATCAACTGACGTTCAATGGCGTAGCCAGATTTTATTTTTTTTTTTGCATCAGTAGCATGTGTCCTCTATTTATGTACCGCAGATTAATAGAGTGACCCAAAATATGAATAAAAAACCGGGTGGTAAAGGTAGGTCTGTTGTTTCGCTCGTGCGTAACCTTTCTAAATCACGTTAATTAGTAATAAAATCGGGAAAGATCAGTTTTCCCTCGCTCATTATAATTAAAGAATTCAAAAAATAGGACAATATCGTTTTCGTTAAATTGTGGATAATAAAATCTACTGAACGATATATATCGAGATCGTACAGTACTACGAACATTTTTTTCCAAAATAAAGAGTATTTGACGAAGTATCACGCTACAAATTGCTAAATAGTCGGTATTTCGTGTTTTTTTCCTTCTTGCGGACATTTCACGTATCACATAACCAATCGGCACTATACGCGCCGCCACATACTCTGACATAGAAGCGAATTCTTGCGACAAACGATGTCACACAATCGTAATTACATAAAGGAACTAAGTCAACGTCCAAATACTACTGGTCTTAATATGTGACGAAAAATAGCCAAGCGCAAAACCACTAAATTAACTGTCTTCTTCTTCTTCTTCTTCATCATTTTCCCGCTGGAGCGAGGTCTGCTTGGGTTATGGCGCGCTTCCAGCCCGAACGGTCATATACTAGGGATGGATTCACTCCGACTCTGTTGACATCCTCCGCGACAACATCGAACCATCTTCTTTTCGGCCTACCTACCGGCCGCTTACCACTGACCTGAACTGTGTCTGCCAAAGTCAGCACCGATTCGCTTCTGTGTCTATACCATCGCAACCTGCTTTCGCACAGTTTGTCTGTTATTGGCACGACTCCCATTGTTCTCCGGACAACATCGTTCTTAATATGGTCCGATAATCGGGCGCCTATCTTAGCATCCGCATTTCCATCACCTGCAGTGACTGCTCTTCCCGCTTACAAGCAGGTCAGCATTCCCCGCTATACAGGGCCACTGGTCTGATGATATTTCGATAGACTTTTGACTTTAGCCTTACAGGCATGTGTGTCTGTCACACAGCACGCCTGTCATTGATCTCCACTTTAGCCGGGCTACGCTGATGCGACCACGAACTGCATCGGATGCACTACCGTCTGTCTGTATATAGGATATCCGAGGTATTTAAAACGGCTTGTCTGGGGTAGTACTTCACCGCCGACTTGAATCGATCCGCCAGTATTTGGGTCCGTTGTAAGATACTCAGTTTTTCGGACATTGACCTTAAGTCCATACTTCGAAATATGGTCACTCCAACCCTGGACTCTAGCTTGAAGAGCATCTTTTGTGCTATCAGCTAGCACAATATCGTCTGCGTACAGCAGTGTCCAAGGAACTGGAGTTTCCATATTTCGTGTAAACAATGTTAAATAGTAGTGGCGAGAGTGCGGATCCCTGATGAACTCCTATTTCAATAGGGTACTCATCTGATTCGCCCCCTGCATATCGGATTCCACTTGATGCTTCTTTATATAATAAGTGTATCCATTTCACTAAATTAACTGTGTTTTTGGAATTTTGATTATAATAATAATAATAATAATATGTTTAAAAAAAAAACTTTGGTAATTCACAACAAATAAATACCTTTTATAAGTGTAATAAAAACAATTAAGTATTAGCCGGACGCTTTTGGACCTTTAAAATTTGCAGCTCCCAAAAGAACCGGTCTCCGACTAGAAAATCGTTTTATTAACTAGCTCGTCTTCTTTCCCTAAACTATCTTTCTGTCCTATTTGATTTACAATTTATTAGCTTTCCGTTTTATCCAAATTTACCTGCTTTGGATCCCTCGTCGATAACTATCTCGCTGACTCATTAGCATACTCAGTCACAGTAAATGGTCGTTTCATAGGCAGATTTCCTTCCCAAAGTATCTTTTCGTTCTCACTGTGACTTTTGGACTGATCTCTCTATCCGTCTCTTTTTTCCAACCCTGATTCTTTTTATATTGCCTTACAGCCTTTCCCATCCCGTTCTCCCGGGTTTAACAATTTTCCTAGTATCAACCGTTCTGTCGCTTCTTCCACATAGTTCGCCTTCGTTTTAATCATAGTCTGCTTCCGGCTTCTCGTTTCCGTTTTGCTCTTATTCAATCTCCTTCTTGGTCATCCTCCTACCTTAAGTGTCACCTGTGACGCAAGTACTATTCGAATGTTCCTTTATTTCCTCAGAACGCGCGATCTTATGTTCCAATTTGTTTAGCCTTGGCCTCCCTACTCCTTACAGTGCCCTTTACATTTCCATCTTCTTTCCTTTGTTAGCCGCCTTCCTTCACTTCCTTTGTCTCTAGTCCTTTTTTTTTTTGTATGTAACCTGTCATATGTCTTTCTATTCTTGTAATATTTTGTGTTGGGTGAATGTCCTGTCCTGACGTGCGCATAAAATAAAATAAAAAAAATAAAAATAAAACTCCGAACGGTTGACATGTCCTTTTGCTCGGTGGCGCACTCCGGATACTTTAATAGTGATGGTTTTTAGTCAGCGATTAAAAAATACGTGAATGCTCAGCAATTAACGACACATTCTTCTTCTGCAAGCAACCTTTTCTGACACGGCAATATTTAACGTACTCCCAAATTCTTCCACAGTTTTCTATTCCCTGAGCCGTAATACGGCCGGCTTGTTTTATTATATCATCTGATGACCATCTTCTTCTTAGTGGTTTTCCTTGTTTCCGTTTTCCTGCGTGTATGCGACATCGCCAGTCCAGAGTACTTCCTTTGTCCATCTTTTTAGTTGCGCGGCATGTCCTCTGCCAGTTCCACTTGTTTGTTGCAATTCTTTTTCCAGTTGTAAATTTCTTACCTAAGTATGTGAGAGTGCCTACCCGTTTCTACAGGGCCTTGTTCTAAATTTATATTTGTGTCGTTTTCTTTATCTTCTCCGTACTTCATAAGCTTTATTTTCTCCAGTTTTTGTACCTTAATCCAATTTCTTTCAGTGTTTTTTCTAGCTCGAGCATCGTTTTCTGAATTTTTTGCTATCGGCATGATATACCACCATCGGCAAAAGATGATTTATATACTTCCCCCCTTTTTGTATTTTTATCCGTTTGTAAATTTCTTAATTCATGCGTAGCATTAAATAATTCCCCGGCTTATGTGGGGATAGATGGTAATGAAATAGTGGATAAAGCAGAAAAATCAGCGGCTGATGAGGGGTTGCCTCACTAATTCCAAAATTCCCTAGCAAAGATCTTTTATATTTCATTAAGTTTGCCCACAAAGAATATTGGAATTCCATTTGGTACAATCCATATAAATCAAAATTATATAAATCTATTCAACCGTATATAGATCACCGTGGTATGTTGCGATTTCGGATAGAGGGGTTAATAATCCTAAGAAATTTATAGTGACGATATGTCGGTTACGATTTGGAATTAACAGATTACCACATTCTATGTATAAGCAGAGGCTTAGTCAGTCTCCTTTTTGTCCACACCCGGATGATCGAGATAAGTTGGCGGACGCGGACCATTTATTTTTCGAATGTAGCCGATACTAAAACACTCAAACAATATTATATAATATTCATTGGTTAATCTTAGAGTAGATCTTCCATGTAAAATAAGTTCGCTCTTGGCTACAAATAATATCGCCTTATATTGAATTCTATATTCATTTATAATGTTTTCAAAAATTGTAATTTAAACTTGCTCTAATATAATGGCCGATGGGTTGTCTTGCATATAAGCCCCCCCCCAAAGGAAAAAAATTTCGGCGAAATAGTATCACCTTAGATCTTTAATTAGTATCACCTTACATCTTTAATTAGTATCACCTTACATCTTTAATTAGTATCACCTTTTAGATCTTTAATTAGTATCACCTTACATCTTTAATTAGTATCACCTTACATCTTTAATTAGTATCACCTTTTAGATCTTTAATTAGTATCACCTTACATCTTTAATTAGTATCACCTTACATCTTTAATTAGTATCACCTTTTAGATCTTTAATTAGTATCACTTTTTAGATCTTTAATTAGTATCACCTTTTAGATCTTTAATTAGCATCACCTTGTCCCGCTCCCTTTTTTATCTGGAATTTCTCCGTTACGTCGTGTAGTCGTATTTGTAATGTGAAACTGTTACACAGAATAATGAATCAATATCAATATTAGTAATTGTGTTTAAAAATTACATTTTCTATCGATAATAGTGTTACACAGTTTTAAGTAATGTTACAAGTACTTCTTAAAAATAGTAAACAAGTTCCCTCTTTGAATACGTCACTGTGTTCAGTTTATTTGCACTTATCAAGTAAATAATACGAATATATCAATAATTACGCAAATAACGTAATAAAATTACTGGTTATTTTTTTTTGCAAAATTTGTGGCAGATTAACGCCGACTACTGTGACGTAGCTGGTTAGGCAGTGGTGTTTCGTTCGGATAGAAGTTCGAATCCCGCTGCCGTACACTGATAATTCTAAAAATGTCCGTAGTCGACACCCCCTCCCCAATAAAAAAAAAAAAAAGAATCTAATTTCACACAGAACTTTTATACACATTAATGTTTAACCGCCCGTGATTAATTTGTAGAAAAGGAAGAATATGCTTTAGTGACTAACGCATTACTTGCGATAATAATGTAAAACTTAATTTTAAGACATGTAACTTTGTATGGAAAAAAAGAATAAACCGTATACGTACCAACTGAGCTGATTAATATTAAAATTGATTTAATCAATTCCATTGTATCGAAATAGGAAATACGAAAATTAATTCAAAAAACCGTAATAAATCAATAGAAATATTATATATTCACTATCGTATGAAATACTCTTAAAATGTAAAATATAGATAAACGCATGGAACCTTACACTCAGCTCGTATAAGTAATTAATAATAATATAACCTGTACGGTTGTTTTAATTAATATAGTAAAGAATTACACATTTAACTGTATTTAAACTTACTTTTGTGTAAATCGTAAAAATATATAGTGCCCCCCATGTGTACACGGAGAGAAAGGGATAAAAACAAAAAAAACAAAAAAGAACATAAAAAGCTATTGAATTTTTTAGTTTTTTTTTTTTGTTTTTTTTTTTCGAGTTTTTCTAGATAGGTCCATGACGACGACGCTGCAATAATCCGTTAATATTCATCGTTTGTTGCGTTAACCTGTTGGCACGCTGTCACGAACGTTGTATAATTGTTCTGGAAAAGAATTTTCATTACGATAGCTTGCATCGGGGTGACATGAAACACACTAGGGAAATGTTACTGACGCTCTCTATCTAATTCATTCTTCGTTGCGTCCGATATCGAATAAATTACTTTTTTTTCCTTTTCGGCATTTATTTTTGGAAAATTTACTGCTACCGAACATACACTTACTCTGTTGTGAAATTGCACGAAATTTTACCACTTTAGTAGTAATCTCACTTCTTGTCGGTGTTGTATCGCGGCGTTAGAGGGGGAAAAAAAAAGGATGATAGATAGAACGCCCCTCGAAATTATTTTATAAACGTATTTTTTCCTTAAGCTCGAATTATATTGATACGTGATATTTTCCGAAACAATCTTGCGGGAGCCAAATACGTTCGAACCAATTTTCGGATATCTGAAATTTCAGTGTGATCTTCGAAAAAGAGACAACAAGATATTGATTGCGAAACAAGCGTAATGTGACATACTGAAAATCCTGTACACACCTAATTTTTCAGTAAATCCATCGGCTTGCTTTTGTAAAATTGATCCATCGACCGAAGGAGCGTTATTCTCCTCTATTAAAACCCCCTTCGAAAAAATCTTTTTTCAACTTCCGTTCAATTTACTTCGGATTTTTTTTTTTTTTTTTTAGTTTTTGTTCTTTTCCAAAACACAAAATTTCTTTGAAATTTTAGTATGATAAACTTAAACTAATACAAGTTTTACCAAAAGATAACGCTATAAGTACGCACACAGTACCACCTCGGTAATTTAACATTGAACCGGCTACCGTGGTCGATTGGCCAATTTTCGTTTTGAGTAAAACTTGGCTCAAATTCCGATTCCCCCTAGATTAAGAACGGGAAAAAATTTTGCTTGCGCCGAGTTAATCGCGTAGTAGAAGATCTTTTTTTTTTTTTTTTTTTTTTTTTATTATTATTATTTTTATACTGGGTGTTTTTAATTGCTATGATTATTACACCCAGTGTCAGGTAGGTATTTTAAATGCTGGTTGTTAAGTTTAGTTTTCTAATCAGGGTAAGAATTTTTTTAATTTCGTCTTGGTTGTCAGGGATGGTTGTATTATTTAAAGGGATTTTTAGTTCTAGACGCATTTGATTAATGTTAGGGCATTCGTAAAGAAGGTGTTTCACTGTGATGGGGGTGGAGTTGCAGAACAGACAAGAGGGTTTATCGACTTTTTGGAAGAGGTAATTATGGGTGAGTTTCGTATGTCCAATTCTAAGCCTGGTGATTATTAATTCTTCTTAACGATTTAGTTGGGAGAGGTTTTTCCAAGGTTGTACGGATTTTTTGTGTTGGAATAATTTGTTATGGGATTTTGTGTTCCATAATGTTTGCCAATTAGATATTTCGGTTTGACTTAGTAAATGTTTGATGTCCATGGCTGTGGTGGAGGTTACAGGAGAGGGTGTAGAGGCGGTTTTGGCCAGGTTATCTACTATTTCGTTTCCCTGGATTCCGATATGACTAGGTATATACATTAATTTGATATTAATATTTCGAGATTTTAGCTTGTTTAGTTGTTGGTGAATATCTTGGACAGTCTAGCATCCATCGCCGTCCTTTTTTCATCAACAGTCTATTTTTGTTTAATTGTTTTTATTTGTTCCTTCCCTTTTCTTATTAACTTTCCTCTCATCTTGCTAGCCCCAATTTTCCTCCACCCATTAAAGTTTCTTTCCTTCTGTCTTTCTTTTTTATATTGTAATTATTTTTTTTTTCTACTCTACCTTGCTGTTTTTCTTCTGGCACTCTCTTCGCCTCTCTTCCTTTTCCTCCCCCTCTATCTTTTTGTTTTTTTTTTATTTCTTTTTCCTTTCCCTACTCAAGTCTTTTCCTTTTATAATTTACTATGCCGGGTACTTTTAATATTTTACAGTGGAAGTGTCGCAGCCTTAGAGCCAACAAAAATGCATTAGAGGGTCTGTTAGACATTCATAGTATTAACGTTGCTCTCATTTCGGAAACGTGGCTACGGTCGGATATGAATATTAATTTTCGTGGGTATAAGATAATCAGATGCGATCGTGACAAACTAATTGGGCTCTGTTCCACTCCTTAGTTGATTCTATGCTTCTTAAACTTCTAGATGGCTCTGATCCTGTACTCCATTACCATCTATTCCTAAATTCGATTACAAATGCTCTATCGCTGTCTTCTCCTTCCCGTAAACCGTCATCGTCAGGCCATCGTGGATCAACATCGTCCCTCTGGTGGAACGAAGAATGCAATGCCGCTTTCGATCATAGTCGCGCTACATTTAGAATTTTCCGATCAAATCCTACACGCGAAAACTTTCTTGCCCACAAAAGGGCCAATGCAAGGGCTAGGTTTATTCTAAAATCGTCTAAGAAATCCTCTTGGAAAAATTTCTGTTCATCTTTTTCGAGAACTACTCCTCTCAAGCATATCTGGAAAATGGCCAGAGCTTTCAAATTCCCTTCTTCTGAACGTCCTTCTATCCATACTATTTCCTCCGACAGTTTGTCTTCTTTTCTTGATGCTGTTGCTCCTGCTTATGTTCCTAACGTTGATGAATCCTGTCTGTTTCCTGTTATGGAAAACCCTAATTCTCATTCTCTTTCCTCTGCGTTTAATATTAATGAATTAAAATCCATTCTCAAAAAATCTTCCAGCCCCACTCCAGGTCGTGATGGTATTCCCTTCTTTGTCCTAAAAAAGTTATCCGATCTTGCTCTCCGAACCCTTCTTTGTATATTCAACTCCTTTTTGTCCAGAGGAGTCACACCTCCTGACTGGAACACCTTTATTATCATTCCTATCCCTAAGAAAAACTCCTCTCTTCGTCCGATCTCCCTAGCATCGTGTCTCAGAAAACTGTTTGAGGGCATGCTTAACAAGCGCCTGGTCTGGTGGCTCGAACACAATAATGTTTTTCCTTCTAATATGTTTGGTTTCCGTCCAGGCTTAGGTCCTGCTGACTGCGTCAGTCTGTTTGTTTCCTATATCTATAAATCTTTCATCGATAAACAGTACACTCTAGCTACTTTTATCGATGTTTCCAGTGCTTTTGATAATGTCCATCTCCCTACTCTTCGAGATAGAATGATAGCAATTAACATCCCGACGCATTTTTGTTCCCTCATTGTTAACTTGATGTTAAATCGTACTATTCTCCTGTCTTCTTCTTCGTTCGAGGTTACAAGAGTTGTTTCACGTGGTCTTCCACAAGGATCCTGCCTTAGTCCTACTCTTTTTAATATTTATACTATTTCTGTTGCTTCTCTTTCTATGAACTCCTCTTCCTTATTTTTTGCCGATGACATTCTTCTCTTTTCCTCATCCCGTGATATCGTAGATGCTAACGAAAGTGTTAATTCGTCTCTAGCTACTTTGGAACAATCTCTTTCCTCTTTGAACCTTTCTATTTCCCCTTTAAAATCCTCTTGTATTGTCTTTTCTCTTCGTCCTTTTAATCCCGCTTTAGTCTCTGTATCCTTAAACTCCAATCTTATCCCTCGTAGGGAATGCTTCTGCTATCTCGGTGTATTTCTCAATAGTCGTCTCTCCTTTTATGAACATATTAATTTCCTTTCCTCTTCTGCCCTTAAAAGACTAAACTTACTGAAAGCTCTTTCTCCAACAAAATGGGGAGGCGATCCCTTTCTCCTTATTTCCTTGTACAATTCGATTATCCGTTCCAAATTCGACTACTGTTCCTTTATCTATGGCTCTGCCTCAAAATCACTTCTTTCCAAGCTGGATATAATTCAAAATTCTTGTATTCGTCTTTGCCTTGGTGTTCTTAGATCTTCTCGAGTACCAGCAGTTCTCGCTGAGTCTAACTCGCCTCCCCTTTTCATTCGCAGATCCTATTTAGGTTATCGTTTCTTGTGTAAACGCCTACCGTTATCATCCTCCAAACTTATTCCTTCATATCTTTCTATTCTGCAAAACTGGCGTTTTACTCCCAAGAAAATTCCTATTCTAGCCCACATTGCTTTGCGGCTAAATTCCTTTTTATCCTGCACAATTTCTTATAACAATCTCCCTTACTTTTCTTTCAATTTTGCAGATCTCTCCAATCCTCCCAATGTATTCTACTTTCCTTTTTCCTCCAAATCCCTTTCCTATCCAACAGTTATACAGGAATTCCATAGTTATATCGAATCCCGTTTTCCTTTCCATATTGCTATTTTTACGGATGGTTCGAAGGGGCCTAATGGAGTTGGAGCTTCTTTCATCATTCCGAGCATTAATTTCTCTGAATCTTTTCGTCTCCCTTCCTTTTGTACTATCTTTACGGCCGAGTTAACGGCCATTTTACGTGCCATAATCCATATTTCCTCACATCGTTCTTCTTCTAAATTTTTAATTTTCTCCGACTCCATGTGTGCTCTTAAAGCTATTTCCTCTCATTTCCCCTCTCACTCCTCTGACCTTTTCATCCTCCGTATTCGCTCTCTCATTCACACTCTCTTCTCACTTCACGCTATCCGCATTGAAATGCTCTGGGTCCCCAGTCATATGGGGATAGAGGGTAACGAAATGGCTGATTCTTTGGCTCAGATTGCTGTATCCTCCCGCTTTTTTTTCTCTAAAATTCCCGTTTCGAATTTACTCCCATTGTACAAAAAGTTTCATGTTAGATTTTGGTCAGATTTTTACGTTTCCTCCTTTTCTAATCATTCTTCCTTTTATTTTTCCATCCAATCTAATCTTCCCACGCGGCCTTGGTTTTACGATTTTCCTTCGCTTCACCGCTCCGTTATTGTTCCTATTATCCGTTTACGTCTGAATCATACTCTTCTTCCTTCCTCACGCTTTCGTTTTCATCTCGCTCTTTCCCCTTATTGCCCTCTTCATCCTGACGACGTAGCCGTCTGTGATCCTGACCATATCCTCTTTGAATGTCCATCCCTCGTGAACGAACGTACCTCTTTGTATTCCAATCTGCTGTCACTCAAACTCCCTACTCCTTATTGTGCCTCGTATA
Source organism: Icerya purchasi (assembly GCA_039619475.1). NCBI lineage: Eukaryota > Metazoa > Arthropoda > Insecta > Hemiptera > Monophlebidae > Icerya > Icerya purchasi. Next base: position 105,258,953 of record CM077115.1, read on the forward strand.
TCTTATCGTTTCCGTCGATCTCAGTTGTTCCTATCCTCAGTTCCTTTATCTTATCAATAGCTGACCGAATCTACATTTAACTGATCCTTCTCCTTCCTTTCGTTTCTGGGCGAAGATCCTTTGTTGATATGCCCAAAGGGGGGTTAATAAAAAAAAAAATCTTGGACAAATTTGTCTGTTGAAAAAATGTTCAGGATAGATGTTAGTGAGCTTACTGAGTCGCTTTGGATTAGATAATTTTTGCTTTTTTCTTTCGTTTTTATGCTTTTCAAACAGTGAAAAATTGCTATTAATTCTGCTGTATAGTTGGAAGAGCATTTATGAAGTTTGAAGTTTTTAACCTCTCCATTGATATAAAAAGCATATCCAGTATATTGATTTCCGATTTTTGACCCATCTGTAAAGCATGGCACATAATTTGGAAAATTAGTAACTTTTTCGTGATAACGATTTTTAATTATATAGTGTGGGACTTCGGATTTACTGTAGTTTATTAAAGAAAAATCTATGTCTGGGGTTTGTAATAACCAGAATGGAAATTTTGGATATTCTTGGTTCAGGTTTGAAAAATTGAGCTCATTATTTCTTAGAAAAGACAGAAAATTGGTGATTGGTTTTTCAGCCTGCCGCGAAGGGTTTTTAATGTACGAATTTATCAAGTTTTGTATTGGATTTGTTGGGTTAGTTGCAGCAGATAGGAGGAACCTATTTGTGATCAAATTTTTCCTAAATTGTGGGGGAAGTTCAGCTGCTTCGCAGAAAATACTATCTATTGGTGAGGATGGTAAAGCTCCAATACACATTCGTATGGCTCTTTAAACAAAAAATAAAGAAAAAAAAAATATTGACATATTTGTCGATTGTGTTATATTTTATGCGTATTCTTTTATTTTTCCTTTTTCCATTTCCAATCTTATTTTAAATAGATGAATTTATCTTTATAAAGTTTAGCGTAAATAAAAACGTGCGGAACACCAAAAAAAAAACAAAAAAAAATAAAGTTAGCCACCGAACCAGACCGAATGCAGTAGTTACTGGGGTATTTTAAAATACCGTGAAATAATTAGGGCATAAAGGAAAACGAACCCTATAGTTTTTCACGCACTTCTTCGTAATTAAACTGTACTGTTAAGTGTCTCTTTTTCCTAAATTAGTTAAAAAGATCTAAATTTCAGCACGTGAAAATAATCAAATTGAACGTGAAATGAATTCTCTGAGCGCAATAACAATTCAATCTCTATCCATAATATAATAATAATAATAATAATAATAATAATAATAATAATAATAATAATAATAAGTGAATCGTGGAAAAAAGTTATTATTAGTTTTCGGTCGCCGGTTTTACACCTTCGGAAGAGGACCAGGACCGATCGAGAATCCCGCGGCGAAGAAGACCTACCTAAAATCCGTCAAGGCCCCGCAAACGAACTCGATGATAAGCTCGCAACAAAAGGTAAAAAAGCGAAAAGTAAATAAAAATTAAATAAAAACACCGTCAAAGAGGGAAAGTCATCCGTATCGTTATTGTTAAATAGAATTGCCAGTTGAAAATATCACTGACGATGCCGCGCGCGCTATTGAAGAAATAACGCAATTTTTCCAATTTTGTCCCATTCTTATCTCTTCATTCGGTGGTTTCCAGCGAGACGTTGCATGGTGCAGACAGAAAGCCATGCTAAAAATCGGCTGCCATCCTAAACGGTGAGCTGGTGGAGTTTTCTTGCGTCGTTTACTTCGCCTTCGAATGGCCGAAACGAGGAATGTGCCCGACAATGGAGTTCGCTCGATTTAATCTTTTCCGAAACTGTGCTCTTTGCGAAGGATAACGTGTGCAGCGTAACCGAACGAGAGAGCGCCTTCTTCGAAAATACTAAATAGACTGGAGCTATTGTGTTCGTTCGACGGTTGAATTTACCTTCCTTCCAACCGATACACGAATTATTTCGATTAAACGGTAATTCGGAATTGATCGAATCAGCAGATAGTAGTCGCATCTCATAAATTACGGCAATAAACGCGAAGGCCAAATATCAATTTACTTCCCACGGGCCCCATTAAATTTTCCGCCGTCCGAGTCTCAACTCCTGCTATACGCTACAGGCGTTTTTTCCTTTTTTTTTTTTTTTTTTTTTTTTGAAATTCCGACTAAACTACAGGTTGATTACGATATCAGAAATTACACACGATCGAATTTTGCTAAATGATGCGGCCCGTTCGAATTCATCGAGAGTCCTTTCTCACTAACTCAAATGATAACTTTTAACGGATGATACCTGAAAATCACAGCAGATAGACTCTGTAAAAAGGTCTGAGTAAAAATCATCTTCGCCTTCTACCGCCGCCGAAGAAAGTCTCCGCACCAAAAAGATTTACGCTAAAAGAGTTGGCCCCTAGAAATTAGCAACATTTAAGGCTGGTTTATCAGTATTGTCGCTGAAAAATTTTTAAAAATTCTTAAAAGTTCGACTTTTGGATTTACTAAAAAAATTGAATAGAAATGCAATAAAAAGTGGAAAATAATTCTATTCGGTAAAAGATAATTTACAGAACAAAAAATATGCCTTAAAATGTAACGTTACACTTAAACAACAACATTCCTATCTTAATTAGAAAATGTCGATATACCAAATTCCCGACAATTAAAAAATCGCATTCAAGTTTTTAATAATACCCCCGAATCTTACAAAAAATGAATGTATTGTTGTGTTCATTTAATGCAATTTTTTTATTATTCCAGTTCAGGGATTTGACGTACTTAGACTCAAATTAATGTATACAGAATGTTAAGCATAATATCCCTCCTTTAGAATGGTATATTTTACTGTAAAGTACTTTTTATCGGTAATTATTTTTTACTTCCTAACGCGCTTTCATTAAATTTTGTAGAGAGAAAGCCTTTTTTTTTTTTTTTTTTTTTAATATATATATGTATGTCTCACGAAGGTAATTTTTCAAAAACTTCAATCTTTAATGATCTTTTTGCAATCCTAACATTTGAAAATTACCACTTATTTCGCTCAGTCATTTTGAATATCGTGAATAAAATGCAATTGCTTAGAAGTAACAAGAATGAGGGGACGTACATGTTTTGAACAACAAAAAAAAATTTAGAAATTTTTGATCAACACTTTCTTTTCGACAAGTACCGATGACATTTTCGAGAAGATACAATGCAAAAAAATAAAAGTTTTTAGCCATAATTATCGATACCGAGGGATTTACCAGCTATTAATTATTTCGCTGTCTCCTAATAGGAGAAGAATTTAAAAATTGATATTGTGTGAAGATGAAATAACGAAGGCATAAGAACAAAGAGGAAAAGGAAATCGGAAAAATACGACCAATAATGATGAAGCTATCGGAGAGAAACAGTGATAAAAACCATGACTGACCGGTAAATTTCAATCCTCTTTTTTTTTTTTAACAGAAAAATATATATTTCTTAAATTAGCGATATTTACTCTCCTCGAAGTTGAACAAAATATTTAATTCATTCGACAAAATTAAACACAAAATTGCATTTATTGCGTACAAACTAACGAAACACGGTATTTATAGTATATATTCGTATTTTAATGTACGCACAAACAAACAAGTTTCTAATTTATATTAAATCTACATGAAACTCAATTAACATAATCACCATCCCCGATCACTGCCAACTGTGTCAAGTTTGATAATGTGTTTGAAAACTGTTCAGCTTCCTGTATTTATTCTTTTTGTGTTTTACTCGTATTGAAACACGAGCGTTAACACCTGTGAATTTTCACGTAAACCGAAAAATTGAGTGTTGTCAAAGTATTCCAACAAACACGCTGCTAAAAGCATTTTGAAAAATGTACACGAAATGATATTTTTATTATAAGGCATAATTCGGGTGTTTTAAATGCTCAGAGCGAAGGAGAAACAGTAGCAGTCATCAGTGAATCAAATCATCATCGGGAAAGAATTTTGAAATTTTCTTTAAGAACTCTTTTTTCAAAATTTGAGAAATGCCGAATAGGCGTAATTATTTTCCAATTAATTCTGTAAGCGCTGCCAAACCCTTTATTTTCCAGTACTTTGAGCCAAGTGAAATCTATGTATATCCTAAAACTTTTGCACTAGAAGGGCAGACTGAAACAATTGCCACATGTATTGTGCCTTTTGCAGAATAATCGATTACTATCTTCAGCAGCTGTAAACAAAAACCCATTTCTTGTGCAATATTTATAACTTTTTTTTTTTAATTAAAAAAAAGTAATAATCAGATATAATGATTCCTTCGCAATAAATATGAATTGTAAAAAAAAATGATAAAAATATTTGGTTTGTTTGAATTTTTTGGACGTTTCGCGTTTGTTTCGCAAAGAAAAATTATAATATCCCAGATCGTTGCAATTAAAGAATTCTTGACAGTCTGCCGATAAGTCCGTAGGGCTTGCAATAATATGAACATATGTGTGATATTTTTGCTAGGATTTGACGATTAAAGTGTGAGTTCCATACCCTTGAGAGGGCGTTGGAATTGTGAAGTTAAGCTTTCCATAATGGTACTAAGCCTAATGGATCTAAGGAGAATACTGGGACCAGTTCCTTTCTACTTGGGATCCGCCTTTACTTTCCCCCAGATAATTCTCTGGTACCCAATTATCCCAGATTAGGTATAAACTTGGGAGCGATTTGGATCCGGGACGAGGCAAGTCTCGATAACCTATGACCTCTCTGACTTGGTAGCCGAGCACCTTAACCACTAGGCTACCACGTTGCCTGATTTGACGATAAGATATAAAATAGTTTTCAATCGATTTCGACTTTTATTATATCCAATCGATGCAATTTTTGTAAAATTATAAGATAAATTATCTTATTTCCGTACAGATAATTTTTGAAATGTTCGTTCACAAGTGTGCCAATAACAGTAATTCTCTTACAAATATTGCTAATCGATTTACGGCGTCGAATTGTTATGAATTAAAAAATTACTACGAAAGATGTTGCTTAAAATTATTGTTTATTTTTTTTTTTGTGGGCGCGCCAGCGGCGTTGATCCAACAACGGAAAAAGCTAATCTAAAGAGAACTAAATAGCTAGGCGATCCGAAATGGACGCAACAAAGGGCAGCAGTGCAGACACCACAGCAGAAGATGAAGGAAAGGAGAGGATAAAGGAAGAGTTACAGGGCATAGTAGGGAGACCTAATGACAAGAGCCGACTGTATAAAAGGGAGCCATCACATGTACCAGGAGGATCACAATTGTGAAGAGAACAATAAGGGGAGATGGCGACAAAGAAAATCAAAAGCTAGAGGAGGGGAGGAGAGAATTATTGATACGGAGACGAATAGGGGAGACAATAGAAGAGCGACGACCGTAAGGAATAGAATGGAACCACGACAGGGATCGAGGAGTCGGCTGAATAAAACATTAATGTGAATGACGATTAATAGGGAGGGATAAATATCCCGCCAACAAAGTCTGGCGTGATTGGAGGTGGATAAGCGAAGGATATCTGAAGAAGGGAAATGTTTGAGGAATGAATCAAGGCGACTAGCAGAACGAGCCAAAGAATCGGCTGCGTCATTGCCATCAATTCCGGAATAACCGGGGACCTATAAGAAATCAATAAGAATAGAGCGGGATGACTGCAGAGTGGAGGTACGAGAATGAATTGAGAGAATAATACTAACAGAGGAATGCGAATGACGAGAGGATAGGGCTGGCTTAAAATTATTACTATTACGGTAATATTTATAATTGAAATTATTTTATTTAGGTCGGAATTGTTCGTATATTGAGAAGCATTTAATAAAAAACAGGTTCAATATGTAATAAAAAATATAAATGAGACATTTATTCGAACAAAAAAAAAAAAAAAAAAAAGTCGCTGTAAACGAAATTAAACTTTCCTCGCGTATAACCATTTGCAATAAATAGTTGTTTATTAAAACTATCCTTTCACAACGCATTAGCTTCAAATAATATCTACCAACTGCTGCTCCATATTTTTCGTTATAAATCGAGTATAGCAAAAAGTAAAACCCATCTTAAATTCGCATTCACTGTTGGGAAAAATCTTGAAATTTATATCGTAAACACAAACTGTATTGTTCTGATGTTCCAAAAAACTAAGAATGAAAACAAAAAAAAAAACATTTGAATTTCATACAGCGCGAGTTATGGATTATAGAAAACAACCTGTATTCTCGTATTCCTAGACTGTCCGTTTACTTTTTACCAAGAAATATTGGAACAGGTGATCAGTGCTCACTCGGTTTTAGTTATTTCGCTTATTCTAAGAGTAGTGTAAAACTCGCCGATACACAGTACACACGCACAGCCCACGCGCATTTTATTATGTAAAACGTGTATTCAAATGGAGTACTGCATATTGAACCAGCCCATAGCCCGTGCGAAGAACACAGTTTTCATGGATACGTGGATTGGTTTAAACACTTTTTAATTGTTAAAAATTTCGATTTATTATTTCACACGCTTCATAGCGTGAACATGGGCCGATTTCAATATACGGTACTTGCAATATGCGCGGCCTATGCGTTGTCTGGGGTCAATATGCGGCGGGCTTAAAGAAGTGCGGAATGATTTAAAGTTTAATTTAAAGTTTATCATATAATTGAAAACGAAGTTCCACTTTCAAACAACGCTGATGAAACTCGACTAGGTATTGAAAAAATAGTGCAAAAACTGTGAAAATTTCTAATTACCGTTTAGCGCGTATTAATAAATTATTTGTCGGTACAATATTTAACAATGAATTCGACGACGGAAAAACAAAATACAAATACACGAAGATTATACCGAATTCTGAGCATTATCTTGTAAAAAAAAAAATTATTTTATTTGCTGTACCACTATCTACCATGACGCGCCCGAAAATAAAAACACCAATTTTCATTTTTTCAAAATTTAACATATTTAACTTATTAGATGTAAAATGCCATAGAACAACAAAATGAAAATTCATGCACATTATAAAGTATTATTGTCATCGTGTAGGACATGTCTGCTTAATTCGTTTTAATTCATAGGGGGTCGGTGATGGAATTCTATCTATCTGCGTGGTTCAGTCCTAAAACTGGTTTCCATCCATGATGATCCTTCTCCAGTACTCCCGACTGTCTGCAGTCCTCTTGAAATCGGCGTAACTGTTCAGCCTTGTATCTTCTTTTGGTAACGCCGCGACAAACGAATTTCGTGGCCTTCCGCGTATTTGTCTACCAGGTATTTTGCCTTCTAGTACAACTCGAAGTAATCCTAAGACATGACTCATCCATTTTAGCCGTGTCTTGTGTACGCGGTCAACTAATGTGACCTCTTTTCAGATATTCAATTTAATGTATCTTGATTTTTTATTTTGTCCATTCAACTTATTTTTTCCATCCTTCGCTAGCGCCACATTTCAAAAACTTGCAGTTTATCTGCATTTCGCTTGTTTACGGTCCAAGTTTCTGCGCCATATTACGGACCATACATAAACCTTCATTAATCGTTTCCTTAGACTCAGTGCCAATGACTTTTGACGCAAAATATTTCGTTTCTTTCTGAATGCAACTTTTGTAAATCCAATACGAGTACTGATTTCCTGGTCGCAATATAAATCTTCTATTATCATTTGCCCTAAGTATTTGAATTGTTTCGTTTGCTCCGCTGCTTTCCTCCCATCAATTATTACATGAAAAAAGGGCTTGCTTTTCTACCAATCGACATTATTTTCGTTTTACTTATATTTATTGCCATGCCGAACTTTTTACCTATCCGATTCAATTTCTGCGTGCCATTTTATTTTAAAAACCCTTGCAGATTCAGCTATCATAGCCATTTTAATCTCGAACCTCCAATATTTATACCGCCATTAGTATTACTCAATGCTATGAAATTAAAATGATTAAATTGCTCATGGTAAAAGAAAAAAAAGTTAGGGATCGTAGTGATCGTTAGAAATGAACTGGCCCCGTTTTCAACGATACTAAATTGGCACAAGTGTATTAAGAGTCTCTCGCAAAAAGGAAAACCCGATTTTAATCTCAGGTTATGAATCGGCACGTCTTCCGTAATTAATCTGGAGATATTTTAGTTCATTTTCGATGAAGAACATGACGGTAATTGCCTTAAATAAAAAATCCTCGTCAAATCTAGAAACGCTTAAATTCCTTTTTGTATAGGTCAACTAGGATATTTTTTGTTTGAGACTACACACCCTTATTAAAAAACTCATATCTTACGGTAGCGGACGATTCTTTTTTTTTTTTTTTTACATAATTTGCGGGTCCTACAAGGCCAAAGCCCGTCTGTGGGTTCCCAACATAATTATATGGTTTATTCAAAAAGGTTTACATCATCTTAATTCTAACTACGTCTAATGCTACGCTAAATACTGATTCGCATGAAATGTGTTCGCTTTTTTTCGATTCACCAACAACTTTGTGCTAATTGACTTCTCGGAAAAATAATCGTAGACTTTGAAGTTTAAAATGCGTCTTCGAAGGTGTTTGATATGTTTGCTTCCAGGGCAGCAAATAATACCGGATCCGACCTGCAGATTGCACCGAATATGTGAATTAATTTGTCACTTTCTTTATAAAAGGTGCAATTCGGTAATCGCGCTTCTACGTGACATAGGTAATTCTTGAAAGAATGACCAAAAGCAGGCGTCGTTACAAAGTTAGTGCTCCGCTTGTTTTCCGGATAACGTTATATAATTCGAAACCGTCAGAGACCGACAACAAAACAACTATACAAAAGGGAAAAAGTAGCACAGTAGAATAACAACTGTGACTTGGATGGTCCGTTAAATAGCAAGATTTTAGACCCGGCACAAAAACAAAAAAAAAAAAAAACGAGAAAAAAAAACGAAAAAATATCTAGATCCGTTAATCAAATTGTTAATCGCTACAGCAAACAGTTACAATTTCTATGTTACACGTTTTGTTCCGGTTCGCGTTCCCGGTCTAATTCGGATGTTTATCCGGTCGATATTGTCACATATACGGCTTTAGTTTCATAACGGCTATTACATTCTCGTCATCAACGACACCTAAAAGCTAACAAACTATATCTGAACTGAGATGAATTGTCGTTTTACATACACGTTTCTTACAGTAAAATGATTGCGAATTATAACATTGAAACGGTATTATACAACCATTGTTATATAATTAATTTACTTTTAAATTGCGATTCGTCATTTTAAATTATTCGTTTATTAGATATGTTATGTCTTGCAAGTTGCAAGAGATGATATCTTTCTTTATAGTCGTTTGTCCTTCTCTTAACATAGCAAATACCTTTTTCTACATCTGCTATCAAAAGGCTAAACTTGCTGAAAGCCCTACTAAATGGGCTGGGGCGGTTTCTACATTCTTATTTATTTCTTTACAAATCTATTATCCATTCCAAATTTAATTATTGTTCTTTTATTTATGGCTGTGCGTGCAAGTCCCGTCTCTATAAACCAGAGGTAATTGAAAACTCTTGCTTTCGTCATTGTCTTGGCGCGCTTAAATCCGCTCCATGCTATTCTTACTGAATCTAATTCGTCACCCCTGTCCATTCGTATATCCTATTTAGGGCACCAGATATATACACTTTTTAATTTTAGCGGAGATTATTTCGGTAAAAATAAGAAACCATTTTAATGCTGTTCATAATTGAAAAAACACTCTAAATAGAATTCTGGAAGAAAAATAGATGTGATAAAAATATGTAGATGTACCATTGAGAATTTTACAGAAAGAGTGAAACAAAGTTTAAACTATTCCGTATAAGTTACCTACCAGCTATTCCGTAGTGCAGAGAGCGACTGGAATGAACTACATGCAGCGAGATGGACCACAGGTACATATAGTTATCACGGTAATAGAAGTAACAGGTTAAGAAAACACGGAACAGACCATCACTGCTTTGAACCAACGAAACTATGTTTACATATATATATATATATATATATATATATATATATATATTTATATTTATATATATATTAATTACAACGTAATTTTTAGGCTACCCCCCATTAGAAAAAATGTCCCAATTTTATGTAACGTTTGTTATATTTTATAGGATTTCTATGATTATGTTATTATATTCATAGGGACCGATGTAGAATTACGTTGTAAATTTTGATAATTTCTTACAAAATATAGAAGATAAAGAGATTGGCACATCTCCTTGCGAGGCCAAAATGGCCGAGTTATATATATATATATATACATATTTATATAACGAAATTTATTTTCACTAGAAGACCGCTTTTCTTTGAACATACACTGTCCTTGGTAGAATACGTCCTTACAGAATAAGTAGCCCCTGTCATTCGAATCTTCACATAATTCCTAACTCCTACAATCCATTAATACCTCAAAATACGCGAGCTAGTGGCTGCAGTGCCGATAGCGTGCGCGGGTGCAGATATTGAAAAAAAAAAAAGAAAAAGGAAATAAAATGAAGAATACGGATTTTAATCTGACAGAGTTTTTACGCGGTGGCGGTTCCACGAGCAGAATTACGAAAATGCGGTTTCCCATTTTAGATTGTTTTAAATTCCGATTTTTAGCGCGGTATCGTGTGAAAGAATACATACGTAGTCTACAGCGTTCAAAAGCACACACTGCGCCGAACGGACGATAACACTTGATGCGAACAAAGTGCATATCTCGAATAATGAGCCTATTTAAATGTATAGAGCAGAACCGGAGCTTTTATCTGGCATTGCCGCACTGCTAACGGACGTCGACAACAGTTTTAGCTCGTTCTGGAACATCCGAGAAAAGGATCAGGTGAAGAAGCAGTCTGGGTGCGCGCGCGCGCGCGCACACGTGCCGTACGTCTATATAGGCGATAGATGTGTGAAGGGAAGATGGGCTGGAAATGGAAATGAAAGTGAAAGGAGATGCGCACACTGTCGTTTGGTGGAATTGAAAGTTTTCGATATGGTTTTCTTGTGTACCGCGGCCTGGTAAACAATATTGTTCCACGCGCTGAAGAAAGGCTACCAGCGGCACACCATCGCACGACGACTACTCCAGCGCGCTGGAAAAGAGATCTCCAGAGTGCCATTACGAATGCCGGAACGGAGTAGCGACGAGATCTAGGCTGTTCGTGCAGAGTGACATCTGCATTTCTTCTCTCTTTGTGCCGTCTTCAGTCTAATTAACATAAATTTAAATCTAGACGCGGTGCCTGTGATGTACGTTAAACACGTTTAAAGCTCGAAACAAACAAGTTTCACTACTTTATAACCGGCGCCCGTCTGTCTGTCTGCCTGTTTGCCCGTCCGTCCGTCTCCGTGCTAGGAAAAACACATCTGCACCTGTACATGTGTGTGTGTGTGTGTGTGTATCGGGATCAAAACGTTTTTCTCAGAATCGCCTGTTTTGAGACTACTCGCGTTCTAGCCTTTTTTCTTGATCTTTCTTTCGGCCTTTTCGCATTCCCATTACATCAACGGGCGCGCAACATTAAAATTCGTTTGCCGGCCTCCAATTTCCACAATCGAACGAAATAAATAAAGGCGGAGAAGACAAATTGCTTTTCCTGAATACACCGCAATTTGTTAAATGAGTATCTAAACATCTGAAAACGTTCTGAATTTTTGAATAATTTTTCTCTCGTAGCCGATCGGAAGGGGAGGAGAGAACACGTTACGCGATTCGATATTTTCCCCGCTTTACAAAAGTGCAGGTAATTTCGCGATAACGAATAAACGCTTTTAATTAGAGACACGTAAAGCGTAATCATTCCAGCCACTGCCAGTTTTCCTTTTCTGCGTATTTTATTAACGCTTCGGCAATTCCAAAGAATTCACTTTGCCCTCTCCGCTAAAAAAAAAAAAAACTTATTTATTAGGTTCGAAAGGGAAATTTTTTTTCTGCGTTAGCGTCTTCTGTAAATGATAGAAAACAAAACTTTATCGGTTTTAATAGAAATTGATAAGGAAGAAAATAATTAATAAAATTTAACCGCGAAAGTCGGCAATATCTGTAAAAAGCGAACGCAAATAACAATTATTATTTTGGGGAAAAATTTCTTACGCATTTTTTAATTTAACTTTCGTAATGCTCGTCCATTTTTTTATTAAAGTGACCACAGCGTTTTCGATAATATTTTTTGAATTTTTACGCTGCTGATCGAATTCGAGAAATTTGTTAAAAGCTATATAGCTAATTTGGATTAGAATAATATCGATATTAGAGAGTCATATTATTTTATTCATATTTATTTTATAATTAAAGAGTTATCTTCAACCATTTTTGTGTTCTGATTAGTAAAAATAAATTGAAACAACACAAAATATATTCACAATGAATTGTAAAGATTATAAAAATAGCCAATTAATTTCGGATATTAATAAGCCATAATCATGGCTTATTAATGTTCATGATTATGGCTTATTAATATCCGAAACTAGTCGGCTATTTTTATAATTTTTATAATTTCTACAATTCATTGTGATCACATTTATTTAATTTTACAATTTTGCAGCGAAGCGTAAATTACGTGGCTGGGTAGGTCGCATACAGAGAATACAAACATAACTCTATACTCTAGGTATAAAAAAAAATACTATTCATAGTATAAAAAATAATAATTACATCCGTAAGAAGCAGTAATAATAATAACAAATATAACGATAACATAAATACGTGTCCTATTCTGAAAATGTATCCGGTTCTAATTTTTTAAATTCGTACCGAAAATAAATAAACAAATCAATTTCTACGGCACTCTCTGTAATATATATATATATATATATATATATATATATGTGTGTGTATATATTAATGATTATTAAACCCCGGGGTACGCTACACAAAATGTCCCGTTACAATGTCCGTCACAACAATTTTTTTTTGTACTAGACGGCTAAAAACGGCGCAGAGTCAATTGAAAACGATTCTTATAAAAACAATTTAGAAGAAAAAAAAGATTGATGGTCAAGGGAGCTTGCCCACTAGCAAGGCCCCAAGGGCTCAGCATTGTATATGTGTAAATACGTAACATTTCCGAACCCCGTAAATGTTAAGACTACTGTTTTTCTTTTCAACCGATTTCCAAGAACTGTTCGAAAATCAGATTACGCTGAGTCGTTTTCTTATAATATCAATGACAAAAAGTAAAACTGAAAATGCGCGTAAAAATAAATTTAAAATAGTCCTATTCGTCGTATTGAAAAGAAAGTTAAGAAGGAGCCACATTTTTTTAGATCGCTGTTACGAAATAGTTAAAGTGTCGAATTTTCCTAACGCGAATCGGATAATTTCGAACAGTCGTTTGATGTGTCACTTTTTGCTGTAATGTAAAAATGCCGAATTTTAACGCAAATTTCGCTGACCGTGATATTCAGAACTTCACGCTTGTTTCCAAGTCACGCAGCTATAGACGGGAAAGACCAAAGAGCGATTCTTAATGTTTATAAAATGCAACGAACAAGAATAGGAAAACAAGAGACAAAAGCTAATTAAGAAGTGAAGTTTGCCAAGGATGCTCGTTTTGTCACCTTACTTAATCCCACCGGTAGAACTGTTTATATTCGGCTAATGTTAGAAGCAGCAAATGTTAAAACATGTTAGAAGCAGTCACTGAGGGCCTTTACTTTGTATACTATACATAATTAAAAAGAAAAAAAAAAACAAACAAACAAACGGTAATCACACAATTTAATAATCGTATCACGTATAATATAATAGTGGGTTTTATTTCGATAGCGTACACCAGGTACAGTCAACACTGCTAGTGTAAGCAGCCGTTCGCTCACCTACGTTTTTTGATGAAATCTAAGTTAAACGAAAGATTTTACATAATACTTTACAGTCGAATTACCTAGAAAAATTTAACCGGCGCAAGTAGTGTACCGTTAAATATAAAAGTGTTGTAATTCATTTTTTTCGACCATTTCCGGTTATAAAATTTTCGAACCAATTAAACGTTACTTCAAAGAAAATAATCTAAAAAACTGTACGAAGAAATGCAAACCTCTCAAAGGTTACCAGGTGTAAATATGTTTTTTTATTGGTTACGTTTCGCAAAAATTCTATATTAAATTAAAGTTTAATTTTCCCCACGCTGCCCGCCAAAAAATGACCGCAGATAGGGTAGCCACTGTTTAAATTAAAATGATACTTTTTATTTCGGATGAGCGTGTCAGAAAAAACAAAAAAAAAGGAATACGCCGCCGCGCTGGCGACCTAGCAGAATCATAGTCCATCCCAACGCGCACTATAATAAATTATTAGCGACTCATTTTTGAAGTCGGAAGTAATATCACTTGTCCCCGAAATATAAATCAACAATATACTTTTTTAGTTATTGTTTTGAAAATCACTCAACTGTTATCAAAATAGTACCTTTCAACTGTAACAATATATAAAAAAAAAATAATAATAATAATTTCAAAGATACTCCAATTTCCGGAATAAAGTATTTTACAGTAATTGTATTACAAACATTCTGTTGAATTATAAACAATTTTTTTTTTCTTTTTACCTTAAAAGGTACATATTTCCCTTTAATAAAAAATGTAATAAATGCTTTAAAAAAATATTAAGGAAATACTTTATACATATATATATATATATATATATATATATATATATATATATATAAATATATATATATATATATAAATATATATATATATATATATATATATATATAAATATATATATATATAAATATATAAAAAAAAAACAATTTATTGATCGTTCCTTCTCCGAACTGGCATTCAGTTCATCTGGGTCATCTGAACTTTCGCCGGTGTCACCCATAATCTTCAGAAGGCTTACTCTTTGACACGGATAAAATATCTTCGACCAGTTTTAAAGTAGCACCGATTGATGACCAACCGAAATTTTCTGCGCTTAGTTTTACACAATAGAGGGGGAAATGTTGTGTACAGAGGCATGTCGAATTCGCCAAAATGGTCCACAACACTTTATGTTTCAACAACTTTCTTTTTTTTCCTTTCAATTACTGGTTCTCTGTGCGTGTGTGATTAATGATCGACGTCACTGCCCATCTTTTGCACAGTGTTCAGTGTTAGTTTACATCCGAAGCAGATATATGTATACTGACTTCACCATCACACTTATAGCAGCTATCGGAACAATTTAATATAAAAATTTCGCGACTTTAGAACAATATCAGTAGCAGGTAACTCTGTTTTAAATCGGCCTGAGTTGAAGTCATCGCAACGAACATTGTAAAAATATATTTATTGAATTTATATCAAAGTTATTTCCTTCATTTCGCTTTGATCCATTTCGTAGTTCGCGTCTACGACATTTGATGACTGTTCGATGCGTACTTTCTCCATGTGAAAAAAATCTTTTAATCGAATTTTCTTAATCATAATTTTAAGAATACTAATGCTGCAACCAGAGAATGGTTTATTGAAATTTTTGCCAAACAACTACAAAATTTATTTCTATTTTACTTCACCGGTAACATTTTCAATCTAGGCTTTTTTTTTTAGCGTGGAACATGCTTTAGCCGGGACCTAACTTCCCGAAAACGTTACGCGGAAAGGGAGACAAAAGTAGCGCGCTTATAATAAGAATACTATTGTAGTAGAACAAACAGGTTTATAGTAAGTCAGTATATATATTTAGACATATACATACGTGTAGAAATATGTAGATATATATATGGGGCTATGTTTATATATATATATATATATATATATATATACATACAAGGCCGTGTCCACGCCCCGCCCCCCATTATAACTGAAATAGTTATTATAAAAACATGAAAATCTGAAAAAACCAAAAATTTTAAATAAATATTGATGATTTTCTAGGGTGTTCTTACATTTTAAAAAAAGAAAAAATATGCTCCATATTTTTAGGTACTTCATTAATATTTTATGCAAAAATTTTAATTACGAGTATAATCAATAACATGCAATTTTTGTTAATGTTTATATGGTAATTCATTTATGTAAATTATTAATATATAAATCAAAATAATGGAGATGAATATTAGTGAAAAATGTATTGTTATTTATAAAAGAAATATGCAAAGAAAATGCCCCCCCTCCACAAAATTCTTGGCAGGGCCATGTATATATATATATATATATATATATATATATATATATATATAAATAAATATATATATATATATAAATATATATATATTATACGCGAGCAAAAAAAAATGTGACGAGATTCAACGTTAATTTTTGGTATCTGGGTAGATGGTTAAGTTTTTAATGATTTCTCAAATAGAATAAATGAAAGAAGTGAAAGAAAAGAAAAAACAAATCTCGCTCTATTGATTACTCATAGTGGATCGTGCATTGATACTGTCTTCGCTGGCCACATTGAAAGGATCGATTCGAAAAATTATATCAGCTACTTTAGTTATCATAAAGCCGTACTGTCCATTACTTTTAACGACCATGTAGAACAAACAGAAAAATAAAACGATTATCCGTATTTTTTTTATTTCTTCATTTTTTTTGTTTCTTCATTCATAATTTCCCAATAGAACAACAACAGTTACAAAATCTGCATTCAGCAAATCAGGCTAAAGCATGTTCCACGTTTCATAATTTTAGCCATAGGCTCTAAGTAAAGGCGCAAAGCAACGAGTTTTTTTCGAGGCATTTGTCAGAAGAACTTTGAACATCAGATAATTATTAGCGATCTTTATTTTAGTGCATAAAAATTGCAATGAAGAACCTGTTAAGTAGTTCATTTGTTTTCAAATTTTTGAACTCGTTTATTTCACAGTCGCTACTAAAACACATATGTAAAATACATGTGTGAAACATGTATGTAAAACATGTATGTAAAACATGCATGTAAAACATGTATACGTTTATCACAATCTCTATACTTCTATTGGTAAACCACTGGATGAATTACAAATTATTTGAAAAAGAAGTATACATTCATTCCACAAAGAAAACATATGGTAAACACAACTGAAAAAGTAGAATAAATGTTAAGATAATTTTAAGAGTATAATTTTAGTTACAGTTTGTGTCTTACAATGAAATTCTTCTTTATATTTTCTTCTCCGCAATCGTAAATTCTTTTAACATTGTGATAATAACCACACACTTTTAACCATTATTCTCTATTTATAAAGTTCTCTGTCTGACTGATGACGTATATTTTTTCACCCTTGCGAAGATTCATCGTTAAATTCGATTTGCATTTCAAAAGATAAATAGTAAAACAAGTAAATGGATTAAAACGTCAAAGTTTATAAAAAGATATTCACTTAATGTAATCAATGATACCTACTACTATTTGTATAGAATTCAATTTATAAAAAACAAATGATAAAAAATACATCATGGACTTGCATTAAAATAAAATGCATTCCCTAGTTAAAAAGAATTGACACAGAAGTAGCCTTAGAAGAGACTGTGTCAAAAATAATCAGTACGGCAAATGAATAAGGGCAAAAGTGATAACAGGAAAATTAAATGAACACACTAGGAAAGACAGAATAAAGAGTTGCAGAGAGAAAAGAAGACGTAGAGAAAGATAACTAATTACGGAACGAAGGAAAAACACGGAATTATTTTAAATTTTAAATAGGGGGTTAGCCCCAGCTACTGCAACGTAGTCGGTTGGCCATTTCGTTCAGGTAGAACCGGGTTTAAATCTCGTCGCCGTAGGTTATAACATCGTAAAATTTCATTTACGCTGGGTTAATGTCCCCACAGATAGCACGCCCAAATTAAAAAACAATTAATATTGAAAAAAATATAACGATTAACGTCCGCAACCGATTTGACAATTACTGAAATCTAGCGTACTGTCGTGTTACAAAATCGATTAAATCGAATAAAAGTAAATGAAATAAAAAACAAATGCGACAAAACAAATAAAATAAAAGAATAAAAGCACGAACAAAAACAAATAGCGAAATTGAAATAAAAAATAGCACTTACTTATAAAAAAAAATTAATATATGTATATATATATATACATATATATAACATTCACACTACTCTAGTGCATTGGAATTTCTGCCATCGAAATTTTTTCCTAGAGCGCACATTCCTTGTGTTCTGGCTCACACTTATCCGAAGGAAAAATGTTTTACTTTAAATAATAGCTACCACTATACATATATATTTTTTTTTTATTTATTTAATTACAACATTGTTTAAAATAATAATCAGTATTACACACTATAAATTATTCTTATGAGCAAAGATAATGACGTTGAGGCCATAAGCCTAAAAAGTTACATACGATATGTATATTTTTAAGTAGTTTTCCGAAGCAGGTCGTTGTAGATGTTTTAGCCGTCGTTGTATAGTGTTATTTGTCAAAGAGACAGCAAGAGAGTTGATGTGTTCAATCAAGCGATCATAATATCGACTACTATGGAGGTTTATTTCCTCAATCACTGTGGGTGTTCATAGATCGTTTTGGATGATATTGTTGCCCACAAATCATGGTGCGTCGCATAAGCGTCAAAGAGATTGGTTATGAAACGCCTGAAATTTCTTAAGATTATAATTGGCTGTCGTGCCCTATAGCTGGATACCCCATATCTCGAAGAAAGCACAACGACTTGTTCGTGTATCAGCAGAGTTTGTTTTCAAGTCGGAGTTTACTTTTTGGGCGAAGTAGCCAATCCAGTTTCTTCATTTTGTAGCGACAATTGCGTAAGGTAATTTTAATATGTTGTTGCCAATTAAGTCGCTTGTCCAAGTACATGCCGAGGTAACGAACTTGACTCCCACTGAGGAAATAACTGTACCGTCGTAGCCGATATCTGTGCACGTACCTCTTCTCAATGTAAATGGGCAGAAAAAAGTTTTTTCCGGGTTTATTGATATGTTCCACCTTTCGGTCCATAGGACGAATCAATTAAGATGTAGCCTTGTGCTTTGCCTACAGCCGCTACTGAGCAGCTTAAGTTAACAAGAAAGGCCGTTTCGTCCGCATACGTTGCGATTAAATCACTGTCATCAATTGGCACATCAGTAGTGTACAAGGTGTAAAGTATCGGGCCAAGCACGCTGCCCTGTGGAACTCCAGCTCTGATAGTCCGAATAGATGACCGAGTGTCACGTACCTGTACATAAATGTTCGATTGTCCAGGTATGATTCGAGTAGATGAGTAAGTGCTAGAGCGAGGGGTATTCATTCTGAGTTTATGCAGAAGTCCGACTGTCCACACCCTATCGAATGTCTGTTGCTTTTAATAGCGCGATGTCTGCACGTGACCGACAAAGTCATGGTTTACGCATAACCCGGGGAAAGAGGGTTACGGCTGAAAGACGACCATCTTTTTTTCATATTCTTTTCGGGCTGATTTCTTTCAAATAACGTTTAATACGTTCGAAAATTTGACAAAACTGGAAATTTTGGACAAAACATTAATTTGTTTTATTTAATGGTACTCTACATGCTTCTTCTATATGTTATCATTAATTATTTATTTAGATTTCATTAAGAAAGCGTATTATTTAATAAAAAAATAATTGTATTTTACAATGTATTTTTGTTTGTTGTTTTTTTTTTCCTTATCGACCGGCTACCGGAAACGGTATTTTATAATAAAAATAAAATATACTTTAAGGAGGACATTGTGATTATTCTCAAACATTACAACTTCTTGTGGCCGCCAAGAAATTCAAAACTGCAAAGGGAAATAATTTAACTAGTATATATATATATATATATATATATATATATATATATATATATATATATATAACACGACGAAATCAATGATATTCTACAAGCCAAATGTTGAAAAGTTCGGGAATATTTAATGCGGTTTTAAATTATTGCTCTAGTTTTGGGAATCTGGTGTACCGAGATTTCAGTTAAGGTATAAAATTTACTTATTTATTTATCGTTTTTTATCCGCTCCTGTTTTTTTCGTCTCGCTCGTAGTACCTAGCGTTTAGTGTACTTTTCGTTCTTGTCTCTTACTCGTTTGATTGCTACTCCGACGATCGCATCTTCTAAATAGCTCTTTTTTCTCTTTCGTTTATTGTATTTTAAGAAAATACTCTGACAGACCGGTGGTGATTTTTTTCGTCATTCTTTTTGCTTAAACAGCGTATGTTAATTATTCAGCGTTCGGCAAATAATAACGTAACAAAAAACTATTTTAATATTCGCAGTCATGTTTATATCAAGCCATTTCGATCTCCGTTGTTAGGCCAATATATTAAAAAAGGTTTAGATCATGACGGAAGAAACAGTTACATAAGCAGCTTGATATGAATTTCCGGTGCATTACCAATCGGTATTTCGCAAATCAACCGTCCGATTCAACACACCAACTACAGCTCCCATCAACAGAAAAATGAATTATAAGAAACTGTGAAGTCGGCTGCATTTCACTACCTCTCCCTATCGTCCATACCATGCCAAAGTTATTATAACAGTTTTTTGTTGCTTTTTTTAGTTCTTTGTTTGTTTTTTTTAGTTTTAAGCGCGTCGACCACGTACATTGCCCTGATGCGAGTAGTGGAATTTTAGAAAGTTACACAATCAGCGGCATCCGAACATACCCGAGTGACTGACCTACCAACCATGTGATACGGTAGCTGATTTATTAAAACAGTATTTCTTCTTCGAAATATGCAACAAATATGGTCTTCTGCGGTCTGTTTTTTTTTTTTGTTTCTTTTGTGGATCTTTCATCGTGTTGTATATTCCCAGGTTGACATACTGCTCGTTAGACAGTTGATGCGCGAGCTAAATTCAGAAAATAACCCCCTCTTCCCCGACGGTAATATTTTTTTCCAATGACACTCGTCTTATATTGCGCACCATAACGTCGTCACAATCCCTGTGGGGCATCCTAATAATTGGAACTTGATTTACTTAGCCCGTATTTACATATTCCGTTGACGTCGCTGTTAATTTAATTTGTGCTGTTCGCGTGCAATTTTCGAAACTGAGCGGAAAATTTTATTCCGCTGCTTTTTTATTGTTTTAATTGTTCAATTATTTAGTAGTTCAATTATTTAGTAGTTCAATTATTTAGTTGTTTAATTATTTAATTGTTTAATAATCTATAATGCGTTCAGTGGCAAGAATATTCGGTCGCGCGGTATTAATTAATCATTCGGATGAAAAGCAACGCTAATTATATATCAGCAGCAAGAAACTCCGCTATAATTTACGCCGAGTGCTTCGTTATATACGACACTACGTTCTCAGTTATGCGAAAAATGGTCTTGTCAAGCTTTAACCATGTCTTAGGACCGTACGAAAATCTTAAAACAGATGCAGAGAAAACAGTTTTCAGAGTAAAGCATCTATTATTATAATATAAAACGGTGTAAAATTGTACTTACCAAAAACATCGTCCACCGTTTCACGTAGCGAATAATCGACAACACGTTGAACCAGTAGGCTAGCGGCAGTACGATAATTATATTCAGGATGATTAAATTTGATCCTATGTACAGTTTATTGTTGAAGGTAGTCTCGGACGAGAGGAATCGAGGCACGCTATAATAAAATATACCGATCACCGCCAACAGCATACAGAAGTATAACAGCAACGAATAAACCAACCATCCACCATCGAACGACAGCTCTGCTTAACGATAGTTTTCATCATTATACAAGTTAAACGGCAATTAATCCCGTTCGATTTCAATTTCAGCGAGCGAAATAATAAAATGTTTCTCTTCGATTTAACCGGAAGGGGGTTTTTATGGATACGCTTGTTTTTAGAATTCCGTACGCATATAATGAACGGAATAATCCTAGTAAGATAGTTTAGAAACGACATTCAATTAAACTATGCACAATAGCTCACGAACGATTTGACTTATATCAATTTCCTGAAACATGAATTACAGTTAGGCTTTAGCAAGTTCCTTTGCGAAGAAGTTTGACAGAATTGTCGAATTAAACATTCACAAAAAAGCTCATAAGCAGGTTTCATTCTGTCGTCTTCAATCTGTAGAGCTTTCAAAACCGGCCTATTATCGTACTCGGCGTAATTAATGATTCCGCAGCGCTTTCCCAGCGGGGAGTGTTTGCAGAAAGACTGTTAAAATACCTCTTCTTATAATAATAATTAATAATAATCTGAAGTAGGACTAGTGTCGGCCGATTCAAGTCGCATATAACTAATTTACGGACCAGAAAAATGATCTGAGACAGTAAAGACGGCCATCTAACCCTAAGTTAATGCTCATGAATTTCACGACAACGCGAAGGAGCCGCTTTAACTGATTAAAAAACAACGGTCGTGATTTAGTGTTTAAATAGGCTGACAAAATACCGAGATACATATATTATTTCAGTCGCCCATGTAGAGAGAGACTTGCGTGAAGCAGTTCGAGATAAAAACCAGAACCTACTCTCTGTGTTTTTGATAGCACCTGCTTTGTCCAAATTTCTCGTAGACATTTGTTTTTTCTTTCAAAACCTCAGATATGACATTTTAACGCCTATAACAATTTTAGCGTCTTTACAGCGATGGCCGAGAAATTTTATTATATTTAAAAGTAAAAATGAAGCAAATGTCCCGTCAATTCCCTTTTACGCTATTCCCGTATAATAACGAAAACATTTCTTTCGGCGACGGTATCACTAATTTTTTTTTTAATGTCGTAATAAAATCAGTCTGATAAAGTAATAAAATTTTAAGGGATCTAGTTTTTTTTCATGTGAAAAGAAAAAACAAACATACGATGCGATATTATTCGTTTTCGAACAGAATTTACGCCAGTTTTTTACGATTTAAAGTTATAAAACGCGATTTTTAACTTAAAATTCGTTTGCTAGCTAATTTTATCAACTTTATCGAGCGGAAATTTTTCAGAAAGCTTCCCTACAAATAGTTTCGTGAACACAGGGAGATTTTAGTGTTAATTATGTAATAATGGTGACAGCAGCGCCGATGCACAATTAGAGGTATGATTTATAGAATTTTTAAATTCGATATAGTAAAGTACAAATGAAAAAAATAAATAGATAAATAAAAACGGAACAACTCGATCCATTAGTGAGAACCCCCCGAAAACTTCTACTGAAGGACCATTTTTAATTGATTATGCCGCGCGATCACGATCACGATAATATGCCCGCATCAACCCACTGCTGGGTGTAGGCAATCCCCGGCGGGATAAGTTAGCCTAATCTCCCGTTCAAGCAAATTGGAAGATGCATTTTATACCTGCTGCCAGCTTTTCATGGTAATAGATAATTATAGACACGCGAGACTACACTCGGAACTGATCGCAATCGCTTGTTATCAATGCGGTCCCGCGTGTGTCTATACATTAATTAACGCGCATATAGTGGTATGCATGCTTGCCATTACCTTCCATATGATTCTATTAGTGGTTATTTAATTTCAATTTCTCGTAAAAAGTTCTGTCGTCGCCCGGAATTGAACCCGCGAAACCTCCGCAATGGAAGCCAAGAGCTCTATCAACTAGGACATTGCGACAGAATTGACTATGTCATTATTCGCGAAATGAAACTATCCCCATGCCTAAAGTCGTACCTTTCAAAGCTTTCCTTTTGCGTAAAGAGGTTAGGCTAACAGTTGAATTTATATTGTTAAAATCTGTGTATGTAACATAAATAGAATAACACAACACGAGGGGGGGGGGTATCGCGTACGGTTTATAATTATCGGAAATTTTTCTAGCAACTTTTTTGCCAAAAAAAAATATATATATTTAAAAAGCTCCGTAAGTGAACCAATTGTAAAATTAGTTATTTAATAACTATAACTGGCCACCACCACGCACCGATTAGAATACATCATTCTTTAAAGTCGGAGGTACAATGGGTATATTCATTTTCTTTTTTCTTTTCTTTTTTGTGTGTGGGTGGGAGCGGGGGCGTTAACTACGGACATTAACCTAGAGCGTAGGTAAAATTTTTAGAAATGTTAATCTGCAGCAGCGGGATATCATACCCAAACGAAGCACTCTATTATGTTGCGTCTAACCGACTACACCGTAGCCGGCTGATGTTGAGTTAGTAATTAGCATTTGGTTCAATGTGTGCGTCGTTGAGATTCAAATCAGATCCGACCCGAACGAAACATCACTTTTTTGGGTGTTGCCATTTTTAGTTTATAATTTTAAAATGTAATAAAAAACAAAACTAAATAAATAAATAAAATTATAACAATATATCGTATTAAATTTTGGATAAAAAGGAAACAATCTACGCGTATACGGGTAGAATTTCAACAAAGTCCACCGGTCATACGGTATAACGATAAAAACTTGAGCGGCTGTTTTTATTTTATTTATATCCCGGTCGCGGCGCATTTCCTCTGTAGTAGTGTCTGTGCCTCGATCATATTTCCTATTCTCTTTTTCGATTCTTCATTGTTACATTAAAAAGAAAAAGCCACACATCTATCTACTGTTTTGTTTTTTTTTTCTTTTCTTTTTTATGTACTTTTTCTTTTAATATTAAATAGTATTCTGATCATGTAGGCGCCGTTTAGCAATATATTTCAAAGAGCTTGTAGCGTGAAGGGTGCAGCGCCATTGATACTTACTAGGAACGTAACTCCGGACACTTTTTATAACTTTCAGAAATATATCCGGACACTATCTCCGACGCTGTGATCTAATCTTAACTCCGAAAGACATCGAACAAATGCCATTCTGGACACAGTAGGATTTACCTCTGGCGGTGCAGTGGTTTAACATATATCTCAACTCCTAAAAGTGTTCAAGGGCGTTTTGTTATTTGTGCGTTTGGAGTGCTACGCGGAGTTGGAGTTGAATATGAAGATTGCGATTATACACTAGATATGAGATAGATAACTCGATCGGAATTGGAGTTGAGAAGCGGATATATATCCGCAGTCGGAAAGGACTCATATATGTACCAAAAATTTATTTGCGCATCTCTAGTACCTACCCGATAACCTTGGGTTTATTAAACCGTCTTACATCGTTAAGAGTATCTAGGAGTTTTGCAACTAGACGGACTGTTCGGATGACCATTTAGTCTCCCGGTGTGTCTTTCATTCCCAAATCCTGATGCAAAGTTAAGTTTTCCGCATATAGCATTGGTGCCTTTGTTTCGTAGAATTAATTCCCACCTAATAACATATATATATATACAAAAAAAGTCTAACAGACCCGGTATTTTACGATTATCAGTTAGGGCCAGTCGTTTTCTTGTTGACACTTAGTTGACACTTGGTTGACACTGTGACTTTTCGGTTTTTGTTTAAACACACGTCACCTTGCAGCAGTTACCCTGGAACCGCACGCTGTATGTCCTATGCGCGTCTGACAGAAATTTGATTGCATTTACTGGACTACTGTTCTTGGAAGATAGTAAGACAATACAAACTGACCACCTATCGTCACTCCTCCGTAAAATTAATTAAATTCACGGTGTATAATATTATTAAAATTTAATTAATATTGCTGAACCAGTCTGTGATTTTCCGGAAGGGCGTGGAGTACGTAACAATTGAAGCAATCTTTATTGGTAAGGTGAGTTTCAACGACTAAGATTATCACATCTGTTCAGTTCGAATTTAAGAACTACTGTTCAACTCGGGCCGTATGATTTTTAAGACATTTACGTTTCACTAAACTACTATTTTTGGATAGCCGGACATTATTTAATCATTTATTGCCCCAAAAGCGATACAACCGTATACTGTTTCGTTTAGTTAATTAGCGAAAAATATTGCCTTAAATTCGGTAAATTAATTCTACTAAATTTACGAAAGAATACCTTTTCCTCAAAATTTTCTATCATTTGTCGTATTATTTCACTTATTTCATTACTTCTCAATAACTTACTATCAGCCGTTCACAGTTTTGCTTGATAAATTTATTTCCCAATATTAATTTTCTACCAGTCGCTGATATACTTTTTTCATAGACTCTGTAATTGGCAAGATGAGATTCTTCACACAGACCGCGTGTTTCTTTCGGTCCTTTTTGCTTTCGTGTAGGGGTTTGTATCCTTCATTACATTTAATACGCAAACTGATGCTCTTGTATATTAGTTTTAGAGTATTGGCAGTTTTGACATGGCGGTTTCTTAGTCCGGCGCTAACAGTAATAATGGGCAAAAGCGGGTCCCTTGCGCTACCGTGAAATTCAGGTACACGATCTATATTATCTGAAGATTGCATCCTATTCAGAAGATCACCTTTTTAAATTAATTTCAAATTATTCGTTACATGCGACTTGAGTCAGCCGGTAGTCGAACTTCCAGCAGCAGAGAAATTATTATTATATCTTTATTCGCCGATGTAAGTAGTATTTTAACAGTCTCTCTGAAAATAGCGCTGAGAAAGCTGTGCAATCTGAAATTACGCGTAAAATTGTACAGTCGCTCGCGCTATTGTTCCGAAAAAAAGGAAAAAATCTGAATTATCGAAAAATTCTATAAACGAACTGATGCAGCCTAAACGGATGAAACCCCCCCTCCTTCGTGTTTCTTTTCCAGCGTTTATCAATATTTCTCTTCAAAACGGTGATGCTGTTTGCCGTAAAAAAATACTGCTGCCTCTTTTTTCAACGGCAGAGAACAGCAACTATTCCGTTCTTTTAGTAACGTTTATTTTATTTTTCAATGTACGTTACATTTTCTGCAATAAAAGTCGACTAAAAAAACCTCGATAACGGCTGTATTATTTAGATTTTAAGGAAAGAAAGAGAACCAACAGCATGCCGGGGAATTGCTGCTCGTAACTTTCTCTATATAATACGTATATATATATATATATATATATATAGAAAAATAAATAAATATATATGTATATATAATATATACATCAGGAATTTTTACGTTTGTGGTAAATAAAACAAATTTCGAACTTGTCGAAACTAATAATAAAATTTCTCTCCGCTCTGCCCCTTCTGCATCTTATATTCGCAGTAATGCAATATTGCGTTGTGTGTTGCCTTCAAGAACGAATATCGATTACGCCGCTCTCGCTAGTAAACACAGATTACATTCTACTCGTGCGAGTGTGTGTTAGCAATCGTGTACGTACGTCAAAAATTTGTATTACCGTTTCGACAGTATAATGTGCGTAAATGTCTTTGTGAGTGTAAATGCATTTGTTTACCAGGCCTAAAATTTATGCTGTAATTTTACAAGTATAAATCACGTCTATTCGTTTACGTGTGCATTCATTTGTACATTTAAAATGTGTATTATAGTTTCGTGGGTATTTGTGAAAAGGAGACATAATAATAATAATAATAATAATAACAACAATAGTAGTAATAATAATAATAATAGTATACCGGCTGTGTGTTCGACTAATTTGACCGGCAGTAGGCCAGCTACTCTCATAATGCACCCTATTCCATTTATGTAACGGAAAAATTCTTTTTGCCCTAACGAGGGATATTTTCCGTGCCACCTGATTTCTGCCGTTCCACACGTCGTCGAGCTCTGCCTTGTGGCCTCGGCAAGTTTTACTTCGTCGCGTTGGTCCCACACGTACTGTCTCTTTTTCAAAATCGTCCAGCGCGGCGTTGTTAAAGTGGAGATTTCAAAAAAACCTGTTTCAGTAACACGTGGTTTCTGCTCGGTAGTCATGTACGAATCAGAAACAGTTCCACATTACCTACAGATTAGGGAAAAGAAAGATAGGTGAGAAAGGTATACTATCTATTTAGAAAGTTATCGAATTAATCGAATTAATCGAATTAATCGAATTAAATATTTAATCCAAATTCCACTTGGCAAATTTATTAATAATTCAGATAACTAGTTTGCGATTATTTTCGCTTGCGTTTGCAGTGCGTTTAACACTCGAAAACATTTAAGGTTTATTGTTTTCATTCCTTTTTTGTTTTTTCAAATAGTGACCTCTAACAAGATTTTAAATAGTACATAATTCGGAGCCGGCAAGCACTTGTTACATAAAACTGTGTCAGTTGCAAAGAGATTTTTACATAAAACACGCTGTTAAACACTTTTTCAGTGCAAATTAAATAAAAGCATCAAGTGTTATAGTTTCTTTTAAAAAGAGCTTATAAATTTTTGAAATTTTTAAATAATCGCCTCGTAAAAATATTTATTATAATTAAAAATTACGCCGCGATATGTTTCGGAATGTATTAAAGTTTTCATATTTATAATATTATTATATATGTATGTATATATGTATAATCAGAAAAATATTGAACAAACTTTACACTTAAACGAAAACAAATTAGGAAGCCATTTTTTTTCTTTTGATTGCAAAAACGTAAAAAATGGAATTTATCTAAGGGAATATTAAATATCTTAAAGAAAATTAACATTTATGAATAATAAATCATTTTGAAACCTAACCAGAAATCGAACGATTCGGGCAAACTTGAAACTAATTTTTGGAATTTATTTTAAGGTTTTTTTTTACATAACTTCTGTGGCATTTACCATTAAGTAAGGAATATTATACTAGTGAGATAGCTGTATTTGTTTTAACTGAGATGTACTCGATATGTTTTTGCTGTAAGTTAGTTTG
Source organism: Icerya purchasi (assembly GCA_039619475.1). Taxonomy (NCBI): domain Eukaryota; kingdom Metazoa; phylum Arthropoda; class Insecta; order Hemiptera; family Monophlebidae; genus Icerya; species Icerya purchasi. Next base: position 105,287,380 of record CM077115.1, read on the forward strand.
TTGTCTAATATCAAGCCAAGATATTTGATATGATTAAACTAGGCAATGTCAGATCCAGAAATGATTAGTTTTCTTGGCAATCGCCTGTGGGTGAAGAATACAGCTTTTGGGTCTTTGATGGATTAATATTGATCTACCATCTGGTAAAGTATTTTAAAATGCGTGTCGAGGTTCTCTGAAGTCTGTTACTTATGGTAATAGGTCTATAAGAACTGCAATAGATCATCAGCATATAAAGAGACCTCGGTGTTAGAAATTTTAGGAAAATCGCTGAGAAACAATATAAAGAGGAAGTGTCTGAGGATACTCTACCTTGCGGTACGCCTGCAAGGACAGTTTTACTTGTGGATTGATAGCTATTAAGAGTTACGTAAAAAACAGTCTGTTGTTAAGGTAGTTATAATTATTTTAATTAAGTAAGTGGGAAATTTAGTATTTATTAGTTTGCATACAAGTTCTCGATGCCAACTAGTATCGAAAGCTTTAGCCACATCAAAGAGAGTAGTAACCCGGAATGTTTATTTCGATTAAAATTGTCCGTGATTAATTCGGTTATTTTGGCAACTTGCTGACTTTTTGGTATTAAATTATTAATATTCGAGTGTTTCCTTAATCTCTTGAGCTGTACTCTTTCAGCAATTTTACTCGTATTACACAAGAGGCTAATGGGTCTAATGTTAGCAATATTTGACGTATCTTTACCAGGTTTCGGTATTGGAACAACTACTTTTGCAATTTTCCATACTTGAGGAAAGTAGCCAGTTTTTAGGATGTGATTTATTATATTATTTAACTCTATGATACCTTTATGTGGGATATTTTTTAAAACAATGTAGGGAATATTATTGTTCCCGACGGACATGCCGGAATTAAGTTTTTTGATACCACTACGAATTTCTTCGAGCGTAGAAAGTTTCACCTGGATTAGGTTGATACTATAGCATTCTTTAAAAAACGAGCTATATGATCTCTGATTTTATTTTGTTGATAATTAATCACAAGATGAAAATTTTGACCGTGTATTGAAAAGTAATGCGCTGAAAGCAATTCAACTTTATTTCGGTCTTCGTACACGTAGCAATTTGAGTTCAAGTCGATCAGCGGAGGAATGGGGCAAGGCTGCCTTTTATACTGTTTACATACTTTCCACAAACTCTTATCTTTTTTATGTTAAGACTAGAAAGGAATTATTGAAAGAAATTATTTCTGTGATTGCGAATAGCGCACTGGTGTTTAAATGTAAAGTTATATAGAGAGTTCTAATATATATATATATATATATATATATATATATATATATATATTTAGCATTGCTACGTGATCTATTAATATTGAGAAATCTTCTGACGTAGTTTTTAAATTTTATAGCCGTTAAGATAGTAGTAAAGGTAGCGCGGTAGCTTAGCGGTTAAGGCACTTGGCTACTAAACCAGAGAGACCTCGTTCCAGAGAATCGCTACCAGGTTTACCCAGCCTGAAATAATCGGCTACCAGAGAAATCTGGGAAAGTAAAGACGGTCGAGAGAAAGGAACTGGCTCCAGTATTCTCATTAGATAGTACATTGCGAACCTTAACTTCACAATCCATGAAACCTTATCAAGGGTATGGGGCTTACTTTACTCTTTACTTTAAGATATTTAGTGGGTAGGGATGTTTTCTCAAAATTGGTACGAGTATTAGTTGGAACAGAAAAAGTGATTAATTTTGTGAAAAATGCAAGTCGAGACTCTGTATTAGAAGAATTATAGGTTCGTTAAGATTAACGTTATATACTGTTTAAAGTAATTCCAATTTTTTTTTCTGTACCGTTGTCTGTGTTCAGACGTCGTGACCAATCATGAACATAATTCAACAATTCTTTCCCATTTCTCTCGATTTTGAGCTGCTTCCACCAGCTGTTGTGTTGATAGGCCTGTTGTGTTTTGCATGTAATCTATGAACCGGGTCGGAGGTCGTCCTCTATTCCTTTTACCTTCTGTGTATGACCATTTTTTCCAATCCATCTCGGCGTATCACATGGCCGAAGAATCTCAGGGCCCGCCTTTTTATCACTTGCACTAATCTGTCTTTCCGATCTATTCCCAGATTGAAGCATTGATGCTTGATCCACGGTATCCATTCGTCTGTAACATATCATTTCGAATGTCTCTATTCTTCGGCAAAACGTTTTGTTCAACATCCATGATTCAGAGCCGTAGCTTGCTATTGAGAATACTAGTATCTCCATTAGTCTCCATTTTTAGTTCCTACTGTTACGGAGTGGTCTTTCCATATTTTCGTCAGTTTTGCTAACGCACTTTACGCCAGTCCAATACGACGTTTAATTTCGTTTTCTACATTCCCATTCTAAATAGGTAACTAATGTCCTTTTTCCGATATCCGGTATAGATGCGAAGGTTTCCGGCAGTTTCTTAGCCTTTTTGCACGGTTTAGTATTAAATTTGCTTTTCGGCTGAAATATTTCACTCGGTGTCTTCAACTCTTTCTCACTATTAATACCGTATCATCTGCGTAGCGCAGATTGGAAAATTTTCTTCCGCCGATCGTTATTCTGCCATTCCAATTTATTCACCATACATGTATATTATAGAGCATAGGTGACAATATGCGGCCCTGCCTCACCTCTTTTTCCTTTTGAAAACTTTCGGATAGTTGTCCATCAATTTTCACCTGCACCATATTCCTTTCGTATAATTTTTATATTATCATTACAAGGTGTTCAGGTATTCCGAATTCTCTTAGAATGTTCCACAATTTATCCAATTCGACCACGTTAAATGCTTTGGTGTAATCCAGGAAGCATAGTATTACTTTTTTTTTTTTTTTTTTTTCCACTGTACCAGTCGAGGGACCACAAACAGCGCCAATATTAATTTTAATATATGTATTATGATGATAGAAATGTGACCAATCCAAAGCCCTCCAGTGAGGGGTTTGGCTTATAATAGTTCACTACAACTTATAAAAGGGATACAAAGTCTAGAGAAGGACGAAAAGCGACATAAGCAGTACAGCACAATTTTGACCATATGGCCCTTAGGATATAAAAAGCGAATGGGATGGATTTTAAGAGAAAACAACATGAGATTAGTACAGCAGCGTGTACAATGTAATATTTAGAGCACAATCGTCATGATAACAGTGCTATTTAGTGTATTTCATAAAAGCTCGGCACGCATTTAGTGTGCAAGAGTGCGAGCACCACAACAATCGCCTTATGGAACGTTATCCATACGTAGCAAGTCTACTTCTTATGATATCTGACAAGAACTCGAACACCATGGCAATCACTATGTTAAGAGTGACCCATACATGTCAAGTTTATTGTAGAACGTTATCCATACGTAGTAAGTCTACTTCTTATGATATCTGATAAAAACTCGAACACCATGGCAATCACTAAGTTAAGAGTGACCCATACATGTCATGTTTATTTGGGTCAGATGACCTGGATCCGATAGTAACCGTTGCTGTTTGGTCGGACAACAGAGTCCGGTGAAGTAAATACTTGATAAAAGTTTCGAGTCATAATAACTGATGCTAACGTATTTAAAACTAAATGCACTTAAGTTATGGGAAGAGCGTCACGACACCACTTCCTTCTCTTTAACCTTCTTCTCGGATTACCCGGAAGAGTATTTATAAACATGCTACTAACTTTAGGATTGGGATGTAGATTTAGATTTTCAAAAAATTTGCTGTACTGTTGAGTATGAACTGATTTAACAAAAGGAACATGCAGATCTCGATGGAGAGTTAGGTTTGAAACATATTTTGGTGCTGCTGCAATCCCTCGGAGGATAATGGACTGCTGACTCTGAATACGAGCAAGGTTGCTTCTACTTGTATTTCCATATAGTTCTAGGCCATACCTCCACACCGGAGCTATAATCATCAAGTAGATAGATCTTTTTAACCTTATACTTAATTTAGATTTATTGCCTATCAGCGAGGATAGCTTTTTAGTGTGTGCGATTAGCTTTCTCCGTATTTGTGCAACGTGGAAGCGCCACGTCAGGCGACGGTCAAGGTACATGCCTAGATACTTGACTGTGTCTACCTGTTTGAGCTCTACATTGTTTATTTATAATTTAGGGCATGTAACGTATCTGTTCGTGAAGGTTATGTGCTGACATTTTTCCTCACTAAATTTAATTCCCCATTTTTTGGCCCAGATCATTATCCTGTTTAAATGGTCCTGAACTGCATTATTCGCATATGTACAATTAGTATCTGAGGACAGTATTGCTATATCATCAGCAAATGTGGCCAGAATTGTCTGATTTGATACAGGAAGGTCAGCCGTATAGATGGAGTATAGAATCGGGCCAAGGAAGCTACCCTGCGGAACAGAGGCCGATACCATACCTTCCGTAGACATTGAACCATTGACATTTACTATAAATGACCTATTTAATAGATAGGACTGAAAAAATAAATATGTCCGGTGGTAGTATTTGTTTGAGTTTATATAAAAGCCCAGTATGCCAAACCCGGTCAAACGCCTGGGCGACGTCCAGAAAGACCGCAGAGCATACCTCTCCCTTTTCAAGCACTGATGATATGGCATCCACTAGTCTATGGCACTGTTGTATGGTAGAATGCTGTGTTCGAAAACCAAATTGATGTACTGGTATCAATTTTTTATTTTCAATTACTGGAATTATTCTTTGTAGGATTAATTTCTCGAAAACTTTTGAGAGGGTATTTTGCAGACTGATTGGTCTATAGGATGATAGGAGAGACAACGGTTTCAAGGGTTTTGGTATCATAATTATTTTAGATTTTTTCCATGATTTCGGATAGTGACCTATTTGTAGGATGGCATTAAATATAAAACAGAGAAGAGTGGCAGATTTTTTGGGCAGGTGAATTAGAATTTCTCCCGTTACTCCATCGAGTCCAGGAGATTTCCTTAGAGGAGCTTTTTTGAGACATTTGTATACCTCATTTGGAGAGAATGGCCTGGTGGGAAGGCTAAGCTGTAGTGGTTGCTCTAGATAACGTTGTATAACGTTAATATGTTCTGAATCAATGTTTCCGTGAGGCATGAACTTAGCCTCTAAATACGAAGCGAATGCGTCTGCTTTCTGTTTATCTGTTCTAGCCCAACTACCGTCTTGCATCCGAATGTTGTAAGTCTCTGAAGATTGCCGCAGTATTCTTTTGTTTGCCTTCCATAGAGATCCATCCTGTGTATCTAGAGTTTCCAAGTAACTACTTTATGTTTTTTCTTTATATCTCTTAATTTCTTCTCTTAGCTTGTAACGGAGATTGTTGTATGTAGCTTTTAATGCCGGATAGCGGTTCTGTTGCCATCTTCTCCTTGCTGCCCGAGTAGCTTTTATTAACTTCCTGATTTCCGCTGGAACATATTTATTTTGGTTACTATGTACTGTTTTATATGTGGTAGAACTTCTACATGTTGTCTGTATTAGTATTACTTCTGAACTGAATTCGTAACATTTTTCTACGATTTGTCTTATAATGAACAAGTTGTTCATGCCTTTTCCTGGCATGAAACCTGTCTGTTCAACGGCAATCTGCGGCAGTATATAATATTTTAAGCGCTCTCGTATTACGTATAGCATAATTTTACTAGTATGATTAATGAGGGCAATAAGTCTGTAGTTTTGGTATTTTTGCCTGTCGCCTTTTTTATAGATAGATATGTATATTGACTCGGTCCAGTCGCTTAGCCATTCTCCATCTGTCCATATTTTGTTGCGTAGTTGGTGAATTAACTCAATGGCCCTTCCTTTAATTGTCTTGATCATTTCTGCCACAATACCATCCTGTTCTGCTGATTTATTATATTTTAATTTATTTATCGCCTGCTCGATTTCCCCTCTAAGGATAGCTGGTGTCTTTTATATTTGCATTTATTGTATAACTTTGTCGTGTGTTATGTGAGGTAGAGTTATTTCCTTACAACATTCACAGCATCTGTTGATTATTCCTTGTTTATTTGTAATGAGCTTCCCATCTCGGTCTTTCACTGATAAATACCGCGGCTGAAAAACATTGGTTAAATATTTCAATTTTTGAAACAGATCTTTTACCTCGTTCTCCTGTGAATGGTTTTCGATTTCATTACACACTTTCATTATATACTTATTTTTATCTTCTCTAAGGCTAGTATTGAGTTTTTTCGTTATTTTTTTATACTTTATTTGATTGTCCTTTCCTAGCATACCCTATGCTTTTATTTGTCGTCTTTGTTTAACTAGCGTCCATGTTTTTTGAGTTATCCGTTGCTTTTTACGTTTATCTACGGGTTTATGTGCTTCAGCTTGTTCCTCTAATATATTTTTATATCTAATCCATAGTTCGTCTACCTTATGCTCCTTTATTTCCTTATCCGTTAATCTGCTTATTTCATTGGTGACTTTTGTTACGAAATTGTCATTGTGACCTAGGTGCCATCTGTTTGGTTTTGTTCTTGATCTTATTGGGCGTTTCAATTTTAGGCATACTTCCGCCATCAGCGCATTATGGTCAGTACCACAGTCAAGTAATTTTTTCTATTTATGACTCAATGACAGCTAATTTTCCAACTTGATTCATACCTCGAACATTCCAGGTAGCTCTACTTTTACTAGTAACTTTCTTTTTACCTTTCCCAGTCGCATATTTTCTACAGTGTGCCTGGCTGTCCATCCCTCTGTAGCCGGTCGCCCATTTCACACATAGGACCCCGGGGTCGCAGCGCCGAGTGCCAGTTGGATCGCATGGTATAAAACTGTTGCTATTTATGTGCTTCATGATCGATTTTCTTGGAACTAAAATACCGCAGTAGGGTTCCTCTTCTTTCTATGGTGCAGTTCCACGACCGATTGAGCCGCTACGGCCTCGCCAGTAGGTATAGCATGTACCACCGTTTTCGTCTCCGTGACTATCGCCTTTACTGCCTACTGATGTACCTGCTGCCGTACACCAGGGGGTCCGTTAGCTTCTTACCCACACTCTGACCTCACGCTTTACGTGGCCCTACCAGGAGATGAACTGCCGACGACATTGCTCGGAAGAGTTTATGTGAGTAGTACTGAGCTCCTCCACCACGCCAAGGTAGACCCCCGGAGGGGCAATTAGCCCTACTGTGGTTAAAATAGGATACATTTGATACGTACTGTCGATTATCAGTAATAGCAGTATAGATGGGATTGTGGTCCGAAGATAGACAGTTTAGAAAGATGGCAGAAGTCATGCTTAAGTTTTTTACGACATCAAAAGACGCTCGGCCTTAACTGGAGCATCGATGGAAAATACGTTGGTTTTCTAAGATAGGTTATAGCTGTTATAACATATATTGCCGGCTGCATTGTTGGAAAAACAGTTCCAGATTTTGTTTTTACAATTAAGATCACCGATTAGAAGCACCTGATTATTAGGTCTGGTTAGTGAAAGGATATCGTTACAGAAATTATGCATTGATCTCTAGGTGGTTTGTATAAATAAACATGCTGTTTCGAGCGTTAGAATTTTGTGATGCTCTAATATAGACTTGAACTCCAACAGCTTGTAAACAACCTAACGGTGGCAAGTAAACGGAATTATGCTTTATTCTTTTATCAATTAGTATAGCGATTCCTCCGCTCCTACGAGAAGTGTCATTCCTGTAAATATATGATAACTAGGAAATATAGTTTTACGGGTAATATCCAGTCTGGTCTCTGATAGGGAAGCAAGGCGTATTTTGTTCGAAATTAAGAAATTATGAAGTTCGTTATGCATATCAGCTATAGAACAACAATTCCAGGCAACTATATTTTGAGTTAGGTATGAATAATATGAAAAATCTGCTATGCGTTGACACTTTGAGCTTGTCAGTCAGGCGAAATATGGTCGATCTCTATTTAATTCTACTTTATGGGATAGAGGCAGCAACCCTTAATAAAAAGCAACAGGTATGCAGCACTGGAAATGTGGGACTTGGAAGAATGTTGAAAATACCTTGGACAGCAATGATGACAAACGAAAAAGTACTGAAACGAGCCAACACTGAAAGGACATTATGTAAAATAATTAAACGACGCAAAATTGAATATCTCGGACACCTAATTAGAGGGAAAAGAAAATATGTCATCTTACGTTTGGTCACAGAAGGGAAAATTCAAGGTAAAAGAGGGCCAGGAAGAAGAAAAACGGAATGGTTGGGCAATATTAAGGACTGGACTGGACTCAAGAATCTCAATGAAATGATTAGAAAAGCGGAGAAGAAAGTGCTGTAAGTGATCGTCAACGCTCAAGGACTGAGTAAGACACTTCTAATAAGAGAAAGATATCATTCATAACAGTAGTTCAATACATGTTTCATAATAATTTCGTTATTTGCATTAATTTTAAGTTAGTGAACCTTTTGCAGCAGAGAATAGAAAAGCAAACTAAAACTCAGTTTTAAATATGTTCTCCCCTCTCTTTATAATAAATATTCGTATTTATTGTTTTCGAATTATGAATTTTCTGAATTTCAAGTCAGATTAATTTTTCTTTTTTAAATGACAAATGACTTGACGGATTCTTCTCCGCGTGGACCATCATTTGGAAACATTAGTTTACAGCATTCTTGGTTTTCGTAAAAAAAAAAAACAAAAAAAAAACTAGTCCCTTCACATATAACGCGTTGATTACAGTATCACCGAATGTCCCTATCTCGATAGAGGCGTTCTTAACGCGGCATAATCGAACGTTTTTAATTTCGCACTTATTTATCGAGTATTATTATTATTATTCGAAATAGTTCGTTAAAAAGAAAACGGTTTGTTGCTCACCTTCTAAAAATCGCGATAGTATAAATGTGCTTGCCAACGTGCGCCAAGTTTAGGAAATGATCAAAGTTGTTATGGCGTAGCGCTTCTAGTAATGCGAGAATTGCTGGTAAACGGAGTGGAAAAAACGCGTACGATTTTATTTTCTCGGAATTTGTTCAAACAAAAAATAAAATGTTATGCAAATATTTCACTCTTTTATCGGGAGTAAATTAGGATAGAAAGGGCCGACACGCAAATGCCAAATGCGAAAAATGTGTTAATCGCTTGAATGAACTCTGTCAACAAAACTCGCATCGTCAAAAGCCTGTGTTGTCATCATCGGCGTACCACTCGACGTCTCTCTGAATTAGATAATATGCTCCGACAAATATTGTCACCTTTGATTCTGACATATTATTGCGGACCAGCAACGAATGGCGATCATTGTTAATAAAGCTTTACCGCCACTTGAAAGGCGGGCGCTCCAACTTTTTTATTGTTATTTTGCACGAACTTGTTCATACCGATTTCTATCAACTTTGAGGCCGACTTTATTAGTTGCGAACTCTCATAAATCTCTTCGATAACTGTTATCATTAATTCTTTGCAAGTTGCGCTCATCGGGAAATCATTATTTTTTTAACGAATTTTTTTTAATGTTTGTTCACGCACATTTGCGAACCGATTTCAATGTGATACCCTGTATGAAATTATTATTATTATTATTTCTTTTTTTGAGCTCGCCAACTAAGGGCATTAACCCAGCACTGCAGTTCAATATACCAAAAGGAAGAAAACAAATTAGATTTTAACGCGGCCGCAAATTGAACGGAAGAAGGAGACAATAAAATCGATCATGGGACGGAGGGTGAAGAAAGTGCGAAAAGGAACGAAGCTTTATAGGTTGTAGGAAGAGACAAGTCTAGGAGCTGGAGGTAGAAGCACGAACGTTCAGCGGAAAGAGCAGAACATTCAAAGAAAATGTGCCTGACGTCGCAAATCAAATTGCCGTCTCGTTAAGATGGAATTTGTCTGAGAAGAAGTTGCTAGAGAAAAATGAAAAGGAGACGAAGGGTATGTCTAAAGCGAAAATAAGCGGGGAAACGTAATTTTTGAAAAAAATTAAAGTGTATTATCAGGTGTTAATAACCGTAGAATCAAGACAAAATATAGAAGGAGATTACAAGTTCGTCGCGTGTATTTTTTCCTGTTTTTTTTGTTTCGCATTCATGTAGATCGCTTTGTTTATTTGAAAATATACCCGGGGTGTGGTCAGTAATGCGAGTCCCGATGAAAATCGGTAAATCCAAACTGAGCAGTTCTTTAATGGTAGATAATTTTTTCCATTAATATAACAAACGCCAATAACACTTCAAAAATATTATCGATACTAAAAGATTGGAAACGTGAAAAAATCAAAGCATTATAATACCGCGGATAAATATATAGATTCGAATAAAGAAAATGAGGCAAAGTAGAAAGCTTGTCACTATTGAAAAAGTTGATTTTTATCAAGACAAAAATTTTAAGTATTACGCCGAAATAAAGCATTAAAAAAAAAAAAAACCGACTTCGAGATTTACTCTAAAAATTTTTAACAAAAATACGCCGAAAAGTAAAAAATAATTATTCAATTAAAAATAATAGGTACGTATATTTTTTAGTAAAATAATAATACCTTAAGGTATTCTTAAACAGCATTCGTGCCGTAATTAACAGTTTCGGTATAGCAACAATAATTAAAAACCGCATTATTAAATATTTCCAATACTCGGGGATTATAGAAAACGAGCGACTTATTAAACTATTTTTAGATACTTGTGATTTCTGTGCCTACTACTGTAATAAATATTAATTGTCATGGATATGTATTATTTTTTTTACTTTGAAGCGCATTTTTATTAAACTTTTATAGTAATTCTTTAAGTATCGGTATTTTTCTTTACATTTTCATTTTATAAAGTAGACATTATTACTCGTTATTTTATCGCTACATACTTACGTGCGAGTATAAAAGCAAAAAAACAAAAATCAGATTTGGAAAAGTTAGTACTTGGACGAACGAAAGGTAAAAATATAGTTTGATGAAAATTCGTGTTTTTAATAAAATTATATTTACTGTTCAGAATGATATGTCCGGACTATGCTGACCTTGCCGACTTCGTTTATATCGGTACAAGGTAAAATTGAAGAGAACTCGAGGACCCAAAAGAGAGAACGTCCGGTACGAAAAATTTTATAAAGACCGGTTAGGTATGCCTGACTGACGGTCGGCCGCCCAGCAGCTGTCTGTATAGTACGTGAGACGAAGAAAAATATTGTCAAATACTTACCAATCTCCGACAGGAAACGGACTTTTAAAGAAGAAGAAGAATTCTATAATATAACAACATAAAGTTCTATAAAACGCGACCGTTATATATTTCACTTAATTTTTTTTGTTTCCAAATCGTATTACTAGGAATATAAAAACTTCAATATAAAAAACCATAATCAAAAATATAGCTGCGCATAGGAAGATAATTTGTTAAATTATTAAAATTAATCATTAAATGAAATAATTCCTTTTTCAAAAATGAAACAGTTTTATACGTATCATTAAGAATATAAAGAGATATATAATACTTATAAAACTGTTTTTTTTTTTTTTATTTTTGAAAAAGAAGATATTTCTCGCTTAATGATTAATTTTTACAAATCGTTTTCATACAGAAATTCATTTTTTGGAATTTGTGTTGTTTTTTTTTTTTTTTTTTTTGAGCTTATTGGAAAGTAACTGAGTGTGTTATCAACTTTAGACAGTGTCTTATGTGTAGAACCCTAAAAATATGATGATGTTATTTGTAGACCCCCCGTAGTGACCTTTAAATATTATTAGGGAAACATAAAACACCGCAGTAAATTTATGTATAATGCCACATGTTTATAAAACGGCTCGAAAGGAATTTCATAATCGAAAACAACTCTTCTGGTAAACCCATGAAAGTTTATGGTAAAGTGCACGTTGATATAGTAGTGGCCACATAATTTTTAAAATATGATAAAAGAGAAAATTTTCTTTTCGAATAATTGTGCGAATAAAATGTAAACCTACCACCCGGTAATCAAATACTTCGCAACTCCTCCCAATCTCTCTCTCTCTCTCTCTCTCTCTCTCTCTCTCTCTCTCTCTCTCTCGTTAATCTTAAACACGGCTAAATTTTGGTATTTACAAAAATTTACCCCGTTATCAGGCACGGGTCTGCATGTACGGTGGGGTGCAGTAGAGTACACCTTTATATTTAATGTCTGCCTGAAGATAAAAAAAATAAATATAAAAAACAAAAGACCTTAGCATCTTTTCCGGTATGTGATATTTCTTCCTGTAATCGCTTGTCTCAATAATATGATAATTTATAAATATTATATTTTAAAACCCTTAAATTACGTTACAAATGTTATATATTTTTATATATTGCACGGAGTACCTTTCAATTCATTAAAACATATAACTTTATTTTTTTTTTTTTTTTTTTTTTTTTTTTGGGCTCGTCAACTATAACTTTATTTATATTAAATTATTAATTAAATTAAAATACAAGTTTAAAAAACATTATTAATTCACAAAAATATATATATAAAATTCGTCCTACCGGTTTCGTCTACTTGACCTGAATTTTTCAGTCCGTGAAAGACGAAACCGGTAGGACGAATTTTATATATAGGTGTATATTTTTGTGAATTAATTATGTTTTCCGGTGTTGCGCTGTCAGATAAAACGCCGATGTAAGAAAACATTTCTTCGGTTGTTAAACTTTTAAGTATGTCTGTGCAGTTACTAAAAAATTAGAAATGAAAATTTCTCTTATTAAAAAAAAAAAATAAAATAAAAACGCTCATCGTTACGAAAGTTGAAAATGATTTATTCGATTGCAAAACAAAAAAAGCAACTTTGGCTTTTCAGAGAGCTTACGATTTGAACAGTAGTCGAATTTCTCGTCGCGGAGCAATTGTTTTTATTTATTTTAATACAACTTAAGCAAAGCGGACAACACATCAAACAAATTATTAAGTTATCTTAATAGCGGTCGTTCGAAGATACCGTTTCGCATTGATTCACTCCCGTTCGCAATCCGGAATATACTGCAGAGACGCCGCCCCCCTCCTCCTCCTCCCCGGTATTTAACTTATTTCGGTAAAATATGACAGCATCCGATAGAGGAAACAACAAGGGACGTGTTTTTATGCTTTAAACAAAACGACAAAATGCGTGTAGATCGGTTAAAAATTTTCGAGAATTTTAAGCGATGAATAATAATTGAGGTGCTGGGCGCTATTTAAAGTTAGATTTCCTTTTTCCAATAAAATCGCAATGGAACAAGGCGATAAATATGTTGATTTGCAAAATTCGATCTCCCCTTCCCGCCAACCCGATCCGGCGACCGCCCTACACAAACTCGTATAATAATCAGAGAAAGTAATGAGATTTTCCGCGAAAGTTTTTCCGATGAATATAACTGACGGCCGACCGCGGTTTGAAAAATAAATTTAAATCTTTTTCCGCAAGCGAGTATACTACTTCTTTATTATTTCTTTATTTCTTTATTTCTTTATTTCTTTATTTATTTATTTTGTCTTTCCAGTCTTTTCCACCTATTTCCCGATGGCAGTGGTGAGCTTGCAAATGTTTCGCCATCGTCTTCCGTTAGACCGGCATCTGATATTAAGCCCAACGGCGGCGAAGAGAGGTTTACAGCGGTGTGCATTTTCTGAAACAATTTTCCATAAGACTCGGAACGTCGCGGACCAACATCGCTGACACTCGGAATCGTTTAAAGATAGAGCAAGGCGCACGCGCGCGCGTTTTCGCAGAGAATGAGTAAGAATGTGTACTCTGCCGTGAAGTTGCCGAGCAAAATGCCAGACATTGACACACACACACACAGTTTAAAATTGTGGCGAAGGGGCAAATTTTTTATCTCGGAATAATTCGCGAAATCCATTTGAACACCGACATGCAGTCGCATTTTCTCGCAGAGCTGTAAATGAATATTTAAATGGCTGCAAAAATATTATCTGTTTCGATGCAAAATGTCGCCTCATCGATAATGCGTAGAGGTGTTCTTCGTCAATGAATGAAAAACACGACTACCGTTGACGAATAAAGTTCGCAACGAACATATTAGCTTTTAATTTAAGTAATTACAAAAAAAAAAAAAAAGGTTAATGAACTACTGCTACTGCCGGTTTAGAATTACCTGTAATTTGTTCAAAATTCTTGTGAATAATATCGTTTTTCGCGGGAAAATCTGCCGGGTGCGATAATTTCAAAAGAAGATCTGAAAAAATCCAAAAAGGAGGGTGACTCACATTGATGATATCAATTTTTATTTTTCAAAAGTGTCTTCTCGCTCTGTAAACCGACAAAATCTAATCAGTACGAGCTGGAGAATGACTTTTACAAACGAGTAAAATAAGTGAACACAACGCGCTGTACCGGACTAGAATAGTCCGGAAGAAAGTCTAACCAGCTCCGCTAACGGAAGTTTTTTTTCGATATTTAAAGTCGACCACACCGTTTCGATGACCGAAAAAAGCTATATTATACTGCTGCTATTTTCAAAACGCCACCACCCTTTGGAAGAAACCGTACATTCTGAAAGTTGAATCCAGTTGTCCGATCTACTCTACATCCAAATTAGGGGCTCTGAAAAAAATTTCTCCCCTTTACTTATGTGTGCGTGCGTACATGAGCGTAAACATTAGTTTTTCACAACAGTAAGTTAACGAAACTACAATTAACGCTTAACAGTCGATATATAGAGTTCCACATCTTGCCCCGATGCTTATTTTCTTTTTTTAATTATTATCGATACAAAATGAAAAACTAAAAAAAACCGACTAATTTCAGAAAATTTCATCCTAAAAAAGTATTTCGAATAAAGCAATCGTGTTTCTTAATCTCCCATTTCGTTACCGGCGTACAGAGAGCAATTATCTCCAGCAATGGCTTTTATTTGAAACCCATTAAATTATATAAAAATACGAACACCGCTTAATCTTTTTTTTTTTTTTTCGAAGTAATAATCTACTCAAAACTCCCGACTCTGCCACAAATTTAAAACAAAATGTTTCGTTGTTCCGGTTTTAAATTGAAATATGCGGTCAGAATTTTCGTGGCCGCACGATATTTAACTTACTAGCCCTTAAAGCAAATATAAACACGCTCTTTGAAAAGGTTTTAAATAAAGCGGAACAGAAGTCTCATGTACAAAAATTTCACTTACGCTGGGTTAATATCCGTTGCCGAAACAGGAGCGCAACCTAGCTTCCATGCTGCCGATCAAAATGTGAAAGCTTATCAATAGAGTAGGATAATCAAGACGACTGGCCTTTACTCACGTTGATGCGATTGTTCGCCGGCTAAATATTTCTATGTGACGCTAATACACACGACTATGCATTCGGAACTGACTGTAGTCGCTTGATTTATCGATATACAAATGTAACCCAAAATGAGTGCTATACTGCTGTGTACTAAACTAGCGCGCATAATATTTTTGTCATCGCTCGATATCGAACCCGAGACCTCCTGATTGGAAGTCAAGCATTCTAGCCACTAGGCCAAACGCGACGACATGCCATTTTATGCTGGTAATGCCATTTTTTCCCCCGTGGGGTCGTCAACCAGGGACCTTCAAATGCCGTTAAATGTGATAGATATTCGAAATAAAAAAAAAAGACATTTCTGACCCGTATAAAAACTCATTGAAGTATTACTTCACATCAGTTAAAATGCCGCAATATTCAGGGTTTTTTTTTTGCTTTTTTGCTTTTTTTTCTTTTTCTTTTTATTCGCTAAATCGCTTGGCTGCAAATTTCTGTCAGTTCATTCAAAATGTTCCATAATTTATATTTATCCTATATTTATATAAATTAATATTACAAAAGGGGAAACGAGTTTAGTAGCACACGACGACCAATAACGCGCTAATTTTAATTCAGCAACGGTCAAAAAATAATTTAACAATTAATTAATGCAAATTCTCAATAACGGCAAAAAAACAAAAAAAAAAAGATGGAAAGAAAGAAACCTTCATCTCCTCGATTACATGAAAATTAAGGCAATTATTGCAGTTGTTTGTAATGCTAGAGTTCTGCTCTTTCTGCGGAATTCCAATTTATTTACTTCTTTTAAAGTCAAGGATTCCTGCGTGCTTCCTATATCCTGTCCATTCCCTCTCAGTGTCTGTTGTCCCTGCCATTGGTTCTTTTATTTCTGCCATTTCCGATCGAATCAAGTTTTAATTAGTTAACTCTTCTTCCTATTGTTTCCGGGTGAGGTTCCTGGTTGACGTGCTGGAAAAAAAAATCAATTATTGTGTAATTTCGACGACTGTCAGTGCCAATAAACAATGGTGTGAAATAAATACATATCGATTAGAATGGTTTTAAGCTGTTTTTTGATGATTTCGGAGTACTTATTAAATTCGGTACATTTTGTTGAGAGCATCATTTCATGAACTTCAGGAAAAATCCTACGTACGTTTCGCGCACGCTAACCAGTTTGTCGGGAGTTACGCATTTTTAGCGCGATTTATTTTTCCCTATACATGTTGCAGCAGCAAAGGATAAATTGCACGATAGTTTAAATACAACATTTATGAGAGAAATTCTATACTATTTTTTTTTATTATTATTATATATTTTTTTTTTTTTGGAGGGTTAATCTGCAAGAGCTGAACAAGCTGTCAACAACAAGAAAAACACAGTACCGCGAACCGTTCGTTGCCCTTGTAACATTATTGTTGCAACAATAAAATCTACGTTTTTCCATTGTAATCGGAACGGTGAAAGCGCTAAAAAACTGGAATAAAAGAAGGTGGTAACTGGCGCAGGAGAAAATGGAGTTTGATGGAGGGAATTATTCTAGGGCACCGCAGATATGGCTTAGCACAACAAATGCGATTAACAGTCATCATTTGTAACCAGTAGCAGTGGCAGTGCTAGTGGAGCACAAGTTTGCGCCTTTATGATGTGAAACTTTTAACTTGCCAACAAATGATAATACGCAGAAACTAGACGCTTAAAGTCCCCGCTGCCGCCGTGCCCGACGTTCGTCTGCAGTGTTAAAACTTTTAACGCCCTACCCCCTCCGCACCGTCGATCCGCCAATATAAAGATATTTATATTATTATATACGCGCGCACTGGGCGCTATTGTGCACTTTGTTCAGCAGCTCGTTTTGCCGTATCCATTTTTCTTATTTATACCCCCCATCTTGCCCGCCGGCCGGCAATGGCAACGCAACGGTCGCTTCCCCCTCCTCGAGCCCCCAGAAAAATCTTTTTAAATAGGTAGCGTTCTGCATTCGAAGGGCCCATCTTTCCCCGTAATAGTTAACTGCCTTAATAAAGATCTTGCACTGCGTTTTCCCTTCGATCGAGTCTGACTTTAGCTTTTCAACTTGGTTTTTTTTCTCCCAATGTAGCTGCTTCTTCCTATTATTCGTTTTCTTTCCTCCCGTTCGGCTTCTACAGTCGCGCGCGGTGATTTATCACCGGCCGAATCGGAAGAGGTGGCAGAACCTGAAAAGATTTTCACGCAAAGTTTTCCTCTTCGTACCGTCGAACGGCCCCTTTAAAACTGTGTGCGCGGAAATGCGCGAGGAAGAACCATAAATTTTTCGAATTCGAGAAAAAAACCCCGCTCAAGTGTAGCAAAAGCGGCAGGCGTCTCGATGCGCGCCTTCAATCGCCGTACGTATTTTCTCGGAAGCGGCGACCGGTCGAGACGAGATCGGGGCACCGCTATTAAAAAGATCCAATTGACTCCGAAAATGGAGATTGCCTATAAGATATAGGGGACAGGTGACGGAATTTAGTAGCAGTTTTTTTTTGTTTTTTTTTGGCGCACGTAAAAGATGAATTGGACCGTTGATTATATACGCTCTAGCTTCGGAATTACCGTGATAATGGGTTCAACGGAAAACGGCAAGATATTGAGATGAGGCGGTGCAAAGCGTGAGGTTAGTTATTTTTGCCGGTATAAAATGATCAAAATTTGCAACGTACTTCTTACTGGCATCAACACAAAAAAAATAACATAACCATAAAAATCCCTATCATCCTAACATTTAACTTTCATTATATAAAATTAAGACTTTTTTTTTCGTTTCATTTTTTGTTACATATTCGTTACATAAAATTGTGACGTTTTTTAAATATTCACAAAAATCCTATAAAATATAACTAACGTTACATAAAATTGAGACATTTTTTCTGACATTTTTCATTACATAAAATTGGGGCATTAGCCTAAGAATTACGTTGTAATTAATATATATATATGTATATATATATATATATATATATATATATATATATTGTGGCGGGATCTTTCTGAACCCATCGCATAAAAAACTCACAGAAAGAAAGACAAACACAAGAGTACGAAACGGGCCATCGAGTTTCTCGCTACAATTAAACAACGAATTCATCAATTAGCTTATTTATTAATAATTTTCCGCAAAATTCAGTTTTTTACAGTCATCGATTATTTCAAGTACCGCCATGCTATCTCCTATATTTCAAAACCCCAAGTATGTGCTTCTTGTATTTTATAATAATAAATGATCTTTTTGCGTGTCCGGTATGAACTATTTTACATGTTTTGCAAATAAAAATACCGAGATATTACAGAAAACTATATCTGAGAGCCGATAGAGTTCACCCCGAAGCGAGATATCGAGGTTTATTTATATGCTGAAACAAATCACGTCTATCGACACTGCCAATTCCGGTTCCGGAATACCACGGTAACTAATTCGCCCTCGTTTATCGGAATCATTTTAGAGGTTCCTAATTCGGGAGCCAATGGCTCGAAACAAAGCGAATGAAATAAGTGAAAAAATAACTGGACAAAATTGTTGAATAATTAGACGAGCATTAGGCTTTTTTGTTAAAAATTTTCTTTAAATGTAAAAGATCGGTGAATATACCAAACGTACAACGAACATATTGGTTTCGAAATAAAGCCATCAGAAGATATTAACGATCGGTTTTTAAATATAGTCTCATGCATAAATATCCGAATTGCATTTGTGAACACTGAATACAACAAGCATGTTCGAACGGAAAAAATCATGACGCGCGAAATTGAACAAAATGGAATACGGGTATATGTAATTTATAATGAAACAAATTTCATTTTTTTTTTTTTTATAGTAATTCAATTACTTCAAGAAGTAACATATAAAATTACGGTATTATCACCATTCCTAATTCGACTTTATCAGATTAAACTGAAATCACAAGGACATGTCAGCGTGTAGAAATCCAGCGAGAACATCAGTCACGCACGGAAGAGGTTGCTTAGGAGACCGTCATCTCTGCAAAATAAATAATCGAATTAGACGCCATGTGATGAAAGTTCGAAAAATTAGGATAAAAATCTATAAATTTATCCACCTTCGTGAGTTAGTGGTGGGAAACCGCAGTTTTGAATTCATCGAGTTGTAAAAAGTTTGTAATGCATCCATTACTGGTGTAAAATAATAAAATAAAATAATAAAATAAACTTAAGAAATTATTGAAAACGTGGTGCAAGGGAGAATTGATTGAAATCCTGTTTGTCGGCAGCGGGGGGTGAATGCATCGTCACACGGTCACTGGAGAAATATGGAATTGGTTGAGACGAAGACAAAAGAAGAAAGCCTCTTGGAGACATGAAGAAAAATATGGCAAAAAAGTTAAGCGAGTCGATCGCTATCATCGATGCGAAGAAGTCAGTGTCGTTTTTTGATAGACGGTCCTCATCTAAAAAGAATAACCTCTGCAGCGCGCGCTAGTCGGATATCAGATCGGGTACCATATTAATAATAACCTTTGGCGAAAAGTTTAATAAATTTTGTTTAACATAAACATTCCGAATTCACTTCTGGTACCATCGCCAACAGAATCACCGCCATAATACACATTTCCGGAAGCCATCACCACCGTGTGTTTTTGTGTCACCGTCGACAAACAGAGTGATACGTATTACCATATTTATATATAATTATTAATTGTGTTTTTTTTTAGCGATCGACCGTCCAAGAAAGATAGGTGAAGTAGGTTGAAAAAATAATAAATTAATATTTTTTTTTTTTTATCCGCCGCGGTAATAAAGAGGCCGTGGTGCGGCATCCTTGACGGCTCTTAACGAATAATAGGCTAATAAGTTACGCGAGATAACAGAGCTCGTTCTAGGTTCGCAAAAAGATTTCGGTACTTAGAGATTCGTTTGGAGATTGTGACGATGATGAAGAAGGTGAAAATTATACTCCAGTTACTCGCGTAAAACTTGCGACCGACAGAAAACTTAATTTCCTACAGCAACTCGGGAAAGTTGCGAGTTGCGAGAGCGCATATATACGGCGAGAGTAGCTAATCTAGTTGAATGAACGGGATTAGCTGAGATTACGATACGAATATTGTTTTGATTTACGCCGAATGAGGTTAATTGAGGATTACGTTCTAATTCTACACATTCGACACTGGGAACGATGATCGTTTGGAAATGTAATAAATGTAGGTCTGCTCCGTTTGCAGGTCTTATACACATACTAGTGCGCTACGGCTAGCCTCCTAGGGGTATTTAAAGATGTTGTTCCTTTTTTGTTTCTAATCTTTTAACTTTAGTTTCCTCGTTGATACGAAAATTACCTAACCAAGAAAGAGACTTTTATTCCGCAAAGTGCTTCACGCGGAATAAACTTAAACATGTAAACTTCGGGCAGATTGTAAACTTTTATGTTACAGAATGGCGAGGAAAAATTGATTAACAAAATTAACGTATTTTATACGGCGATTCTTCACTTCGGAGTCTTTAATTCCAGTCAAAAGGTATAGTGAAAGTAAAAATCGGAACATTTATTAAACCGCGGGAGAAAACGTTTAAATAAAAAAAAAAACTCCTCCTAGGCTCGTTTTATGAAAGATGTTGTTTTCTCAAAACTCCAAAAAAAAACAACAAACACTACGTGATTTAAATTGAAATCGTTTTTTAGAAATATATCGTCACATAATAAACAGAAAATTTACAGAATCCAAAAATTTTCCATCCTGAGTGCCGAAAATAAGTCCAACATTGTGAAATTCCGAAATGACGCCTTAAAAATAAAAATTCCCAGCGAAGCGTCTATTAGAAGGAAAGAGCTGAAATCTTTAGAATATACCATGGTTTTAGTAAATAAAAGCTGAATAAAAAATAATTATTTAAAGCGAAATAAACCGCGGCATTTAGTACTATCAACAATATAAGGAAATTACTGGATGTGGCGTTGAATTCACATTGGTCGTCAACGTTCGCTAAGCGGATAAGACAAAAGAAGAAGAAGAAGAAGAAGATTTACAATTAACTTAAAACATAAAATCATATTTTTCAGAATTTATATTTATCTGTTTGTCTATTGTACATTAAGTTTTAAATCAAAGAGAACTAAATCAGAAATAATAAGAAGTAGGTGTACAGCTTATATAAATTGACTGATTTTATTTTAATGCTTTGCAATCTGAGCATAATTGTTTGGAACGTTTTGTATCGCACGAATTCTTTATATGTCCAATTCAGGAGAATTTGCTTCCGTAAAGCGGCGAAAGCCTGTATAAATTAATTCAGTTTTTCCCCTTTTTTTTGGCTTTCATAGCATAACGCATCGGGTAATTCAGTTATTCGATGTACAAACAAAATATCTAGGAAAAATTATTTTGATTCAATTCCAAACCTACTGCTCATGGGAAAGAGTGAACTCGCCATCCATAAAATATGTGTCACCAGGAGAAGTCAAAGCAGTAATAAAGACTTTAAACCCAAAGAAGGCCCCCGGCTATGATCTGATCACACCTAAAATAGTAAAGCAATTACCTCGCAAAGCAGTAGTATTGCTAACCTACATATATAATGCAATGTTGAGATTGTCATATTTCCCGACACAATGGAAACTTGCGCAAATTATTCTAATACTCAAAGAAGGTAAACCACCGGAAAAAACAGGGTCCTACAGACCGATATCGTTGCTGCCTGTTTTGTCAAAAATATTTGAGAAGTTGTTGCACAAAAGACTAGTGGAAATAGTTGGAAACACGATTCCGCTGCATCAATTCGGGTTCAGGCAGAAACACGGCACTATTGAACAGGTACACCGTATCGTCTGTAAAATTGAAGACTGCTTGGAAAAAAAGGAAGTCTGCACTGCTGTCTTCCTTGATGTTGAAAAAGCCTTCGATACTGTGTGGCATTCAGGACTGATGGACAAATTGGCGAAAATACTACCTACTCCGTATTGCGTGCTGCTGAAATCGTATCTGCAGCATCGAACATTTCGGGTCAAAAGTGGTGAATCCTTGTCGGCAGTACGTGAAATAGGCGCCGGTGTACCGCAAGGTAGCGTACTGGGGCCATTACTATATGTCATATACACATCTGATGTACCAGAGGTTGAAAATGTCGACATCGCCACGTTTGCAGATGACACTGCGCTGGTCTGCTCCGCTAATGACTTACAGGAGTGCATTACGAATGTGCAACATGCGGTCACAGAAGTGGCATCGTGGTTTGACAAGTGGCGCCTTAAAATAAATACGATTAAGTCAACGCACGTAACATTCACAAACCGTCATATAACTTCGGTGCCAAAAATCTGTATCGGTAATAACGAAATACCACAAAAAAATACTGCATGCTATCTTGGTATACACATGGATAACAAACTAACTTGGAGGCACCACATAATGATGAAACGTAAGCACTTGGACATCAGGCTCCGCAATATGAACTGGCTAGTAGGAAGACAATCCGAATTGACGATGGAGAACAAGATATTACTCTATGAGATGCTATTAAAGCCAATTTGGCGGTACGGAGCACCGTTATGGGGATGTTCGAAACACACTAATATACAAATCTTGCAACGATTCCAAAACAAAGTACTGCGTATGATGACAAACGCTCCCTGGTTCATTTCAAATAAAACGCTACATACCGATTTCGACGTGAAGTATGTTTCCGAAGTAGTATCAGAGGAGGCGACGAAGTACCTTCGTCGACTGGAGAATCACGATAATCCGCTAGCGATCGCACTGATGGACAACTCCGAGGAAGTTAGGCGTCTACAGAGAAGGAAAGTTTTTGATTTAACCGTGTAAACGTGCATTTAACTGCGTAAGCACCAGAAATTGCCCACCAACGGGTGGTTGCATTTCTGTCACGCTGGCCTCTTCTTAGTCATGTTCTTTCCTGTCCCTCTCCCTCCCAACCTTCTCCACTCTGCACCTTCCATCCTATCCCTCCCCCTCCTAGCCTTCTCCACTCCGTACCTTTCATATAAAGATCTGCTAGATAGCCTGTAAGGGCTAGTTGTAGAAGGGAAATAAAAAAAAAAAAAAAAAAAAAAAAAAAAATTCCAATTCCGATTATTCTTAAATACTTTGCTACGTATCGTTATCACTTTAATCAGTATTATTGTACTTGCACAAGTGTGTTCCCGAACAGCTCGTGATTCCCTCTCACTGTGCGACCGCAATCGTAGGTAAAATGTTGTTTGCAGCGTTGCCAAATATGTAGAAAAATAATTAGAACAATAAGTATTTTTTAATACCTATTTATTATATTAATTAATTAATAATTTTACAAATGATAATATAAAATCTCGTTGAATAAAGAAATTTTAATTTAATAACATAACTGATTTTTAATTTATTTTGTTGCTATCCAACTATCTTTTAAAAAGTTATAACTGTTTCAAAATTCCGCGCGTAAACTGGCAACGTCGCAGTAAATTTTACATGGCGGGCATTCTTCCTCGACGTGCGACCAACGACGTTTGTAAAATGGTACGCGACCAACGAAAGGTTAAATAACAGAGAAATTATGAAACCGAAAAAATTTTGAATTTTGAATAAGAAACTTCGGACGAGCCGAAATTTCCAAACTTAACTACAAGAAATTGAAATTCAGTGTGTATAACGCTCAGCAAATTTTACCGTACTTCTTTCTTTTTTTTTTTTTCATTTTCAAATTTACTGACAAATATATAGTTATTTATGATGACAGACGCACTCACTAAAATTAGAATGAGGAGACAGTTCACTAAATTGTCAACTTATTTTTATCGTACTTAAGCGAAAGATGTGTTTTTTAAAATTTTCGTCTACTTATTTTTGTCTACCTGTCCGTGTATTCCGGTTTAATTTTTAAAAAATTGCCCGGATCGTTCTAATCTTTGTTTTACAAAACATTACGAAAATGTCAACATTTTGTAGTTTAAATAGAAAATTGCTAGCGAAAAAGAACGATAACGATATCTCTGTGTCAAACCTTCTATTTCGTATCTGGAAAAGATAAAAAAAAAAGTGGTACCTGCTTTAAGCTGAAATTCTACTGTGGTTATTTGTTGTTTTTTTTATTTTTTTTATTATTTTATTTTTTATTTTGTGGGCGCGCCAGCGGCATTGACGCAACAACAAGAAAAATCTAATCTAAAGAGAACTAAATAGCTAGGCGGTCCGAAATGGACGCAACAAAGGACAGCAGTGCAGACACCACAACAGAAGATGAAGGAAAGGAGAGGATAAAGGAAGATTTATAGGGAGTAAGGAGACCTAATGACAAGAACTGACTGTATAAAAGGGAGGAGCGTTCGTTACGAAGAGCAGGACACTCGAAGAAAATGTGATCAGCATCACATATACCAGGAGGATCACAATTGTGAAGAGAACAATAAGGGGAGATGGCGACAGAGCAAATCGAAAGCGAGAGGAGGGAAGGAGAGAATTATTGATACGGAGACGAATAAGGGAGACAATAGAAGAGCGACGACCGAAAGGAATAGAATGGAACCACGACAAGGATCGAGGAGTCGGCTGAATAAAACATTAATACGAATGACGATTAATAGGGAGGGATAAATATCCCGCCAACAAAGTCTGGCGTGATTGGAGGTGGATAAGCAAAGAATATCTGAAGAAGTGAAATGGTTGAGGAATGAATCAAAGTGACCAGCAGAACGAGCCAAAGAATCGGCTACTGTGGTTATTTGTTTATATCATACCTTTTTCATTTTCTTCTCGTTTCTTCGATGATCTAACAGTTGTTTTCCTTTGTCTGTTCGCTGCAATAATGCATTTTGAACAGCGACGAAATATATCACTGTCAACGATCTGAAAACTGTTTTCATGCCTGTCTGCCTATCTAAAAATTACTACCCTGCTTAATGGTTATATTTGTTTCGACTTTTGGAATACACAAATCTAATACTAAAAACTGGCAAGTCTGTAACAGTTTTCCTTAACTGATTTAGTCATCTTTAAAGCGTTCGCGTTCGACGTTCAAATGTGAATTATCTCATTTTCGATAACATCGCGGTTTTCGATCGTTTAAACCCCGCATTTTTGTTATAACTATTGTAAATCATCTGGCCATGTAAAAAACATTCAAAAATTAACTTTCGCCTGTCGATATTTTTTCATTAATTTTCTTATATTTATTATTTGCGCGTCAGAAATAATTGAATTATCAATCAGATAAGCGTGTAAAACTTACACTAATACTTGACTGCACGTTCTACACCCATTTTGATAATAACCCTGCTGGATCTCGGCAAGCCGGAGAATTTTAGTGACAAAGATAAGTGTACATTCGAAAAGCGAAAACTTGTGTGACCGCCAGCTCACTACCTGGGCTTGAACATTGACACATCCCTAACCTTTACAAACTATTCCGCATAAAATATTAAACGTCGCAGCAGTGTATAGTCATTCTATTATCTACATAATTACGATTTTTTTAACTAAAAATCTGTGACAGAGTTATTTAAATAGAAAATTCCTATTTTGTACTATTCCCGCTATTACATTACCGATAATTTTATTCGTTAGTTTTTTTTTTTTTTTTTTTTTACGTTACTATTATCGATTAATAGAAATAGCGGCGAATACTGACTATAAAAATTTGCAGATTTATTAATATTCTGATAATTTTAAAAAGTTCAGCGCGCCATCAAAAGTCAAATTTATACAACAAAATTTCTAAAAGTTGATCAAAAAATCATGCGAGATCAATTGACGAATATTTTTCATAAATTGTTTAAACTAATACATTTTATTCTTTACTCTAATTTTTCATATCTTAGACTTCCTGGTTCTTATTGCGCCTCATACATCCTGTCGCTTCCCTCTCTGCCCATTACCCAAGTTTCTGATTCCTTCATTTTGGCGATTCCTAACATTTAACTAGCCCTTTCCTTTCTTGTCGCTGCTAGGTGGAAATCCCTTTTGTTGACGTGCCAACAACAAAAAAAAAAAGAAAAAAAAACAGCAACAAAAATACACTAGCACTATTTGCACACTAGATTTTGCGTAACTGTTCGTAAAAAAATGAATGGTGGAATATAAAATAAATTCACAAAAAATAACGCGATAAATACTACGATTAAGGGAGCTTGTTAACAAAGAACGTTGGTAAATTTTAATTTTTGCGACAATATAAATGTTTTTATGTTGTTTAATATTTCTGCATTGCATTTAATTAAATAATTTTATGTGTTTACCCAAACTCTACTTCATTCGTTTTATCTAAAACAGAAATTATTATTTTCCCGTAGCGAAAAAATTACCCACTCTCCAAATTTTATATCTGTGGAAATCGAATAGTCGGTTCATTAGAAATAACAAATACGTTTTTTTTTTTGTTTTGCTTTTTTTCGTTACAATTATTCGCCGTCTTAATTACCTACATCGCATTTTTAATATTCTATCTTTCGTTTTCATCTCTTTCTAGCAATATTTCCGTTCTATCACTATCCGTGATATCTGTCAAATTTAACGTAGTAAAACGGTCATACATTTCGAGCAAGCAAAAAAGAAGTGCTTATAGAGGTTATACTATTACAAAAATAATTGTTAATCTCAATAGCCCCCCGATAGTGTAATTACAGGAGAAGATTTGATCAGATCTTAACAAAGTAGCGATTATTGAAAAACTTGTAAAAGATTCAAAGTGATCAAAATTAAAGAAATTATTTTAGAGTTAAAATTTGAATTTTGGGGACAAAAAGCTTAGGATTTTGTACTACAAGTAATATTAAATAAATACAATTACGTGAGATCTCTTTTTAAGTTAAAATTTAAATTTAGATGTTGCCGGATGTACCTTCGTAATAAATTACAATTGGTATACCACATAATCTGTCTTTAAAAATTCCGCCGTAATCAAGGAGTGAAATTTTCAACGATAATACTCATTTTCTATGCGTGAATGTTAAAGATGTGTTTCGCTCTTCATTTTGTTCCGAAATAATTAAAAATAGATTAACCGCAGTATTCTCAAATACTTCTAATCATGCATCGAAATAGGAAAGAAAATTGAAAAAGAAAGAAATCTATTAGCACTTTCGTGACAGCAGAGATTAATTCAATCAATCAATCAATATATTTTGGAATATGTACAATGAAATATAATTAGCTAAATAGACAATTTTTAGCCTGACTGTAGAAATCTGAGAAGCCACTATCTAAGCATGCGAAGAAAAAAATCTTAATGTCTAAGACACTGGTCGCTCTATTAGTGTTTTGTATAATAGTCGAATTCCGACTCTATGATATGCTCGCTTTCTTGTTACGTTCACCAGGCTCTGTGAGTACTTCTCTATTGTTAACGCTAAAGCTGTATTCATATTGCACGCGATGTGAAGCGAAGAGAAGCGATGCGATGCGATGATGTGTTCATACTGCTAGCGATTACAATACAAAAAAATACAAACAACAAAACAGACGTATGGAACTCGCAAGAAATCGCTTCAAATCACAACGTAGCTTGCGATTGGATCAGGCGACTCGCACGAAATCGCTTCGCTTCTCTTCAATTCGCTCGCAGTGTGAACACTGAACACTCGACGCTCCCTCCCATTCAAAATGAATACTCTGCCGGACTTTTGTTTTTCGTGCGTCATCGCTTCGCTTCTCTTCGCATCGCGTGCAGTGTGAACACAGCCTAAGAGTCTAACATACGCGCACATATAACAGCATAAGCAGCAAATCAGATCGAGCGTTTAACTAAGCAAATACTTCTCTACTTCAGCAGAGCGACCAGCGCGTTTACACTGAGTGCACCTTGTACTGAATATCACATTGCAGTATACATTACCACTATTTTATTATAGCGCGCATGACGACCATACTGCTGCTGTAAAAAGATAAAAAGAAATGTTAATACTGTTGACAACAATAGAAAAACCTATAGTTTGTTTATAAATACGCTTTACGACATATGCCATTAGCGATAATCTGTTAACTGTGGAAATGGTACAGAAGCGATAGTGCAGCGAAATTATATCGGCAACTTAGATAAGTTTGTTAAAGTATGCAAACGTATTCATTTCATTTTTAAAAGGATTTCTTAATGTGGCTACAATTTTCCTTTAAATAATATATTTCAATTTCTCTTTCTATTATAAGACGAAGTATCCGTTTCAATAGTTTTAAAGTATGTTAGTAGATTTTTTCTTTTCATGACATTTTTTTGTTTGTTTTTTTTTTTTTTTTTTGAATTCGTCTCCTATTCCTTTTTGTTGTTTGGAGAAATTATTTATAGTAGATTTGTTAATTTTCTTTATCTAAATTTAAATATCAATTTTCCGTGAAAAAAATTAATTTTTCATTTTTTGATATTTTCGAAAAGAAGGGTGTAGCTTCTTAATTTCCTTTTTGCTTATGTAACAGCGCGGGCGATTTTGCCTTAGACAAGTGCCAGAATCAGGGTTCACACTTCTACACATATACATATAGAACATAAATGTATATCTTTTATTATCAAACAATTTACCATATTTTGTTTTATCATTATTTCTTCAGAGTTTGAAAATGCGCCCACCGTTTAAAGTTCAGAAACAAAATGGCAGCAATTAACATTTTAATTTATTTTCATCATTATTAATAAACCGTTTCTTCATTTGTTTCCTTTTCATGAAAAGCATCTTCCGCGCTCTTGACGGAATCTTCCTCCTTTCAGTATATACTAATATCGTACGGCGCTTCCCATTAACTTCCCTATTTATTCCTTCTACATTATTTCTCTTCCCAAGGCATTGTAGCGAAACCAATGAAGAACTTAATATTGCATTGAAACACCTGCTCACTTTTTTCTTCCTCCTTCTCAGTCGTCTTTTGTTTTCTATTCACTATCCGTATTTTAGCTAATCTGTTAAATTATTTTTCTTTTCCTTTCTATTTCTACCTGAATGTTCAGCCGCGTGTTGTTCTGCGAACAAATTAACTGTCCACAAATTTCCACCCTTAAAATGTCAAAATCCGTTTAAACTTAACTCTAAACGAACAGACGTTATACAAATCCGCCCCGCACACGGTATCTGCCGTTACTGTTCATCTATCTTTAAGGGACAACGTAAAACTCTTCTTTCTACATTAGTTGTCATTAAAATTCTTTTCTTCCACCTTATGATGGTGCTTTTAAAACTGCTTTTCTTGCATACCCTGGTGAATTCGCCTGTTATTTTTAATTGCAAGTCTTACTCTTTCACTTTATTCGTCTAAACTGGGTTTATAATCTTCATTCGGCCCCCTTCTTTTCTTTCGTCTCATTATATTCTAGCCCTACGCAAAGTATACTAAAAGCTTACCCGTAACATCGATTACATTAATTTCATAATTAGCCTAGGAAAATAAGTAGTGCCTCCTCGACATACTCTGTCCATTAGACTCTGCTAAACAATAAAATGCTTTTGCCGACGCCATATTCTTTTTTAACCTGCGCGCTTTTTCATTTTGAACAGCAACAGTTCAGAAATTCCTCTATGTTGTTCAGCATTTTTGACAATTGTCTCTAATTAAAGTACATTAACGCAGACTATTTCGGACAGATAAATAATGAAACCTATCTTTCAGGCTGGACCGTTCGTAAACTGCTTAAAATAGCTAAAAATATTCGAACAATAACCACGTCAAATTTTTCCCCGGCCAGTTTAAGAACAGTCAGAACCTGCAAGTTGGTAAACCTCACTCCAACACAACTGGGGGGCGTTTGCAATTAAATGGAAAGGCACCATTTACCAATTACAACTTAAAAGAGTCTTCTAGCGGACCGTTTCAAGCAGACATGTCCGGTTCTTAATAAAATGGTGATTGCCATGTATGCAGAAGACAAAAACATTGACGCGCATATTCCGAAAAGAAGAACAACGACCTCGGATAATAGACGATTAAGTGCCGATTTTCTTCTAATAATATTCATCGAATGTGATCATTAAAACGAGAAACTTAAATCATAGTGAATCGTTCGTACTAATGTATTATTCGCGATATAGAATTTAATTCATTCCGTTTTCGAGAAAATTCTACAACAGGAGAGAGACTCCTAATAAAAAGACGACCAAAATTAGAACTGTTTGACATTCTACCTATTATGTTGGACAATTTTAGACGGGTAAATTGTTTGGGTAAGGTATAATTAGACAGGAACGTGCGGAAGTAACGAAAACTCTCGTCGAAGTCAAACCATTTTTGTGCAGACTGACTATCGGTGGATGTATTTTGAAGCGTGCACTATAGTTCACGTTCAAAGCTGCGGGAGAATATACAAATCACGTGCATCAGTTTACGTTACTGACTTCAGCTGCTATATAGAACCTATGGTGAGTACACCATTTGTAATCCTCTCCGCTATACGGCTGAAGAAATTACCTGAACCGACCCGTATCTGTTCGCACCGAATACAAACAAGCGATTTTCCGGAATGTGGATGTTTAATTGAAGCTGTGAATGGAAAAGGAGAAACATTTTCTCGAACCATTCTCTTTATTTTTTTTTTCATTCGCAAATTATTTTCGAAATATAAATAAAAATCAACCACAACACGTTCTGGAAGCGCGTACTCCATAGTCATGATTTAAACAACAACCGCTGCAACGTATTTACAAAGTCACATACTTTTCGTAACCATGGTTTAAAATTACAGTTAAAATAATGAACTAATATATATATATATATATATATATAACTCCGAAACGAGTCGATTAATTTATATGTCTTTTGTAAATGTTTTTATGTTTATTTATAAATATAATTTTTACTACAGCTTTTATCGTGCAGAACGCTTTCACGTTGAAAAAAGAAAAAGAAAAAAATGCATCAATAAATGAACGAAACAAATAGTTCATTTTGAGCGCATTGAAACAATGTAAAATGAACGAAACATATAGTATATACCTAATTTTTATACATTTCTTAAATGGATTGTAATCCTGATGAATGAAAGTGCGAATGTAAATGGGAATAAACACTAGGTTTTTTACAATACTTTTGTCAAAATTTTACAAATACAGGTATTAAAAAAAGGTTTTAAATGCGCTT
Source organism: Icerya purchasi (assembly GCA_039619475.1). Classification (NCBI taxonomy): domain Eukaryota; kingdom Metazoa; phylum Arthropoda; class Insecta; order Hemiptera; family Monophlebidae; genus Icerya; species Icerya purchasi. Next base: position 105,318,513 of record CM077115.1, read on the forward strand.
ACAGAGAACATTTATCTCTCACCAGCTCGAAATTGTTTTTATTGCATAACTTCCGGGCGCACTTAATATCCAGAAAAAACCCTATAAAAACCTAACTTAATCATCAAAAACATTTTAATAAGATTTTCTATGCGTCAGTTCTCGCAGTGACGTGTATTTTTTCTTTCTTTTTTTTTTCTAATCAACCTAACGCAGCTCGGCCTGTTTATTCAGACACAATGGGAAGAAGAGACAACTAACTAGAACCTAATTCGATTGGAGACAGCTGAAATAAAGGAACCAAGGACAAGAACAACAGACTGGGAAGGAAGGGACAAGATGTAAGACGCACAGTAAGGAGTGGGAAGCCCCAGCTTTATAAGGTGAAGATAGAAAAGAGAACGCTCCGCAGAAAGAGCAGAGCACTCGAAGAAAATATGTGATCAGCATCACAGACAACTGCTTCATCTGGATGCAACGGACAATGAGGAGAGGGAAGCAAAGAGAAACGATAGCGTGAAGAGGGCAGCAGTGTGTGATTAAAGCGCAGGCGGGGACAATAGAGGAAATTATAAATCGTGGAAGAGAGGGAAACTCCGAGAACCATGGATGAGAAGGAAGTGTAGGTTGGATTGAAAGGTAGAAGGAACGATTGTTGGAAAAAGAAGAAGGGTACACATCCGACCAAAATCTGAAGTGAAGCTTCCTAATTGGGGGTAATAGATTAACAGCCGGGATTTGAGCCAAAGCATCCGCCATTTCATTACCCTCGATGCCTCTGTGACCAGGAACCCACAGTAAGTCAATGTGTACAGAGTGATGGAAAGAAAGATTATAAATGAGAGATCGTATACGAAGAATGAAGAAGTCAGAAGAGGGAGGAGGAAGCGGTGAACTGATAGCCTGGAGAGCACCCATGGAGTCAAAAATGATTAGATAGTCGGAGGACGAACGATTGGACGAGATATGTATGATCGCACGAAGGATAGCCATCAATTCGGCCGTAAAAATAGAACAGAAAGATGGAAGGCGAAAGGATTCGGAGAAATTGGAGTCGGGAAGAATAAAAGACGATCCGACCCCACCGGGTCCTCTAGAGCCATCAGTAAAAACAAGTGCATGAGAAGGAAAAAGACAACTGACCGTACTGCGAAATTCCTGTTTAATGACGGTCTGGGGCATAAACTTAGAGAATTTAGGGAGAAAATGTACTTTGGGAGGGTGCAAGAGGTCGAAATAATTGAGTGAGAAGTACGGAAGATTATTGCTGGATATAATATGGGAGGAGAAATGGCTAAGACGTTGAGAAATAGGGGCTAAGATAGGGATTTTATTAGAAACAAAACGCCAGTTCTTGGCAATGTAAATGTAGGAAGGAATAAGTTGAGACGAAGTGAAAGGTAAACGTTTGGAAAGGAATCGATAGCCCGAATAAGACCGTCGAACTGAGAGGGGAGGTATGTCAGATTCCGCGAGCATTGCTGAAATGGGAGAGGATTTGAGAGCACCGAGGCAAAGACGGAGACAGGAGTTTTGTATTATATCTAATTTGGAAAGAAGGGATCTGGAGGCACAACCATAGATAAAAGAGCAGTAATCAAACTTGGAGCGAATAATGGATGTATACAGGGAAATGAGCAGATGAGGATCACCTCCCCATTTGGTTGGAGACAAGGATTTTAGCAAGTTCAGTCTTTTAACGGCAGAACAAGAAAGGTGGTCAATATGCTCAGAGAAGGTCAGACGACTATTAAGGTAAATACCGAGATAGCAGAAGCAAATAACACGGGGAAGAGAAACTTGATTCAGGGATAGGTTGACTAATGCGGAATTGTAGGGGCGGAGAGTAAAAACCATAGAAGAGGATTTAGAAGGAGAAACAGAAAAGTGAATAGAAGATAGGGACTGTTCAAGTGCAAACAAAGACGAATTAAGAGTTTCGTTGGCGATTACCAAGTCATAGGAAGAGGAAAAAAGAAGAATATCATCCGCAAAGAATAAAGAGAGGGAGTTTAAAGGAAGAGATGCTACAGCAATGGTATATATATTGAAGAGGGTGGGGCTGAGGGGGGAACCTTGCGGAAGACCGCGGAAAACACTTCTTGTAGCTCGAAGCCACGGAGAGGAAATGTGGATAATGCGATTTATCATAAGATTAATAGTGAGCGAAATGAGTTTGACTGGGAGATTAATTTCGATAGAGCTATATGATTTTCTCGAAATAAGTCTCATCGAACGCGTTTAGAACTTCCGTAGTGATTAAAAAACGAAACACGTTTTGATTTTAAAAATTTGTAATTTAATATTTCTCGCAGAGTTCGTCTTTCATTTTCAGAATTAAAAATTACATTAAACTAAAAATGAACGTAGGCTCGAGCAAACAGATTCGTTACTAGAATGCTTTTACAATAGCGAACTATTAAATAGGAACGTCTGAAGAGTCAGTTAATTGAATTACGAAACTCTAATCGGATATATTGATTTAAGGAATGCAATTGAAATTATAATTTCGGACACTACAATTTTCGATTAAGTTATGGGGTCAATTTTTTTATTTTTGTATTTTCAAGTTTACGTTAGCGACTGACATACTAATTGAGCAAAATTTATACTTTTTGTAATATCGGCACTTTTTAGGTATAGAGATATCCGACGCATTTTACATAAGTAAAGTGGAGTCCGCTACCCTTAGCTAAGACATCGATAATTGTAAAAAGTTAAGATTCATAACGTACCGAGAGTTCAACAGCACCACTATTGAAATTTTTCGCTACCGAATTATTTGAGACTGGATAAACCTAGGAGACACTTGAGTCGAGAATGAGACCTATCATTTCACGTATTTTACTTAAAATTTTCTAGCGCAGTATTAATATATAAAATTCTACGGACCTCAAATATTCGCTATACACGTTGCATATTTTAAATCACGAACTTGATTAAAAATAAATAAAATTCAATTCCTACAAGTAAAATAGAATACGTTTTAGTGCAATTATATTACAATATTGTCAATTTTTAAAAAGAAAATTATTACAAAATTTAACTATTAATTAACCGAAACCAACAAAAGCGATATTATTAATTGGATAAGAAAACTTAAATTATTAATCTTCACTAAAAAAACAAAAAAATATTTTATTTTTTTCGTGTGTATATAAATTATAATGATATATATTTAAATAACCTTTTTGATCCACTGTGGTTTTAGAAGTGAAAACATTCAAGCACACTTTGAATTTACCTGTATGTAAAAGAATGTGTGATATAAGGGTACCTGGTAAAATTAAACACGAACGTTTGTATTTAATTAAAAAGAATTCCATTTATTTGCGGGAATTATAGTAGTAGTATATTAATCTTCTTAACAGTTCTTACAAATTATCCTACAGCTACTTAATGTAATGCAGTCCGCCTCTTTAATTAGTGCATTTATTTTTATTTGCAGTCTGCTTTGGAGGATACTATGAAAAGAAATTACTGCACCATTTACTGGATACATACAACATACTGGAGAGGCCGGTAGCCAACGAGTCGGATCCTCTACAGCTCAGTTTAGGATTAACACTAATGCAGATCATAGACGTGGTAAAGTATTCCTTCACTCTATTACATACATCTATTTAATCTATAATAGAACGTACTGATTACGCAGACAGAATTTTTTGAAAAATATACTCTCGTTAGTTTAAGTATAAGAATATATCTGTTTGCTAACAAAGAGTGCGGAGCTAAGTGGGGGCTTAAAAAACAAGAAGAACGGCACACTTACTATATACACAACACTAGTAATTTTGGCACCATTGACTAATTATTAATATAATTTTTTAAACCCCGATCAATTATCTAATTAATATCTACGGGGGGGAGGGGGGGTCAAGCAAAGGTCTTTGCCCGGAAGCAATAAAAAGTATCAGTTAAATTTTAATTTGTCCAAGAACGGATGATAGATAAAGAATTTAAAAAGTTCAGTAATGAGTAGAAAAGTTGATATTTTGACAAAACATATTTAAAGAAGACACGATTGGGCGACGCTGACAACTGTATTATTCGAGTGGAGAAAGCGGAGAATGGAGGAAATTAAAGAAAAGAGTAATAGCGGATGGTTAAAACGTAGGCAAACAATGAAGAAAATAATGCGGAATGGCGAAGTGAAGAAAACTCGGGGAACCAAGAATTAGAAGATTAAGTCGGACAACAGCGGATAAAAAGAGCAATTGCTAAATTTCCGGCCAAAATCTAAAATGAAAATTTTTACACAACGACGAAAGGCTAGGGTTTTTTAAAACGGAGCAACAACTGGAACCAAAGAACCCGTCACTTCATTAGATTGGGAGCTCCGCGGTAAATCAGCATGGATAGAAAATATTGGAAAGAAAAAATATAAGTGAGAAAAATTCACGCAAAGCGATACAGTCGACAGAAAAGCTGATCATACGAAAACTATAGAACATAGAATATGAACTTGGCCGAAAAGATAAAATAGGAAAAAGAAAATAACAAATGCCAAAAAGTTAAAATCGAGAAGAATGAGTTTTTATGACGCCAGGCTATTGTCAAAAATCGTTATATAAAAAGAAAATAGGGGATTTTTTTTTTTTTTTTGTTTTGTTTGAGTGCTGTGTGTAACTACCGGAGCCACTATCGCGGTGGGATCGCTAAATGACGCGGAACAAATAAAGAAATTGGATAGCGTTTGCGACAATATTCAAGAACGAGTTAGCCACAGATGACTGCAGTAGAAACGCTATGCGGAAATTAGAACGCTGAAGGGCAAAAGAAGAGCACTCCAGAAACAGGTGTTCCATTGATGGAGCATGAGGGGAGGGAACAAAAGAGGCATTCAACAAAAGGTTCGCAATTAAGTAAAAAATGATCCGTGTGTCAGAGAAATATGTCCGATGCGGAGCCTTGTCATATCAACAAAATGGGTTCTAGGAAGAGGTCAGAAGGAGGAATTAGCGGTCAATATCGTGTTTTATCTCCGTGAGAAAGCAAGCTTGTTGAGAGAGCTAATCTCACTTCGATCAGGATTGTACAAAAATTTTTATAGACTTTATTATATCGGGTGAAGGGAGGGAAGAGAACATGGCATAGGGGGCAACAGAGCTGACTTAGCAGCAGTGTCAGCTAACAGGAAACTAATCTGGTGGAAGGATGATATCAGCTTTAGGATTAGGGACTGGATTAAAAAAAAAGATCTTTAGGAAAATGGCCGAAGTCGACAAAGTTGAACAAAAGAGTAATGAAAATTATTACAACAATTACACTGCTGCACAAAGGTCTTATTCTGGCACTATTTTTTACAAAAATTCTAATTCAGCGACTATCATCAAATGAATTATTAAGGCACACAGTAGATTGTATATTTTTACATCTAACATCTCTACAGCACACAACTATGGTAAAAATTATTAACCAAAGTGGTAATTACGGTCAAATAAGGCTGTAAAAAAACCTAATGTCACTAAAATTATATAATAATGACTTCATCAGTTAGTTTGGCCGATATGAATTTCAATAGCCGCTTTACAACACTTAGCAGTCTTGTGAAATCAATTTCTATTCCGCGAAAAGAGAATTTTTAAGCACTATCATTGAACTCACTGGTGGATTTCCACTTCACACTTGTCCATCAAGTATATGTTCCACGTATGTTCAATTGAACATAAGTCAGGGTTAGCAACTATCTTCGGCTCCAATTTCAAATTCATTAAGAGAGTCGATGGTTCTGGGAACGACATGTGGGCGAATATTGTCCGCACATACGCGCAGGTTGCTCACAAAACCATCGATTACTTTAGCGTATTTCGAATTAATCGTTTAGAGCCTTAAACAAAATTTCCAGTCTAATACTTATTTCAATTAAACATGTACGGGGCATGCTTGATAGCCTAGTTTAAAGTCAAATTGACCAATAAGTATGTTGTTTTTTTGTAACTACTATTTTAGATAAGAAAGATTAAAAAACCATTTACGGAATTTTTAGTCATATTTATCATAATAGATAGCGTGCTGTAAAGACGTTAAATATAATAAATTCAGTCAAGAATGATGTTTCTTATGCTGAGGATTCCGTTGTTAAGTTAAAGATAACCATAATATTTATCTTTACATAATGCACTAAATTCAAAACAAAGAAATATGACTTTTGCCGCTGTAAAGAGGGAGAGACACGTCATTTTTCGCACTATCTTGAACTTTCCGGTAAACTTTGAAAGTTTCGTTGCGGAAATGAATTACAGTTTTGTTTTCGACAAATAACCATCTTTCAATCAGTATATCACATGCCCCCGGGGGGGGGAATAGTTTTTTCAAAAATTTTAAGCTTTCGACGTCTTGACGGCCTAATTTTAAAGTTCGAAACCTGGAAACTTCGACCTAGAGAAATTCTCGGGGATATACGTATTTTTGACCTTGTTCAAAATTTTTAACCGTAGCACTCGCACCGCAAATGGCGGGGTATCTGCCATTTTTTGCGCTATTTTTAACTATACGTCAGCTTCAAAAGAGTTCCGTTAAGGAAATGAAACACAGTTTCGTTCCCGACAAATAGCGATCGTTCCACCGATATATCATATGCCCGGGGAAAAAAATATTTGTTTTTTCAAATATTTCGAGCTTTCGACGCCCCGAGAACCTAAATATAAAGTCGTAAATTTGGCTATAGTTTTCGTATAAAACAATCCTTTATGCATATATGTTTGAGATACGTTTTGATTTTCTTAACTTTTTTACTCGGGCCATTACTTACGTGAACATCCGTTTTTTTTGTTGATTTTAGCCTAAAAGAGGGGTTTAAAATACATTTTTTTTTCTTGTTTTTCCCTTGGGCTTGTCAACAACGGACGATTTTACCCATCAACAGGTACAGATAGTAGCAATTAGGAGTCACAAGAAGTGGAACCTGACTAAGCAAAAATAATTTGTTAACCGTGATTCTTTGATTTTAATGAAAGAGCTTCTGCGTTTGGGTTTTATAATTTCACTTTTAAAGGGTTACCTAAGAATTTTTTAGGGCGATTTTTAAACTCGTTTTAAACTCCATATTATATATTCTTGGCGGTGTTTTGAGCTTTTTTGCGACCGAGGGTAATCGATTTTTTAATTATAATTTACGATGCAGTTTTGAAGTTTATAAGTCAAACCACCGTTCATGGGTTATTAATTTTTATTTGATATTTCTGTCGTTTCTGAACCATCTTATTAGGAATTCGTACATTATACGTTTACCGAATCCTAAAAATACATAATACTCTGTGTGACTTTTAATGTATCTAGAAATCTCTGAATCAAAATTTTTGCAAACAAGACTTTCATTCAGCAGTGTAATTAGTCAATTTTTGTTTTCTATAAAATTTTAATTATAGTAATGAATTTCTGTTATACTCTACATGTACAACGCACACTTTTCACATTTCTCGTAAAATTTAATATTTAAATATTCTATGTAGTCATTCTATGATTCTATTTTATTGAACGTGCTCTTTTTTCTAATTCATCAACTTTTCTGATTTGCTTGTTTATAAATAATATTCTAAGAGTTTCGAATTATTTACCTAGCATATTCGTAAACTCAAGTTACCTCGCCAGCTATGATACATACCGCCATCATCAGCTCGTTTCGGTGTGGATTTTTTCGGTATAATTCATTTTGGCGGTAGTAAGCAAAGGTTTTTCATCAAACCTTTTTGAATTATTTGCGCTATTTTTCCAAACATTTTCATTTGTGTTAGTAGGAAATATGGGTTACCAAATTTAAGTTTATATCACCTACTCACTGTCCTGAGTAATTTGGTATGAAAAATACCGTTCCTTATTAACGATTAATTTTTCTGCATATTTAGTATATGTGTATATATGTTTTAGTATATGTGTATATATGTATATATATATATATATGTACTGTGTGGAAAAAGTCTTGTCGCACTGTAAAAATTTGAGTAAAAGACAGAAAAATGCTGCAGAAACGTTTCAAAAAGTTCTAAAAATGTATTCGATATGCTGAAAATGTATTTAATATAATGAAAATGTAGGAAAAATGTTATAGCAACACAGCCCAAGCGGTACGAGAAACAAAACGTAAATTGTGTAAAATAATGAAAATAATTGATTAAAACACATCCTAAAAGACGGAAAAAAATTATAAGTAAGTCGAAGAACAATAAACACCGTTTGATTTATTATCTCGTATTGCCGCCTCGAGCTTCAATCAGCGCAGCGCATCGCCCTGGCATCGATTCAATAAGAGTGCGAATAGTGTCCTGCAAAATTGAATCTCACTCCTCTAAAAGGAACAATAAATTTGTTAATGGAGTGCGACTTCGAATACGTCGTCTGAGGATATTCCATAAATTCTCTATCGGATTGAGGTTCGAACTGCGTGCTGGCCAATCCATTGTAGGAATTCCAACTTGCTGCAAAAATGTTTTTGTAGCTTTAGCAACGTGAGGGCGGGCGTTGTCCTGCTGTAGGAGGAATTCTCCACCTACAAATGGTGCAAATGGCATGACATAAGTCTGGAGAATGTCAGTAATGTAAAAATGAGCGTTTACCGACGGTCGTTGATAAATATTAAGTTCAGTGTTGGTATCATATTGAATTCCGCCCCGTGCCATTTTAGAGCCCCCGAAAAAATTAGCGCGGCAGGCCAAATGTTGTTGGCTATATCGTTCTCTTTTGCGTCGCTAGACTCTCTGGCGTCCATCTGATGCTTGCAAAGTAAAACGTGACTCATCAGTAAACAATACATGGCTCCAGTCGTTCACACTGCAATGTGCATGATTACGAACAAAATTTAAAGGAGCAATCTTATGTTATGTGGATAATACCGCGCCTATTGTCGGCTTCGAACCATACAAACCATGCTGCCGTAACCGTCGCGGCACTGTATGGTATGAAATTGGTGTGTTTAGAGCCCTTGTGGGTCGAGAATTCCTCCTACAGCAGAACAACGCCCGCCGTTACATTGCTAAAACTACAAAAACATTTTTACAGCAAGTTGGAATTCCTACAATGGATTGGCCAGCACGCAGTTCGAACCTCAATCCGATAGAGAATTTGTGGAATATTCTCAGACGACGTATTCGAAGTCGCACTCCATTAACAAATTTATTGTTCCTTTTAGAGGAGTGAGATTCAATTTTGCAGGACACTATTCGCACTCTTATTGAATCGATGCCAGGGCGATGCGCTGCGCTGATTGAAGCTCGAGGCGGCAATACGAGATAATAAATCAAACGGTGTTTATTGTTCTTCGACTTACTTATAATTTTTTTCCGTCTTTTAGGATGTGTTCTCTTTAATCAATTATTTTCATTATTTTACACAATTTACGTTTTGTTTCTCGTACCGCTTGGGCTGTGTTGCTATAACATTTTTCCTACATTTTCACTATATTAAATACATTTTAAGCATATCGAATACATTTTTAGAACTTTTTGGAACGTTTCTGCAGCATTTTTCTGTCTTTTACTCGCATACACACACACACATGCACATATCTATATATCACAAAACACATTTTACGTGATTTTATTAGATTATTTATTTCTTTTAAATATTTTTAACCCATTTTCGTTTTATTGGGTTCCATGCACATATAATGTACGGAACCCTAATCAGATAGTTTGGAAAAGACAAAAATTCAATTTCTCCGCAACAGCTTGACATATAAACTTCAAAATTTGAGATAAATCACAATTAAAATTCTCCTTAAGACGGTCTATAACTATAAGATAATTGATAAGAAACCATCAAGAATATATAATGTGAAATTTAAACCAACCTCAAAAAGCACTTAAAAATTCATAACTCACCACCAGATAATCCGTTCAAAGTGAAATTTAAATATAAAAAAGAACATAAACCCATAAAAACTAGTGATAAAACATTATTTAAAACCCGCCTTTTGGGCAAAAAACAGCAAAAGAAAAAAGTATGTTAATGTAAACAATAGCCCGAGTAAAAAAGTTGAAGCTAAAATATATCTCAAGTAAATACATAGAAAAGCGCATTAGGGAAAAATATAGTTGAACTTACAAGTTTATATTTAGACCCTTGAAGCGCCAGCAGCTTCAAATTTTGTAAAAAAAAAATTTTCCGGTGTGTGATGATATATATATTGATCGAAAGATCGTTATTTAATAGGAACAAAACCATACGAGTATATTATTTTCTAAACGGAACTTTTGAAATTGGCAAGAAGTTTAAAAAGCTCCAAAAAGGGCGTGTCCTCCCTCCCTCCTTGAGACGTGAATGTTACATTAAAAATTTTAAAGCAAACTCAAACACGCACATTCTCGGATATTTCTTTTGTCCGAAGCTTGCCGGTATCCAACATCAAAATCTGATCCCCAAACCGCCGCAAACTCCAAATTTTGGAAAAGGAATTTTTTTTTCGCGAGTGGTGATAAAGCTATAATATGGTTGATGAACGAATCTATATTTCATTATGTTTTCTTAAAATTTTTTCTTAACGGTTTATCAGTATAATTATATAGATCATGATGTTAATAAGAATAGAGTTTTTCGGTCCTCATTACTATATTTTTTGTTGTTGTGTTGGTTTTTTTTTTGGGGGGGGGCTGGTCTGGAGCTTACGAAATTTGAAAAAGGATCATTATAAACATGAATAAACTACTCACTTACATTATCACGAAAATCTTTTATTATTAATCGGAACTGCTAATTCGAAGTTTAATATATATATATATATATATATTTAATAAAGCACACTAGAAGACGAGTGCGAATGCAAAGTAGATGTAAATGAACAAAGGCAGAAAAAGGTTATGATAATCCGCTGTAGTAAATAAAGCAGAGAGCAGTTTTACGCCGCCCAGTGATATTCCTTTGAAACAACGACTTCGGTGTGAAATATAAATAAACAGCCTTTTGCAACATGTATTTAAAAGTTCTGTTAGCGAAAGTGATAAAAATACTTCTTTATTTATTTTTTATTTTTTTTTTTTTTTTTTTTTTTATGAGTACGCCAACGAAGAGCAACAGCCCAATCAGCCAAGGAATCTAAGTAATAGTTCAAAAGGAGAAAACATTTTAGATTTCAATCTGGTGCGAGATTGGATGAATGAAAGAAGCTAGAATAGGAACAACTGACAAGGAAGAAAATGAGAGAACATAAGAGTCATTGTATGGAGTAGGAAGACGAAGATCCAAAAGCCGAGAATAGAAAAGAGAACGTTCTGAAGAGAGTGAGGAACATTCGAAGAAGACGTGATTGATATCACACAGAAAAAAGGAGTCCTCTGGGCGAAGAGGGCACCGCGGAGAAGAGACGAGAGAAAAACGATAAAGTAACGAAGAGAGAAAGGTATGGCCGAAACGAAGACGACATATAGCGGTGATCAGGGGACAACAAAGCGAAGGAAACATGTCGAACCATCTGGTCAAAGAAGGTAAGGGCTGAACGGAAAGATAAAAGGAATTCGGATTTGAGAAAAGAGTAAAATAAATATCGTTCCATAATCTAAGGTGAAACTGTTTGGAAATATGATTAATATTGTGAGCAGGAAATTTATGAAGAGGATGTCCATTGGAAGTTCCTGAGCGAGCCAAAGAATCAGCCACCTCATTACCATCAATTCCAGCATGGCTAGGAATCCGCAATAAATCAATTTAGATCGAACGGAACAGGAATAATTCGTGAATTAGATTGCGAATAGGGAGAATGAAAAGTTTAAAAGAGGGCAACGGTAAGGAAGAAGAAATTGCCTGCAAGACACTTTCAGAGTCAGCTATTAAAAGAAATTTATCCGAGGGGATAGAAGAGGAAGAGATAAAAAGAATTGCATGAAGTATGGCAGCAGATTCAGCAGTAAATATAGAACAGCAGGAAGGAAATTCAAAGGATTCAGAGTAGTTATGAGAAAAAAAAACAAAGGCGGCACCAACTCTATCAGTCCTCTTAGACCCAAAAATAACGGAATGATTGGGATATAAAGAACTTAAAACCATGTGAAATTCTAATCTAACTATAGAGTGAGGAAGGAATTTGGCAGAACTTGACAAATGAAATACGTGAGGAGGATGTAAGATACTGAAATAATTAAGAGAAAAGTACGAAGATTTATCATAGGAGAAAATATAGGGAGAAAAACTGGCAAGACGAACGGAAATGAAAGATAAAATTGTAATTCTGTTGGGAGGAAAACGCCAGTTGTGAAAAATAGAGCAATAAGCAGCTATAATCCTAGAGGAAAAAGAGGGAAGGCGTTTGATTAGGAAACGATAGTCTAAATAGGATCTGCGGGTGAACAAAGGGAGTGATTTTGATTCGGAGAAGATGGCAGGAATTGGAGTAGATTTACGTGCACCCAGACAAAGACGAAGACAGGAATTTAGAATGCGGTCAAGCTTTAACAGAAGAAATTTAGAAGCGTTGCCGTATATAAAGGAACAGTAGTCCAACTTAGAAAAAATGAGAGACTTATACAATAAGGAAAGAATGTAAGGATCACCACCCCACCTGTACGATGAGAGTGATTTTAAAAGATTAATCCTTTTAAGACAAGAAATATACAGGCGACTAATATGTTCCTGAAAGCGGAAAGTAAAAACCATGGCCGCGGATTTATGAGGAGATGAAAATACTTAATATTAATAATCGACCGAATTCTTTAACAAACTTTTTTTCTTTTATTTGTTTTCTTTTTTTTAATTCTTTGTCAAATGTTCTTTTTTTTTTTTTTTTTTTTTTTTTTTTGATTTAATATGTAATCAGTAATTGTAACCGAATACGCTGATGATACAGTACCGACATCAGAAAGCTTCTCCGAGTTGCAAAAAATTTACTCGGGTTTATAAAGTCAGCCTAAGTTATGGGTTGGAAAGAAATGCGTCCAAAATGAAATGGATGATGGTGGATAAAAATAAGCGAAATACGAATACGTTTGCAAGCATATACATATTAATTTGAAAGAAATTGAAAGGGCTGAAATTTCAATACCTGGACACCTGGTTCTGCGAAGAAACCGATCAAAATATCGAGATTAGAACCAAAATAGAAAAAGCTACGGCAATCTTTATTTCGATGAAGAAAATGCTTACAAGAAAATATATTAACCTAGAGTTAAGCATGAAGTTGGTTAAATGTTATGTATTCATAGTATTTTATTATATAGAGTTGAAAGCTGGACACTTACGACGGTATTGGAGAAAAATGTTCAGTCCTTTTTAGATGTTCATATATCGTCGTATGTTAAAAATTCCATAAACAGACTCGAAGTCTTAGGCAGAATGTCAAAAAAAAGAAAATTACTGCTGACTATTCAAGAACATAAGCTGAAAGAATTCTGTTTGATTTACCCAAACGTAAACAATCGGAACAAGTAATTATGTTTGATAAGATTTTAATAAAATCTGTTCTTTTCACTTGGTTTACTCGTTTGGCTATTTTTTTTTTTTTTTAAATTCTCCTCCTCACCCTTTTTATATGCGCCGTTTGTAACTACTAAGGTCATTACGGAAGTAGCTTATATGTGTTTGGTCAAACCTCTCGTTCTAACGAAGGCTATGACTCTTGTGACGTTAGTTGTAGTATTTGCAAGACAGTCCTGTATGTTGTTGGGTAGGCTATGTTGCGTCCTGAACGTGGCACACTTTGGGTACGTGAGAAGAATGTGTGGAACTGTCGGTATACCAGCCTGGCCGCAGAAGAAGCACATGGTGAGGGAACGAAGATTTGCTAATTATATAACCGTGCGACATAGTGACGTGGCCGATTCGCAGCCGGCTAAGATGGTTCGACTGTGGGCTTAATGTATTTTTAAGAACGTTGCCGTAGCTGACCATTCTGTTTTCCATTGGTTCTCGCCCTTCTTTAGAAAAATATGCATCATCGAGGATGGTAGGTCCGAGTTCTCTGCCACTGGCGAGAGCAACGTCGAGTGCGCTTCCACATTGACATTACCAGGCATCACATTTGTCCTAGGATCCAAATGAACGTCACTCAAGACTGTTTGTTTAGTTTAACTGTCTTAGATAGGGTATATCTTCAATATTAGCAGATTAGATACATTTTTGGTTTTCCAGCATACATAACGCCTGTAGGGAATCGGTGACTATAAGAACTTTTATGGCTTTGTTGTGATCCGTGACTAAGTGATGGAGACAGTGAGAAATTTCGTGCCATTCTGCATTCAACGCATCACAGGCATCGTTAAGTCTGGCTTGATGTGAGATGCCCTGCCCTATGAAGGCGCAGGATGCCGGTAGCGACTTCGCCCTTTGCTTCCGCTCCATCAGTGTAATATACTAAGTGGTCCACATATTTGCTAATTGCTCTGGCTACCATTTCGGCTGTACACAGCGAATTTTTTGTCGTTGAGTTCGATTTCAGCGATGTGTCGATGTTCATTTATTTGGAACTCCAAAGGGGAATCAGATTCATCTAGGTATTAGCCTCTCTAGGAACGAGATCCCATGTCATTGCAAGGCAGCCATTACATCCGGGCGGGGGTCGCCTGAAAAACTTGGCTTGAGAGGGCATTTATCTAAGTGAAAAGGAAAATTTTGTATGTAGTTGAGATAACGGTACGTGTTTCGTAGTGTGAAATAGTTTCGGTAGTAAGAGAGAGGAGGGCAGCCGGTTAGAGCGCACATACTGGCTGCCGGAGATGTTTGATGCACCCACAGGATAGTCCTCAGAGCGGCATGGTGCACGGGATCGAGGGACTTCAGTAATGATTTACTTGCAGAAGAGTACACCTGGCACCCCTAGTTGATTTTTGATAAGATAAGCGATCTATATATGTTACGGAGGAATTTAGGATTGATGTTGCATCTGGAACTCGAGAGTATTTGGCAAATTCAGCTTTCAGCTAATTTCCACAAAAAACTTACCTAAAGGAAATGAATGCCTGTCATTAGGTCTCCCTACTCCCTATAACTCTTCCTTTATCCTCTCCTTTCCTTCATCTTTTGCGGTGTCCGCACTGCTGTCCCTTGTTGCGTCCATTTCGGACCTCTTAGTTATTTAATTTCTTAGCTTAGTTTTCTTGTTGTTGGGTCAATGCCGCTGGCGCGCCCAAAACAAAAAAAAACAAAAAAATGAAAATAAAGCAAGCATACTGAGCTTAACCGATAGACCCTATTCTAAAGAAATAGGCAGAATTGGTATATAAATAAAATTCTAAACAAACAGCCGATTGAGCTTATTTTAACAACTGTTCATTTATTGCTAGTAAGAATTGAAATATTTAAGACACAAAAATGTTTTTAAGAAAAAAATATTTTTTTTTTTGGGGGGGGATCGTCAATCGAGGACATTAGCCAGCATTAGGTTGTGTTAGTGAGAGAAAGGGAGAAACGAATTAGAAATGAATATTACTGGAGATGGAAGCAATGAAGGACGCTATAATAGGAATGATTGCCGGGGATGGAAGCTGAAAGAATAAAAGAATCACTGAATGGAGTAGGCAAACCGAATTTCAGGAGTTTACCATAGAAGTGAGATACAGACGCACATTCAAAGAAGATGTGATTTGTGTCGCAGAGTAGATCAGAATCATCCGGATGGAAAGAACAAAAAAGAGAAAAGGACATAGAAAAGCGAAAAGAGGATGCCAGAAGACGACTGAAATACATAAAGTTCATTTGCTAATCGAATAAAGGAAAAATTTATCTACAAATCAAGTATATATTTACAAAAGATTAGGAAATAGTTTTTTTTTTATTTTTAAATAATTTGCAGATCTCACAAGGAACTATCCGGTCTGTGAGTGCCCAACATAATTATATCGTTTATTTGTACAATATCAACTTAACTTAAATAATACTTTTTGTTTTAACAAAAAATGTTCACTTATATATTACTACTCGTATAATACAATTGAATTTACACTATATTCTAAGCTACAAACCGATCTCATTAAAAGTATTGGAGAGAATAGTTAACAACAGCCTAACGTGGGAACTGGAATCACAAAACTGACCATCCAGCTACCAGTGTGGCTTCCGCAAAAGCCAAGCAACAATGCACCACGCTCTCTATCCAGAAGAATCAATACTACAAGCGTTTACCAACCAACATCATTTATTGGCTGTCTTTTTTGATTTATCTAAGGCGTTCGACACTACATTACGTCGAAAAATACTGACCACCATCTACGGTTGGGGCTTTCGGGGTCGACTAGCCCTTTTTATAGCAAACTTCTTGTCGGATCGTTTTTTAAGGTCAAAGTGGAAGGCAGATTATCAGAAGCAAATCACCTGCAAAATGAAGTCCCGCAAGGCTCAGTTCTTAGTCAGACTCTCTTCAATATAGCTATTAATGACATTATCGAAGACGTTCTATCTCCGGTAAAAGCCGGTCTTTTCGCAGATGCCTTGGTAGTGTTTCTTGCATGTTCCAACGTAGAACAAGAACACATAATGCAAGAGACGATCAACAAAATCACAGCAAAAGCTCAAAACAGCCGCTGGAAGTTTTCTTCGGAAAAAACAAAAGCAGTGCATTTCTGCCGAACAAGATTCTGCAACAATAACATACGTCTCTTACTAAACACTTCACCCATTCAACCCTCATCTTGTGTCCATTATCTGGGGCTTAATTTCGACAATAAATTAACTTGGAGAAAGCATATAACTCAACTAACCAAATCGTGTACAACAAATCTATATCTTCTAAAAAAAACTATCGCACACGTCGTACAGAGCCCACCGTTCTTCATTAATGATGATCTACCGCTCGCAGATCCGCTCAAAATGCGACTATAGAGCCCCCTGTTTTCTATAGCAGCTGGATGCCATCCATAACACCTCTCTTCACTTAATTACAGGCGCGCTCAGAACATCCCCAATACCTATCCTCTATTGGGGAACCTCAGAGTGGCCTCCATCGCTTCGACGCGATTATCTCACAATGAACCTGCTACTACGCACCGTTGCAAATCTGGCTCTTCCAGCAGCAAACAATGTTATACGATCCATCCAGAGCCCTTCAGAAACCAGACTCTTAGGATCTCGAGTAAAAAGGATCTTACCCTACGCATCAGAATCTCTTCCCACTGAATTATCAACGATTCAAGACTTCCTTAACGTAGACAATAAACCTGCAAAAATCTTTTCACCATGGACAGCAAAACTCGCCTCATTTGACTATTCGCTGCTGCCAAACAACCACTCTCACTTCTTCATAGTCCATAAACTACTTTCTCTGCAAAGAAATAGATTATATTACTCGGATGGCACACGGGCAGCAGAATTTACCGGCTGCGCAGTTGTAATTGGTCAAAACGTTATTCTCAGATTTACGCTTCCGCCGCTATTCTCCGCTCTGTCCGCAGAATTGTATGGCATCCTGCTAGCTTTGGAATACGCGGTTAGATCAAACTAACATACAATAACAATAGCTACGGACTCACTGACAGCCTTGCAACAAAAATCAGCCATCCGATAGTTAACTCCATAAATATAATCCTTCATAATTCACCACCGAGGGTAACCTTCCTGTGGGTTCCTCTTTATGCAAAGATACCACGAAATCTCATGGTCGATCATGCCGCCAAAGAAGTATCAAAAATGCTTCTGGTTCTACGAACTCAGATTCCACCCGGTGATATGAAGGAAGCGAGTAAAAACCTTTTTTAGAAATTATGGCAGAGAAAATGGGCGGAGCAACAAAATCCATCACACCTACATGCAGTCAAACCATCAGTTCGCGATTGGAAATTTCAGCCAGAAGGTCGAAAGGATCAAGTGGTACTGTGCCGCCTACGTATCGGCCATTCCATTCTCATATGTGCATATATATATTTCAGAAGCTTGCTCCACCAATATGTGACAGATGTGAAGTTCGTATCACCTTCTAACCGAATGTCCAAAGATCCTTAATCTATGCTCTATCTTCCCTCAGAAATATTCCCCTTTGCCACTCCTATCCGAGGATTCGCCATCCGTCGCATCCTTTCTCGATTTTTTCAAATCAGTAAACCTATTTTATAAAATATAATGAACTTGCAGGCCGGGGATTCCTCATGATTCGTTGACGAAAGTGTGTTCTATCGCGTTCGTGTTGATAAAACCGTTTACTTATTTCAACGAATTCGTAGTACCTTTTTTTTTTTTTTTCTCTGTCTCTCTCTTTCCTTTCTTTTTCTTCTTTCTGCTCGGTCGTCAAGTTTTCGGTGTTGCAGGTGGTTAACACCGCACATGGACGTGGACGAGGATGGGGGGAAAGATCCCCCCATCAAGTTAAGGGAAACAGGTAACAGTACGCTGTGCACCGAGGTAAGTAATTTTACAACTATTATTAGCGATGAAGACGGCGAAAGCAACATCTCGCAGACGGCTCAGTTAAGTAAGTCTAAAGAATCCGTAACTAGTGATAACAATAATGATAGCAACAGCAATCTTGATAAGACAAATAATGAAGCCGGTCATAACAATAGCACGAACAACTCGGCTCTTTCAGAACCTCGTAATTTCATTTCTAACTTTTATCCTACTGATACAAATTCCATTCATAGTGATAAAGGTTTTAAAGTTTTTATTGAAAAAGCCTATCAACCCGACTCAATCAGACTAGCCATTAGTGCGTTAAAAATCGCCGAAATATTAAAAATAAATAATTTATGGAAAGATATTATTGAAATTAAGAAGGTAGGCCGGAATAGAGTTATTATTCAATTGTCGTCACCTCATTCCGCCAATAATTTAGTTTCTTGTTCTTGCTTTCTTACGAGCGGGTATAGAGCTTTTATTCCGGCACATCTGGTCTCACGATTTGGTGTTCTTAAGGGAGTGGATATCGAGTATTCCGTTGATCAAATCATGGAAATGATTGACTCCTACCCGTTTGTAGTTAATAACATTAAGCGATTAAATAGACGAGCTAATATCGAGGGCGAAATTAAATATTTCCCAAGTTCTTCTGTACTGATCTCGTTTGAAGGCCAGTCCTTACCATCGCATGTTTTTTTATGGAACGTCAGGTTCCCTTGTGAACCATTTGTTCGACGTACGCGTCAGTGTTACCGATGTCTCCGATATGGTCACCTAGCCAGACAGTGCAAGAGCAATTCCAGGTGTCTGCGCTGCGGAGGAAAAGAACATTCGGAAGAAGCTTGTACTAGTGCATCTCCAATTTGTGTGTTTTGCAAAAATCAGCATAGAACCACCGATACTTCGTGTCCAGAAAGAAGAAGGCAAACTCAAATAAATGAACTTATGGCGTCACATAACCTCAGCTTTCAAGAGGCCTCATTAGAAATACCTTCTCTATATCGACAAGAAAATCTCTATTCCAATACTGTTAGAAGAAACCGTTTTTCTCTCTTATCTGAAGAAAATAATTTTCCGCCTATTTCGCAGAGTAATCACGAAAATGAATCTCATATTATCGCTTCATTTAAACCCAAACCGATAAGAAAGACTGGATACATTGATTCAAAGCAATTAATTCCTATCTCAGATTTCTGTCCCAAACGTACCGTATCGTTTGCGGCT
Source organism: Icerya purchasi (assembly GCA_039619475.1). Lineage (NCBI taxonomy): Eukaryota > Metazoa > Arthropoda > Insecta > Hemiptera > Monophlebidae > Icerya > Icerya purchasi. Next base: position 105,337,959 of record CM077115.1, read on the forward strand.
TCTGACGAAGGGAAAAAAACAAATTATTCCAGTCCAAAAAAGTTAGATAGACAACCTAGTTCGTCCAAACTAACCAGCAGCACAACTTTAACTAACAACGAGCCGAAACCAATTCAACCAATATTGAGAAGTAATACAAATAACATAAGCAAAAAGGGTTTGGATCCCAAAATCTCCAATGTGGTGAATTCTAAAGGGTTAAAGTCTCTTCCCAATAACAAAAAAACTGGTAAGGCTATTTCAGCCAACAATTAATTTTCCGATTTTATATTATATTTAATTATATATTTCTTTTAGTATATACTAACTTATTGTATACATTTAGCGGTTACATATTTATGTATATGTAGCAATATAGATATATAAACAGGGTAATTCGCGATCATTTTAAACTCACTCTTTTCGACATGATCCGGGTGTTGCAGTGGAATGCACGCAGCATTTTTTCTAATAAAGGTGACCTAGAAATCTTTCTGTCTCAGGAGGATATTGATATTGTTCTACTTTCAGAAACTTGGCTATCCAAGAACAGATCTTTTAACATTCCCAATTATCACTGTTTTCGAGACGACAGAGAGGATGGCTACGGGGGTACGGCCATTTTAATTAAGTTCGGAATCAAGTACCAGGTGATTAATCTCGATTTATCAACTAGTAACAATAGTACCAAATCAAATGCAGTCAGCGTTCTTGTTACTATTGGTCAATTTTCCGGAATATTTATTTCGTACTACTCTCCCCCAAATCATTCTATAGACTCCTCAACATTCTTGGATGCGTTGGAGGGTTATAATAATATTCCCATTTTGGTGGGTGGAGATTTCAACGCTCTGAGTGTGTGCTGGGGTTGTGACCGTAATAATGCGAAAGGGGCAGCTGTACTTGACCTTATCATTAATTCAGATCTGTGCTTATTGAATGATGGTTCCAAAACCAAACTTGGAAATCCCCTTCATGTGAATAACCCTGTTGATTTAACCCTAGCATCATCCTCAATGGCGCTCGATTGTACATGGGAAGTTCTACTAACGTCTTTAGGGAGTGATCACTTTCCAATTATGATCACTATAAATACGAACAACCCAATATCATCTTATCGGCAGCCATATCAATCTGAAAATAATATACTGCGTTGGAAATTTATGGAAGAGAACTGGAATAAATTTCGCGAGTTAGTTGATCAAAATCTGGTAATAATTAATTCTGTGAGTAACTCCTTAGACAAATACTATACATTTTATGATGCTGTTCTTTCAGCGCTACAGTTCTCCATGCCTAAGGCATCCTTGTATATACAAAGGGAATAAACCTGCTGTTCCTTGGTGGAATGGAGAATGCGAGGCTAAGGTTAAAGAACGAAATGATACTTTGCGCACTTTTAGGGCAGTTGGCTCAATGGGAGCTTATCTTACATATAGAAAAATTGCAGGGGAGACGCGAAAACTCCTCAAAAAAAAACCAAAAGGAACTCTTGGAGGGATTTTTGTAGGAAGTTTAACAGAAACACTCCTTTAAAAGAAGTTTGGAATCTAACTAAGCGTTTTAAAAATTCACATTCTCACGGTCGAGTGATTCAAAATGACAGTTGGTTTACTGACTTTTCAAACGCAGTTTCTCCCCCTTATGTTCCAATGAGGGAGGAGCTGGCCTGGGAAGGAAATACTGCACCTATGATATCTCATATTCTGCTCCGTCCAATTACGTATGAAGAGGTTTTTATTCCTTTAAACAAGAAATGAAATTGTTCCCCGGGTTTGGATGGTATTACTTACTCAGTTATACAGAATTTAAGTAATTACGCCAAAAATATACTATTAGAAATGTATAACAATTTATTGGTGTCTGGTTTAATACCTTCTGACTGGTCGCGTTTTCTAGTCATTCCGATTCCCAAACCTGGTAAATCTCTCAACCAGGCGTCATCATTTCGACCGATTTCCTTGGCCTCCTGCTTTAGGAAAGTTTTCGAGGTTGTAATTAAGAACAGACTGATGTGGTGGATTGAGAGACAGAAGATACTTCCGGAGGGAATGTTTGGATTCCGCCCACATTTGGGTACCCAAGATTATGTAGCATCATTCTTGGGGGATGTTTATTCTACTTTCCAAGAAAAAGGCTTCTTGGTGGCAACATTCCTTGATATTCAGGGGGCATTCGATAATGTTTCCATCCCCGTTCTTTTCAATCAATTAATAGCAGTTAATATTCCTTTTCCCATGGCTAAACTTTTGTGTAGTTTATTTTTATGTAGATCCCTCCATATTCTTAACCCCGTATCCAAACAGGTTGAAGTTCGCACAACTTATAAAGGTCTTGCCCAAGGTGCCGTTTTGAGTCCGCTTCTCTTTAATTTGTATATATTACCTCTCTTTAATATTCAAATACCAAATTTCTCACGAATTTTGTCATACGCGGACGACTTCTTAATATATTCTAAACATAACTGCCTTATTAAATGTCTTCAGGCAAGTCAAACATCTATGGATATTTGCTTTAATTCCTTTGAGAAGATTCATTTTGAAATATCCCTTGCCAAATCCTCGGTATCCGTATTTTCACTTAGACCATTTGACTACGAACAAATACGTGTTCTAATTCAAAACCAATTCATTAAATTCACTAGGCATGTTAGGTATTTAGGATTGTTTTTAGATCCTAAACTAACATGGACTTTTCACATTCAAAAACTAGTTGAACTTGTAATTAAATCGTATAGCCCCTTAAAGGCTATAAGCAATTCATGGTGGGGAAGTGATCCGGTCATATTAAGCCAGCTATACAAAAGCTTTATTAGATCGAAATTGGATTATGGAGCGATTTTCTATGGATCAGCCTCGAAGTTCCAGCTCAGAAAGTTAGATTCATTACAGAATCTTGGCTTAAGATTAATCACGGGAAATGTCAGGTCGTCCCCTACCATCGGTCTACAAATGGAGACCAAAATTGCTCCTCTGAACATTAGAAGAAATTATTTAACAGATAAATTTGTACTTAAGTATTGTAATTACAAATATCCGCAGTTTATAAGTAAGATAATGCAGGTAAGTAGTGATTGGAGATTTGTTCCCCAAAAAATGCCGCTCTTGCTCAAAAGAACTAGGATGTATTATAGTTATAGTCCAGCTCTTGTGCCATCTTCTCCCTCCAATTATTTTAATTTCAGATACGACCTTAATCTTATCAAACTGGACATCAATATTAACGCCTTTAAAAGCCAGAATTTGCATCTGTTGCCTGGTAACATTGTGAACTCCGTTTTTCTAGGTATCGCGAAAGAATTATACCCCGGTTATCGGTTGATCTTTACCGATGGTGCCAAATTCCGTGGATTTAATGAAGGCGTAGGGCCGGGTTTCTTATAGAAGGTATCACTGAGCAGAAATTTAAATTACCTCTAGAAGCTTCGATTTTCACGGCCGAGCTTCTTGCAATTGAAAAAGCGTTAGAGTTTGTGAAAAACGTGTTGCAGTCCAAGGGGGAGTTTGTAGTATTTTCGGACAGCCTTAGCTCTCTCTTGTCGCTTCAGAGAAGTAACTTTGAATGTAATTGCCATCCAATTATTTATGAAATTAAGGAAAAGTATTTTAATATTTCCGAACTTGGAGGAGTCATTAAATTCTGTTGGGTTCCGGGTCATTGTGGGGTACCACTTGGTGACCGTGTTGATTTAATCGCAAAAGAAGGTGTTAGATCAGGTATTAAGTTTCCATTTATCCCATCCTTCGATCTCCTAGATAAAGCCAAAAGAAATAATCATGCGGATTGGATAAGTCTTATTTGTAGAGAGCAAGGAACTGGTAAATATTTTCATATGGTCCAACCATCTTTGCCGTCCATACCTTGGTTTTACCGCATTAGTGTCCCAGTTAGTTTGACCCGTAGGTTTGTGACCGTTGTGTGTAGGCTCCGCTCCGGCCATTGCCGATTGGGTTTAAATTTTTCAAACACCGGGCACTGCACCGATTGTAATATCTATTGTCGACAAAATTTTAGAGAAGACATTAACCACTTGTTATTTAATTGCGCCCAGTTCGATAACACGAGACTTGCGTTTTCTAAAGACCTCATGTCCTGTGGTGTTTATCCTCCATTGTGTATTTTTCATCTTCTCTGTTCCAGTGATAAAATTTTATTTGTCCTTTTTAGGTTTATTAAAAGAAACAGGATTGTTTTTTGTTTTTTTTTTTTCTCCATTATTTTACTTATTTTTTTTCTTACATTGTAGTCTTTGTCCAGTGTGGCTGTGACTACCTCCTTTTTCTCATAATGCATTGTGAGCATTGCCAGGCAACTGTGGTCATAATGTGAGATAGAAATATTTATCTACTTATCTATTTTTTCTTTTGCTCCTTTTTCCAGAATGGAAAAATCTTGTTTGTTTCTGTTTTGTTTCATTGAGCATTGTGGGCACTGCCAGCAGTTGCGACCATAATGTAGAATGAATGAAATTTCTCTTCCTGAATTTTCTATTATTAGTATTTTTTAATATCTAGTCGTGTCGTAGTTTGCTGGCCAAATGAACTGTTCTGTTCGGGCCAAAAAAAAAAAAAAAAAAAAAAAAAACTTGCAGGCCGCGCTCCTAGCCTAGCTACCGTACACAGCGCGGAAGAAAAAAAAACAAAAATAACTTCTACTACCAGCACACTCTCATTAATTTTATTCTTTCTTCTTGCAAAATACCATCGACTGAAATAATACTTTCTATTACAATATCTTGATTTGTTAACTTATATATTACAACAGTACAATATAAATTACACTATATACTAACCTTATCAATTACCGCTCTCCCATTAGCAACATAAATCTGGAGATAGTAACGACTCTCATGGTAACCTAGGCAATGTTATAACCGGGGAAAGATCAAAGTAAGGAAAAAAACAAAATCCGCTGTGGTTATTATTATGATTTTTTTTTTTTATTATTTCTATTACTCTCTACACCACGCTATCAACCAAATTTTTACCTTGTTTTTCCATCTCTCCAAAATTTTTTCATCTTGAATTTCTTTTGGTATCTTCCCCATTAATTTTATTAATACCTCTTCCTCCGCATTATCTATTTTACTGTTAATCCCTCTAGATCGTACATAGCAAGTTTTATCATAATTCCTAGTACTATACGTTCTTATTCTGATTTGGGTACTCAGTAATTTGCTGTATTTTTTTTTTTTTTTTTTTTTTGGGCTCGTCAACCAAGGACCTTTACCCGGAAACAAAAGGTAAGGAAAGAAGTCGGTTATATTTTGATCCGATCAGAAATTTCATCTAAAAAGGAACAAATAGCAGGAATAATTAGTGGGGGAGGAAAGGACAGGATATAGGAAGCACAACAAGGGATAGGAAGTCCAAGTTTCAGCAAATAAGGATATAAGGCAGAACGCTCCACGGAGAGAGATGAACACTGGAAAAACACATGATCGGCGTCGCAAATGACTACATCATCCGGATGAAGAGGAGAGTGTGGAGAAGAAATCAAGGAAAAACGAAATTTGGAGGAAGGCAGCAAAGAATGTCCAAAGCGCATACGAACATGGAAACAACATCAGAATATCGAAGAAGAGAGGGATGCGAAAGAAACCATGAATATGCAGGAAGAGTAGACTGAACTGACAGGTGAAATTAATAATTATTAGAAAAGGAGGAAGCGTAAATATCCGATACCATGATCTGATATGGAAGCTTTTACAAATTGATAGGAGGTTATCGGATGGAATTTTTTTTAAAAAAGACGAGAGAAAGCAGCAGCAGCAGCCCGAGTATCAAAGAATATCAGCCGCTTCATTACCAAATATCCCCGAGTGGCTAGGTACCCACAGCAAATCAATATTGATTGAACAGAGATAGGAAAGATTGTGAATGAGTGAACGTATACGGAGGATACATACGAATGATCAGGAAGGGGAGAGGATACGGCCTGAAGGGTACTCAAAGAGTCAGAGATAATTAAAAATTTAGAGGAAAAATGATTCGAGGAAGTGAAAATAATAGAACGAAGGATAGTGAATAATTCGTTTATGAATATGGAACAGAAATAAGGAAGACGAAAAGATTCTGATAGGTTAAAATCATGAAGGATGAAGAAAGCTCCAACACCACCAGGTCCCCTCGAACTATCCGTGTAAATGGGGTAACATAAGAGAGAAGTAGGGAATTGACAGTGCTGTAGAATACCTGTTTAATTACGGCTTGGGGAAGATTTTTTGCAAATGAGGGAAGGGTAAATACCTTAGGAGGATGACAGATATCAGCGAAGTCGAAGGAAAAATAAGGGAGATTATTGAAAGAGATAATATACGGCCAAAATGAACTGAGACGACGTGAAATAAAAGCCAGAATAGGAGTTTTACTGGGAGTGAAGCGCTAGCTGTTATAAATCGAAAAGTAAGACTGAACAAGCGTAGAGGATGCGAGAGGAAGACATTTAACAAGGAAACGATAGCCTAAATAAGATCTACGAATGGATAGGGATGACGAATTGGATTCAGCAAGAATAGCAGGGGTTGGAGAGGATTTAAGAGCGCCAAGACAGAGACGAAGGCAAGAATTTTGAATTACATCTAGTTTGGAAAGACGGGTCTTGGACGCACTACCATAAATAAAAGAACAATAATCAAATTTGGAACGGATAATAGATTTGTAAAGAGAAATAAGAATATAGGGATCGCCACCCCATTTAATTGGCGACAGGGCTTTCAGCAAGTTTAACCTTTTAACAGTGGAAGCAGAAAGATATTTGATGTGTTCGGAGAAGAACAAACGACTATCAAGAAAGACACCGAGATAGCAAAAGCAATTAATACGAGAAAGAGATACATTGTTTAAGGATAGGTTGACCAAAGCGTGGTTATAGGGACGGAGGGTAAAAATAGTATAAGAAGACGTAGAGGGAGAAATTGAAAGATTAATTAAGGAGAGAGAATGTTCGAGCACAATGAGCGACGAACTGAGTGCTTCATAGGCTGCTAAAACATCCTCAGACGAGGAAAAAAGGAGGATGTCGTCCGAAAAGAATCAAAAATAGGAATTTAAACGAAGAGAAGCTATACTAATAGTATAAATATTAAAAAGAGAGTAGGACTAAGGAAGGAACTCTGAGGAAGACCTCGGAAAACCTTTCTTGGAGCGTTAAAAGATGGAGAGGTGAAGTGGATAGAACGATTTGACATGAGATTGATAATAAGGGAAGTGAATTTGATTGGGATGTTAATTGCCGTCATTTTATCTCTTAAAGTGGGAAGATGAACATTATCAAAAGCAGAGGAGACGTCAATAAAGGAAGCTAGGGTGACATGTTTTTAGATAAAAGATTTGTATAAGTGAGAAACGAAAAGACTAACACAATCAGAAGGGCCGATTCCAGGCCGAAAACTAAACATATTAATAGGAAATATATTATTATACTTCAGCCACCAAACAAGGCGCTTGTTGAGCATACCATCAAATAGTTTTCTAATACAGGATGCCAAGGAAATAGGACGTAGGGAAGAATTTTTCTTAGGAATGGGAATGACAATAAAAGAATTCCAGGAGAAATGAGTTATACCTTTTGAAAGAAAGGAATTGAAAAGACTAAGAAGAAAACTGAAGTGTTAGCTAATGCGTACGTGTTGCTCTCGTTGTGTAAGACCAGTTTTTAATATTGTTTTTTGTAATCTGTTAATTGCCTCAGCTTAAATTCCGATTCCGTATTTAATTCTCGACATTATTACTGCTTCGAAATATAGCCTTAGTCTTTTGTATGTCATACCTTGTTTTAATTCCCCGCAATATTGTCAATGTGGTTTCTCCATGTTAAAAACCTTTATCTAATGTTATTCCGAGATATTTAAATTCACTCACATTTTCTAAATTTTCACAACCACATGACTCTTTCCTGTGTAGGTCCTAGTGATGTGTAAAGTAACAGGAAGTAACTAGAAACTAGTTCCAGCTCCGTAATAGTTCGTTCCATTCCAATCGATAATGTATTTACATTACTTCGTTACTCCTGTCACCATCCTATAACAGAAATGAGAAGTAACCGTTTAGTAACTAAAAGAACTGTAACTGTGCAACTAGTGTCTTGGAACCGAATGAACGAAACGATCAGGGGGAATTGAAGTACCACAGGTGGTGACACCTTTTATCTTTAGCACTCGTACAGTTCGTATGTATTTCTCACACTGCTTGCTCCCTGTTATTGATCACAACTCACTTGCTCATTACACGGCGATACAAACGTAATAAGATCAGATGATGAATAAAGTAACACCGTTCTACTTTAACTGGAAACGAAGTTCTTCTGCAGTTACAAATTTAGTTACAATAACTAAATAACGCATATAATATGTTTCTATTCAGACTGGCCAAATTGTCGTTGTGTCTGTATGTTATTATCAGCTGGAAACAACGTTATTCACGTAATCCAGTTAAATCTGTAAATTTTAATAAGCAGATTACATCACGTTTTCTGTACCATACGGTAATGATGATCAACTATGATGATGACTGGCACTACGGCAATTAGCAACTCTGGAATTTTACAATATCATTAAAAATTTTAACGGCAATTTTTATCAAAAAGCAGTAGCGATTTGTTTATTGTTTTTAATGCGGTTATAAATTCCAGATCTACTAGATTTTATTTGGATGTCTATTTGTCACATTTCGCTGTTTTTTGTGATGTGAAGATGAAACTGTCGTCTACTGGCTCCAAGTTGTTTTGTAGCTTTTAAACATTATTATTTTATTAACCTCTGTTTTGTTTGTTTTTGTTTATAATTACATTTTATAATATATTTAAATCTGTTTCCATTTTGATTACATAAGTTACTCTTATAACTTTGTAACCAAGTTCCTCTTACGTTCCTGATCATTAGAAACGTGACATTCCGAGATATTTAGAACGTTACCTATCACTAGTAGGCACCTCGAATTATGTAAAATTAATTTCAGAACGAACGTGCTAAATCTGCTTGGCAATCTTACATGCGGCATTTTTGTTTTTTTAGCATAATTAATTTTTTGTCATGTACTCATTTGCATTCATTTATTAGATCTTCTTGTAACAATTTTTTAACATTTCCTATGTCAGAGTGTTCAATAACTAGTGCAATATCATCTGCATAAACATATACTTTAAAGTTCTTTATATATTGATGTAGCAAATTCCTATGTATCCAAAATTGGTGCCAATATTGTCCCTTGTCCAACTCCTTAATTCATTATTCCTTTCCTACTATACTCATTCCCGATCTTTACTAAAAATTCTCTTTTCCTTATGTAACTTCCGAACCATTTCAGGTACCGCCCTTTTAGACCCAGTTTGCTCATGTCTTCAATTAGTATTTCTTAGTCCACTAGGTCGAAAGCCTTCGTAAGGTCTAAAAAAAATCTAATAGAAATTGTTTACTCACTGCTAATTCTTTATTAATATCTAATATTAGAGTTGTAAGCAGTAATATCGTCGATTTTTAAAACCAAATGAATTACTCTTTATCAATTTATTTCCTTCCAAGTAATTTTTTGAATATTTACCCGCGTGCTGAACAATTACTTTTGTGCTATAAAACTGAAATTAGTGTAGTTAGAATATAGTTTTCGCACCGTTTCCGATCTCCACGTTTATAAATTGATCGTACCATACCAATTTTTAACTCTCCGAGAAATATTCCTTCTTTCAAGGAGTAATTAATTATTTTCACTTAATAGAGTGGGGTTGGGAGTTTAGAGTACCTCCTTACATCCTTCACCCTTATTCATATCGTTGGGCTTTCCCGGATTCATTTTTTTTTATTATGGATTCTGTTATGTCCTCCGTAGCTCTTCGAATATAAAAGGGGATGTACCCCAGTTTCATCATCTACTTCAGTATTCTAGAATTTATTACTACAGACGTATTTCATTTTCCCTGTATAATGGCCAAAATTTAGGAATGTGTCAACTGCATTGTCATAACTGGAAAAATTCCTCAGTATGTCTTCATCTATTGTTTCTTTTTTCTCTTTGCAAACTGTTCGATTTATTATTTTCCAAGTTTTCTTCATAACCTGCTTTTTGTAATTCATGTATGTAATATTTTTCTTTTGCTTGTCTTATTTCGTATTTGACTAAATTCCAACATCTCTTATATGATAATGTTTTATATCTTCCGTCTAAGTTGTTTCATACCTTTTGTAATACAAATCTCTGATATAAATGTAATATTTTCCTGCTCATGGCATTCGTAAGGAAATTCCCCGTTTTCGCAGTTATTTGTTTTATATATCTACATTTCTCATAATAGTTTTTCGAAACATTTCCGATGTTAATTGAAATTTGTCCTGCACCTGTATACACTCATGCATGCTCTGCCAATCATACTTTTTTATCCAATCTTAAAGTAACTTGTAAAAACAACCTTTTTTCTGCGCGGAAAATTTTTTTATTTGTAAATATTAAAAACTAAATAACCAACAAGTTTTGGAAGCACAGCCATTCATCTATTACTGAGTTAACACGTAACAATAAACAGACTGATAGCAACAGAAACTCGTAAATGTGAAAAATTAAATATATATTAAAAAGAAAAACACATTTTTTCAGTCTAACAGTTAAATAAAACAAAAATCTAGTTACATACAATAAAAGTTGATCGATCATTAATCTATTTTATAGAAAACGTATATTATTATGATTACTAATAACGCTTTATTTTTATTTTACATGCAGGATGAAAAGAATCAGTTGTTGATAACAAATATTTGGCTCAAATTAGTAAGTATCTTTCTATTTATTTGATTTGATTTTTTATTACGATACTATGATTTACAGGGAATTATCGAAGGAATGTCGTATAGTAATTTACGAAAGCGGAGTTCACTGCTCATATACATATACACGCCTTTAAATTTTTACCGTCCAACAGCAGCAGCGTAGAACTGAAGAGGATATCTAGAACATACTCTATTGCGACTGGAAGGTCAAAGAAGGAAAATATTTTGGATGAATTATGTAAATTAATTAAGATGTAATGGTTTTTTTTGGGGTTTTTTTTTTTTGATCTTCAAGTTGAATCCGGAGCGGACTACTTTTAAAGGAGGCAGAAATTATTGCTATAATTAAGATGCGGTAGATTTAAGAGCATTCAATATCGCCGTTTTTTCAGGTTTTCCCAGCATCAATCAATCAAGTTAGGCACATTGAAACTGAAATTAGTTTGAAACGCAAAATGCATACACTTCAGTTCCGTTGTATTTTCATCTGATATGCGAGTTAAAACGAAAAATTTTAATTTGTGATAATTTCCCTGACCCAGAAGTTTCACGTAAAAAATAAGTTGGCAATGTTCCGCGGTTGGTAAAAACCGCGCTATAATTTTCAGTTATACACATGTAAATCACAGAATTCTGTATTGTGTCGGTAACTATCTACAACAAACTTTTTTTTGTAATTTTAGAATTGATACTTTGTCTCAACAATTCCGTTTCTTTCAGAATCGCCATAAGGAAACCCATACGTATAACTTTGCAGAAACTTGTTTACAGCTAGAATACAAAAATATAAACCCAAAAAAAATGAAACACATTTTGATATTAAAACTTTACAGAAAAGATAATAATAATAATTATAAAAAATAACAAATAAATAAATAACTTCCTTATAAATAAACATTTTTTAAAAGTCCCCGGTGGACAGGCCCAAAAAAAAAAAAAAATAAAAATAAAATAAACATTTTTAAATATCAAAATTCTCTACTTTCGGTATATCAATATGAATCAGCGTAAACAGTGAAACAGAAAATTTAATAATTCACAAAATATATGTTAAGAATTTAAAAAATTGTTAAAAAACCGACGTGTTTCGGTTTTATGGAATGCATGCCGTTTTTTTAACAATTCTTTAAATTCTTAACGTGTATATTTTTGACATTTTTTTGTTTCATTGTTTACGCTGATTCATACTGATATTCCGAAAAAAGAGAAAATTCCTATTATAAGTATCACTTGTTTTCATTAAAATTAGCCATCACCTTATTTAAAGACTGCTATAATTATTCGTTATTGTTCATTCGTAAATATTAATCTTCGCACGCACTTAACTCAGTTAAATAATAATTTAATTCGTGTCGTCAGCAAACACACTTCATAAAATAACATAAAATGTAAATATTGCATCCAAAAATACTTCCCGATTCCGTTGACAACTACACTTATTAAATTATATAAAATTTGTCGCTTTCGTACTGTTATTATTATCTGCCTTTTTAGATTTTTTCATTTTTTCTTAGGCTATCAGGTTTACTCGCTCTCGAATTAGATCCAATTTAATATTATAATACTCTATAAATTTAATAATAATACCAGATGGCAAAAGCTAAGCACAGAGGGAAGAGGGGAAAAAATAAATAATAATAAAACGCGTAAAATCTTGTCGAGAGTGGCTTAGATTTGGTGCACATTTTTAAAGTGTAACAAATCACTCGAGCATATAAATATGTCAACTAACCGAAGAAAATTAAAAATTAAACTGAAGACTCACTTACACAGATGCAAATTCCATCTAAAAGAATTTTAACAATTCAATTATTAATTTTGAAAAACTTAATGAAGTAGCAAGGTACATCAAAAACTTGGAAATCGCAATATAATAAATGTATCGGCCATATTTTAATATGTGTTGCTGTATAGGTCAGAAATATGTATTTTCGCTTTAACCCATTCTTATATGCGTCTTAAATCACAAGACCTGAATCATGCTTTCTGCCAGTGTCACGACATCCAACGTACAACTCTTTTAATTGCTACGAAGCGTTCTAAGATTTACTCCGCCAATCAATATTATCCTTACCGATCGCCAAATCAATGTCGTCATTTCAATTTTTATCAGATTGTAATTTAAAAATCTAAACTGTACATGTTAAATAAAAATTGTTGTACTATATGTGTAAATAGCTACAGTATTCTAATCCAGTCGTATAACATACAGTAGCAGTCATTGCCTCGAAACCACTACTATTAGAAGGACGTTACGGTTGTTTTTAATTAAGGAATGTGTCGTTCTCGTAATCGTTACTGGATATGGCCATTACATAATATGCTGTTGGTGCTTAGTACAGTTATTATTTCTAATATCGATACTTTATCATTCTTCGAATCGACTAGAGAAATGTTATCTGTTAGTATTGTTTCCTTAATAAGCGATTTCCGTTTTAAGATTATTTTGGCCGCATTCGACACATAAAAGAAAGTGACTGCCTCCGGATTACGATTACATTTTAACACATTTTATCATCTCTATTTTCCGTTATCTCTTTTAATATTTCAAGAGCCACTTTAAATCTTTCCATGTTCACGTACATAATTTTCCATTCTGCAATCATAGCAACAGCAGAGATGCTTGTTGTCGCTGTTGGTGAAAAATACTAAAATTCTAAATAAGTGTACGTTTTTGAATTGCAGTGTCGTTGCGCAGCGCCTAGTCTGTAATAAATAAATTTGAAAACGGAACGGTACAAACAAATTTTTAGCGCAAATGAATTCCATTTTTTAATCGAATTTTTAGTATTCATTTGTTGAATGTGAAACGAAAGAAGAAAGCCGGAGCGGAAAAAAGTTATAATAGCTCTAGCAATTAAGCGGAAATGATATTTAATATTCTGAATATTTTATTAAGAAGAACGTTTTGTTTTAAGTCATCCGACGCTGAAGAGGTGGCCGTAAAAAGTTGCCATCATCGAATGATTAAAAATCCAGACGGAATCTTTCTCGCATTCTCGCAAACGGGCTAGTTATTATCATGAACACAGTCTGCTCTCACTTCATAAACGGTAGAGTGTTCTCGTTGAAAAAACTTGAAAAGCCACTTTGAACTGTTTTAAACACTCTACGTATCTCTTCCAATTGATCTGATAGCATGCCCGGTAAATTTCTTTCTCGTGCCATCGACGGAAGAAAAAAAAACAACAGCCCCTTCGCCGAAAAATTTTAATGAATTCTACCCCTACAAGCGCCAACCGTTGCCATTTGTTCCTTCATTTACACTTGCCTTTTCCTTTTTTTCCGGCGACTCGTCTTTTCTTTTATCGCTGCGAGTTTTATTTTCATCTTCAGCGGTAAATTAATCTCTTCCAAAAATAAACACCAATCGACTGATAATTTCTTCGGAAAATTTTTATTCGATGAGATTCACCCTTCTGGTTCTTCAATATTTAATTTTTAATTCTTCTATTAGCGCTAGCATAAACAATTTTTTTTTTTTTTTTTTTTTTTTTTATGCAAACTTTATGCTTGCTTTTAGCGCGTATAATTTTGGAACATTGCAACAATTTTCTTTAAAACGCCGATATAAACTCCTACATTCAAGCCTCTACAAACGTTCCAGACCTTATGCTGGAAAACAACTTGGACTTACAACAGCGATCTATCAAAAGGCAACTCTCATCATCCTCTTCGCAATCTTCTGATCTACCTCAACTCCATCCGGAGAATCTTAAACCTCCAAAGAAGCCCAACAAACGAAACAAATCAGTTGTCCCGCCAGATCAGCCTCAGACTAACAGTCCTCACGCCGAGATAGACGCAGAAGGCAGCGCTCCGCCCTCGATGAAACAAATATTCCAACCACTGGAGGAAAAATTTATGGAAAAAGAAGGCTCCTACCCAATATCTTTTGTCAATTTTCAGCTATTTGTCGACATATGCCAAGGAGCGCCTATACTTCAGGACATAGCAGCTGAATTCTCCACAGATATTCCTGCTGTTATCCAAATGCTTCGGGACAATCACCCCTTATTAACGGACAGATCAATGAAAATTCGTTTCACCAAAATAATTAACAAACTTCAAACCGAATTGCAAATCGTAAACAATAATCCATAAATCTGCGATCATGAACTCCCTTATATTGAATTGGAACTGCAACGGAATTTTCGCTCATTATGAAGAACTAAAGCTGCTTATCTCTACATATCATCCAGCAATAATCTCATTGCAAGAAACAAGGCTCAAAACAAATCAAATACCAAACCTAGCTTCTTATTCTGTCCTGAAGTCCCCCCCACCAGCTGGGCGCAATGCCCACGGGGGTGTCCTATTAGCAATCCGGAGAAATCTGTCATTTCAGCACATCCGACTTAATTCAGAGCTTCAAAATCTATGTATTCGTGTCCATCTTGACCAGCCTTTCACTCTATGCTCTTTCTATCTCCCTCCACAAGAAACTGTAATTGTAGCTGATTTCCTCACTTTAATTCAACAACTTCCGACACCGATAATTCTCGTTGGCGATTTCAACTGTCATACTCCTTGTCTGGGCAGTAATTATACCAATCCTAATGGTCGCTTAATAGAAAATCTACTAAACACTCTTAACCTATGCATACTAAATCCACCGGAGCCCACGCACTATAGTTTCGCGTTTCGTACATGGTCTAAACTAGACTTAATCATTTCATCCCCTCAAATAGCCAGTTCCTTAATGGTATTCCATCATGCTGATCTCGCGGACAGTGATCACGTTCCCATGCTGGTCAATAAAATCGTCAGCTCAGCGTCATTAGGAACTCATATAACTCACTGGAATTACAGAAAAACTGATTGGTCTCGCTACATAGCCCAATGCCGCACTATTTCGCTGAACTTAACCAAGGATATTGATTTCGTAGTGGATAACTTCACCTCAGCTCTACTCAATGCAGCACGGTCAAACACCCCAGCGCCCAAACAACCCACACGGAAGCTAGTACCATGGTGGACGACCGAATGTGCTACTGCCATTCGCCTCAGACGCAGTGCACTGAGAAAACTAAAATCGGCCCCCACGATTGAACTCCACACAGCTTACAGGAAAGCTCGTGCAAAAGCAAAATGGACAATCAAGCAGGCTCAGCGAAAAACATGGAGAGATTTTACCTCTACAATCACAGCATCAACACGAGCAAGCCTACTGTGGTCAAAAATCCGCTCTTTAGACCATCTCTCATCTAACTTATTTCCCGCAGCTATCAAAGTCAGCAACTTCCGAACAAGCGATCCTACCGAAATAATCTCTGCTTTCGCCGATCACTATGAGCATTCTTCCACTGGTACAGATAACTCGCACACTGCGGAACAGCTTATTTCCCTCAACTCTAATTGTGATAACGAGCCATACAACCAGCCCATCACTCTCCAAGAACTATCCTCAGCTATCAAACGCACAAAAGAAGCTGCTCCCGGTAGTGACAATATACACATCTCCATGCTCAAAAACGCTCCCATTGAAACCCATCAAATCTTACTCCAAATATACAACAAGATGTGGACTGAAAACACTTTTCCCTCGGCCTGGAAGACAGCGATTATTACTCCCATCTTGAAATCTAACAAAAATCCTGCACTCACAGAAAGCTATCGGCCAATATCACTAACCTCGGTGTTGTGCAAAATTTTTGAACGAATAGTTCTCTGCCGTCTGAACAGAATATTAAACTCGGAAAACCGACTACATAAATCACAGTTTGGATTCCGGAGCGGGCGTTCTACGTTACACCCATTGTACATTCTTCATAATGCTATAATAGAGTCGTCAGCTCAAAAAACTCACCTGTTAGCTGTTTTCTTCGACCTTACCCAGGCGTTCGACAGAATTCACAGATCAAAAATTATGGCTCAGCTCTGCAAATGGGGCCTTGGAGGTAACTTAGCATCGTTTATAAGTAACTTCTTATCCGAACGGAAATTTATCGTTCGAATAGGAAAGCACTCTTCCTCGTTACGCTCACTAAAGAACGGAGTCCCACAAGGCTCTGTCCTCAGCCCGACCCTATTTAATATTGCTACCAGTGATCTTCCCTCCGCTGTACAACCGCCGGTGCAGTGCTCACTGTTTGCTGACGATCTTACCATTTTCGTGAACTGCAACACCATAAAAATTGGAGAGAAAGTATTACAGAGAACAACATCAAGAATCTCCGAATGGTGCTATCAAAATGGCCTCCAAATTTCCATCTCAAAGACCAAGGCTATTCACTTTTGTCGGATTCGGAAATGCAAACACAAAATTTCCATTAACCTTGATAGTAATCAGCTGGTCGCAGCTTCCTCCGTTCGTTACCTCGGTCTACTTTTTGACCAAACTCTATCGTGGAAACCCCATATAAAGCAATTGAAACAATCCTGCTTCCAGAAAATTAACCTATTAAGAAAACTCGCACACACCACTTACGGATCAGACCGTGTCTCGCTACTTCGAATTTATCGCGCAGTAATAAGATCCAAATGTGACTATGCCTCAGAGATATACTCAACAGGTAACCAGAACTACTTACGATCATTAAACATCATCCATAATACAGCTCTACGGCTTTCTACAGGAGCATTCCGCACTACTCCCATCGATAGTTTACATGCAGAGACGCCCGAATGGCCCCCAGATATTCAACAAATGGCTCGCTCGTCCAACTTTTACATCCAATGCATCGCCTCAAACTTCAGACCTCTCTTCAAGCTAGAATGGAAACAGCCGAGACTATCCTCTCACATTACCAGCGGATATTATCAACTATCAACATTAGGCAACCACAGTTAATCTCTCACTCAGCCGCAGTCATTTCACCATGGGACCACAATCCAGTTAAAGTGGATCTAGATTTATTAAATTGCAGCCGTAACGAAAATATTATCTCCGAGGAGGCTAAATCAAAGATATCTTCATATGCCCGCAATGCATCAGTACTCTTTACGGACGCGTCTATCTTCGACACTTTCGTAGGGTGTTCAGTGATAAAAGGAGATGCCGCACTAATTCGATACTCACTTCCTGAATTCTTCTCCATCCTCTCGGCTGAACTATACGCAATACTCTTAGCACTACAGTTCTTCTTGAATCAGGAAACAGACAATTCAGTAGTAATCTGTTCCGACTCCGTTGCGGCTTTGAATTCCATATCCGATGTCTATAACGATAAACAACACCCCATTGCGAAGGAAGTTGCCAATCTACAAATATCTGCCCCTGCTCGCGCGATATCATTCCTTTGGATTCCAAGTCACTCGGAAATTCCTGGAAACGAGCTGGCCGACAGAACAGCAAAGGAAGCTGCAACGATTCTCCCCGTTCCAGACATTTCGGTACCAGCTTCAGATTATGTCCGCCATCTCAAATTGGCTTTGGCCGCACTATGGCACCAGCGATGGCTGGCCATCCCGTGTTCCAATAAACTTCGCCAAATCAAACAAAACGTTCGACCGTGGACGACTCACCTAACCCGACGAAAGGACGATGTAATTGTCACCAGACTCCGGCTGGGTCACACACAAAGCACACATGGCGATCTGCTGCAAAGGACTCCGGCTCCAATCTGCAATATTTGTAACACTAATCTAACTGTTCTCCATGTCCTTATAGAATGTCCTCAGTTCTCCTCCCTCAGATTTTCACATAACCTTCCCTCCTCCTTATCTACCATTCTCTCTGATGACCCCATAATCCTTTCGAACTTAATCCGTTTCCTACATCAAGCAAATCTATATCATACAATATAACCTCACTCCTCGTTAACTTATTATATTCGCTTGTAATTATCCGTGCCTCTAGCCAATAGTTGCTGAACACGACACGCTAATTCAAATAATAAATAAATAAATAAATAAACTCCTACAAAAATAAACAAAATGTTCGTAACTACGTTAAAAAAAAAAAAAAAAAAAACAACGAAAAGAAACTCATATTAATTTGCATTATCTATATTTTAATGTTCATTTTATGCCGATTTTATTAGAGTGTGATAGAAAATTTTAACCCGAATAGCGTAAAATATAACCACAACAAATCTAAATAACCTCCCCTTGTGTGTGCTGTAATGACCACAGTAGTTACAAACAGCACATACAATTTAAAAAAGGGAAAGGAAAAAAAAAAAGAAAAAAAAAATAACCAATGTTTTTCATTTAAAGAAAACGAGCTTTTTAACTCCAATTTCGGTACTGTATAAATCGACAAATGAAAAAAAAAATTTACAAATTTACAATTATTCGATAAATACACTGAATCAAATGAAATGTAATATATGGAATAATTTACACTCCTCTAATAAAAAATAAATAAAATTAACCGATGAACCACATTTCTGTGTTTTGACTTTTGCCTTTTTTAACCTTTATTAATTTTACGGAAAAAAAAATGTGCTCCACCGGTTTTGATTGTATAGCCTGCATGTGTCACATTGGTTCTGAGTTTGTCCACTTTATTTTTTAATTGATGCTAAGAATGAATTGAAAATGAAGCGTTTATGAAAAAATATTTCATAAAAATCCTTTATAGGCATTTTTTTCTGATAAGTTTAATCTGTCAGAAAAAGTCCACAGAAATCTAGTACAGTTAATTATCTGTTAGGACGATGAAAAAAATTACGTGCCGCGTCGGAAATAATCGGTAAAAAATTACAACTTCTACGCGATTTATTGATTTCGGCTTGTAAAATACATTATAATAATGCCACAAAGTCAGACACGTGCAAGCAAACTGATGAAAGTCACTATTCGTTTACTTTGGTAGTTTCATCTCGTTCTTTACACAATTTACATGTACGAACAATGTGTAACACAACCTTAAGAACTTTAAATTTGTTAATTGTAATAGAAATTTGTTCGGTAATTTCATTTGTTATATCCTTTTACTTACTTCTCCACCCGCGATTTTATTCTGTAATTTTTCTACCTCTGACATCCTCCTTCTTTCCTCGGCTAATCATTCCCGACTATGGTCGGACATCTATCCTTCTCTATTTTCTAATCCCGCTTCTCATTATCTTCAAATACAACCGGTTGCCCCCAGCCGTGGTTTCATTCCTCTTCTTATCAACGTTCCACGATCGTTTCCTTAATCAGACTGCGTTTTAATCACTCCCTTTTAAATCTCCTCACGTTTTCGTTTTTTCCCTGTCCTCCTCTCCCGATTATCCCCTTCATAGTACCATCTCTCCTCTCATATGTGATGCAAAC
The DNA here is from genome assembly GCA_039619475.1 of Icerya purchasi. Lineage (NCBI taxonomy): Eukaryota > Metazoa > Arthropoda > Insecta > Hemiptera > Monophlebidae > Icerya > Icerya purchasi. Next base: position 105,357,901 of record CM077115.1, read on the forward strand.
CACATCTTCTTTGAATGCCCTGCCCTGGATTCTGAGCGCTCTGTTTTATATTCCAAAATCTTGGCACTGGGTCTTCCTGCTCCGTTTAATTCTTCCTTTGTCCTTTCCTTTCCATCTTCATAGCCTGTACTCCAATCTTTCCTAAGCTCTATTTCTAATCGTCTCTCTATTTAACCCTTTCCATAATTTCTGCAGTTGTTGGGTCAAAGTCGCTGACGCGCCCAAAAAAAAATAACTTACTTCTCTCATTGTGTGTATAAATTCACGGAAAATAACAACATTTTTGATGGAGAATTATAAAAAAAATTCGAATTTAACAAAGCTAAAAAAAAAAATAAAACCTACGGTTTACAGCCATCTTCTTTTTTAACGCGGATAAAATTTCAGTGTCGGCATACTTCTTATTTTTGAAAAAGGTCTCATTAATAATAAAACAAATAAAACCGCTTGTTTGAAAAAATTCCATTATACAAAGGATGGGCCAAAACAACTGTCTGTACGGAGTATGGACGTTATCTAGCGCTCAAAAAATGACTGAAACATGAAGTCCATTCTTTTTAGCGCAGAACGAGCTCCATTATAGCGCAATATGAACCGAGATACAGCTGTGTAAACGAAGTGTAATTAAAATTCGCATACACGCGGAAGAAATTTCGTACAAAATATTATTTGATATCTGATTCGTCGTCGTCAGGCTCCTGCTCAAAGTATCGTTTTTCGCAATACACTTACGCATCCCTTCGGGCGACTTTTCGAAAAAAAGACCAAAATACAGGTGTTTCACGACCATTATTGGTAAACGCTCTTTATACCATCGCAATATTGTGACCTTGTTTTTAAATTTTCCGCGCCGTATGCGGTTGAGATTTCTCGAACGGTGTGTCCATCGGCGATAATTTCCTTCGAACACAATAACGCATCTTTGTTCCCGTTTTGATATCCACGTTATCGACTGATGAGCGCGCAATACGCAAGTTTTTTTCTCATTTACCGATACATGAAGTTTAAATTTGTAAATTTTTTTTTAGGAATGGAACGATGTAAATTTAAGGTGGAACGCCAGCGAGTTTGGAGGTGTAAAAGATTTAAGAATACCACCACACCGGATCTGGAAACCCGATGTTCTACTCTATAACAGGTAAAAATAAAAGCAAAATCAAAAATGTTTCACTTTTTAATGATCGGGAGCGAAAATAGAGAAAACAGAAAGCGACCATATCGGTCAGGCAACTCTACACGCCGGCCTGAAACATGCATTATTTTTCTGAAAATTAACGATATAGTTTATCGTCAGCTACACCGTGCACTGTCTCGGAAAACATTTGCAAAAAGGTTTTTTAGGCCGTCATTTATAGAGCCGAAAGATAAGAAAGATCGTATCCACGAGAAATTTCCTTCTACTTTTTTTTTCTCAATGTTCGACTTTTGTAGAAAGAAAGAGACGTCATTGGTATACATTTCCGAGTGGATTTCGGATTCGGAGACACCATGGCTAAATACCAAATAATTCAAACTCGTCCGTTTGCGACCCAGAATTATTTTTATGAAAACTTTCCAAACCTCAAAATATTTAAAATTCGAATTTTTAAGGTTTTTTTTTTTTTCAAACACGCCAAACGAGGACTTACACCCGGAAACAATAAGAAAAGAAAGAGCCGTCAGTTAAATTTTGATTCGGTCTGATAGTGCCAATATAAAGAAACCAATAGCCCTAGAATGTGGTTAGAAAAAAGAGAAAAAATGTAAAGATGCGCAATAAGAAGTAATTTGAGTTTTGATAAACGAGAATATAAGAATATGATCTCTGACAGAAAGAGGTGAACATCTAAAGAGGATATAAAATTCGATCGAAGAGGGTGAAATGGAGAGGAAAGCAAGAAAAGACGAAAATGAAAATACCAAGTGAATAATAGAAATGACAGCAGACCGGGAAAGCGAAGCGGAATTAGATAGGATGATTAGGCAGAGAAATAAAACGACCGTTAGGAAATGAAGAAATTTAAAAATATGTGACCGAAATTAAAAATAGAATTTTTTACACGTGAGATTAGAATTTACAGAAGTTGAAAATAATTTAATAATTAGAAAAGAGACGCAATTACAGGAAATAGAAACAGTAGAAGGTAGGGTTTATCAACCCAGTTTTAAAAGTGGAACATAAAAAAAGGAACATCCGGGTAATATATATCGCCCAATGTGAAAGAGTAGGGGTTAGACAGATATTTTAGAGGTCTAAGTTGTACGGCTATCGGCAATTTTTATTGCCTAATATAATCTAGTTTTAGGTACCACGTTTTCCTTTAGGCCTGTAAAGATACCATTATTTCATTATTGTGCCTTTTATAAAAATGAAAATCAATTAACCTGTATCTCGAAAACTAGAGCTACTATAAAAAGAAGCTAGGTATTTTTGAATTCAGCTCATCAAATATATCTAAAATCAGTTCTAAGTTTTCCGACACAAAAAAAAAAAAAAAAAATGTGTTGCCCTGTGTGTAATAGTTGAATCGTAGACCTTCAAAAATCAGATGACCTTTAAATATCCGTATCATTAAATTTAAAAAAAGTAATAAATTTGCGTTAATAAAACTGAATTTTTTTATTAAAATATCAAATTCAATCTTTTATTCCTCAATTTTTCGATTGATGGTCAATCATCTTGGAATATTATTTACAATTAGAACCGCTTTGCTTTTAAGCGACTCGCTAATTGTTGGGGCTTCTCTATTTCTTTGGCTGGTATTTGTTCATCTTTGTATCTCTCGATTACTTATGAAATGAATTTTTGCCCGCGGTCTGTTCTATTACTATTTACTAGTGTCCTTTGATTACTGATATTAAATATCTATTATTACTTGTTACATATTGCACATCTCCTTTCACTTATAATCTCTATTAAGCAGCATTCTTCATTAATATTTTTGAGCACTTATGTATTTTTAATTTTATCTATCCAGTTAACTTTTTTCAATAATTACTTTAATTCAACTACTATTCGAATGCCACTTACAACTAAAATAAATTTGTTGTAATTTTTGATAAATTTTTCCTAATTTGTTAGAAATTAGGTGTTAATATCATTTATGGGAAAGAATTCAACTTCCGTCGTTTTTAAATTCATTAAAACACAATTTAATAACTATAAAGAAAAAATGTATTAATATATTTAATAAAAACAAACATGTGTGGAAAGCGTAACTTCATGTGAATAAACAAATTTCTGTTCTATAGTTACCACATTTTTGGAAATGTACAGAAATTGATTTTAAGAACATTTATTTTCAGTTCCGAAGTACATGTACATTACCTCTGAATTGTAATAAAATGATTCTTAAATTTTATGTTTATATATACTTTTTTTTATTTTTTTGCAATAACCGAAATCGACTAGCGCCGATGAAGGATTCGATAGTACATATCCGACAAATGTAGTAGTTAGAAGTAATGGAAGTTGTTTGTACTTACCGCCTGGTATATTTAAAAGTACTTGTAAAATAGATATTACGTGGTTTCCGTTTGATGATCAACATTGTAAAATGAAATTTGGTAGTTGGACGTATGATGGATTTCAGGTAATAAATCACTTTATTTGCTTAGAAGATGCTTAATGTTTTGCGCAGACGGTGTGTACAACACAGAATTTTTATTTAACGTTTGAAAATAAATTTTGTATGTTTATTTTTACCTAAAGTTGTTTAGTTCGATTATTATCTGTTGATAGAAATAAAAGACCGGTTAAAATTGTCCATGTGTCTGTATGTTGCATATAAAATATATTTTATTAAAATACGCTATTATTAATGCGGTTCTTAAAAAATTTTTAAAATATTCATACAAATACAAAAGTCAGGGTGAAATAAAAGTAAAAATCGATTTAAATGAAAATGTAGGTAATAGTTTCAAAGGAACGGTGATTATGGTAATATTCTAAATCTGAATAAGTTAAAAAAAAAAAAAAAAAAAAAAACTAACATAAAATATGGATATCGGAACAATTTTTCATCGAATTGAATTGATGTTCCAGTTGGATTTACAACTACAAGATGAAAATGGCGGTGATTTATCAAGTTTCATCACGAACGGCGAATGGGATTTACTTGGTGAGTCATAGATTTGTTTAATTTCTGTTTTGTTCAAATTTAATCGAGAAATATATTTTATGAAACAAAAGAACGCATTAAAAAAAAAAAAACAATGAAGTTGCTACATACATTTAAATGCTATGCGATAATAATAAAATCTGTACCAGCACACGATTTTGAAAAAAAAAAAATACAGTGGATAGTTACTTCATTTGATCTTAAATTTAACTTTTAACAATGTTTTATGTTTAATTACAATTTTTTTTCTTTTTTCTTCTAAAAATCTTATAAACACATATACCCGAATCAGAGATTTACTCTTTAGTTTTGGATTTAAAAATATACATCGTATCGTCTCTGTTTCATAACGTGTAGTAATTATTCCGTTTTTTTTTACATTGTTTAATACTCTGGCAATGCAAATAATACTGACAAATCTTACGTTAATTTTTTTTTTCGTATTTAACTAAAACTGGTTAATTTTGTTACCATTTATGCCAAAATCAACTTAATTTATGAAGTTACTTTGTTATGAAACGTTTAAAACTTTCGCAGTGATTAACCATTATAAATACGCAGCTGTCCGCAAATTATTTATAATTACTTTGTTATATTAAAACTTATACACAATGTAGAATTTTACATCGTTCTAATTTAAATTTATTCTCTTAAATGTGTAAAAGAAAAAAAAAAAAAAAAAAGCTGAAAGAGCGTACATACATAGATGATATGTACTTCTCTAACGTTTGTTTCATTAAAATTTTACACATAAGGCCGGTATTTATTTTATAATTCATAAGTTTTTTTATAGACGTTTTTAGGAAAGCCTTTGAACAAAGATCAACCGGTGGCAGTGATTAACGTGTACAAAAGAGAGATAAATTATTAAATATCGTTTTTAAGCATCAGAAAATATCTTTCTAGCTAGTGCATTATAATCCAGTAAGATTAATCGAATTATGATTTATTGTGTGTATACACACTTCTGCTTCAGAAAAAAAAAAGAAGAAAAAAAAATGGAACAAATTGATAAACTTATCTTTAACAATTAACGGAGACCATATACATCTATCAGCAGTTTTTAATTTTTTATTCGACCAATAATATTAAAAAATTTTCTCTTCAAATTTATCGTGTGTACTTTTATACCGTATGCAAAAAATTAATAATTAATATTTTGGAAAACATCGAAAAGTTTTAAATACGAAAAAGATGATTATCTCCTGTAAACTTATTTATTATTGTAAATCACGATCACTATTAAACGGTACATTTGCCGTTGTTGTGGTAGTTGATAATGTACGAGCACGTAGAAAAAATGACACTTTTAACGATTAAAAGTTTTCATTTTCCTCTGAGGTTATTTTATGAAAAGAGAACGCCACAACACACTGTTGTTTGTTTATGTCATATTTACGTCACGTATCTTGTAGTGTTCAACATATTTCCGTAAAAGCGGTAACGTCAACTAAATTCATCGTTGTCTGTTTGAAAATGTGACATAAACTTAATTAATTTTGTAGAATTTCAAAACTTGTGTTATTTGCCTTTCAGGCATTTTCAACTTTCTTCGGAAATTTTCTTATTTCGCTGTAAATAACATTGCCCAAAACGACTATATCGTAGAAAAAATTTTATTCTTCAACTATTTCAGCACTTGTGATAAATTCGTTCTTAGCCATATTTCTATTCATTTATCCTTTTCTAAAATCTGAACACCATAAATATGTGTGAAATTATAATTTTAATTTAACATATATATTTTTTTAAGTGTGATTTCCGCTTTAGGACCGGAGAAGATAGAAAGACCATTTGGTTAATGTATGATGAGAATTATTCGCCTGCAATAAACTATATGAACTATTTACTATATATATCCATATATATATTGCTACTCAGATCTTTATGAGACCCGGGCTCATTTAAAGTGCTAGAATAACAAAATTATGTTTTTTGTAATGTAATTATTCATGTGAATCGTAGGAACCACAGAGGGGTAAGCTAAATTTAAAAATAAACTAAATTTTACAGTTTTATAATACGTTATGCGAGACCCGGAAGGTAGACTATTACATGCGAGACTCCTTTAAGATTTTATACAGACGCTACGAAGTCCGACATTGTTGCTGCATAATATTACTCGGGAGATACTATCGCTGCAGTTTTTCTGTCAACGCTACGAGACCCAAATCAGTTTGGTTTTAACATTTTTCAAAAGTTTTGTGTTTTATATTCAAGATTTTTTGTTGTTGCTTACTAAGAAAAGCCAAGCAGATTTAATTTTGAGTTTCGTAAAAACTGGGAAGTTTATTATTCATACATATTTAAAATTACATGTACGTTTTTATAAGTGGCGCATCTAAATATTTTGGTCTCATTTAACAAACATCACATACGATTTTTAAAAAGAAATGAACTCTAATGTAACACATAAAATTAAATTTTTAATAATTTTATTTTTTTATTTTCTTCAACGACTTTATCCTTAAACGATATCATCGTAAATTTTTTAAATATTTTTTGTTTGGTGCTTCATCCATTTAATATATTTTAAACTTTTTATTTCATTGTACTTGTGGTTATGTGGTTAAATCAAAGAAAGATTGAAAAATTTGCTGAGACGTTAGTGAGACATTGGTTAAAGTGTTTACTAGTCAGCAATAATAAATTCAATTTTTATATTAAAAAAGAATAATAACGTCCAAAAAATTCATTGATTTTGAAGATTTTTAAAACAAAATTATTATTCATAGGAGGAGTCACAGTATTTAGTTTACTATTTAAACTAATGTTGAATTTTTGTTATTAAGCTTTCGAATTAATGACTTTGTAAATTAACAGTTCATTGAATAAATTTTAACCACATATTAATTGCAATAATTTCTGGATAAATTTAATATTGGATTCTAATTAGCATCATTTTTATAAAAATACATAAGTGGTAAATATGATTTTATTCAAAATTTCTTTTAACTTAATTTTCTGTGTAGGGTTGAAACATGTTAAATCGATTTTTTGAAATATTTTTGTGTATGCATAAGTTTTCAAATGTAATTAAAATTCCTAAAGAACTATCCATTTTACTAATCGAGAAAAAATGAATAAATTTCCAAACCTATTTTGATTAGCAATTATCGCACCCCAGGTGAACTTCATTGTTACCGCACTGCCTCTGGGCACTTAATTTTGTAATTTCTCTCGCCTATCGATCCATAGCTACTAAACTACCTTGCCTTCATTTCTCTCATCAGTCTTCTTCATTCTTTTTTAATCTGTTTTGTCTTGACTAAATATGGCCTTTGTACATTATATCCCGATAATTCCTATTATGTTTGTGATAGAGATCACATTTTTTTGAATGTTCCAGTCTATCCCTTGAACAATATTTATTTAGTTCTCAACTCTTAAGACTTGATCTTCCTGTTCTATATAATACCTTCCATGTTCTTTCTTTACCTATCATCTCAGTTGTTCCTGTTTTAGAAGTTTTCATTAGTTCCACGTCAAATAAAAAAAAATTATTTTCAACTTGTTTCATCTATTTCATGCGCATTCGAATGCTCTCTGACAAAATTTAAAAGAAAAGAAAAAAAAACTTTTGATTCTGTTCCTTAATTCATATTACATTTATTTAAAATCCATTGCCCATTCTGTTTAAGAAATGGCACATCAAACGTCTAAAGTGGCCAAAGTCAAAAAAAAAAAAAAAAAAAAAAAAGTGGCCAAAGTTCTCTCGAAAAAAGAGAATAATATAGAGCAAAAAATTTGATGAAATTGAAGTAACTGATGATTTAGAGGAAAATGGAAACCACTTTAAGTTTTACTTATTCTAACCCATTGGCATGTCCCTCGCCCCTTAACGCCACGAATATTACAGCTAAAAATTTTGAACCGCGCTTTCACGCATATTTCTCTCGTTTGGAACATCCGGGTTTCCAGCTTTAAAATTAGACCCCCGAGGCGCCGAAAGCTCGAAGATTTTGAAAAAAATATTTTTTTTTCCGGGTATGCGATATATCGTTGGAAAGATTACTATTTGTCGGCAACGAAACCATAGTTGATTTCCTTAACAAAACTTTCAAAGTTGACAAAAAGTTCAAAAAAACACAAAAGATGACGTAAGTCCCTTTCTTAACGACGCGAGTATCATAGTTAAAAATTTTGAACAAGGTTAAAATTATGTACACCCCGTACATTTTTCTATTTTGAAGCATTGGGGTTTCCAGCGTCAAAATTAGTCCCCGGTGGGGGAACGCGGAATACTCGAAATTTTTGAAAAAAAAAATTTTTCCTCGGTCATGTGATATATTGATTAAGAATATTTGTGGGGAACGAAACGGTATTTCATTTTCTTAATAAAATTTTCGAGATGGCGATAATTTCAAAAAATCGCAAAAAATTACGTTCTTCCTCTTTGCAGCGGGAAAAGTTAAATTCCTTTTTGTTTTTGAATTTAGTATTACGTAAATATAAATATTATGGTTATCGTTAACTTAACGTACGGAATCCTAAGCGCATGAAACATCATGCTTGACTGAACTTGTTTTTTTTCGTCACAATGCATTACATATCGTAAATTCCAGCAAGGAATTTTGCTTTTTGGTCCAATTTTACACGTTTCCTTACATTTCTTATTTTGATTAATTCTTCTTTGATATTTCTGATTAGATATCCAACTTTCATTAAATTTGTATGCTGAAATTGAATAATCTGTTATGAAAGTGTATGTGTAATAACTAAAATGAATTCCGTTGCATGAAGTATAAAGATGAAATCTTTTCATTTGAATTCGGATGCCAAAACTTTCAGATTTATCTTTAATACCGTTGTTAAAAGCAACTAAAATTCGCTTGGGATCGTTTTTTAAAATATTACTAACTGTACTGAACTAATGGAACTGTAGTCTGACATTTAATCAAAGAAAGATCGTTGAATTAGAAAAGGATTATACGGATTGCTTTAATTTTTATTTAAACTTTAAAAAACACTCACGTCATTAAGAGTTGTTTGATGTGAAAAATTTGTTAACTTCCTCAATAGCATAAACTAAATTAAAATGACGAACATAGCGGTAAAAGTGTGTAAACATGAGATTTTGATCCCTCTCTTTTTTTTTTTTTGCTAATCTATACCTAGCCCATTGGGCTATCAATAGATTCTGGTGCATAAACTAATCACTTAATTGACCCATGTCCATTGGCGTCGAACTCAGAACTTGATTTAAGCACATAAGTCTAATGGCTTCTTCCTATGCAGTCAACGAGTTTCCATTGGATTATTCAACAACACTACAGCTAGTAAATTCGTATGATTTTGAAGTCTTCTAATGTACCTTGTGGCTGATTTTGCAATAACCTCCCTTAAATAAGGAGTATTTAAATCTTGGTGGAAAGTTCTATTACTTATGTACCACAGAGCATCAACGATTATTGTTAACGCCTTATTTTAATATCGTTGTATTATATTTATCCCCAGAGTTCATAGTCGCACCTCCATATTGAATCAAAAATCTGCCTGTAAAGTAATATTTTATTATCTACTGAAAGCTGTGAGTTTCTGCCTAATAACCAGTACCTTTTCCTTGTTTTAGTATTTAATTCGTTTCTTTTCGTCATGATACGCTTGCGCCACGTCAACCTAAAATGAAGATAAATGCCTAGATACTTTACGTCCCGCTTTAATGGTATTGATTTATTATTATTTTAATAAGCGATGATCTATATGTCTGTTAGTGAATATTAAATAGACCGACTTATCTTTGTTGATCTTAACTCTCCATCGCTTGAACCACTCTAAGATTTTGTCAATTCAAGTTTGTGTAACGTGGTATTAGCCATATTTGGGCATTTATTAGAACACAAAAGAGCACCGTATAGTTAGCAAAAGTAAGAGACTTTGATACAGTAAGATCTGCCGTATAGATAATATTCAAATAATTCCTTCTCTTGTTTGACCTGCAAGTATCTTTCATCTAAATATGATTCCATTAGTTTATCTTAACTCAAACTTAATCTGCCCATCCACTTATCACCTTAACGACATTATGCATTGTCCAGCATGGTATTTTAAATCTAATCGATACCCTGGAAAAACGAAAATAGGTTTATTTACAATATTTTCGATGATGTAAAGAATTACTCTTGTTTTCATTTTCCATTCTTCGCAATCGGTATATCTAATTATAAGGGTCAACTGTTTTGCTTTGAAAAAGTCTTTAAAAGCTAGACTTTTTTTCAATTAATCTATACTGTTATGATTATTATCGAATTGTAGGCACATCTTATCTGAAAATTTAATGTTTAAAATATTTTCTTCTGGTTTCGAATTCAGCTGTAGTAAATAAAACCTGCAATTTTTCAATTTTTTAGACATTCATTTGTTTGTTGTTTTTTTTCTAACATAAAGAAACAAATTGATTTGCATCACTTATAACGACCTATGGCCGATGTTCCATTAGGTTGCTACGATTTTCTTTAATTTGATTGATGATAAAAAAAAAAAAAAAAAAAGGAAAAGTCCCGATATATGACATGATCTTGTTTTAGATAATATCCTACCGTACTAAAAAACGTTATTAATTATTTTGATTATTCAGTTTCGTTAAATTGTGTGATAACTATATACGCCTATTACGAAGGAAGTCTTCCATTTAATTATCTGTTGTTAAATGATACATCGGTCTTTCTACTGTAGCTTGACAATAGATAAATTATCGTCCGAAATGTTGTGCGGCGCTAGCCATAAATTAAAGATTATAAGTCAGCAGTAAAATAATTTGCAAATTTAAAACTGACAAATGTTGGTTTATATTTAATCTATTCGTTAAAGGCAACGTGTGTGTGCAATTTATTAAATGTTAGTTTAAAAAATTGCTTTTAAAAATAAAATTCCCCATTAAAGTTCCAAAAAAAATTTACCAAGGTAATTAATATAATGGTAAAAAATTTCCCGTAAATGTCGTATATGGTCTTCGTTTTTTGTTGCAATTTTGCACAGCTAAAGCTTTTCTACCTTTTTTTTCATGTGTGCGTGTGTATGTATGTATGTATGATAATTTCATTTCACAAATATAGTTTCTAAAGCTTATACTATGATATGTATATATATATATATATATATATATATACGCACACAAACGTAACATTTGCTTCTACTACTGCTAATTCTGTATTTAAAATACGGGAATTTTTAAAAATTTCATAACTAATATAATTTATTCCGCTGTTGTGTATGCAATTCAGAAAATTTATTTTAAAAATATTCCTAGCATACTACAGTGGTGGAATTTTAAAAAATACTGTAGGGGAGAAGCACATAATGCCAAATAAACGCCTAATATTGGATAGTTATATATCACAAAATCACCGGTTTAATAAAATCGGGTAAGCGAATTGCTAACTTCACGTCCTGTTGTCTCAGACAATTTGTGAATAGTGCAACAATTGGGATTATTTAGATACTCGACTGTTCGCATTCTTCTCCAAATAATCCTCGAATTAATTCTCGTACCACACATTCTTATTAGCGATTCGGTTGATTATAATAAATTAAAACCGAAATACATTAATTAAACGCATCGATGCATATTAATATTGAAATTAGAATTGCTTCTAAAATTGATCATTTGATAATTAGCATAATGAACAAGCAGGGGCGTCATTTCAAATTTTGCTTAGTTGTGGGGGGGGGCAAGTTTTTCAAATGAAATCTTTTGAAATAAACCGTGTGAACCACTTACTGTACATTTTCAGTTTATACGCGTAATTTTTATATTTTGCGCTATATATTTGTTTTTGTAATTTTGTGCACTTAATTGTAATATGAAAAATTGTAAATGGAATCACATTTTCAGCTTTTGGAGGTGGAGGGACAATTTTTGCAGATTAAACGAATAATTTCTACATTTTCTGTCCGACCATTTCAATATAAAAACATTAATTTACTTTAAAAGATTCAAACTATTCTTATAATGGCCAAATACGACGATTTTAGTTCTAGTAGTTATATCAGTTGAATTTTATGATAACTGCATTGGTACGTTGTGCATTTATCGGAATAATTGTGTATTGGTTCAATTATTTCAATAATCGGATTATGCAGTATTTTAATTCAAACCATTGCAAGAACATCAAAAATTTTTAATACGCTAAAATCACTGCTAAAATGTTATTTTAAGAATGATAATTCCCGACACTAGATCAGACAAAAATAAGTTGTTTTTTTATCCGTATTTTTATATATAAAAACCGGAAGAATGAATTGATATGATACTATATAATAATGAAGAATACATGTTATTGTATGAAAATCTTCAGCCACGTTTTAAGAAACCAGAACACATTTCTGTGAATATAACATTAAACAAGAGGCTTTCATAAGAAGGCTGTTTATAAGTTTTGCAAATTATTAAAACCTAACCTGGAAAAGATAAAATTTTTAACTTTGTTCGTTAATTATAGCCATTTCTGTGCAATTCAATAAACTTACTATTCGCATAAACAAAAATTTTTTAAACTGGTACCAACGATCTATATGTTTCAGAGAATTTCCGTCCGAGAATTGCGATTTAATTAATAAAACACAAGTTGTTTTATTCATTAAGTAAACCATATTTGTAGAACAGCTTTGGAAAAATACTGACTGTCAATAGTAATTAATAAAAAATTTCTGTTCATATAAATAGTTTTTTTTATTTAATTTGAAAAAGTTTTAACATTGATGAAATTCGATATTACAACACTGTACGTACAACTGCAAAAATTCCCTCCTTAAAAGTGAAAAGAAAATCTGTATATTCCTTATCTGTTGTTGAAACTGTTTTTTTCATGGCCATTTATTGGGCGGGAGTGTTACTTGAACAACTAACTTTGTTTATTGTTACAGTAACACTTCCGCTCACAACAGCCCCTTTCATATAGAAAAAATAAAATCTAAATATTTTTATAATTTGTGATGTGACATACCTGTTCGTGGTGGTAAGGAATTACTCCTTAGATTTGAAAAGAGATCATGTAATAAAATTTATAAAAACAAATTTAATAAGCCGTTATAAAACGATATTAAAAAAAAAAAATGTATTTAATTATAAAACCAAATTAAGCTTTCCTCAGCGGAGTGGCAAGTTTAGCAATAATAATGCTGTCTTGTAAGCTATCATGAGTGGTAAACCCTGTTAATCTTACTGGCCAGTTCTGTTCCTCGTGTATGCTTCAATTTGTTTTAGAGATGAAAATGTCTATTCAGTCGTTACAGTATTGCAGTTACGGGAATCACTGCTAAAATACTAGACAATTTCTTTATATTAAGAAAGAAAAATTCATTACATTCATCGTAAGACTCCAAAACGCCCGCAGCAGCTTCAACGATCCTAATCACCCATTTTATTATCCATAAATCGTATTTCGAGTTCAAATTTTTTAATATTTTATTTCCAGAACAGACCGATTCCGAAGAAAGGCTGTAAAATTTCGATTATTATAAGGAGGCTTGTCGATTCCAATAGGTTCATATTTGTCATCATTTCTTTAGGCAGTTTCTCAGTGACTGTTTTTACGATGGCAGTAAATTTCTTTCGATTTTCTCCAGCTATTTCATGATTATTTATTGTCAACAGCTAGTACTCCAGGTTGGACACAGTCTTTAATCTCACACTTACAATGTCCCCCATCCTTCAAAACTGTTTGGTGCATTATTTTTTATGCTATATCTTATTACTGCATATCCCAGATTCGCTAACAGAAAACATTTCTCATAAAAGCATTCTAATAATTTTTCTGTTTCATTCAAAATTTTTTTAATTATTATAAACGTTAAAATATTACAAAATTCTCCCATACTTTCGGCCATAATTGCAGTGTACAATATAACAAAAATAAATAAGGAAAATTTTGTTCAACGATTGCTTAAAAACGATAAAAAAGCTAATAAAATAATATACATTTAAATTTTAGGAAAGAAATTTTAATATTTTTTATAAACAAAAATACCGGGTTTTAGAGGATATTCTAAAAGAAAAGTACAATAGTCGGAAATATGATTTCTATTATTCCCAAAAAGTATGAGCTACCGTTCTTATTAGTTGTATTGCAAAGATCCACAATTTAAATAAGTTAAAGCAATTGTACCAGAATGGAACAGATTATAACAAGAACCAGGCAGAATGGAACAGATTATAACAAGAACCAGGCAGAATGGAACAAGTTGTAGTACTTAATTGTATCGGTAACAGAAGTAACAAATAAATAAAAATAACTAGTACAGACAATCACTACTTTTAAACCCTCCATAAATAATAAGGAAGCACTGTATAGATATTTTAAAATTTTAAACATTTAAACATCACCTACAGTACATAAATGATAAATTAACATGAATCTATGTGAAGCACATTTAAAATTTAAAAGTATAACTTTCCAAATGTATTTAAAATCATAAAAAAAAAAACAAAACAAACTAGAATAACAGAAAAATAAGTGACAAATAAAACGCGTTAAAACGATTAATGCACCTAGGAACTTCCAAATAAAAGAAAGAATACGAAATATAATTATTGATTTGGTGCTACTTGTAATGTTATGATTTATTGAAATCGAGAGAAAATCTTGATTATGTCGTGATAATATAAGTCGATCTTGAAAGACGGAAAATTTAAATTTTCATTTTTGTTTTGTTAGTTTTTCAACTTTTATGTCATACTTTGGCTGTTATAAGATTATTTACGGGCGACATTAGTCACTCTCCATAACAGTAGTAACACTGAAGTTGTAAAGTTGAAGGCTTCCAAATAAACGAACAATTGAAACCAATTAATCATAAAAACCGAATAAAAATTTTTCTACCTGAAAATCGTAAAAAAATTTTCAATTTAGTTAAAATCGTGTCTGTAGTGAAATTAATTGAACTAAAATCATTATTTATAAAAATACAACATACTTATTTTTTTCTAAATAAATAACAATATGTAATGTGATGGCTGTAGATTTGTTCCCTTAATTCCATATCCTTCTTTTCGCCATACGTGGGCTATGTTACGTCATTTCGGCCATGTTTACTCGAACTTTATTGCTAACGACACTCTTTACTCTTATTCCATGACGTTTTAGGATTCAATCTTCTTATTTATACACACTATTCTGTTAGTCTACCTTATTTATAGAAGTTGTTTTTTCGCCGGGCCAAAAAAAAAAAAAAAAAAAAAAAAAATCCTCATCTATAAATTACAATAATCATCTATTTTCAGAAGTACACTTAAAATACAGGTATTTATACTAAAATTCTTTTCTGTATTAAATTTCAGTTAATTTTTTATAAATCAAATATTTCATTAAACCTGAGGTTGTACTGTACTCGAGATAACAAAGTTATACATAATAATTAATTTATATACATACGATTAATAATTGAAACAAATTATAACCGATTTAATTAAAACATGAAATTAGATAAGCAAAACGAAATTCAGTTAATGATCAAATAACCAGTTTTTACATAAACCGGTTAACTAAAAGACCGAGAGTGTAGCCTTGATGGCAATATGAAAACTGAAACTATTAGATGGTATTTCTCCTGAATTTATATTAATATTACGAATCGCGATAGGTTTGATTGTATACTCAGTAATTTTATTATCTTAGGAAATATGTCAAATCTAAAAAAAATTACCGTATTATTTTAATTTTCGGTAGGTACTTTTAACATTAAAAAAAAAAAAAAAGTAAATTAATTTTGCTACGAATGGTGTAGCGATTATTTCATTGCTATCGTACTATCTTCATTAATTGCAGTCTAGATTAACTTTTATGAGACCCTTTAAATACTATTACTCAAAGAAAGTAGAAATCCGGCTATGTAATAGTCCAGCAAGAAAAACTGAAACATAAATGGATTTGGAAAATTTTGTCATTCAGCAATACCGTTTTTAACCAATGTGAATTTTGCGTCTGATTCGAGGTCTTAAAATTTCTGCATATCCCCCTTTTTTGATAAATTTCCACCAGAGTAAGTGGTTGCCGTACAAGGAACTCTTAACTCACTAGTCTGCTTTATGTAACAGTTTTGTCGAGAAAAAATTATTTGGAATTTAATTCGTCTTTTAAAATCAATTTCTCATTGAACAGAGCCAGAAAAATGATACAAATTTGATGTTCTTAAAGAAGAACAGCGGGAGTCTATAAGTGACGAAACAGAGATTAGTTACGCGATTGTACATGACAATAGCAAAAGAAAAAAAAAAAAAAACATTAAAAACGAAAAACATCAAGTTTTTTTTTGTAATAAACAAAAGTACCAGATAGCGAAATACCATGTATTTCGTATTGTTCGAATTTAATACATTAATTATGTGCTAGACTAAAAAAAAATTTTTTATTAAGCAAATTTGTTTTTTTTTGTTATTTTTTTACAGCTAGCTTTATTTTATTATGTTCTATTTAATTACTTAAATGGCTCACCGTAATAAAAAATACTAACGAACATTAATAAACACCAAAATGTACACCAAAATCAACCTTTATTTTAATAATTGTTTAATATAATTTGGCTAAAACATAAATACTATCCTATATTAGGTGCTTTTCCCCTACCTAATTACGAATTGAAACTAATGTAAAACACCGTAGAGGAGATGTGCAAAAAAATTGAAAAAAGTAAAATACATATATTTAAATTGAGGACACTTTTTTTTCTGAAATAAGATTTAAAGGAATATTAAATTGAACGAAAAATATTTTAGTAAACAGAAATTACATATACTAAAAAAAAAAACAAAAACAAAAAACGATGAGCAATACGTGTGAATTAAAGGGAAAATTTTTATGATTGAATACGAGAATAATTGCGCCGAGTAAAAGAAAATTTATACACACATCACCTCTACACATCTCGATCGATTAAATATATTATCTTTGTTAAAGGGTCTAGCCGGTTATGGGGGGGTAAAAGTGCCTTTGAACCAAACTTTTTAAAAAAAGTATATACATCTAGGGCACGAAAAAAGTAGTTGATGCTGAAACTTCCAGACCGATAGTCTCACAGGAGGGGGCAGCTGTAGTAGTCACCATTTTGTGATTTTCGGTTTTTTTACGATATCTCAGTCGTTATTCGATCGATTTTTAAAATTCTTATTGGAGGCTAAAAATAATGGAAATTTCTATAACAGTGAGTTTTTTTTCAGATTTTTAGACGCTAAATTCAAATTTTTAGAAACGTTCCAAATTTTTAAAATGTCATAAAAAAAATTGTAATAATTCAGTAACGATGAAAAAAATATACAACATGTATTGTAGTGTAAACTATCCACTGAAAATTTTTCAGATTTTTAAAAGTGATGGAAGAGGTTCAAAAAAAAAAATAAAAACATGCATTTTTGACTGAAAAACCTTTTGAAATTCAACTAATAACAACTGAATATATGTTATGCATTTGAAGATAACAAGTTTTTTTGAATTTTTTCAGATTTTTGGAACGAGTGGAACAAGTCAAAAAATAAATAAAATCATGCGTTTTTAGCTGAAAAATCTCTTGAAAAAATTGGAAGCCATTGTTTAGTTATTTTTTAATGATTTGTAATAATAACTCGCGCCAACGTATTTTTGTATCTATGTAGTTTTTTGCGTATTTTTAAATTCTGCAGTCGAAAAACCTTACGTGTAAAATCGACAAGAGTTTCTCCTGTGATTCTTATTGTACGGGACTAGCTCTGAGCTACCTTAGTTATTACAAATTATTAAAATATAACTAAACGATGGCTTCCAATTTTTTCCCCCTTTTATTCACTTTTAAAGAGCGTTGAAAAAATTTACGGTTTTTCTTTGTTCTAAATATGACACAAATGTGTATTGAAACTAATGTATTGTAACTGAAAAATAATAATGCTTTTAAGAAATAAAAATTTAAAATTCCCATAATAGCAAATTAGGTAACACAATGACAAATTATGTAACTTACATTTTATAATTTGCTTTCAGTTGAATTTCAAGAGATTTTTCAGCCAAAAACGCATGATTTTATTTATTTTTTGACTTGTTCCACTCGTTCCAAAAATCTGAAAAAATTCAGAAAAACTTGTTATCTTCAAATACATAACATATATTCAGTTGTTATCAGTTGAATTTCAAAAGGTTTTTCAGCCAAAAATGCATGTTTTTATTTTTTTTTTTTGAACCTCTTCCATCACTTTTAAAAATCTGAAAAATTTTCAGTGGATAGTTTACACTACAATATATGTTGTATATTTTTTTCGTCGTTACTGAATTATTACAATTTTTTTTATGACATTTTAAAAATTTGGAACGTTTCTAAAAATTTGAATTTAGCGTCTAAAAATCTGAAAAAAAAACTCACTGTTATAGAACTTTCCATTATTTTTAGCCTCCAATAAGAATTTTAAAAATCGATCGAATAACGACTGAGATATCGTAAAAAAACCGAAAATCACAAAATGGTGACTACTACAGCTGCCCCCTCCTGTGAGACTATCGGTCTGAAAGTTTCAGCATCAACTATTTTTTTCATGCCCTAGATGTATATATATTTTTTATAAAGTTTGATTCAAAGGCACGTTTACCACCCTTAACCGACTAGACCCTTTAACAAAACTTATTATTCCATTAAAAATAACTAAAAGATAATAATAATATGAATAAATAGAGAACGATGGCTTTCCTAAAAACTGGCAGTTCAAGTATATCTTTGCATCGGCCTTAGCACCTCTATACAAATTTCTACACAATACTATACCACACACCTCTCTACTTGATCTTTTAACATGCGCGTGTATATATGTGTGCGTTTATTTTAAACGATTGTATTGAAATAAAATTAGAAAAATTAAACTTTCTTCATTAAATCACATATAACCGTATTAATGAAGTGCGAGGAGAAATATTCATTCTCTCCCGAATAAGAGTTTTATAGCGCAATTATCGCAGTACTTGACTGTTAATTTTCTATAATTATAGTCGGAAATATATCTAACAAATATTTTTTTTTATTGGTATATTTACATCCTTTATTATAATGTACGAGTATAATTAAATATAAGCTTACGGAACAATCATTAATTACGTGAGCCCAAAATAGGGGGGGTCCAACAAAATCTTTTCAAATTTCATTTAAACCGAAAGGAAAGGGATAATTGAAAATTTCAGGACAACTTTTAAAGAATATACATTATTATACAAATAATAAAGAGAACTTATTAAATTTTTCTTTTACTTTTTTTAAGGTGTCCCATCTAGCCCGCTGAAAAATTCTCATGGCTATTAAAAACTTTTATTTCGAGAATAGAAAAAAATTTAAAAAAACTTTTGAGTTTTTAAAAGAAAAACAAAACTGATATAGTACAATAATGCTCATGGAGTGAGTGAAAGATTAGGGAAGGTGATGTCTGTTTTTACCCTTTTTTTTTAAAATATATTTGTTTAAAGTCGCTCGGCAGCCAGGACCATTTGATTTTCTCTAACAATTTGCATAAAGAATTGGTCAAAGAAGTGGGACGGGAGTTGCCGGGGATGAGGAGGTTTTTTCTAAGTTTGAAAATTGGAATTACGTAGGTTGAGAAGTTGGAGAATTGTGTTTAAGGATTCTGCAAGAGAGTTTCTTGAACATACCGATATGAATGGTCATTAGACCCGGGAGCTGATGATCTCACGTGTTTCAAAGCATATATTAATTCAGCATAAGTAAAAGGAAGATTGAACTCCTGCATAGATGAGGTGCAGGGACGAAATTCTTAGCGTTCTCTGTTGTTCCTTTTAATAATTTTGAAAGACTCTGAATACAATTCAGCGGCGAATATTTATTTGGAAGTGATTGGCCCGGTTTTCAGCGATATCTAATTTGTCGAATATTAGATCCGAATCTGTTTAATCGACGAGATCGTTGAAAATTTTTTTTTTTTTTTTTTGTTAGATAGCATTCTGACCTTGTTTCATACTATTACCGAACACCTTAAACATCTTTCTATAAACAATGTACACTAAATTCTGTTATTCATTGTGTACTTCTTCTATTACCTCGATTTAATTCACACATTTTTGAGTTTTAAAGTAGTAAAGACACTTTTCAGTAGTCAAACTTAGCAGTATTGATAGCTTGGAGCTCGTAAATTCACTATTTATACATGAAATGAAAACATCCGGCTACCGATAACTTATTTTGAATAGGGAAATCATTCCGTTGTTTATAACAAAACAATGTTTACGAGCAAATTCTTGAATTAGTTGTAACTACATTTAAGTAATTTCTAAAATAATATCTTGAACAATGAAAACACTAGTGTGTAACGCGACCTGAAAACTGTCAAGATTAAGAAGAAAATTTTTGTTAAACGAAAAAAGGATTGCTAATTAATAAAAGAGCGAAGAAAAGACAATATTTAACAGATCCGTTAAGACGACTTGAAAATGAAGAGTACAACTCCCGTACTGGTATAATATTTAGTAGTCAAAATTCCGACCAACGAATACATACTTAAAGATTTTCGAATAATAACAGTTTGAACTTCGATATTAGGGTGGATAGCGTCAAAAAATTTTAAAAGAAATCACAAATTATATCTGTTGCAATCGTCTTTTTAAATTAAAAAGGTAATAGAAACTTCCGGAAAATGATTTTTTGCTGTACACTTTCATCATTCTTCAAATATTCCGGCAACTGTTGTGCATAATAATGCTTGAGGATTTTCGCGTCAGTTTATTTTTCAAAAAGTTTTTGCAACAGTGTTAGGTCTAATAGAGGCGGCCTCAACATTTAATTTTTATTGTTAACATATCGCACGTCTAATTTGAATAATACGTCTGAGGGAAAAGAAAAATTGAATACGAGTAAACTAAATTTTATAAATTTCAAAAATTGAATTTATGATAACAATTTTCGGTTGGTATTTTAAAAAAACATTTAAAATGCATATGTAGTTTTTGATCGAAGTTTTGGATCAGCTTTCGATTTCTAACGAAATTTCAGTTTCGACTAAGAAGTATAAAATTTTAGTTACAATTTCGACTAAACTTTTAAAAAAAAATTCGGTAAATTAAAAACAAAAAAAAAATGGTAATCTTCCTCCCTGCCATCGCGGCCACCATCATCACCAATACAACAAATACCCTCGACTCGCACAATGACCCTCTTGCCTAAATCCCTGTTCAGTACACACACGGCTCGACTGAGTCTCTTCCGCATAAATGCGGGTTCACGTGTTAAATAAAACTCTGCCGCACATATTCCGTGTCCGGTTCTCAAACAGCAGTAGCAACCGGTTTAAATTATCTAAGAATTAACGAATAAACAAGGTGGTACACTGATATTAATTTAATAACATAAAATAAATAAAAAAACTCAACCTCAGTATGGGATCTCAAAAATTCACTGCATACTTTCCTTCTGTACTATTTGCATCGTACTTTCGATAAAAAGTTATATATGTAGGAATTTAGTTGGAGGAAAGTTTACGGCAGATAGTTTTTTTAAATACATTAAATTGTGTACAGATTCATTTAATATATTAAAAAAAAAAAAAGTTGACTTGATTAAAAAAATTCTAGTTTTAACGAAACAAAAACATACTTTAATTATATTCAAGCTCGTAACTGGCGACCTTTATTGATAAAAAAATTTTAAATTATTAATTTCTCGGCTAAGGCAAAGAAATTTTTCTACAACTGTATTATACACACCCCCATATATATATATATATATATATATATATATATATATATATATATACCTAATCGTGTGATATGCGAGGGGGATCAATAAGTAAGTTACACTTCGCGTTTAAGAAAAAGAAAAAAAAATCATAAAAAATATGTAAATACATTTTTGAAATCTACAAAAACCTTTCTCTATTTTTCGACGCATTCACCTAAAATATTCAAGCATCTGTCGTAACGTGGTATCGATTTTTTCGTTGTCTTGTTTGAAAAACGTCCGTCCAACTTTGGCCAACCTATTCATGATGAAATTGTTCACTTCTTCGTCGTTCGCAAAACACTCTCTTCCCAGGGCTGTTTTTAAATGATCAAACACGTGGAAGTCACAAAGTGATAAATCAGGGCTGTAAGCTGGATGTGACCATAATTCCCATTTAAATTTTTTTTTGTCGGCTTCTGTGTTATCCGAGCAGTATATGCGGTTTGGCGTTATCGTGGATGAGAACGAATTCCTTTGCTCAATTTTCTCGATCTGCGATTTTTTATCGCCTTCCGAAGGTTCGTCAAGGTTTTACAAAATATGCCTCGGCATTGACTGCGGTTCCTTTCGGTGTAAATTCTGTGTAAACGACGCCTTGGGAATCGAAAAAAACCGTCAACATGACTTTACGCGTGCTGATTGCGATTTTTCCTTTTTTCGTGCGCGGAGATCCCTTACGTTTCCATTCGTTCGAACTTCTCTTCGTTTCCAGGGTATAATAATGAACTCACGTCTCATCTGCCGTGATTATTTGGTCCAAAAATTATGTGAACCTTCTCGTGCATATCGCTCAAGAAATAATAATACCAAGCCGGTTTGGAAACGTTGAGTTTTGTGTTCATCAGATATAGTAAACGAGGGACCTAGCGTGATGCGAAAAAGTAATTCTTCATGAATAATTGTGTACTCATAAGAAATGTCCAGTTCTGCCGCAATGTCTCGAAATTTTAACCCGGCGATCATCCGAAAGAATGAGAGTTTCGACGCGCTTAACATTTACAAAGCTGTATGCGAAGTTGACGGCCGACCGCTGTGCGCTTCATCCTCCACACAATCTCATCATTCCTCGAACATACGGCACACCATACGGACACAATGTGGGTCTGGAAATTGCTTTATCATCGTACACTCTTCACATGTTTGTCGGTAAATTTCAGCAGGATTATGATTTTTTGCCCACAGAAACCGCACTACACGTCTCAATTTTGGACGACCGATTTACACGACGCTTCATTTCAGACAGTGTAAACGAACCATACCGGTTTCATTCTTTCACGAGCAAATAGGGAATAAAACCCGGTTTCGTTTAAGCCGTGATAGGGGTGGTTGTACGTTAATTTAGGTAGAAACTGCGCACGAGTGTAACTTACTTATTGATTCTACCTTGTACCATATAAGAGTATATGCTTACATAGATAGGGTAGGGGTAAATGTATGCATGGTCTGCTATGTTCAACTTAGCGAAACGGCCAGTTTCAGCTTAATTCCTTATTTTCATTAAAGTATGTATTAACGGAAGTTGCGGGTTAATCGGTAACTGTTGTTTGCGTGGTGGTGACGCTCCATTCGAGCACCTTCTGAAGGATGAGCGAAATTTCTCCTCGCACAAATAAATTTATCTAATTGTCGCATATGCGCGTGCTCCGTAGTTAAATGTAATCTCACGTGAAGAATCTCATTGGTTTAATTAAAACGCGACAATGAATAAGAAGAGCGCTAATTTAACGACTAAAACGCGACGATCGGTTTAAATCTATTCTAATTTCGATATTTGATTGTTCTGTTTTTTCTCTGTGCTATCGCTTTGTTTTCTTTTAGGTGTACCAGGCGTAAGAAATGAAATTTATTATACGTGCTGTCCCGAGCCGTATGTAGATATCACGTACATAATTAATATTAGACGAAGGACGCTGTACTATTTTTTCAATCTTATAGTGCCATGCGTACTCATTGCTTCCATGGCCGTATTAGGTTTCACACTGCCACCGGATTCCGGAGAAAAATTATCTTTAGGTAAAGTTCTTCCAACTTTAAAAACTAACATTAAACCATCGTAACAACCGGCCACGACAATACCAAGAGCTACTTTTTCTATTCACTCGCTCTACTTTCAGCGGTTGGTTAACGCAATCCGTTCTCTTTCTCTCTCTCTCTCTCTCTCTCTCACACACGCGCACACACACACACACACGTAACAATAACGCCGATGCACATTCTCTTACTACTTGGTATTATCGTTGTCTATAATGTCTCTTTCATCGCGTTGTACAATATACCGGTTTCATTTTCATCACCTGTGCAAACACATCACTCTCGTCTATCATCATCGTGTATCAATCTCGATATATACATATGTTAGAATTAATCTAAAGAAAAAAGTATCACCATGTACACGTGACGCGAGCACACACATAAACACACGTAACTGTTCTTTCACGATATGTTATAAATGTATATAATATGTGCATTATGTGTCACCGAATACCATGCAACCTGTTGTGCGTGATACATATGATTGCGAAAAAATCTCATGACGTGGCGCGCGGTCAAACAATGGGCTGGCTGGTGATTTTACTGTATTTCGACATGCAGAAGTACCAGCTGTGCGAAATCTGACCAAGTACGCATGCTGTCCGACAGAGTACGCACATGTAACCTTCTCCATACACATCCGCAGGAGGACCTTATTCTACATTGTGAATTTAATTTTGCCCTGCGTACTGTTATCATCGATGACATTATTGGGATTTACACTTCCTCATGAAAGTGGAGAAAAGTTAACATTAGGTATTTTTCGACAAATATTTCCGAAAATCATATCCGATATATAACTGTACAGTATATATATATATGTAATATTCTACTTTTTTTTTCCTTTTTTTTTTTTTTTTCAATTTTTAAATCCAAACGAACTCTGTCCGTTCCTTCTCTCCTCTGTTCTGTCTTAAGTGTACAAAAGTGCACACACGCACATACATACACACCTATATATATATACAT
Source organism: Icerya purchasi (assembly GCA_039619475.1). NCBI lineage: Eukaryota > Metazoa > Arthropoda > Insecta > Hemiptera > Monophlebidae > Icerya > Icerya purchasi. The sequence continues at coordinate 105,382,671 of CM077115.1, forward strand.
GTTTTAATAACACGCCGAGTTGGTCGGCTTTTGGAGATGGTTTCTCCTTTGTCCTTAAAACGGTTTAAAAATAATAATGAGATAAAATAAATACGTGTACTCAACAGATTTTGGAGTAAAAACGATGTTCAAACCTATTTTGATCTTACAGCGTAAACGTTATCTTTAAACTGCAATAGGGACGTACGTAAGCACAATACAATTTTTTTTTTTTTTTGCTTTTTAAAAAGAGACTAAATTACGGGTTTAATGTTGTTTTTTTTTTATATGATAAAATAGAGTTTTAAAACAACGTCTGACCGGCAAGAATACAAGCGATCGTCAATCAGGCAATTGCTGATCCGTTAAAAATACCCATTTTCACGTTTTACATACTCTAGTAAGCTTATACACTTTTGCACTTTAGAAACATGTTTTCTCTGTAGACATTTTTACATTGGAAGAACTCCGTCGTGTTGATTAAGCCACCCAAGTTGCACTTTAGAAACATGTTTTCTCCGTAGAAATTTACATTGGAAGAACTCCGTCGTGTTGATTAAGGCACCCAAGTCTGTGATTTAAAATTTCTTTCTCTTTAATTTTTCCCGGTACAACTTCGTTTAATAAATAAAGTATCATCCTGCAGGTTAAATATATATATATATATGTATATAATAATCTCATTATATCTATTTTCATCTATTATAAAAAAAAAAAAGAGAAAAATAGAGTTCCATCGCTAGGCAATCAACGGGAACTGAGAAGACTCACAATATACTAAAAATCCAATGGAAGTACGAAAAATAGTTATTTTCTCTTGGCTATTTAAAAAAACCTACATATATATATATATATATATATATGTACGTATAACTCGAATAATTCTGTATTTGCTAGTGAGTAACAACACGTGTATATACTTTTTTTTCTACACTTCTCTAATTTCGAATACATGCAATTTTTCGCGCTATGTACTCTGCGTTTTGTAGTATAAAAGAAAAAAAAAATACTACTTTTATTCATATATATATCATACATATGCGAATATTACATTATAGTAATTTTCAGAATGACTATGCGCGATCACCTCACACAGATTTATTACTATGTAGGTACAATGTCGATCATCCGCATGTACATATTGCATTTGTACAGATGTGAATACACACACACACATATTTATACACATGTATGTATATACACCAGTTTTAAAACTACATATGTATTCGTAAATAAGTGTTCTATGTCGAGATGATGGTCCGTCATCATTCGCGTACGTGTGTTATACGTAGGTGTGAATTTTCCTGCATTTGGCTAGATATAATTATAATTCACATCGCTTTCCTATTCATCATCTTCACCGTCTTCTCTATATGTTGTTTAGGTATAACTATTCTTCTATCACTAACAGTTTTTTTAAATATGGTCGCCGAAACAATGCCCGCTACTTCAGAAGCAGTTCCTTTATTAGGTAAAATGAAACAGTTCAAGATTATAATTTTAGTTCGTTCTTTATGACCGTTCATCGCAAACTTGGAAACAGAAGGGCCTATCACGCACACTATGTCATCGCGCGCTAATCACATCAAATAGCGCCTTGTGTACCTTTTTTTTTATTAACTAACTTTTTTCCTAATCATTGTTATATACGTCTTCTATTCAAATTTGTCCTCTTTAGCATAAAGTTATCACAAAGAAGAAGCGGAGATCGTTAAGTGAGATATAGTAGAAAAATGTCGAAAAAAAAAACTTTTTAAGAAAGAAAAAAGAAAACGAAAAAAAAAAACCAAAACAGAATCGATAAAAACTAATAAATGGACAGAAAAATTTCGATGAGAGAACTGAAAGTATATACATAAACAAAATCAAAAAAAAAAAAAAAAATCAAAAAAAAAAAAATCTCAGTGTAGACTAAGAAATGTAGAACAAATAGATTTATTATAAATTATACTTTTAGTTTTTTGAAAAATGCTTGTTCCGCTACCGCCTTTAATATTATACATATATCTCTTCTTGTTTAATCTACAGTTGTTTTTTCCCTTTCAATCGCCGGAACTGTGTTTCATCTTTTCATTCTCAATATCTGTCTATCCCAGTACGGATATGATGTTCCGGAAAATTCTATTTTACAAACATTGAAAAAAAATCGAAGAGCCTTAACGAAATTCTCCTATTTAATGTTTATGTCTTGTTTTTTCTATGCGTAACGGCACAGATATTACGGTATTACTGTCGCTAACATTTTTCTTAAATATGGTCGCCGAATCTATGCCTCCTTCATCAGAAATACCTTTAATAGGTAATTACTAACACACCTACCTTAATCGCTCACATTTTATTCTTTCTTTTTTTCTTTTCTTTTTTTTTTTTCTTTTTTTTTGTATTTTTTTTTGTTATTAGTTTTCATCGTATGTGTATGACTATAGAGTTACTTGGAATGCAGAGGTCATAAGGCTCCAATGTGACTTTGAAAAACAAACAAAAAGCATGCATACAAAATAACGATGTTTTAATTCTGTTGCGTCCTCGTGCTAGTCCTTTTGATGTAAATACCGCGTTTGTCGTACACATAATACCTGTATATGCAGTGGCGAATCTAGAATTTCTTCGGGGAAAGAAGTTTTCTAAATCTTGATAGGAAATGTAAAATTGAAGAGCGTCCTAGGTTTAAAATAGATTAAAGATGTAGAAAACTATCAGCCGAGATTGTTTTTTTTTTTGTTTTTTTTCAGGTGACTGCCTCCATTGCCCACCGAAAATGGTAAACGGGATATTAAAAATTAAAAATATTGTTCTTAAGAGAGCGCAAAAACATTGCTAAATTTAATCAAATTATTCCACTAAATTTTAACCGGACCGGAAAAACTTATTAGCTATTGTTTTTTTTTGTTTTTTTTCAATTTTTTTGATTTTTAATTTTTACCGTAATTACATGAAATCTAAATACGACTCTAAAGTAGGGTACGAAACGATTTTAAAAATGAAAAAATAGAGTGATCTGTTCTTCTTCTCTCGTCCATTCTTCTTTCATCATTTCGACGTTTACGAATTGATTAACTTCTTAATTTCATCAGTTTTAACGGCTGCTGCGTCATAAAATTACTGTACTTTCTTTCGATTTTTTGACTATGTAGGTTTTCCTTTTTTTTTTTTTAGCTAGCCTGTAAGTTACGGTAAAAAAAGAAACGGTTGAACTTCCTCGTATTGCTTACGACGGACCGTCAGTGAGGATGAGCTCAGCCACTCTTCAATAAAACAACACGATGACGGTATAGCGTAAAGAAGGAATTTTGATCATTTATAACGAGACAATGAAAAGAAATAAAACGTATTTAAATCAAAACGGGTTTTCATTACACACTGGCTTCCCAGAGTAGAATTTCGATTTCAAAAAAACAATCTCATTCCGCTTAATTTGTTCTTAGTTGTATCGCAAATGCCCGGCAATTTGTATACACCGCCTTCTCTATTTTCTGTATATCTTTTTTTTTTTTTTCAGAAGGTTTCTAGCTCAAACTCGTCAGTTTAAACTCTAAAATTATCTCATCTAATTTTCTGTCCCAATTTATGCTAAACTGCGTTTAATATCTACATAATTTCTATAACTCGTGTTCATCCTTTTCTACGCAGCTATATACAACACCATCTGGAAATTTTGTATGGTTTCTCTATCTCGCAAGCGTGGAACTTGTTAAATTTTTATTTCGCGTTTTAAAGATTTCAGTTTTATATAACTGGAAACAGACGTAAATAATTCCTCATGCTGCAGTAATTTTAAAATTCAATCTACCGTAAATTATACATCGACACACACTTTCGTTGAAATGTAACGTACAAAGTAAACTGAAAAAATATCTCAAGATGTGTATAATCCGCCTATCTCTTTACCTTTAAATGTAGAGTGAGTTTTTTTTTGTTTTTTTTTTTTTTTTGTATAAAATCGGTGTTGATAAGATTTAATAATCTGCATGGTTTGTGTTAAAAGCAGTGCCATTTTTCTTTCAAGTGCAAATGTCATAGATCGAAACACATTATTATGATGTAGAACCGCGTATATTTGTTCTGAGACCGTGTAGAAATTATTGAAAAAAATATCCAAAAAAAAAAGGTAAGATCGATTAAACGGGGAAGTAAATTTTAGTAGGAAATATGTACTATTCTATATCAAATTCATTTCGCAGTATTGTATAGAAAATGCGTGCGCAGCAAACAATCGAATTGAATGGTACAGAAAATCAAAAAATAGAGATGTAAATACGAATTAAAATATGAATATATCTTTTACGACGACGCGGTACCTCACTTAATTTCCTTTATTAGAATAGGTATCAAGTAATTATTAATTAGTTCTTTATTTTTTATTAAAAAATTTGCACTATTATATTTGGCTGCGTTGTAGATTAAACTTTTTTTCTTGTTTTTTTTTAAATTTATTTAAGGCTCATCTGCTATGGGAAATATTACGTAGAAAAGTATTTTGCGACGAATATTTATTTGTGCAATTTTTAATAATGCGGTAATTTTTTTATTCGACATTCCCGAAATGTGATATTTAAAAAAAAAAAAAAAAAAAAAAAAAGAGGTTTTTTTTAACTTTCTTAAAGTAAGTATTATAAAAAAATGTACCCGGTTAAAGAAAGTAAAAAGTCTCTCTTCCCACACCCTTATATAAGAAATGCTAGCGAAATTTGAAGTTTTAAGGGGATATTATACCGACTGAACGTCGGAAATATCACAGTAGATGAGCAATGGTAAAATAAAAATACATATTCTGTATCGATTAAAATAATGCGTATATTCCTTATGCACCCAATACAGCTACGATCGCAGTTAATTAATATGTATATTATACGTACTGTTTGACGAGCCCATTTTAAAAAAAAGTAACAAAAAACCTTTGCTACTATTCCCCGGCATTTAGAATAACACATTTTCATAAGAACATTATCATCGGTACGTATTCCGTAATGTGGTACAAGTTTTTATCGTACAAAATTTATCTAATTCAAAATTTTCTGTATAATTCTTTTTTTTTTAATTTTTTTTGAAAAATATGTAGTTTTTTCCTAATTCACACTGTGTAGTGGTACTTTAAATATGAAAACAGCGAAAGGGAATTTATTATTATGTGAAAATACTTTCTTCTTTAGCGTCTACCTCTCGTGCGATGTTATCCACAATTTATATAAAGATAGCATACTTGATATAGAATTTTCAACGGCACATTGAAACAAGATGAAAAAGTATATATTAATTAATAATAATACGTATTTCTTTCTCTGTTTTTTTTTTTCTATTTTTTTTAGTATAAATTATAATTGGGCTGTTCGCTTATTCGTGTAAAATCGTCAATAAGGCAGATAATTTGTGCACCTTCAGGGGGATGACTATTTTTCTCAGCTACATCGCTATTTACTGGCCTGGTTATAAAGAAAATTCTTTACAGCATTTTCATGAGATTCGCCGCTGTATACATTCTTTTATTTCCCATCCTGAAATTTTTCCTTAATTTCCTAAATAACAATAATGTCACCAGCTTTTAATAACACATTTTACACTAAAAATTCATTATTTAAAAAAAAAAAATCGATAATAAAACGGCAAAATAAAATTTCAATATTAATAGAACCGAATAATTAACTAATAAACCGGGCCGTGGCTAAATATTACGAAGTACATTATTAAATAAAAAGTTATATATATGTATATATACATATATATATTATATACTATTAAAAACGCGGTCGCGTTAATATTTTTTATATTTTTATTCTTAATTAAACTTAGACTACGCTGTAAATAATTAGAAACGTGTTTTTAAATATAAGTGATTTGTTTTATTACTTTATTATTGATTAGTTGTTTGTAGTAAGCAAAGTAGACTAAATAATTACATCGTTATTAAAAGATGATATAAATCGTATACAGATAATAATGCGAACGTTAATATAATCATCGCTTTTATAATTAAATATTTCGAATGTTATTGTTTTTCCTATCCTGATTTAGGTGTGACTATTCTACTATCGTTAACTGTTTTTCTTAATATGGTCGCTGAGACAATGCCAGTAACGTCAGATGCAGTTCCTTTATTAGGTAAATCATCTGTTGTTGTACACTTCTCTAAATTACTACTACTACTACTACTACTACTACTACTACAGCTTTCTATTCATGTCATTTGTCATCGATGGAGTTAAAAATTAACATTTTTTAAATGAAAAAGAAACCATCAAAATTCCGTCAGAAGGGCACACACACACACAACAATAACGCGTAACTTTTTTTTTTCTTTTTTTAATTCTGTTTTTAACAAATTCTCTACGAAATGCAGTTTTGTAATCGAAAGCAGCTAGCAATTTTTCTCCCTGTTTTATCCTTTAATCTTAAATTTTGAAAATGTGTCTTGTGAAAATTACTACCTCAAATTTTAATCTTATTGTTTTTGTTTTTCTCTCTCTCTCTCTCTCTCTCTCTCTCTTTAAGGGGACGGGGAGATATTTTTGAAGAAAGATAAAATATTATCAGGTTGATCGCTTTTCACTTTTTTCGTAAATGCGAAATTAAAGATTAATTTCGATTTATGTGTGTAATTTTTATTTTTATTTTATTTTTTTTTTTTTCAATAATAATTCTACACTCCAAACAATAACATAAATTATTTTCGAAAAGTCTGGTAGAATATAAATTGGTTAAATCGAACCCGTGTCAGCTGAAATCGTTGTAAAAGAAACACACACACACACACCGGGTTGACGATATAAAAAAAAAAAAAAGAGGTAATATTTAAACCCGGTAGGTAGCAGAAGTATAAAAATAAAAGGCTATTTTTTATTTTTTTAATGTTCTTGTTTTTTTTGTCGTTTCTGCTTGTCGGTGAAAGTTGTTTTCTTGTAGCGTTAAAATTACAGGAGAATCACAAAATGTTTCTAACGGCACATGTCGTCGCCAACTTAAATCCGCCGGAATCGATCAGAAAAATTTTTTTTTTTCGGCGCGCATACGGAAAACCATTTTTTTTTAATTACATCGTATGTGTCATCCTGAAATGTGAGATTAAATGTTTTTAAAAGCCCCGACAAACAATTTTCCATTTAAAGTCAACGAATTAACGATTAATAATAATTTTACCGAACAAACGATCAAAAAATATAATAACTTCATATATAGATGTTTTCATTTTTGTAAATTTCATTTGAAAAATAAAATTCAAAATCTCGTTTAAAAATACTGATCACACAAAAACTGAATTAATCGTTATATAAATATAAATTCGCCGACTAGGTGACATTAAATAGCCCGCAAATTTGTATTTATAATTGTATTTTCGTGTTTTCAACATCGCTGAAAATAACGCAATTTGTTTACACATGATAGAACAGCGTATAGGTAATTTATTAGATTGCAAATGAAATCTGAAGTACCGATGTTTAAGCAATAACTTAATAAACGAGATCTGACAAAACTGTACATTTATTATTATTATTATTATTATTATTATTATTATTATTATTATATATATATATATATATATATATATATATATATATATATATCTTTTTTTGCCCTTGTATTTTAAAATTCAGTCGGCGGTACGTTAATGTGAAATATGGTATTTGCTTTTAAACGTCCTCACTTCTGGAAAAATGCTTGACCAAAATCGAAATTGAAAAAATTTTTAATTTAACTTTATCAGAAAATACATTTAAAATATTTATATTTATGTAAACACCGACATGTTTCGGAAATATAATCCCATTATCATGGGGTTTTTTTTTGTTTTTTTTTTTTTTTGCAATATACCATGATTATATGATCCCGAAACATGTCAGTGTTTATATAAATATAAATATTTTAAATATATTTTCCGACGATAAAGTTGGAAAATTTTTCATGTTCAAACAATCATCAGGAAAAGTCGTAAATAATCAAAAATATCTAATAAAATCTACGTTTTTAATTTAATTACATTAAACGAAATTTTCAACTGACAAACTTAAACAGTTATGTTTTCTTTAATAATTTTTGCTAAATCACTCGTAGACACAATCTCTCGTCGATGAAACCATACAAAAATTAAATAAAACTTCCGTTGCAAAAAGATATAATTTTGTTTGCAATATCCTCTGTTCAAAATTCGAACACAACTTAATTCTTCAACACGCATTTGCTCCCTAGATTTTTAGCCCAATAATCGGATAATTGAAATCTCGTACACTCGTAAGATGCACGCAAAGTTCGAATGTAAGAATACCCAAAAAGAATTGTGTGAAGAAGTTATTACATAGCGACTATTAATTTGCACATATGCTGATGGAATACTAACAGTGCATATGAAAAGAATCGTTTTCAATTTAAAGAAGAAAAAGAACCTTACTTTTCAACCACACTTTCGCCAGAGTTATATAATACTGTTGGTCTAGGGCTCTGTGTCGACAGTCGATATTATGGTTGCTTTTTTTAACGTTTATTTTGATTTAGCCTTGAATAACTGAGATTTTGATCGGAATACGATAGATATTATGTTGTTTGGCGCATTTGTGTTAACCAATGGTACGGTATTTTTTATTAGTACGACTACCGATCTAGCAATACTTTGGCTACTGTTAAAATTAATAAGCGTTCATTTTAAGTAAAGTTTTATTCGATTGATTTGGTTGTTTATTTTTGTAATTTCCTCTAAAAAAAAAATTCTTTTCATTATGCGTGATTTATACACAAAAAAAAAAAAAAAAGCTAAAGTTTTCTTCATTTGTTACTTGTTCTATTGCCAAGTTAAATAAGACATTAAGTACTTATTGCGTCGTAACGTTATTATTACCGTTAAAATTATTACTTTAAATAAAATGATATAAACCAGTTGTATCGTTATGCGTTTATATGTGAGCGTATGTTTAGTGAGTTGGTGTAAAAAGGAGATACGTAAATATGTAAATTTAGATCACTAAGGACCCCCTTTAAATTAACTACGGTATATTATGTCGGCAAAATTTTGTATTGATATAAAATTTACTAAATACGTTGGATTTACTCTTTTTAGCTGACTTTGAAAAAGAATAGTGAATCTTAGTTTGACACATTTGTTAACGTACGTCTATGTATACTTTTCATTGTTCCGGTCTTTCTTTCAGATTTCCGTTCTTACGATTGTGATTCGTTCATTGTAATCATTTATCGCTACGATAAACAAAAATCTGATTGAGGGAGCGTTTATATCGGGAAACCCCTTTTGAAAATAATAATTATTTTTGACTATTTCCTTTATCGGCGCCCATGTTTCACTTCAGCGTGTCTTAAGTCAATCACGTGGACATCCAAAAATACACTGGCAATTCGAGCGCTATCACCGGAGATATCAATAAACGCGTTGACGGCTTAAACGCAGTCCGTGTGCCAGCGACAGTTGATAATTACAGAACGTAATCAACCATACACACTATCGATAACTAGCTGCGCTCGTTAAAACAAAAAGCAATAAAACTTACATACGAGGTCTGCCCGAAAGGTATCCCCGGCCTTTGTTTATAACTCACGAGTTCGAACTCGTTTAGGCTTTCGGGTGAGCATCGCTTTCAAAGTACTCTCTTCAAGAGTCTGAAACTCGCTGCCAGCGTTTCTACCATTTTTCGAAAGCATCATCGGAACGTACTTTTCGGTGTAGTCATCAGTTCACTCGTCACAATTTGTTTCAACTCCTCTACATGGCGGAATCGTTTTCCTTTCAGCGGAATAAAGAAGAGCCTGAAGTCACATACACAGCAATGTCTGGACAGTAGGGTGTCCGCCTAATCTTTACAATGCCGTATTTAGTCAAAAATAATCTTGAACAAGGTGCAATGAGTGTGAGCCGTTATCATGATGAACCATTCAATCACTGCTTTTCCAAAACTCCGGTTGTTTTCTTCTCACGGCGTCTTGTAACCGTTTCAGAACTGCAAGATACTCTATTGCCAGTTTGACAACTTTTTAGCTCACAGTTGAAAAAGGAACAGTTCAAATTATTTTCACGTTGCTCCTGCTTTCCCGTGCCTTTTTTCACTCTCTAAGAATTGCGATACTTCCGCGTGGAAGGTTGATTATTTGTTTCCGGTTCATATCCATATATCCAAGATTCATCGGCAATTATTATTATTTTTTAAAGGAAATCGGGATTGTTTTTCGCGGTATCTAAATTATCCTGCACAACCTCCACGCGAGAAAGTCTTTCTATTCTTGTGTAAACAATCATGGAACGAATTTCATAGCGCCACGACCATTTCAAAATCTTCGGTTAAAATTTCGGAAATAATTGTATTCGGAATATACCCCTGTATCATCGTCAAGCTCTCAGATGGTTAAACGGTAATCTTTTTCAATCGCTGCTCGAACTCTGTTAACATTTTCCGGTGTATTCTTGTTGGCGCGCAGGTCTTCCAGGACGAGGATCACTTTCGACGAACTATCGACCATTTTGAAATCTATTAAACCGTTCTCTGATTTGCGCGTCTTACCTATGACTAGGTCTTCAAAACATTTTTTAATGGTTACCATTGTTTTCGTATGGCCAGGATTAAAATTTAATGTGAATTCTTTAGTCGACGGGTTCCGTCGTTTTTGGAAAATGATAAATAATGCGACGCGATTAACTTTAGACGTACCTACGCCAATATGAACCTTCTACTATAACTGATCTAGCGAGTGCCGCGGAGGAAGGGATAACAAACAAAAGGTTCTCTTCCCACGACGACGCCTCTTGTTAACGATGCTAGAGTAACTTGTTTTCGAGTAGTTATAAACAAAGGCCGGGTACTTTTCATGCAGACTTTGTATTTTTTTTTATTTGGGCGCGTCAACTAAGAACATTAACCCAGCGCAAGTGAAATTTTCGGGAATTTCAGTAGGCAGCAACGGGATTCATACCCGGTTCTACCCGAACGAAACTCCACTGCCTAATTAACTGCGCCACGTTAGCTGGCTTGACCTTGTATTTTGTATTGTTCTATTTGACAAATTTTCCACGTATATAATTTGTTCCGTATTCCGCGTTACTATTTCGTTCTACAAAGTCTGCTCCTATTAATATGACCGAAAAGTCAAACTGTCAATAAAAAATATTATCTCGCAGTTTTGAAACGGTTACAAGATATTGTGAGAAGAAAACGACCGGAGTTTAGGAAACGCAGTGATCGAATGCTCCATCATAATAACGGCTCACACTCATTGCACCTTGTTCAAGATTATTTTTGACTAAATACAGCGTTGCAAAGGTTAGGCGGATATCTTACAGTCCAGACACTGCTGCGTGTGTGACTTCTGGCTCTTCCCTAAGCTGGAAATTCCGCTGAAAGGAAAACGATTCGACGATGTGAAGGAGCTGAAAAAAAAATACAACGAATGAACTGATAGCTACACCGAAAGATTGTTCCAACAATGCTCTAGAAATGGTAGAAACGATGGCAACGGGTTTTCAGACTCTCGGAATACTTTAAAAGTGACGTTCACCCGAAAACCTCAATGATTTCGAACTCTGAGTTATAAACAAAGGCCGAATACTTTCCGCGGGCAGACCTTGTACAACGAAATAGTAACACTTAATACTGAAAAAAATTACATACGCGGAAAATTTGTCAAATAGAACAACGCAAAATATAATACAATAAATATCCTAGTAAAAACATCGGATAAATAAATAAAATCCAGTGAAATCGGTCAGTAAATTTTATTTCATTAATAAACGTTTTAAAAAAGGAAATTCAAAACTGAGCGATTGTTTAAATGAAAAAATACTGAACATTTTAGTTTGATTTTTTTTCGCGTAAAAAACATTCTACTACCAATTAATAATTTGACTAATTGTAAGTAAAGTGAATTACATAGATTTGGTATTTTGTTAACGCTCACAACCTATTCTACCCATCGACACTGATGAGAGTAGTGGGACCGGTCTTTCTCTCGGCTGTCTTTACTTTCTCAGGTGCGTAATTAAAGCTAAATAATATCCGGGGAGTTTCTCGGATACGAAACGGAAGTAGTTTCCTCCTGTTGTGCATACAAGCACCTTAGCTACTAGACTTCCGCGTTATTAATAATTTAAACGAACCGCAAAAATAAAATAAATTAGAAATTCTAATTGATTATGTAAAAACGTTTTAAAATGTAGAAATTCGAATTCTTTACATTACTTTCAAAATTCGTCAAGAAAAATGATTTTGTTATTTAAAATTTGCAATTCGTTTGTTGGACTATACGTATTATATAAAGGAATATTCATTGGAAAATATTCTATTAGGGTAACAAACATTGGCGAGATTTGTCCCTTGTGGATGGTGGGGGAGCTGAAAGAGTAGCATATAGGAAAATGTAAAGGCCAAGGTCGAACATGTCTGATATATCTATGTATCTCTCTCTTCTCTCTCTTCATGTAAAACACGGCACTTTTGTTTTTATATAAAACTGCACGTTTAAAAGCACATTTATATATTTATTTTTAGGTAAAATAGATTGTTTAAAAGCACTATATATTTTTATCAAGTATTAATTATAACTGTCAAAAAATTTTTAACCGATCACAAATTTGACCACTATTAACAGTGTCTGCTTATTCCCCCGGGTGCGCCAATGGTAACAAACAATAATACATATGCATATGTGAAATTATTGAAATTCTGGTGCTATTACTAATCGCGGTAGAACGCTATCTATCGGAAATAAAAGCGTTTAACAGTTTATTGGTTAATTCGTCTTTTACTTGTCGTGCTCGATGCGAAGAAAAATGATTTTCAATTTTTGCTTACGCATACTTCCATTTTTTAGTGAGGTGCCGAATTGGAAACTTCGAATTTAATGACATAACCAAGTATCTCCGCATAAGAGACCGCAAACTAACCGTCAACAAAGTGCTTTACCGCCGTGTTAGGAAAAAAACTGGTATATTTATCTCAATAAAATTTAACGGGAAACTGCTGCAAATAGTCCAATGCCTCCGAAATACTTTAAAATATTTCTTTACTTACGTTAAAAAATAACTACTAACCGCATTCTTCGACCTAAAACTGACGAGAAATAAAACAGAAAATCTTCAATTTTTAAATTCATCTTAACTAAAAATTTTCAAATTATACTAGAAAAAGTCGAAATTGTTGAAAATGGAAAATGGTACTACGTATTTATTACCGCTGCATATTTCATTTCGATTAAAATTCGAAATTCATCTTTTTCTACGCTCACCTCAAAATATACAATTTCAAATATCCGCACGATGTTTATAAAACTGCATTCATTGGTAAATATGTGCCACAGTTTACGATAACGGAAATCGGATGATTTTTAATCGATTTTTCCGTTTCTTTTATTGAACGAATCAGTACGAACTTGTTTAAATATCATCAGTAATTTTACCACTTTTACAAATCACGTATTAAGTTCTACCTAGATTATTGTTATTTACATGCTATTGGCAGATGCTTAAGTAAAAAATCAAAACAGAAAAACAACAAAATATATGAATGTCAGAATATCTAATTTTTGCCTGTTTTCAAACCGTTTCCTTAACATCCCAATAACCGATTTTTTTGATTTTTTTTTTTTTCGGTTACATCGAAATTGAATTATTTTTATTCATTACATCGATAAACTCGTTATTGTAAAAAATTAATTATTTTTCCAGACTTATTTTTTGTTTTTTTAAATGGGCTCGGTGTCAGCACTGACCCAACTACCATGAGCTTAGATCACCTACTCAGATTCTGAGGCGATCGGAGATAGAGAGTATAAAGGAAAGAAGGAGGGGAATAACGGCTAGAGATAGAAAGGAAAGGATAAAGGAAGCATCGAAAGGGTTAGAAAGATCCAACGGCAAGAGTTCGGAGCACTCAGGAAAAAGAGCAGGGCATTCAAAAAAGATATGGTTGGGGTCGCATATAAAGGGAGGATCAGTAGAGTGGAGAGGGCAAAAGGGAGAAGGTGAAAGAGAAAAAGAAAAACGAGAAAGAGGGGGAAGGAGCGAATGACCAAGTCTTAGTCTGATTAAGGAAACAATAGCCAAGCGCCGAGAAAAGGGAAGAAATTAGTACATGGGCTGTGAATTCGGAGTAGGCTGTAGGGGAACGTAGAAGGAGGAGCGATTGGCAAAAAAAGAAGGGTAGATGTCAATCCATAGTCAGGCATGGGCGGAGAGAAAAAGGATGTCTGAGGCAGGAAAATGCGGGAGGAGTGGACCATTGAGAGACGCCGAGCGAGCTAGGAAGTCAACTGCTTCGTTGCTCTCAATGCCAAAGTGGCCAGGCACCCATAAAAAGTCAATAAGGATAGAACATGCTAAGCGCAAGTTAGAAATAGAAATACGAACAGAAAGAATAATATTTTGTAACCAGTAGTAAATAGACAATGATATTTCAAAAAAAAATAAATAAAAAAAACTTTATTTCGCACGGTAAACTTTTAAGAGCAAAAAAAAAAAAAAAAAGTACTCAAAAGAACGAAAATAATTACATCATTTCTGAAGACAAAAGTGCAATTTGTGATTGGCGCATGAAATAATGTTTTCTACAAAACGAACTTGTTACTTTTTTTATGAAAGTTCTATTTTTCAGTATAATTTTTTAAAAACTGGAACTAAGATATTATTACCTTCGGTACCTCTTAAATTTTCACCCGACATAATCTAAAAAAAATTTCTCTAAATCCACAAACGCTGTGTTGCTCTTAATAACAGCGCACAATGCTTCCTGAAAAATTGATAAAAATCGCTTTTTAAAGTCATGTCACTCGTTTCCTGTTAGTTTTGCACGTAATCGGCTGATATTTCAAAATACGCAATCATTGCCCGTTGATTTGGCACTGTACGACACATAATGCGAGCGCAGTTATAATAATCTTGTTGAAATTTCACTAGATATCAAAGTGATGAATATATCTGCTGTTTGTAAAGTTTTGTGATATTATCGCCGTACGTTTTTATTGGAACAAAGTTCTTTAACGCGGCTTAGCGGTAGCAGTAAACTGGCAGAAATCGTCATATAACGAAAAAGCATTATGCGTTCTCCAGGCGACCTTCGCTCTCTTTCTCTTTCTCTCTGTCTCTTTCTATTATATACGGGTGTGTGTGCGAGTATTGAGATTCGGCAGCAAACATTGTACGTCGTCAGCTGTATAACCTCAATTCTAAACATGTGTAAATTTTATTTAAACTAAATTTTTGTTTTAATTCATACGGGATTTATATTGAGTCATTTTTTATCGTATACTTTATGAATGACTTTATACTTGTATGTATGTACCAAGAAGTGGAAGGAACTTCGTTCCTACCGGGTTTCTCCCTTTAGACACCACATCTCTTTTTTTCTTTTAATTCGCTCATTTTTAAATGTGCAGAAATAAAAGTTTAACGAGGATCGAATTTAAGTGATCGAAATAATCAAGTAAATAGATACATTGATATACTCAAACATTTTCTTAGCCGAAACATTTAAAATATGTTGATCACCTGCTAAAATAATGAAACAAAGGTTCTTAAGCTTAGATGAAACACCGCTGTTCATTGAAACTGTGTATAGTATCAATTATGAATATCAATGATTTCTATTTGTTCGAAGCAAAATTCATCTTTGACGGTACATTTTTTGATTTTTTTAATTTCAGTATTTCCTTTACAAGTATAATAATAATAATAATATACGAAACTGTGCGGGGCCACTGGAAGCACGTAATAAAACTAAACCCAAAAATGAAATCGAATTTTTAATCGCTCTAGAAGGAGTATCTTCTGTTATTGTGACCCCTGAAAAGCTTACTTCTTCGTACGAATTCGAAAAGTTTGTTTTAATATGCTTTTCGAAACTTACTGTAAATGTCAGATAATCTGAAATCGGGCGTACAATCTTTTACTGTACTATGCAATGTTTTTATAAATGATTTTCACGAAAAAAAAAAAAAAAGACAGAATAACTGAGAAAAAATTTAAAGTTTTATTCGAAATTTAAAGATTTCCAGGAACTTTAATTTAAAAAAAAATTATGTCACTTCTATTTTTTCAAAGCTAAACTTACAAAAAATTGCAATTAAAACAAAAATAACCCCATTTTTAAATTTAAGTAGAAACTAAAAAGAAATCAATCAGTGCGATTTAAATGGAAAAATTCAGGAGAGTGCGCATATTTCGAAATCAAACTAAAATCGTACAATATTTGTACAATTCGTGATTCTTAACACTATCTCTCTTTATCCTTTAATAGAAATGTAACGAAAACTCGTGATTTTTTTAAGTTTTTGATACCAAAAAATCCATCAGTCAACATTTATTTGATCCTCGTTTCTCAGGTTTCAAGTACTTTAAAAGATTTGGCTGTTTTTTTTTTATAGCGTAATATCTAAATAATAATAATAAATAATTAATGATAAACTTTATATAATGAGCAAATAAAATAAATATAATAAATAAATACTTTACCTTCCAGAACATTAAAGGCACACAACCGGTCTCATGGACAAAATAAAATAATTTCGATAAATCGCATTGATAACGTTCCGATAAGAAGTATTTATTTCTTATATTTCCTTATTTTATTTGGTTTGAAGTTTATTATTATTATCATTATTATTATTACTATTACTATTACTTCATTTTTCTTATAAAACAACTAAAAATAAAAATTATATCACCGAGCGGCAATATACGATAAAAGGTGTGTATAGGCACTAAGACACATTTTCCTTCCTCAGTTTATCCTTTTAGTATATTTCTTATTTATTTGTATATCATTATTATCATTAGTTTTGTTATTAATATTGTTTTACATTGTTATACTAATTTTTTTTTTTTTTTTTTTTTTTTTTTTTTTTAATAATACATTTCCTGAATAGCGAAAAAACAACAAATGATAAATAAATGTATACTTATCGCAGTATACTATTGTATACTTTTATCTATCGTTTATTGTTTATTAGCTATTTCGGAAATGTATTGTTTTAAAAAAGTTATTTTTAGTAAACAGTTATAAATAAAAATACTATTTTCAAAATACTGATATTATACTATCTTCATTAAAGATTTAAGGCAAGGATTTTTAAGTAACTAGAATTAAAATTAAATCAACTTTTTAAAAAGATGAAAAAGGCATTAGAAAAACGATTAAAATAACATTAGATCAGAAAAAAACAGGCGAAAAATTTTTCTAAAAGCTATGAATTCCATTAAAATGGTTTACGGTTTTTTTTAATATTTCTTAAAACTTGGAATATCTATACCAAAAGCGGGTGAGAAAAAAAAAATTTATTTTGAGTTTACCTTGAACGTGATTAGGAATAGTTCAGTAAAATGTAACTATCACTTTTTACTGCAACAACCGAATATGGTTTATTGTAAACGGCTGACAAATTTTTCTGTGACTGAAAATTAACATTCCGAATAAGAATCATTTAATGTTTAGTAATTCATTAGGCTTTCACAATTAACATAAAAAACAAATCGTGAAGTTTTCCGATAATTTGACTAAAATTGGATATTTAAGAAACATATATTTTTATATATGTATATATAATGACTATGACATTCATAGCCCGAGGTACACTACATTTTTTGTCTTACAATTATGCCTCGTTATTTGATATAGCGTAACAAATGTTGAATGCTGTGTTGTACAACTGTTAAGATTTTTTTTTAATAAACGACAGGCAAAAATTACGTAGTCAATTGAAAACGATTTTTCTAAAAGAATTTTAGAAAAAGAACGATTAGGGATCAACGGATCTTGCCCGCTCGCAAGGCCTGAAGGGCAGAGATTTTATTAATGACTATGTCATTCTTAGCTTGGGATACACTACAAAAAATGTCCTATTACAATGTCTGTCACAGCATACACAATGGCCCAGTCAAATAGACTAGTTGAATTTCTAACAACAAATGTAAATAATAATGTTGTGTACTCGTATATACATGTAAAATGTGATTAGATTTTTTATGTACAAAACGGCTAAAAATGATGTGGTCAATTGAAAAAGATTCTTCTAATAGCAGTTTAGAAAAAAAAAAAAGTCAAAATGTCTAAGGGGCTTGTCCCTTTGTGAGTCCCAAGGGCCAAGTTATATGTATATATTATATATATACATGTCGTCACGTTTGGTCTAGTGGCTGGAGCGCTTGACTTCCAATCAGGAGGTCTCAGGTTCGATACCGAGCGATGACAAAAATATGCACGCTAGTTCAGTTACACAGCAGTATAGCACTCAATTGAGTTACATTTGTATATGGATAAATCAAGCGACTATAGTCAATTTCAAATGCATAGTCGTGCGTATTAGCATCGCGTAGAAGTATTCAGCCGACGAACAATCGCATCAACGTGAGTAAAGGCCAGTCGTCTTGATTATCCTACTCTATTGGTAAGCTTTCACATTTTGATCGGCAGCACGGAAGCTAGGTTGCGCTTGAGCTGCACGCATTATGAATTTGTTTAATTAATTGTTTTTTTTATATACTTTTGTTTCTAGTCTGCCCTTATTTGTACGCGGCTCGCTGGTATTAAATTTTTTTGTAATTTTTTGAAAATATACACGTTTTTTTTTTTTTTTTTTTTTATTGGAAATTTTTCATTGGACACGTGATGAGCCCCGTGACATTTTTGTTGCGAAGATATTACTGCCATTTTACGGCAGGTTTGCAAAGTTTTTTTTCAATTTATTTTTTTGTTATATTTTTTTTTTTTTTTTTTGAGAAGACCTAATGCTAGGCGGAGCTTTTCCGGCCGTGGCATGCCGTGATTTGCCACTGGCGCCCCCGTTTATGTATAAAATTTTTTTTACACTTTTTTTTTAACTCGAAACATCGGAGAAAAAGAGGATTTATTACAATATGTATAGTTGATCCTTCGTACCTTACCATAAGGACACTCCTTGGACACCCAGATGATAATTTCCCTATAATACTTTGAGATGAGTAAATTTCAATTAATTACATCATTTTTTTAAAAAGTAATAATAATTTACGGTTTGCGTAACAATTTGTTTCAAAATATAACAAGAAAATGTTACATATTTCATAAAATTTTCATAAAGATTTTTCTTAACGGTTTTTTCATATTACTTCCGAAACAAGAATGACGTTGTCATTAATATATATTAATTGTGTCGTCTTTCGCAGGGGATAATGTGAAAATAATACTGTTTTAACATTTCCATTACGTTTAAAAAGACTATATTTTATATTTTTATAGTAATAAATTACTATCTGTTACTAATGAAAAGAATATTTTCCTGTAATAAATCAGTTAACTATAACAATGGCGTAATCAATTAAAACAACCCTCACTGTAAACATTACAGAGGAACTAGAGTATCTAAGAGTCTAAAGGACTCACCCCTTAAAGACGTCCGAACGACCGATTTATATGTTTAGACTTTTAATAAATAATATCAATTTTTAACATTTGAGAAATATGAAATTCTGAACATTTGTATATGATGCCAAATAAAATCCGACAATTTTTATTTAGAATTCAAAAAAAAATTAGTACTAAACTAATATTTTTTGCGATAGTTATGTAAGGTACATAACCACTGCACTCACAAAATAAAAATGTACAGTCTATTCAGCGCTAGTATAATCTAAAAATTCTCATCGACATGCCAGAAAATAATGCAGCCGATACTATATATAGCGTAACGTTGTAATGCCGAATCCGTGTACCAGTATAGAAGTGGCAACAAAATTATTGTTTTATTTTTTTTATTAATCTATTCCTCGCCGGAGACCTGTTAATAGATAATGAGATTAAGCGTTATTTCGTCCGCTGGCAAAAGTCCCATATTCATTAATAAATTGAGCAAATCTTTAACTAATTCTTTTCAACTACCATTCAGTTCGTGTGATCGTGTAACTGATCTTGATATTTTATGGACAATATTTTAATCCCTATAATTTGCAATCGTATTTCCAAATAGGATCAGATATATTTAGTTATAGGATAGTCTACGTATAAAGAATTATGATTGCCTAATAATCGGTGTAGTTTTTTAGTTTTTATCTGAGGTTTAGTTCTAGTTCCGGTATGACTACGTAATTTTAATGACTAATCTAAGTGAATACTGAGATACCTAACATATCCGTTTTAAGCGAAATTATTTCGTTACCGTTCATTAATCGTTACAATTTTATAACAAATCGGTTAGTAAGCAACATGAGAGTTAATTTACTCTCATCTATTTTCGATTCGACCTTTTTGACACTATAATGTTATTCTGCTACAACAGACCCTCGATTATACAACACTAAAAAAATGTACTCGATTATCCGACATTTCTTCGCAATGTTCGATGAAGCCAAACAACAGTACAGCACGTAACACTTGTATAACATGCATATATTTCACTCCCAATTCCACTTTTGCTGATTTGAGGTGTTAGATTTATGACTATACCATGCTGCATATAGTTTTGATATACGCTTATACAGTAAAAATGATTAAAGAGGAAAAAACGGAAAGTGGTGATTTCAATTCCCAAAAAGTACAAAAAAATGAGTGAACATGAAAGCGTGAGTGAAGCACTGTCGTATGGTTTATTAGACTGCGAGAAACGAGATCTTCAATTTCAGGAGTTATTTTAAAGGAGAAAACATTGCAGTGCGCCTGATGCTAAAGAAAAATTCACGCTAATAATGGCCGGCTATTTCTTTGGAAGAAATGTTACGACATAAGAAAGTGAAAAAGGCTCAATAAGGATGCCCGCACGTAGCAACATTGTAGAAAGCCATAAAATGGATATGGTCGTGGTTGGTAAATATACATTTAGTACAATCAAAGATCGGTTAAATTTACTAACTCATTACGAGCATCATAAAATGAATGAAAGGCGCAATTTTCAAAACTTGATTCCATGAAAATTTCTTTATATTCTAGTCAGTCTTTACATCCGATAATTTATTGAGAAATTCTATTCTATACCTACGAACAATGCGCCTTCTTTGCAAAACTATACTACCAATGTTCTTTTTTTTACTGCCAAATGTCACGTCTGTCGACCAACCAATGGACCACCAAAGGGTTCTCTCGAGTGTTTCCGAAAAAAATACCACTACCAACTCTCAAGTTTCATTCTTTATAATTCGAACGAGGATCAAAAAGATGTGACTTCAATTCGGAAACTGAAAAAAGTCGATATGTCGGATTTGGTAAATTGAATTTCTAATTTCCAGAACGAACTACCGAGTCTTACACTAGTATATAAATCATGGCGGAAGCTACATAAGTGGAACTAGTTTTGATGAAGATGATCCGGAAATTGCGAATGCAGACAAGGCAGCACTTCTTTCACTTTTACAAGAATTCCGGATTATAAGATTCAAGACGTGTTACAGAATGAATAATTACGGATAACTTCGAGGCAGATGTGTTCATAACTTTTAATAGAAATTTTCAATAGAGAAACTTCTTACACGGAACAATAGAAAGAGTTGCAAGCCTAATATTGTTTCTAAAGTGACCGGATGTTTCTGACAAAAAATTACCTGTGCTAAATACCCTCTTTTTTTTTTCTTAGCTTCATCAAGAAATACGTAAAAAATAATCCTTATTATCCGACCTTTTTGGTTACACAGCAGATCCTATATTCCAGTTATGTTAAATGATCAAGCACTCTGCTGTAATTTTTGTTTGTAAGCACCTACGGGATCATATCAGTAAGGGCGGCGATCAAACATGAACCATGAGATCAACTCTGTACATTGGATATAAAAGTAGCCCCAAATCGCTTCTCTGCGTAACTCTATCAGTTATAGATTACATGTCAGACACCTCGTCTTCGTTCATGTCTTGATAAAATCTCTTTGTCAAAAAGTGTAGATAGTTTACAGCTAACGCGTACCGTCAAAATGTTAAAATCGCTCTGTAGTATAATCACCATAAACCAATTTAACTGATTATGTATATATATATATATATATGGTTTCATTCAATTAAGAGGTGCAATAATATGCGCTGCATACATACAGGCATACATGTGTGTGAATTTACAAGGCTTTGGTACACAAGAAGCATTCTATCATTTATAGAGAACCTAATTTAAAACCGATTTAATCTGATATACCTGAATAAGTATCTTTGATTTTAAAATATAAGCGATTTTCAGTCATGACGTGATTTGGGCTTTAAAATGTCAACTTTAATATTTCCTTTTTCCTTTTTTTTTTTTCTATATCTTTAGGATCAAACACGACAAGAAGATTTTAAAAAATACTAAAAAAATTAGAGACATAAAATTAAAATGATACAAAGGTTTAAATTTTGCGAAGCATTTTTTAAAAAATTGACCCTGTAAACGTTCGAGTACCCGAAAAAAGTTATTTGTTTCTTATTGTACATAATAACGTTCCCCAATGGCGCCTTCAGTTAAACAACGTATACTTTTTGTCTAACCTGGATGGTAAAATTTTTATTTTCAATTTTTCTTTAATTATTTTAAAGCTGCCATCCATTCTGGAACCTGAATAATCGTAGTTTCTTACATTTTTCTGTCTAAATAAGTTTTTCATTCTACCATTCCAATAAAGTAAATCATGAATAATATTTACTCGTGAGAAAATTTTCATTCGTCAGATTATACGGTTCCAAAGAGAGCGTGTAATGTGTGAACTAGCGCATAATAGATTTTTTTTAATCAACCAAATTTTTCATAAAGGCGATTTAGGTCTTGTTGCATTTTCGTAAAATTCGTAATTAAGAACGGTGGAAAACATATTTCGAATCAGCGTTGCTGAAGTTCGTTCCTCAAAACACGAAAAAAAAATCTGACAGGGTATTATTTTATTATCATCTTCAAAAAAGAGGAGGTCGTTATACGTTCGTCGAATATGTCTTTTTTTTTTTTTTTATGTTTCTTCACGCATAACCTGTCCCTTGCGTACTCATTTGAATGATTCTAGTTCATTCGAAAGTACTTGGTGATAGTACCATATGAATATATCGGTGATCATCGGTGAACGCATATTCAATAGTGATTTAAATAAAGGTTAAAAATAACATATCTGTATCATTAATTGTACAAAATATGTTCAAAAATAAAATGGATTTAGATAATTCACATTTTTAAAGAATATAGTAATTAAAGTAGTAATTGGAATTAAAAAAAGGTGAAATTGAACGGGAAGTGAACTCGTTAAAATTGAAAATAAAATGCTTTTTAAAAAAAAAAACATCGAGTTAAAGATTTATTGTTAAAAATTTAATAGAAATTCACCAAAAATTAAAAAACAATATATTTCAGAGCGATATAAATTAAGGTGATATTATGAGAAGTGGTACTGAATTAAAATTACAATAATCATTAGAAACCGCATTAAATATTCATTAAATTATTTCTAGATATTGTAATTTTAATTCGGTGCTTACTCTAATAAATATTAATGTATAAAAATTATCATGATATCTCCTTTTAAGGGTATATTTCACTGTTCAAAATATATTATCTTCTTATCGAATAATTTATTTTTTACTTTTTAGTGCATTTTTATTCAATTCTAAACAATAAATCTTTAACTCGATGTTTTTTTTTTTTTAAAAAGCATTTTATTTTTAATTTTAATGAGTTCACTCTCCGTTCAATTTCATCTCTTTTTAATTTCAATTACTACTTTAATTACTATATTCTTTAAACAGGTGAATTATCCATTTTATTTTTGAACATATTTTGTATAATTAATGATACAGATAATATTTTATTTAAAACAAATATTTTTTTACTTAAACACATTTATTAAACCTGCTGTTTTTGTTTGTTTATTTGTTTTGTTTCGTTTTTTTGTACGTTTTGCAAGATTTAAACTTTTTAGTACATCACATCATGGCTCTTAATTTTTGTCTTTTAAATTATTTTATTATCTTTTTTAAAACTTATTTCTTATCCTATCAACTAAATATGATCATAAAGATACAAAAAAAAAACAAAACATTAAAGGTTGAACTTGGCGTTTTAAATACTTCCAAAGTGTTAAATCAAGCAATGACTGAAAATATTGAATATCGCCGATATTTTAAAATCAAAAGTACTTTATAATAAACATATTAAGTTAAATTTTGTATAAATTCAGTCCTCTATCACATGTTAAGATGTCTCCATTGATAAACCGTCCACCTGACTTAAACTGTAGAATATTTAGTACAATGAAAAACTCAAAGCCTTATGAATCACAATTAGGGATATTTTCAACTTCCGGTGACTATTCGCGCTCTGGAAGCTAACACAGTACTTTTTTTTAACACGTTTCAATTTTACGCGAAAATTACAAAACTTTTATTTGAAACACTTTTTCCGACACTACAATTTCAACCCTAAAATGTTTTCCCGATCTTTTTCAACATAATCCCCCATAATATTTTAATCATCCAAAACGTTCCTTGAATCGTTCTGGAAATGACACAGTCTTCTCTTATTGTAGGTTATAATGTGTTGTGCTTTTGTGTTCCGTTGTTTATTTCATATTATTCTTACCATTCCGCTTATCTCAATATTGGGGACAAACACAAAACATAGAGAGATAGACAATAGACTTCACTTTTAGTTAATAATATATTCTTTCCCCTTAAATCTAAATAAAATAGTAGTTATGTAAAGGTTATTCTTTTGTTTTCTAAATAGTAGTGTTTTCTTTTTTTTTTTTTGTACTTTTCGTTCAGCGGCTTACAAAAAAGGTTGTTGTTTTATATTATTTTTAAAGTCCATGTTTTAGTAAAGAGTAAATAGGGGCCAAAGGGGGCTAGTGTTCCCTAGCAATAAATGGAACAAAAAATGAAACGCTGTTAATGGAATTTCGGATTTTATTTTAGTAATTCACAGCTGTGTGATGATGTAGTTTAGTGAAGAAACTGTTAAGAACCACGATTGTAGGCAGCGATTAATGTTCTGAAATTAGACACGATGTAATCTCATTATTTTTATTGAAGGATTTTACTTTTGGATGAATTGGCCTTTAAAAATAATTCCTACATTATAAATTAGAATTTCTGTTATTGGTCTGAAACAAATCCAAACTGTACTGTTGAGAGAGGTGAATAATAATAATCAACGTATATAAAAAATCACAATACCCGGTGTAAGATTATTAAAGATAAGATTATAAGTTCTCTGTTTTTTGTTGCAACTATAAATATGCAAATACAAATCGTAATAGTTATTTAGAACTGCTGCAGACAAACTTTTCGATCAAGATTAATTCGAACCGAATACCGAATTGAATAAAACGTTTCCCAGTAGGTGAATTGGTAAATATGGCTTAATACTCATTGCCGCTTTTCGCACCAAATATAATTGTGTTAGATTATTATCTGAAAAAGTACGATTTGCAAAAAGAGACGTCTACAACAAGAGCGAATATGACAGAATGGCACACGAGCTATCCGACTTCTCTCATCTGAAGAAATTCTTTCGATGCCGATTCTTTTCCAGAGAACGTGGAACTCTTTTTTAAAATAATACGAATATTCATTTTTTATTATATTAAATAAAATTGATTTATTTAAATGTTTTAATACATTACTATTCATCTGCGCAAGACTCATTTCATACATCCACAAATGTTCACTTAAAAATTGTAAAATTGATAATGAATTTCAAACGTTTTACTTAATTTTTTTAATTTTTTAATCTATTACATTTAATCCTAAAAACTACCCCACTCCATTTTTATAGATTGACTTTCGGTTTAAATAAGTTACTTCCAGTGCAGGCTGAGAGTTGAAAAGGTTTCCAATCGATCCGGCGCGGTCAGCTTGCTATTATGGTGATTTAAACTTTTCATTTTGATATTCTAAATTTTAAATAGATTGGACGGGCGGCACAATGTATATTCAACGTTAGCATGCATCAGTCTCGTAATCACAATTATTCTAATTATATTTAATATTTCATTTCTCTTTAATTTCTACATAGTTTTTGGCGGCATAGTTCTAACTCAGCTACCCCTTAGTTACACTACTATTTTAATAATCTTGTAACGCTAAAAATTAACGTTCTAGTGTACATTATCTGTTTGTGTGTAGAAAACTAAAAAAAAAAAAAAAAAGAACCATGGAATATTGTATATAAGTTAGATGTTCCCTTTACCAAGAGCAATACTTGATATTGCTATAGAATTACTGAAAACGTATTGAATTATACACACGCTCCTGCACACAGGGTAAAAAAGAATTTCCAAATAAGTTGCTTTCGTAAAAATATCGTTTTTCAATGCCAGTACTTCTTTTTTCTTTCCACATTTTAATTTGCTTTTATTTAATATATAATGGTTGAAATTTGTGATTAATATACATATAAAATAGCAGTACTTTAATGTAATCGAAGTAAAAATTATTTTAAGTTGTTATATTATTTAAGAATTTAATTCTGCTGAGCAAACATTTCTAGTACGGTTATGTCGAATATTTTTATATAAATTTTTTGAATTATAAATTTTATATAAAATATATGAAATGCGCAAAATATAGGTATCCAAAAGTCTTGTTAAAAAGAAAAGAAAAAACTTTCTTGTAATTGAAATTTTATATAAAAAATCAATCGATCGATCTTTTTAAGAACATCATCATTAACAGTTGATCCATAAACTGATCTATTATGCTTATATTACTTTCATAGAAGAACTCATTCTCATACAGTAATATTAATTGATAATTTTATAATCTTTTTTTGTAATTGCCTCTCATCAGAGTAACGAACCTTTTTTTTTTTATTTTTATACAATAAATAAAAATTCGAATTCTCTTTTAAATAACAACATTTTAATTTTTAAATATATTTTAAAAATGTCACTTCATATTATTCTCTATATAATATTTTTGTAACCTAGTTTCGCATTTTTCATCTTAACGAATTATATTAATCACATCAAATATGAATCACCTTATTCGATGCTATATACTTCAATACTGATTTATATATATTTGCGATACCCATTTATATGTTTTTGTTTTAAAAATGAATGATTCTTGTATTAGCAATAACCAATAACTTAATCACTGGATAGCTTAGTGAAAAGAATATGAAAAAAATTGTTTCTAAACTTCTAATTATCATTAATTAACCTTATTGTACAAATTAAAGTACATTAATGAAATATTTTATAAAAAATTTTAAGTTCAAATTTGTATAAAACAATATTATACTTATTCACTTTTACATTATTAAAAGAATAAAAAAAGAAAAGATAATTACTTAAAATTCCTTGCCCTGTTAACTTTAATGTAGTAATTTATAATTAATGAATGCGTTTATTAATAATTATAAGTGAATGAAATTTGTTTGTAATGAATTTTGTTCATTTATCTTCTAATCTGTGGAAATTTTTTTTGTTTTTCATCTCGAAGGAATATTGTTTTTCTGTTATTACGTTCGCGTCCACACGACAAAGACTTCTGTAGTTATTTACTTTTTTTCTTGTATTAAATTAAAATTATTTGTTTCAGGCGTAACAATACTGTTATCAATAACGGTATTTCACAATTTGGTAGCAGCAACGCTGCCTCAAGTTTCTGATGCTATGCCTGTGTTAGGTGGGCACGAAAACCTAACTTCGTATATTTTCATAAAATAATAGCTCTATTAACTGACAACAATACACAACTCACACACATACAAATATGAATCGATGACTTTAGCACATAATATATATACATATATGTATATATATTATGTATATACACATATGTATATGTATGGGTATATATATATATATATATATATATATATATATATATATATATATATATATATATATATATATGTATATAAACGTATTACTAAAAGCTACTTTGTGTTTGCATGATTTTATGCATGTGTATATATTACATACATAAAAAATTTACATATTGTTATACACTTAATAATCACTCACTTGGCTATTTGTAGTTGCAATGTCATATAAGTAATATAGTTTTCTTTTTTTATTGTGATAATGTAATGTACAAGTTGTATAATAGTAAAGATCAGTAAAAGATACATATATTTATTAAAACGTAACATTTAGCCAAACTCAATTTGGAAAAAAAAAAGGTAAAAATGTAATCAAGTTATTTTTATTTTATAATAAATGGAAAATACGCATTTTGTTTAAAACAAATAATTCTTCGTAAGTAAAAAGTAAATCGATAGAGTAAATAAATATAATTCCTTTTTAAGTTTGAAATTGT
Source organism: Icerya purchasi (assembly GCA_039619475.1). Taxonomy (NCBI): domain Eukaryota; kingdom Metazoa; phylum Arthropoda; class Insecta; order Hemiptera; family Monophlebidae; genus Icerya; species Icerya purchasi. The sequence continues at coordinate 105,410,795 of CM077115.1, forward strand.
ACAGCATAAAATGTGTGCACCAAAATGTTAAAACAGTTTTTATTTTCGTCGGTTCTCAATATTAAATAATAATGCCGAAGTAATTAATTTTAAATGGAAAATAACTTATTTGATATTGTAAGTACGCTATAAACGTATACCGTGTAAATTTGAACATGCTAAATGTTCCTGTTTAGAGCAAAGAAAATTCTTGCGATAAAATGCATGTGTACTGCACTGCATAGTAGGATGAAATGGATATATTTACAGGCAATATTCTCATTAAACTAACCGCTGTAAATCGTGTATTATTTTGATATTTAAATTATGATTAAAACTATCATAAAATGCGCCATAAATTTTATCGGATAACTTTGGATGTATAAAAATGCACAAAAACAACATGTGCCTTGAATGTAAACAATTTTTCATTTTTAGCTTGTGCATACTTGCATGCAAACTGCAGCTGATTTATTGTCAATTAACGCTGAATGTAAAACTCGTAATGTATCTGTAGTACGCGTACGGTATGCGTGCAGTTCGAGCAGGATGACTTAACAATTCCGTGTTACTATTAATTCGTATTATAAATTTATCCATTTGCCTTTACTTTGGGACAGTTTGAACTTAAGAATAAAATTAATTTTTTTTCTTTTTCTTGCAACCAGTTAAAAATCTTTCTTGAGCCATTGCGATAATACAACGCAACAAACGGATGGTCAAAAAAACTGTAATTTTATTGTGAAAAGGCACTTCGCATTTTACCGTGTATCATTTTATTATTAAAATTGTCTATAGTAATCTGCATTATTAATTCGCTTAAAATTAATAATCATAAATATAATTATGCGAATAAAAAAGTATTTTACATATTGCTGGCGAATACTTCGTCAACATTTAGCTTGCAGAAATCCTGATGTACAATAAAATATACATAATTGTATTGAAATGAAGTGAAAATCGATAAAAATAAATGATGAAATTTCAAGTTTACAAGCAGCTAAACGACCCACGGTTTCTTTAAAGATACATGTTTTTACAAAATCACGATTGTTAACGACATATATAGAAACGGCTTAAAAGGTCCAGGCTCTCTCCACAATGTTTTCATAGAATAAATGTTTTCGTCACTACACAGTGCATCCACCAGCCTTGCGTCGTGGTTCGCCCGATGTCAATATGTACCATTTAAATTAGTCCTGTTGGCTCGATTTGATGTGTATTTCTTAAAAACTGATAGTTGGAAGATTAATAAAAATTTCTAATAAAAGCTTCAGTAGAAAACCAATAATGTATATTTTTAAAAATATTCCTATACAATTCCCGGTTCCTATACGTGGAGGGCAATACAAAACACCATACGCGCGCTATTTAGTACACAGCAGACATACGAGACTGCACATTTAGCGCAATAAATCAAACATTTAAAATCAGTTCTGAATGTAGTCTTGCGTGTACACTAACGTTGCATATAGCACTTGCCTATACATTTACGGTCTTGTTTATCTAAAACCTTTTTCGTTACAATCTGAATATTACGTATCTATTCTCAGTTAGCATTATTCTTACATCGACTCGATAATGGTCAAATTGTTTATTGTCAGGCCAAAAAAATTAAATTAAACGAAAAAAAAAAAATGATGGAAAGAAATCATTTCTTCATGCACATAAGGTGAAAAATACATCTTAGAAATCGAATGAAAAAAAAAGCTTATAAATGACAAAATACTTTAATATCTCGAATATATTACGAACGAATATGGACCAAATAAAGAAAAATAAATAAATTTTTAACTGTAATAATGCATAATACCCTTTTAGCAGTTAAATATTAAGCAATTGATATCTTTCAAATTTTTTGGTTTGCTCTTCCCCAAAACAATTTCTATATACCAGCTGCGGTTGATTTACTTTAAAGAAAGAAGACAATTTTATTTCTTTAAAAAGCGTAACCAGTAAATCTGAACATAGCTCCTTTTAAACTATTTTGTAAGTTCTATTCTGTAACTATTGCATGATGCAAAATAGTTATATTTTTATTAATATCATTTATATTTCGTGTTTTTCCCCATCAAAATCTGTATAAGTTTAATTGTAAAATTCGGATAACCAACACTTTTAAAACTAAAACATTTTTAAAGTTAATAAATTATTCCTTTATGACTTTAAAAAATTTTAACGACATCTTTTTTGAATTAATCTTTTAAAAACACTTCAATGCATTATTTATTACATGTGAAAATAAAATAAACAATCAAAACATAATCGCAATAACTACAATTACCAAACAAATTTCGCAGACAAAAATATAAACGTTATCACTATATTAATCTGCATAATTAGTCACTATACGGGTTTTTCTTGGGGGAAGCCTTCAACTGTGGAATGCACTCACTCATAAATATTATAGAAAATTTATTCAAATATAGAAATAAAGAAAGTTAAGAGCCAGAACAAATTAGTTTGTTTTGAAAACAACAGAACAAAAGCACCATAGAGTGGGAATATTGAGATTAATGAATTGAGAATATAGTAGGAAATGTCCAAAAAACAGATAGGACATTCAAAAAGAATATGTTTAGAGATACATATCATTAGAAAAGTGTAGAGAGCAATAAGGAAAATTACAAATATCATAAGCATATTGACCTATAAGTGAGTCTATGAGGAATACTATTCACTTTAAATTCATTACTTTTTTGTGTATACACCATTTCGATTAAATATTCGTTTCTATAAGAACTATAGAGGACAGATTCAAATTTTTGATCAGGTATATGATGTGTCCTCATCAACACCATGGATTCGTGATTCTTTGTATTTTTGCTTTTAAATCGTTTTTAATTTAATATTTTTGTTTAGTATTTTGATTCTTTAATATTTATGAACAATTAAAATTCTTATTCATTTTTTAAATTTAAAATATGATCATATTTTAAATTTTACGATTATTTGGGAAGTCATTGACCAAATGATCCTATGAAGAAACCCCAATTGCTATATATATACATATATATATATATATATGTATACACGTGTATATATGTATGTATGTATAACTAAGCAGTGCAAGAAAAGAAAAAATTATCAAGGAATACTAAAGCTAAAAAAAAGTTTAAAAGCATTGGCAGTCAGTGGGTTTCAATTTTACTTTAAGCGTCAAGAAAAATTTAACTTGTAAAAAACAAAACTTGACGAGTTTTAATAGTTTGTCTATAAATTCAGCCAAACGAAATTACGGTATTTTTTTCTGGCTTTGTAATATAGTGTAATGAATAATTCTCTTCCGCCGCTGAAATAAGTAGAATAAACATTCTAATTTCACTAGATGGTATTATTATTATAATTAGTAATTTATATTTATAACGGGTTCTAAGAACGCCTGTTTTGAAGGAGGCATTGAATTGGCCACCCTACCTTACAAATTCTTAACCCAAAACGCTGGCGAGATCGTATTCCTTCTCTTCCTCCATTAGTTACCATTTTTGCGTCTATTTCAGTGTTTCTTCTTGTTTCCTCTTCCCGTTCTCATTACAATGCTTTCCTATCAGTAAAAGATACGTTTTACGCGTTGTAAATATAACAAAACGTTCATCTAAAAAAAAAAAAAAATCATAACATATTTCGCACCATTCTGTTTTATTCTGTTAATAAAATACAGATGAAATTTGCCTAGGAAATACTGGAGACCTAACGGAACAATATAGTACGATGTTCACGATGAAATAAATAATACCCTTATATCGGTATTATTTTCGTTTGAAGCTTCGATTAAATAATTTAACGTTAACCGAAAATAAAAATCAGTTCTATTAAGAACAGCGTTGTAAACTGAGAAAAACCGATCATTCGTTACATATACACACACTCGCACTCACGTACACGAAAAATTTAAAATTTGATTTAAAATTTTTTTAATGTCACCTTCCTTATTGATAATAGTTCCATTAGGGTGTTTTTCATTATTTTCATTACTTTTTCATTTATTTTGTTTCATTTTGCTAGCTGTTAAATACCTCTTGTTTTTTATAAACGGCACATAACAGAAATTATTGGTACTTCTGTACACTAGTTTCTTTGTATATAGGATAAAATTAATGGTATTGCTGTAAATTTATGTGATTTTGAATATTACAACTATCTTCCACGTCAAAAAAGTAAAAGTTCATTTTCTCGTCTAAATTTGGTGACGATAGTGTATCATCGTTCTTGATTAAATACTGTCAACTACCGGATTGTGCGAAGGATTAATATGTCCGCAAACTTAAAAGACGATTAAACAACGCCGCGCAGCTATCATAAATGCTAAATCGAAAACTTCTATATCAAAATTTAAAAGAAAAAAAAAACGTTAAAGTGCTTCGGAATTACTGTGTGCAGTACGAAAGAAACTTTCAACCGGACAAATAAAACTTGTAATATTTCTGAGCACACTTTAACAACTGAAAAATTAAGAAGATATTACCTGCTGATTTTAAATCTAATATGCATTACATAGATTTATTTATGTTACATATTCGAGTTTATTCTATTTTTTCATTAATAAGTTTAAATCGTTACCAAATTTCTGACTATAATCGATTTATGGAATTTATAATGTATTTATTTTTCAGTAATAAAATTTATAGCGTATGTGTAAAATAATTTAACATGCCACTTTGGTCGTTTATTTCAGTCATCTACATATATATTAACTCGCGGTCATAATAACTGCGGGTTTTGGAAACATGAAATACACATTTCATTTATGATGTAGATATTTTAATTCAGTAAGACAATTAAGATTAAAATGAAATATACCTTTAATTTTGAAATATAAAATTCTCGGAGAATACACTTTTTATAACATAAATAAAAATTTTTATTTAAAATTATGTGCTTACGTTGGGAAAGGGAGAAATTGCGTTTTTTTTTTTTTTAACTGAACAACTCCATTATATTATCTATCTTTGAACTATTGAAAAACGTACCATTACCTTTATAATATAATGTAATTAAGTAAAGGTTTCCCAGAAATCCATTCCTCTTAAAACGGAAAATGTTTTTATTTCCTTATCTGTTGTTCCATTCATCTATACAAATAAAACATGTAAGTGACTGACATATCAACGCTTAACCACAACCAATGCTAAAAATATAAAATTTAAGGGATACATTACTTTTTGAATATCTCTGAAATTCATTATATAGGGAATAAAAAAGCGCGGGTTTTTACAGTTTGTCGAGGAATCAAATCAGACTTATAAAGAAAAAAATGCGTATAAAATATACGTGAAAAAAAAAATAGTATCACGACTATCCAAATAAAGTTAATCCAAAATTCGAGTAAATTTGTTTAGTTGATTTCAGTTAAAATTTCCCTGGAGTTGAATTTTTTATTCTTTGTACTAAACCATAATCGTAAAGAGTTGTAGAAACATTTTTAAAGTAATATCTTAAACCATATCTTGAATCCCATGCAGACGAAGTCATACAAAACGCGAATTTTTATGAATATTCATAATCTCTATAGAATTCCTCTCTTCTGTAATTTACCTGCTTTAATACTCATTTTGCACATACTTATCAGTTATCCACTAAATCATTTAAGACGAATGCACCGTAAGTTACATAACATCAGACACATTATTTTTAATCCAGTATTCAAAACCAAACGGACTGACTCAGCCTGTACGTATATTAGTATCTTATATAGCAATTAATGTATCGAAAAAATAAATAAGTGAAATAATAATAGATTTTTTAGAATTTCATTAAAAAATTTCACGGGTGAAAGAATACAAAAACACATTTGAACTAGAAACTAACGAACTCCTAAGCTAAACATTTTATACAACTCAAAACGTATCATAGGTGATTTTTGCTAATGTGATTTAAGCACATTACAAACAACAAAAAATACATACAGAATGTTAGAGATAAAAACCTCCTACCGATTTTTTTAGTTGTACTTGTAACGTTATTTACAAACGATTGTAATAATAATAATAATAATAATAATAATAAAATATAGTACATAAATATTATATTCTATTACTGTTTCAGGGGTTACCATATTATTATCTTTATCAGTTTTTTCTCTCATGATTGCTGATGCTTTACCGCAGACATCTGAAGCTATCCCCTTACTAGGTCAGATCATATTTAAACAGTAATATATACGTATATTTGTATATATTATTCCTTTTTTTTTTTTTTTTTTTTGTTTTAATGTAATGATAAGATAAAATAAAAAATGAAAGATAATTTAAAATGAAAAATTAAATGCGCTCACTAATGAAATGAAATGAATAAATAAGAAACTATAATTAAACTGACATATTCTCTTAAATTACAATTTACTTTCTGAGCGTTTTCACCTTATTAACTATATTAAATACAAGTTTGCTTCTATATGCTTTAAATTTGTTTATGAATTAATTACACGTACGTTGCATGCATATGTGTTTCTTTAATTTTTTATTTATTATTGATTTACAATTACATTATTAAATTTACAGGAAATAAATAAGAATTTTAAAGCAAAGTTGCATTTTCATTTCCGTTCTAACTACAACTGATGTACAACCATTAGGTAGAAAAAAAGAAGAAAGAAATAAACTGCATTACATTTTACGTTAATTTATAGTTCAATGGAATAATCTATTTATTCGCTGTTTATAATTTTTATCGGGTACTCCATGTTTATTTAATGCTAATTAAAAATTTACGACTTAGCAACTAATTTTTTAACAAAAAATCTTTACTGCACTGTAAGTAATTGAAATGATTAATGATCGATCGTTAAAAATTACCATCGTTTACTTTAAAACATTAATTTATGTATTGTTACTATAATATCATTTGAAGAGAATATGGGGGTAAAAAAATGTGTTTATACTTTTTTTTAACAAAAGAACGATTTAATTATTAAGATTGTTGCTATTATAAAACTATTTAGGGCAAAGACTGAATCCCTTAAGTGGCATAATTTTTCGTTTAATAAATTTTATATGAGACATTATTATTTATATGTGCTGTACAAACTCGAATAATTAAAAAATATAAACATATTTCGATATAATTTCACTAATAAAAAGTTTCAATATTTACATTTCTCTTATTTTGCTGAACAGTATATAAGCAGTATGGAAGAATTGAGATTATGATTAAAATTACAAGTACGATGAATTCCAATAAAAGAGCACTATGGAAGTAAATAAATATTGGGATATTTATAATTAACGAAATTTCATTTTATCCTAATTTGTTTCTCAAAGTTTTCCTGATATTTCCTGTTTAATGATATTAAATACCTTTCTTTTAGACTAGTTTATTACTTTATTAATTTTGTTTTGATTTCATTCGTAGGCACAACAAAATTTATAGAAATTAAAATGTGAATATACGTTGATTTCACAGAAATTAAACTTTTTCGTTGTTTGCTATTTTTTGTGTTTTTTCCTCTGCTAATAATAAAACAGCTACCTCATAGAATTGTTTTGCTTGCTACGATTGCAGATGTTTCTTTATAGCTAGTTTACGATTGTCATACAAAATATCAAACGTGGCAAATTAGGTGTTACCTGATTCAAAATTACCGCTTATTTTGAAATAATAATTAGGAATATGGAAAGCGGAAAATTCCGCTAATTCCGTACAATATAATATTAGTTTAATCAATAAGTATTAACAAGCATACAATAAGTCTTTTAATACTAATTTTCATATGTACATACCAGGGCCCTGCCCAAAAATTTGAAGGGGGGGGGGGGGGTGAACATTTTTTTTGTATATTTATTTTATAAATAACAGTACATTTTTCGCTAATATTCATACTATCATTAATTTCCATCATTTTGATTTATATATTAATAATTTACATAAATGAATTGCCATATAAACACATTAATAAAAATTACATATATTATTGATTATACCCATAATAAACAATTTTGTATAAAATATTAATAAATTACCTAAAAATATGGAGCATATTTTTTCTTTTTTTTTGTAATTAAGAATCTTCAATATATTTTTGTGTATTTATAATAATTATTTTAATTCTAATGAAAGGGCTACCCCCCCCCCCCCCCCCCCCCCCGGACACGGCCTTGGTACATACACTATATTTTTAAGAAACTATAATAACAGTTAAAACTCAGTACATACATTTATGCGTATATATATATATATTGTATGTATACTATGTAGGAGTACTATACCAAAAGGAATAAAAAAAAAACAAAACAACTTAAAATCCGATTGAAATAATCTTTTTTGTTCTTGTTGAAAATATATTCAAATTTAACTGTTTATAAAACTAATACATTTAATAAATAAAAACTTCATGTAAAAGTCGTATTTGTATGAAATGTGAAAAAAATTGCTTAGATATTGAAGAAAAAGATAAATACATGTTCAGGAAACCTAAATTTTTATAAGGTCAATATATTCTTATGAACGTTGCATATGAAATGTGAGAAAGAATTTTAAAAAAAAATCGGATTTTAAAACGATTGAAAGAAGTTTAAAATCATTTTAGTATGTTTCATTATTAAAAAAGCAAACTAAAGGGAACACGATTCTATGTATAGAAAATCTTTCCAATATACTCAAACTTAAAGAAGTGAAAAGAGATTTGACCTCATTTCTAATGAATATTTAATAAATAAATATTTCGAGATTTAAAATATTTTAATAAATTCTTATGGATCAAAATATTTACTTATTCATTAAACGATAAATCACTTTACCGCTTATTTATTTTTTGTTGCCTAAACACTAGTGTCCTTAGTCATTTTTCGAACATTAAAGGAATGTTTTGAAAATTGAACAACCGAATATGCCAGGAAGGCTTCCCGTCAGTTATTAGTTAAATTTTACCACTTAGATAACAAAATATTGTTGCATTTATTTACCTTGAAATTATTGTGAAATTTTACTTTATTAATTTTTGTAATTAAGGGGTTTGCTGTATGTTAATATCACAAGACTCAAAATCTAAAAGCAGCCCCGAAACCGGTAGCTAGCTATTGCCTACTAATTAAATTCTTTTTCGCCATTATTTTTATTTAATAATTGTATTTACTTAATCGATAATACTAATTTATATCATTTTAAAAAATTATTATGAATTATTAAAAAAACTTGATAGCTAGATCAAAAGAGATAATGAACACCCGTTTTTATTATATTAGATTAATTTCTATAGTAATAAAAATAAATATACATTAAAAAAAAGATAAAGTACAAATTCTGTATAGGTTAAAATATTTTTTTGAAAGGGTATAATTTTTTTTTTTTTGTACTCGTGTAATGATTATGTTATTTCATCCTGTTTCGAAAAATTTAGATTTTATGAGTAACACCTAGAAACTAGGATTAGTAAAAAAAATAGGCACATACAGTAGTTATTTTACATTTTGGATACAAAATTATTTAACCTTTTGCATTTACATTTCAGAAAGCATTGTTCAGTACAATGAAATATTCATAAAAATATATATTTTACTCAAAATAGTTTTAAAATGAGAAATTAACAGATTATTTAATGAATATTTTGAACCGTTTTTGACATTCTTTTGTGCGAACGAGTTGGAGAAGTTTTCTGCGATTATCATTCACTTTATAACGTTGAAAAAATGTCTATTTTTCAATAAATATATTTCTAATTCCTTTTCTAATATTGACTAAACCTCTAGAATTTCATGTATCTTGTCAGCTTTATGTAAGAAATTAGAAGTATATCACCAGAAAATTGGACAGTAAAGAAAAGGTAAATCATCTATGTAAGCATCAGTTACAGCCAAAATCATGGGCGTCGCCAAGGGTGTAGGGGTGGGCCGTTGCCCCCCCCATGGAGCTTTGAAACTTTTTAATCAACTGGCCATGATGAGTATTCATAAGCGCGTACTCACGGATAATTTGAAAGACTTTTATAATAAAGTAGTAGAATAATTTGCCAGAAACCACCGAAAATTGTGTTTTAATTAAAATTTTATTCTTGTTTAATAAAATATTAAGCCTTTACAAATTATAAATTTTATTTTTCCTGTAACTCATATCCTCTTTCTATCATCTTGCCTCTCCACCATGGCTCATCGACTGGCGACGCCCTTGGACGAAATGCATTGTGTTTTTTCAAACTGAAGTTTAAAAAAATAAGGTTCTAATAATTGATCTGGCTGGAATATTAAAATTCACTTTAGTTAATATTAAGTGGTTTTCATCTAATTACCGTTTTGCTGTTAGCATAGGCGTTCGGGAAAAAAATACACACGGGGGAGGGGAGGTCAAGAGTAAGTACAATAAATAAAATAATAATACGCTTATTTTGATATTTTTTATCGCTATTATTTTTTCACGCTTTTTTCAATAGCTTTACCTGAAGAAGAAAGAAAAAAGTTGTATATATTGCTGCTTGAACTATATTTGAAGTAGTATTAGCTGGTTGTTAGTGTAGTTTCAATGATCCGTTTAAACTATTTATATTCGTTAACGTGATACTTAAAAAACAGAAAAACAAACTAGCTTAACAATATGTTAAAATTGTGTTTTTTCCTGAATAATCGGATTTTCTTTTTACAGATATACAACTACATCAGAAGATTTATAACACATTCAATGAAATATTAATAGAAGAGAATAAATACAGATCGTGTAAAATTATTGCGCTTCTTAATAAATAACGACATACATGTATATGAGACGAAATTTAAAAAAACATCCAATCGTTGTAAATATATACGTGATATTTTATATCAGTTTTACCGGCTGATAGAAATATCGAAATAACTAACATGTTTTTCTTTTTTGTAATACACATTCATCCTCTTAAAAGCAAATCTGCTCTACTTTTCTGTGATACGATTCACTTTCTGCATATTCCCGATTTTAACAGAAATAAAACCTACTCGCATTGCTGCATTTGTACATAATTAATAAAAATGGATGTGTAAATCGCACATTAAACACCTGATTGATGTAAACATATATTTATAATCGCAGATGCGTGTGTGAGCCCCTCTGCATCCAAGTAACAAAACACGCTATTAATTATTTGTATAACATAAAAAATAGCGATTAAATAGTTGCATTGTTTGATAATAACTAGATCATTATTACCATTTATGGGAATAACAATACACATCCAATAACAAGATAAAAATGCATTTTCAGTGTAGTGATCATTCTCATTGAAATGCATGATTTATTTAAAATCATTTATTTATTAGTTTATTAAATGTATATACATGTATATGTATGTGTACAAATCGAATCTAGTTATGAAAAAATCATTTACATTAAAAAGATTAGGTTGAAAAATTACGCAAAAAAAGATTTTTTAATGATTACATCGTTCTTGATATTTCCTGTAAAAGATTAGTCGATTTGAATGTACGCGCATAGATCTACTTGTAGATACATTGCTAAATAAATTTTATTCTTTAGTTAAAAAAAAAAAAAAAGGTATAACATTAACTTAAATATTATTTTTCATGTAAAATATACAATATAAAATGTTTTTAATTCACTTTTCTCTTTTTTTTTCATATGTGAAAGAATATGTAATATATATATATATATATATGTATATGTATATGTATATACAATTTTTTAGCAATATAACCTATGCTGTTATTTATTTTTTTTGTTTTTAGTTCTCAATTAAAATATAATGAAATTAAATTAATGTAAATTTCAATACGCGCGGTTATTATATCTACTGTCAAACACGCGTTATGCCACACGACATTTTAAATGTTCGTGTAAATAAAAGTATGAATATTAAATATACACATTGTAACTTTTACTAAAAATACGTATCTTATCAGGAAAGCTTCCTTCTGCAAGTTAACAAACCTTATTCATTTTTTTAAGTGCAAGAAAAATTTTATTTGTTCAGTTTTTAAGTTTACTTATGTGTATAAAGCTCCTTTTTTACTTGGAAAAATATATGAAATGAAACACTTTCTTTTTCGTCTTTTTAAGTGAAACTTTTTTAAATTTATTATTATTTTCCAGTTATTAAGTGTTTTAATTTTTATTATGTTCAATATTTTCCCATTGATTAATAGTAATAACCATATTTAAAGATTGCGGTTAGGTATGAAACATCACATTAAATGTCGCTCGTAAATACAATTATTTTGATGAAATGCCAATTGTATTATTTCCAACTATTGAGGTCAACGTTTTTTCAGCGAAACTAACCTATATAGATAATGTTTCTCTTTCCTGGTATTGCGTTTTTTTAGTTATAGTTACGCAAATATATTGATTTAATTTAATGTAACTGAAACTTCTTTCTGAAAGTAACATATTGTAATGAACGATTGTCGTTCTTAATTAAAATTAAATTGCGCTCATCGATAAAATTCGATAAATAATTAAAATAAAAATATAAATAAAAATTGTTGATTATTGTTATTTCTGGCTTTGAAAGCATGATCACTATATTATTATTAAACCCCTTCCGCGCCCTTTTTTATTTATTTACTTTTTTTTATCTAAAAAATGTGTATTCCACGTCATATAGATCACACTGTATACGTTATTCTGCATGGCATTTACATTTAATAATACATAGCTAACAGTTAGTCCGCGAACTATACATTACACTACTTATATTTTATTATTAAGATAAAATTAATTTTTAATTCCAACTTTCTTTGATGGATCATAGGTACTTACTTCAACTGTATTATGTTTATGGTTGCTTCGTCAGTGGTATCAACGATACTGATTCTAAATTACCATCATAGAAGCGCTAATACTCACGAAATGTCTCAATTCGTAAGATATTTTTTAGTTTCCTTCCTGTAATAACATTTCTCTTCTACATTATTTTTATGCGTACAAAACAGATATTTACAACACAAATTTATGAAACATTTATACACAATTTACGTATGTTTTTTATTTTTTTCAATTATGTCGGGTAGAATAAAATTATTTATACTCATAGCGCATAATAGAAGTAAAGGAGATACAAAATGAATGTACTACAACATTAAAAATATATTACCTTTTATTTTTTAATTAGCGCTATGTACCTGAAGGACTTTGCCAACCTGGGGCAAATTATTTGCCAAAATTGAACATGTCAAGAAAGAGTAATAACTCTGAGCATTGAATTTGGAATATTCGGTTAATGTGTGTTTGATTGTGAGTTGGGTATCACAGGAACTACAGACTGAAGGTGAACTTTTGTTGAATATAAAACTACGGGTGAGTAAGGCGTGACCTATCAATTTGCGTGTAAGAACAACTTCGTCCTTCCAGGATAAATTTGTAAGAACTATGTATGAGTTGGAAGAAGGATACATTTCTTTCAGCTTAATGGTATAGGGAATATGATGCTAGAATTTTCGGCACTTAATTTAGGATAAAGAATTTAGGCGTGCTTTTAGATCTGCAAGAGGAATAGGGATGTTGGGAATAAGAGAAACATTTAAGGTTTGTTTAGTAGATAAGTCAGCTGTTTCATTCGCAGGAATACCAAATTCAGCAGAAAACTACATTTTTATTGGAGTTGACTAGTGTTTGGATGATTTTTTGGTTAATGGAATGACGTTTTTTATCATAGGAGGATTAAGGGAAAATAAATAGCTGATAGGGTGCTTTGAGAATTTTTAGAGTTTTTCTCCTGTTGCGAATTGTGACAGAACAGTCGTTGTCCACCATGGTACCACTTTTGGGCGGCAATGATTTTGGGTATAGATTCAGACACGTATTTACGTTACAGAATATACATCAACTATAGCGTCGATATTAAACGTAAAATCAATACAAGAAAGTACAGTGCTAAGTTCTTGATATTTACGCCAATTTGCTAACTTGAAATTCCATTTAAGGGTATTTACATTTACTGCACTAGGGGTGTTGTTGAAGGAAATGAGTTGGGGTATGTGTGATCACTATCTAATAAGTCGTTATGATGGAAGACTTTAATGACATCAGAAAGGGTTGTTGTTGTAATAGTTGATCGTGTGTTGTACGTTGCCCTGAATCGGGCAGAATCTGAGGTATTGAATATAGCGAAGCAATTTTGATCTATAATATCTTATATTACTTTTCTTTTAGCGTTAGAATTTAAGCATCCCCCGTTAGGATTATATGCATTTAAGTCTGTGGGTAAAATTAATGGCGATGGAAGCTGGTAGATAATATTTTGGATTTCTTGAATTTGAACGAGTACGTTAGGTGGTAAGTATAAACAATATACAGTTAATGTTTTGGATTTGTAAAGGGTATCTTTAACATCCATTGCTTGAAGGTGCGTGTGTATTAGAATTTGTTCGTGAAAAGCAGAATTCTGTAAAGCGAATTTTTGTGGATTGCTTTGGGAGTGGGGGTGCGAAAGTTTCATAACCGCAACGAGCTCTGGGATATTTAAATTCATTTGAATGGCTACTTTTTTCGGCTTTAAAGTGACTCTCGTTTCTTCAAAAAATTGATTTAATTGATCGAAAGAAATAGCTTGATTGTTTGGATCAGGACTGAAAATATTTTTAATATTCTTTAGAAGGGTCCCCCCAAATGGTATCAGATTAATTTTGGTTGGTTTATCTGTATCAGTCTCAGTAGAGTTTAGAACATTTTGCTGTGTGTGGTACTATCAAGGGTATCTTTAGATTTTTTCTTTTTATTTCTGCGTTTTGTTTTAGGACTTTTTTCGACAAAATTTGTTGATGATTGAGTGAATACGAGCGTGTTTGGATATCTTCGATTTCTGATATAGACCGTTACAGGATTGTCACTGATGTAATCCTGTCAACAGAAACTAAACGCATTGTATGCGTTATTATCCAATGATATTTTCAGTTTACTAATTTGAGAGACGGTTTTAATATTCAGAAAGTTGAGAGCTTCTGCTAGGCAACTGTTGGCAATGTCATTAGAGATGATCAACTTCTTGGATGGCTGTATTCATTTTTTGGCTGTGAGAATGTTACCATCAATTAGAATTTCTCCGCGATGCTCATTGAGAGACTTTTCCATGGTTTTATTACTATCTAGATAAATACAAATACGATTGTTGGTTGTTTTTTTTTTTTGTTTTTTTTTTACCCCCTCCTTGGTTTTGCTACCAGAGAGCATTAGCCAAGCAAAAAGGAATAGATGCATGGAATAGAATAGAAATTATATTTTTATTTTATCGACAATGGAATCAAGGAACACCCCTAGGACAGGAACAACAGAGATAATAGGTAGAGAAAGAACATAAGAGGCGTTGAAAGGAGCAGGAAGACCAAACTTTAAAAGATGATAATAAAGTAACTCACGCTAGCGAGATAAACCAGAGCACTCGAAGAGCACGTGATTCGCATCACAAACATACTGAGGACCTTCGGGATCCAATCAACAAAAAGAAGATGCAGCCAAGGAAAAGCGATTTAGAGAAGAAGGAAGGAGACTATGCGAGAAACGGAGGCGAGATAATTTAGTAATTATGGGCCGGCGCAAACTGGGGAACTCATAGAACCAAGGAAGGAGGAACAGGATTAATCAAGGGATAAAAGGAATTAGGATTAGCGAAAAGAGAAACATAAACAGAGTGCCTAAGATAGCAGGATTTACTTGGAAGAAGAATATTGTGTGCTGGAACCCTATTTTTGAAGCGTATATATAATTGAGGTTGACCCAACGATGCTTCCAAGCGCTTTAACGTAGTCTTGCAATAGAAGATTATCGTAAGACGTGAAAATAGTAGCTTGTTTAGTTTGTTGACTTTTCTGGTCGGACTTGCGTAAGTCGTGGTTTTTTTCGGTAGGTTTAGATTCTATTGTGTTAGGATTGCTGGTTTGATTTTCTCAAGTTTAAGGTTTAGTTAGAGGCCGGAAGTCGTGATTGGAGAACATATTTGTGTCGGTAAAATCGAGAAGCCCTTACCAATTATTTGAAGTAATGTTAGATCGATTAAATCAATTACGTACGGATCATAAAGAACGTACAATAACAAAAACGATTAAACACTCGAACATAGAGGAACACGTCTTTTCACAGTCGCTTATCGTTATTCGATTTATATTTTATCATTTATTCCATAGTCTTTTGTAATACTTTTTTATGCAATCTTCATTTCTACCATTTCTGTATTATAAATGCCTCATATAAAGTTTTCTAAGCTATAAAGTTGAATAAGTTAATTTTTTTTACATTATCTTGATTTTTAAGGGTGATAATGTTCGGTGACGTGCCAAATTGTGGAAGAGCGCAAAAGATCATTTTCCACTTCTGTAGACAGTTAACTGCGCGTACATACAAATACGCATTTACACATACACAATAATTTATTTTTTCTTAGCTGTAAGCGGTGTTTTCAGTTTTTTTTTGTAGGAGCAAGTGCTTCCATTGTCCCTATACTTGGCATATCACTGAATATGTTTAAAATGCTGAAATTATTTTGCAGTAATATACAATGTATTAAAAATAAATTTAGAGTATATATATATATATATATATATATATATACATATATATATTATATAACACACATGTATGTATGTATATTTATTCCATTTATTTTTTATTTGTTTAGGTAAGAGTAGTATTTCTAACTTGGTTACCATGGATTCTAAGAATGAGTCGACCAGGAAACGAAAGTTCGTCGAATAATTTAAGTATGTCGGCGCAGCTAAGAGACTTAGAATTAAAAGACCGCTCATCTAAAAGTCTGCTTGCCAATGTACTAGATATTGACGACGACTTTAGGCATAACACTTTTCAGTCTTCCAGTCATCACAGTTTCTACCGCCACGACGACTCCAGTACGACAGCAGGGAGTGTGGCCGCGGCTCCAGCAACTATTCTAAATCAGCCGCAAGCTTCCTCTACTAGCTGTCTAGGTTCACATCGAGAGCTCATGCTCATACTTAAAGAGCTCCGTGTGATCACTGAGAAAATACGTAAAGACGAAGAAGCCGATGAAATAACTAGTGACTGGAAATTCGCTGCGATGGTGGTGGACCGATTGTGTTTAATCCTTTTCACTTGTTTCACTGTGATTGCGACAATCGCTGTTTTACTTTCTGCTCCTCATATCATAGTTAAGTAACGTCATTCAATTAATTTTCTTCCTTTTTCACTTTTCTGCAATCTCGTGGAACTATATATTATAAATTAAATGTGCATGTGTGAATTCGTGGATATAGTTTAAAAACTAACGTTAACTATAAAAATAAATTTAAATACGACAATTCGTAATGATGTAAAATATTTTATTAAAAATTTTACAGTCGTAAATATAATTAATGCAATTATTATAAATAATGCGTCCTCCCTGCGAGGTAAAATAAGCGATTTGCGAAATTAAAATTAATGTGACCGGCATGAAATTCAGTAAAATTGTAAATAGAAGGAAAAAAAAAACGACGAAATGTTAATTTATACGGTATTTGATGAATTAGGAGTGTAACTTGGCACAATTGTTCTGCGCATCTAGTTTCAAAACAGCCAAAAGTTTTTAGTTTGCTGGTCATACGTATACTGTAGTTTCGTGTTCGCGCACGCAGGCAAATTTATAAAAATAAAATAGATTAAATTTAAATTACTCTTCTTCGGCCCCGAAACTGCAGGCTCCCTTAAAATGCGCTCCTTCAAAAATTAATAAGAAAATCGTGAACAGACATTTCATTTTATTCTTAAATTTAACAACTTCCTTTCTTCTACTCAAGTTAGCCGGCGGGCATAAATCCAGATCAGCAATTAATTATTTCGCTAGCCTCAAAAGACATTTTTAATTTCTCGTAATGTGAAGAAAGCGTGTGATCGCGTATGTCAACACGGTTTTAAGAGCTTCCAGCTTGTGTATTATCATTTCTGATACATTTGTAGCCTTCTTTTTAAATGCACTTCTATCATTAAGAATTTGCGGTCTAATCCGCATTTAGTTCTTGGAACTGTGTTTTCATGTTCTAATACTGTATAATCTTCGACGATTACGAATTAGGATATACATAATCGATTTGATTTCTATATGTCTGTTTCCGAACGAGCGCTGCGTGGTTAGCCGTTTTATATAATGTTTGAATGTCGCATTTAACCCCGCTGATTGTCCAATACGAAACAGTTATATTAACCTTTTTTTCTCCAGTAATAATTCGAATTTTTACATTGAAATCACCTACAACGATGCTTTCATTATACGAAAATTGATTCGGGAATAAAATGTCAGAAATCATCATAAAATATTTAAATGCACGTTATTATTTATTATCGCGAAGTAAAGGTACTCGTACGTGTGCAAAAATCAAAATTAATACCGTAATTTTTTCGAAAAATTCACTGATACTATATCTGAAAATTAAGTAAGTACCCCAAGTAGAACATCGGGGATTACGAAAAAAATCCTTAGTAGCGAAGGCAGAAATTGCTTTCAAGGAGAATTAAAAAAAAAAAAAATGTCTATTCAAAAGGGAAAACTTACTGACCACGATGATCCGCGCGTCACCTTCCTATTCTATTAGTTATTTCCGTCTCCTACCTTGTCATTGTTCTTAACAGTAACTTATCCTTTCACGATCACATCAATTATCTGCATACATCGGCCCTTAAAAGGGTTAATTGGTTGAAGGCTCTCTCTTCCCGTAATTCGGGTGGGGATCCTTATATTCTTCTAATGCTATATAAGGCCACTATCCTTTCCAAATTCGATTATTGCTCGTTCCTTTACGCTAGTGCTCCTAAATATCTTCTTCTCAAGCTTGATAAAATCCATAACACTTTGTATCGGTGTCTTAAACTCCTCTTTCATGTCAGCCATTTTGGCAGAAACTGGTTCCTATCCTTTATTCATCCGAAGACTTTATCTAGGTGAACGATTTTTGATTAAACGTCTTCATATTTCCAATTCCTACTTGCTTAATTTCACTACTGGTTTACATTCGACAACTGTCGTTTCTCCCCTCGTAAAACTCCGACCCTTTCCTGATTTATTCACGTCTCGGGGCCTTCTCTCCTTTTGTTCTATGCTACACCAAAATAATTTCCCAGATTTTATTTTACTCGCCCAGTTTACTCTTTCTTCCTTCGCATGTCAAGTCGCTTCCTCCTCCCGCTGCTCATAACGAATTTAATT
Source organism: Icerya purchasi (assembly GCA_039619475.1). Taxonomy (NCBI): domain Eukaryota; kingdom Metazoa; phylum Arthropoda; class Insecta; order Hemiptera; family Monophlebidae; genus Icerya; species Icerya purchasi. The sequence continues at coordinate 105,429,837 of CM077115.1, forward strand.
GTTTTATCTTCGCTCTTTCCTTCTTATACTTTAATTTTCACAGATGGCTCAAAGTCAGCTTTGGGGGTCAGAGCGGCTTTTACTCTGCCGTATTTCGGCTATTCTGAGACGTTCAAACTTCGCTCCTTCTCCTCTAATATTCCTAGCCGAATCTATCGGAATCCTACAAGCAATCCTTTTCATAGCTCCTACTAGCAATGTAAGCCAAGGTTCTCTTATCTTCTGATTCCAAAGGCGTTTTACAAGCCATTGCTACTCCTTTTCCTAAACCATCCGCTGATCCTATCGTGCTTCACATATGCTTTCCTTAATTTCACATCTATTTCATTCCCGCCTTGTCTGTATTGATCTATTGTGGTTTCCTAGTTATTGTGGAATTTCGGGCAACGAGTTAGTTGACTCGTTGGCACGTTCGGCTGTTTCAGACGATCGCTTTATCAGTAATTTTCCAGCCCAAAGTCTTCTTCCTCTTTGATCTCTATCCTTCTCCTTTTTCCAATCCTGCTTCCTTTTACTTATCCATACAACCCCCATTTCTCCTCTTTTTCTGTGGTTTCTTAATTTCCCCAACATGAGGTGGTCAACTATTTCATCTACATATATAATTAGACTTCGGTTTAATCACAGCTTGTTTCCTGCTTCGTTTTTCCGTTTCTCCATTACCGTCAGTCTCCTCTTTGCCCGTTTGATCCGTCAGAAGCAAACTTCACTTGTGATGCAAATCACATTTTACTTGAATGTCCTTTCATTTCTTCAGAACGCGCGATACTGTGTATTCCGGTCTTTTGCGTCCTATCCTACGCCATACAGCGCTCACAGCATCCTTTCTTTTCCTTCTCCCTTGGTTATTCCTTTGTCAGCTTCATTCATATGTTTTATTTCTAATAGTTTTCCTATATAATCATTAGTGCTGTTATACCTTGCATTGGGTATCGTTCTTAGCCGACGTGCTCAAAAAAAAAAAAAATTGTCATATTAAGTTAGTTTTAGAGGCCCCGTTTTATTCTTTAAATACTGGTTTTCAGTATAGTGTGATCGCAATTTTTAACACCGCAGCAATTTATCAAATCGCTGATTGGTAGAAAAAAAATTATTTATCTCAATAAAACCTCTGTTACTTTTCTCGTTTTTTTTCCTTTAACAAACTTTTTTACATTTTACATTTAATTACAATAATCTCCTAAATCGTTCTAATCTACTTTCTCTTTCTTTATCTCTTAACCGTTCTTTACGTTTTTTACATTTTGCTCTCCTGTCCTGTTGTTTTCACGGGTAAGACTAGTCCTTAGTGAATTCATATCTTTGCTTCTTTTTTCACCCCACCCCTCCTTTCTCCTTTAAACTAACTTGTTTTTGTTCGGTTTTTACGGCTGAATCTACAGATTTTGCTTGCGTTATCCTTTTTAAAATTAACCATTAACTCGTTATTTCCGATTCTAAAAAGGCACTCCAAATTTATTCTTTCAAAATTGATTTTTTACGGTTGCGAATTCATGTTAATATTAACGGTAACGAGTTGATTCGTTGACTCAATCTGCTACTTAAAATGGCCGATTTCTTAGAAAAGAATCCGTTCGTAACATTAACTCCCACTCAAAGTAAAACAAAAACGTATTAAACTTCTCCCGATCATAAAATATTTATCTGGCTCTAAATGCAATATAAATCCAAAGCTCCTCTTCAATATACTCGCACTCGCAATCAGTCAAGTCTATGTGCGCTAACAGGGTGTTCTTCGTTATCTTATTACAGAAAGTATTACATATAATTGTATTTGAGCCATCTACTGGATTGTAACAAACCCTTGTCGTGCAGTAAAGAACGCTCACCGTATAATCCTGATCCCGTGTCAGGAATTCCGAGAATATTATCAGACTATAACATAGGTTCCATTCTAAAATCCACTCTTGAATTATGCAACGCTGATACCACCTTCGGAGCCTTTTGACTTATACATCGATTTATCTCTCTTTGAGTATAGTAGACATATTCGTAGCGTGAAATATGGAGAAAACCGTATTAGAGACCATCGAGAGATGTAAAGACTATGCACATTTATACATTGACGGAGCAAAATCCATCGCCGCTGGGGGCAGAGCACCAGCAGCCTGCTCCTATCAGATGGAAAACTTGGTGCATATAGGCTTTCTTACGGATTCCGAGTCATGTCGGAATACGTAAGGGCGACGACCTCGCAACAACTCACCAGCGCCAGAGAACTTAGCTCCCCTATGACACTGTTCCATATATTTGTGAGTATGTGCAAACAAGAGTGAAGGTCTCAGTGGATGGCACAAAGAACTTTCCTAAGAAGCATTCAACTAACCACCGATCTCTGGCGGTCTCCTTACGACATAAGCCGGAAATATCAGTCAATATTTAATTGTCTTCGGACAGGAAATACTGATGCATTACTATCTTTATGCCAACTGTCCTACATCACCGAGCTGTCCCATATGTAGGCTGCCAAACGAACCAAATGTTGTTTATAACTACAAGAAACTCGCGCAGCATCAGAGAGGGTATAACACGGAGGTCCCTGTGCACGAGATTCTCTCCAACACTCCTGGCACTATAGTCAAAATTCTGGTGTTTGCCAAGGAACCGGATTACATTTGTACGTGTCAAATTCGCAAAGTTTTCCATGTTCTATAATAGTCTGTGCAGTTGAAAAAGAACATAGACATATAATAAAATTAAAAAAAAAAAAAAACATGCACTCTAAAAAAAGTCCCCGAATTAATTTGATGTAAAAATTTCTATCCTTCCCTTTTCTAATTCTCGGTTTTTCTATCTCTTTTGGGCAGAACTTCCTCCCTAATCCTAGTTTCACGATTTTCCCTATCCTTGTTATTTATTTCCTCCATTTGTCTCTTTCGCTTCAATCGTAATTTTTTATTACATTCTATTTTTAAGGCTTTTTTGGTTCGCTTTTTCGGATTCAAGGCATCATTTCTTCTTCAAATGCTCTTTCCTCTTCCCTGTACAACGGTTTTTCTATCTTAAACTTTTAAATTTTCAATTACACGGTGCCTCTCATATTCTAACACTCTATTCACCGTCTATAATTTCTATTATTTCTTCGTTTTGTGTTTCTACCGCGTTGAAATTGATTTTCTCATTTCTCTGCGTTTTCGTAGATTTATTTAATTTTTCCCCCCCATATATATCGACTGATACTGACTAAAGCGGAAAGTAACGATTGAACCACGTCCAGTATTTTTTTATTTAGCAGAATCTGGTACATTACAATCTCGCGTTATACCGCAACTTCGGCTTTTAACAACTTCGCCTATTCAGCCTACTTTTGTCTCCCATTATGATGTACACTCACCCGCTATTTAGCAAATATGTGAGCTCCGCTGCATTTGTTTTGATGCAAACAATAAACGTAGCATTAAGAAACTAAAAGGAAAACAAATGAAAAGAAAAAAAAGATATGGGTACTTCAATGAAATCCGTCCGATAAAAATTCTCTTGCAGGAAAAACAACAAATGTGTTGATCGCAAAAAGTTAAAAAACAATTAGGTAATCACTCTTCAACGTATATTACGATTTTACACATCGAGAGAAATAAAAAATTTCATACTTCATCGTAAACAGGAGATATAAAATGAAACCTTCCTAATGTTTCGAATTGATGGCTATCCTACGTTCCATTATTTTCATTTCTTCCAATCACCTTTCCTCTAAATTCTTGATTATATCGGACTCCATGACCGCCCTTTAATTCATTCTCCCTTACCTGATCATTCCTGTGATTTTATCATACCCCGCGTACGCTCACTTATTCACATTCTTTCTTCCCTCCATTCCATTTATATTGATATTTACTGTGGGTTACTAGTCATCCGGGCATCTGTGGTAATGAAGCGGCGGACTTCTTGGCTCGGGTTGCTGCCTCTTCTCACTTCTTCTTTAAAAAAGTCCCATCAGCCAATCTCCTTCTGCTGTACAAACGTTTTTATTTTAAATTATGGTATCGGATATGTACGTTTCGTCTTTCTCTAACAATTGTTCTTTTTATCTGTCTGTCCAACCTAGTCTTCCTGCCAATCCGTGGTTCTCTTTGTTTCCTTCACTTTGTTGTTCTGTTGTTGTCTCCGTTATTTGCTTGCACTTTATCCATTATCTGTTGCCTTCCTCCCGTTTTCGTTTTTCGTTGGTTGCCTCTCCATATTATCCTCTCCACTCAAACGAAGAGCATGTTTGCGATGCGGATCGTGTGTTTATTAAGTGTTGATTTCTTTCTGCTGAGTGCTCTGCTTTCTACTTCGGTTTGCTGAGACTTGGTCTTCCTACTCCATATTGCGCCTCTTATGTCCTATCTTTTTTCTCTCCACATATTGTTCCTATTATATTGATTATTTCTTCCTAACAACATTTGATATCGTATCAAGATATAATTGATTCCTTCCTGTTCTAATTGTTTCTGGGTAAAGGTCCCCGGTTGCCAGGCCCAAAAAAAAAAAAAATGTTTATTTAAAGCCCTATTGCGTAACGTTTTCAATTACGGCTTTGAGTACGAAATGAACATATTATAATGAAGCCTGTTTGTAGAGATAAAAAGAGTATAAAAAAATACGTGTTTGCTATTTCTTTCTTTATTTTTTTTTTCTCTTACTCTTAAAAGTTTCGGCAAAAGAAGTTTTAATTTTATTCGTTAATATTGAAAAGTATAATTCATCGACCCTTAAATCAACTACTTGAAATATTACAAATTTCAGTTGAAGCTTCCTTCAAAAAAAAAAAAAAAAGAAAAACTGAAGGGGTTAATGTAAATAAACGAAAAATCTCAAACTCTACAAAGAAAATCTCAGAAGAAATAAAACAAAACAAAAAAAAAAAAGGAGTAAATTAATGGGAGAGCAACCAGGATAAGTAAAAAACATGAAACCTATACGTTACTATGTGCAGACCTAAAACATATTTTATCCAAAGAACACCACTATTGTAGATTTAAGGGAAAAACGAAAAATCAGGCTGAATACTTTAGTATTACTATTAAATTGTAATTAAAAAATTTATTGTATCGTAATTAGTTTTAAATTTAAAAAATGACTTTTCTCATTTTTAGATTCAGCCAAAAAAAACATCAAAAAAACTTATCGATCGCAATTGTGCTAGTAAAAATATAATGAAATCCATAAGTATGGCTGTGAGGTTAAGGTGTACTATATAATAATGCGTTATATTTCGCTTGCATGGTTTAAAAAATTCGAAGTCAAGTTTTATAATTCTAGAAAACTGTATCAGCTAAAATAAATACGCAAAGTCCAAAAGAACGTATTATTAACTCCCTGTCAGATTTTTGATTGAATTGCAAAACATTAGAACACATTGGTGATATTTAGCCGACTAAATCGTATTCGGGCATGTTTCTTATCTTAATTTGAACTTTATTGCCCAACAAAATACATCAACTTCTAGACTAGAGAACAATTTGAAATAATTTTATTCGTATATCACGGTTTATACCAAATACTTTTAATAATGCAAATGTGTCTTCGATATTTTACTATCACACTAACTTATTTCGCAGTTTCTTAACTAACCGAAAACCACAATATTCAGAAATGTTCCCAAAAACATAATACATCATAATGTGTTATTTCTTCCTGTAATCGCTTGTCTCAATAATATGATAATTTATAAATATTATAATACATCATAATTGTAAACGGCATACACTAATTAAAAAGGATTCTATTCAAGGAACAGTCACATCTTTTTTTTTTTTTTTTGGAACAGTCACATACTATCGCCAACCGTATGACGTTTGTGTAGTACACGTACGTCAAAGACGTTCAATTTTGACTCGTAATGCATGCGTCGTACGAACGGTATAGTTTTCGATAAATTTTAAGCAGATTGAAAAAAAATTATTCCTACTATGTACGTGTTTTTTTGGGGGGTTTTCTTTTTTGACATTGAAAATATTTTTAGGCAAAAATAAGGAAAACAAAATATTTAGTAATTTATTTTTAATTTTATGCCTGGTCACATTAATAAATAATTATAAATGAATTTAATTATAAGTACATCGTATACTTCAAAAATAAACGAAATTAATTAACCACGGATGAGTAATGGGCAGCAACGCGTTTTATCTGAAGAACCCAAATAATTTTTTTTTTTTTTTTTTTTTTAGGGGGGCTCGGCTAACAAAGAGCAAATTTAAATTTTGATACTATTCGCTATTGAGCAAAGGAAAGATGCAATTATTGGAAAAATGAGAGGGTTTGAGAACGTAAGTATCGCGATTAAATATTATAAGGTGTAGGAACATTGAGTTGTGATAAATTAGAGTATAGTACCGACTGTTCATTGAATAAAGAGGAGCACTCGTCGCATATGTAATTATTCTCCAAAAATAATTGGAACATATCAACTGATGATGTTATAAAGCTGATTTTATGAAGGGTATGAAAAAATGTATACAAGTTAACAATTTTATTTTTCTCTGTTTTATGATAGTTTTGAAGTAGGCAAGTAATTTAGATAAACAAAAAACTAAAAACTATTATCTAAGGCTACGTTTATTTTTCCTCTAAATCACATTATTGTCTCATTGTTAGATAAAATTTATCACTAAAATTAAATTTAAAAAAAAATGATCTGATTGAGTAGAAAACATGAACAACGTTAGAAAGTGTCATTTGGAGGGTGAAATATATGATGGGAGGGGTTGTTAATTTTTTCTAAGATGGCTCTCCCATGTGTCTACAACATACTGAAAAATTAGGAAAATCTGTCAAAAAATGAACTGCATTTCAGAGTAAAAAGTCAGTTCCTCAAAAACTAGGTGTGGGAGGGATCTGAAACTTTTGTCACAAATGGTCCTTGGTGGTACCCACTTACCACTCCCAAATAACAACCCGATAGCTCTTCAGGGCAAATTTACCATTCTTATATTCACCTATGGCCTTTACATGCGGAACCAAAAATAATGGCAAAAGATGATGAAAACCATGCAGATACTGATTAAAGATACGGAAGTTAGTGAAGGAATACATACACCTGAGACAGAAAGTTACGACACATATAAAAGAAAATGATGATGAAGGCAGAAATAAACCGCAGAAAAACATTATTTCGGCAAATTAAATAACACAATACGGAATAAAGAAATTCCGATGTTTCTAAAAAAATCGAATTATATAATAAACAATGTGTGTATTACCAAGCGTGCAGATATGAGTGTTTATTAAAAGAAATCTAGGACTGAGAAAGAAAACACAAACGGCGCACGAAAAGTTAATAATGCTGAATATTAGAGTAGCGGACCGGAACAGGTGAACGAAACGTGTGCTAGGATGGAGACCGATAGATAAGAAAAGAAAGGAGGAAAGAACACTAGTCCGATGAGGGCAGGACAACATAATCGAGAGAAAGCAGGAAAGAATTGAATACGGGATGCGCAGGACAGGAATAACTGGAAGAAATTGGAGAAGGCACATACGTTCAGCAGTAGACTGATATGGACTGATCGTGATTGTGACCGTAACATTTCGACTTCATTAGAATTTATCTATCGCGTCGTTTCGATGAATAATTGTAGGAGAATTTTTATTTCGTTTTCATAGAAGGGTAGTAGAAAGAAAAACTATTGAATGTCACGCATGTTAAAGTATCCGAGCACTTCTGATTTGGTCACTGTTGATCATGTCAAATTTAATTCCGGACTAAAAGTCAAATAAGACCGACAGTTATTGAAATTTAATTTAATCGTCCCCTATACAGGTGTGGGGAAAGTAGGAATGATTAAAAATTCGAAATTATTTTTAATCTAATCGCGTTTTATGTGTTTCACAGTTGATAACTTAAAATTGCACACAAACTGGCACGAGTTTGGTTTAGTAAATTTCTCCAGTAGATCACGCTTGGAGTTTGCCGTGTTACTCATCAGAGGTTAACTTTTTAAAAATATGAACGTTTACGATAATAATCTAATTTAAATTAATACAAATGACAAATATTTTACTATAAATGTACATTAACTACACCGAGTGTCTAAAGCGTTACGGTTTAAACTGTTTTTCACGTAACAAACTAATAATGCGATTATATTGAATTATATTGCACGCGTGTGTTGATGATATCACTCGTTAGATTATTAATGCAATTCTGGAAAAAGCTATTTATGCAACATTGAAAGTGGTTGTAGAGAACCGGGGGGTACTATCTTGAAGGAATGTAATGTTGCGAATTTCGGATGTACGCGGACGTCGATTGTTTGGGAACTACGGGTGTGATTGTGTCAAAGCCAAGGGCGAGCCCCAAAAAAAAAGAAAAAAAAGAAAAAGAAAATTTTTTTTTCAGATTTTAACGAAAGTACGCGGTCTTCACGTATTCTCATATTGGTCGTTGATTTTCCTCCCCTGCGTTTTTAGGATTCCGTATACATATAATGTACGGAATCCTTATAAGATGGTACACAAATGACAAAAATATCAAATAAAAATCAATAATTCACGAACGGCTTGACTTATAAACTTCAAATTTGGAACATAAATTACAATTAAAATTATCTTTAAAACGATCTATAACTTGAAGATGACCGATTACCCTGGGCGGCAAAAAACCCAAAAAACCGTCAAGAATATATAATATGGTACATAAAACGACCTCAAAAATCACTTAAAAAATCATAACTCGTCACTAGATAAACTTATAACGCTGAAATTCAAAATATAAACTACAATGCAGGAGTACTTTCATAAAATCAAAAAATTACGTTACAAAAGTTATGCAAAGTTGCCCAAAAGTTCAAAAAACAGCAAAAAATGACGTGTCCCCCCCCCTTAGCGCCGCGAGTATTGTAGTTAAAAATTTTGAATGGGGCTAAAAATACGCACATACCCGTATATTTCTCTAGTTTGGAACATCCGGATTTCCAACTTTAAAACTGGACCCTCGGGGCGACGAAAGCTCAAAATTTTGTAAAAAAATATTTTTTTTTATAGGCATGCGATATATCGATGGAAAGATCGCTATTTGTCGGGAACGAAACCGAATTTCATTTCCTTAACGAAACTTTCAAAGTTGCCGTAAAGTTCAAAAAAGCGCGAAAAATGACGTGTCCCCCCCCCCTAGCGCCGCGAATATTACCGATAAAAATTTTGAACACTGTTAAAAATATGCGCTTCCACGTATATTTCTCTAGTTTGGAACATCCGAGTTTCCAGCTTCAAAATTGGACCCTCGGGGCACCGAAAGCTCGAGATTTTGGAAAAAAATATTTTTTTTCTTGGGCTTGTGATATACCATTAGAAAGATCTCTAGTAGTCGGGAACGAAACCGAATTTCATTTTCTTAACCAAACTTTCAAAGTTGAGATAAAGCTCAAAAAAGCTCAAAAAATTGCGCGTCCCCTAGCGCTGCGAGTATTATAGCTAAAAATTTAAAACATGGTTAAAAATATGTACTTCCACGTATATTTCTGTAATTTGGTGCGTCCGGGTCTCAAGCTTTAAAAATAAAACTCCGGGGTGTCGAAAGCTCAAAATTTTGTAAAAAAATATTTTTTTTCCCGGTAATGTAATATATCGTTTGAAAGATCGCTATTTATCAGGAACAAAACCTTATATCATTTTCTTTACCAAAAAATTCAAAGTTGCCGTAAAGTTCAAAAAAGCGCGAAAAATGACGTGTCCCCCCCCCCTAGCGCCGCGAATATTACCGATAAAAATTTTGAACACTGTTAAAAATATGCGCTTCCACGTATATTTCTCTAGTTTGGAACATCCGAGTTTCCAGCTTCAAAATTGGACCCTCGGGGCACCGAAAGCTCGAGATTTTGGAAAAAAATATTTTTTTTCTTGGGCTTGTGATATACCATTAGAAAGATCTCTAGTAGTCGGGAACGAAACCGAATTTCATTTTCTTAACCAAACTTTCAAAGATGAGATAAAGCTCAAAAAAGCTCAAAAAATTGCGCGTCCCCTAGCGCTGCGAGTATTATAGCTAAAAATTTAAAACATGGTTAAAAATATGTACTTCCACGTATATTTCTGTAATTTGGTGCGTCCGGGTCTCAAGCTTTAAAAATAAAACTCCGGGGTGTCGAAAGCTCAAAATTTTGTAAAAAAATATTTTTTTTCCCGGTAATGTAATATATCGTTTGAAAGATCGCTATTTATCAGGAACAAAACCTTATATCATTTTCTTTACCAAAAAATTCAAAGTTGCCGTAAAGTTCAAAAAAGCGCGAAAAATGACGTGTCCCCCCCCCCTAGCGCCGCGAATATTACCGATAAAAATTTTGAACACTGTTAAAAATATGCGCTTCCACGTATATTTCTCTAGTTTGGAACATCCGAGTTTCCAGCTTCAAAATTGGACCCTCGGGGCACCGAAAGCTCGAGATTTTGGAAAAAAATATTTTTTTTCTTGGGCTTGTGATATACCATTAGAAAGATCTCTAGTAGTCGGGAACGAAACCGAATTTCATTTTCTTAACCAAACTTTCAAAGTTGAGATAAAGCTCAAAAAAGCTCAAAAAATTGCGCGTCCCCTAGCGCTGCGAGTATTATAGCTAAAAATTTAAAACATGGTTAAAAATATGTACTTCCACGTATATTTCTGTAATTTGGTGCGTCCGGGTCTCAAGCTTTAAAAATAAAACTCCGGGGTGTCGAAAGCTCAAAATTTTGTAAAAAAATATTTTTTTTCCCGGTAATGTAATATATCGTTTGAAAGATCGCTATTTATCAGGAACAAAACCTTATATCATTTTCTTTACCAAAAAATTCAAAGTTGCCGTAAAGTTCAAAAAAGCGCGAAAAATGACGTGTCCCCCCCCCCTAGTGCCGCGAATATTACCGATAAAAATTTTGAACACGGTTAAAAATATGCGCTTCCACGTATATTTCTCTAGTTTGGAACATCCGAGTTTCCAGCTTCAAAATTGGACCCTCGGGGCACCGAAAGCTCGAGATTTTGGAAAAAAATATTTTTTTTCTTGGGCTTGTGATATATCATTAGAAAGATCTCTAGTAGTCGGAAACGAAACCGAATTTCATTTTCTTAACCAAACTTTCAAAGATGAGATAAAGCTCAAAAAAGCTCAAAAAATTGCGCGTCCCCTAGCGCTGCGAGTATTATAGCTAAAAATTTAAAACATGGTTAAAAATATGTACTTCCACGTATATTTCTGTAATTTGGTGCGTCCGGGTCTCAAGCTTTAAAAATAAAACTCCGGGGTGTCGAAAGCTCAAAATTTTGTAAAAAAATATTTTTTTTCCCGGTAATGTAATATATCGTTTGAAAGATCGCTATTTATCAGGAACAAAACCTTATATCATTTTCTTTACCAAAAAATTCAAAGTTGCCGTAAAGTTCAAAAAAGCGCGAAAAATGACGTGTCCCCCCCCCTAGCGCCGCGAATATTACCGATAAAAATTTTGAACACTGTTAAAAATATGCGCTTCCACGTATATTTCTCTAGTTTGGAACATCCGAGTTTCCAGCTTCAAAATTGGACCCTCGGGGCACCGAAAGCTCGAGATTTTGGAAAAAAATATTTTTTTTCTTGGGCTTGTGATATATCATTAGAAAGATCTCTAGTAGTCGGAAACGAAACCGAATTTCATTTTCTTAACCAAACTTTCAAAGATGAGATAAAGCTCAAAAAAGCTCAAAAAATTGCGCGTCCCCTAGCGCTGCGAGTATTATAGCTAAAAATTTAAAACATGGTTAAAAATATGTACTTCCACGTATATTTCTGTAATTTGGTGCGTCCGGGTCTCAAGCTTTAAAAATAAAACTCTGGGGCTTCGAAAGCTCAAAATTTTGTAAAAAAATATTTTTTTTCCCGGTAATGTAATATATCGTTTGAAAGATCGCTATTTATCAAGAACAAAACTATATATCATTTTCTTTACCAAAAAATTCAAAGTTGCCGTAAAGTTCAAAAAAGCGCGAAAAATGACGTGCCCCCCCCCCCCCCTAGCGCCGCGAATATTACCGATAAAAATTTTGAACACGGTTAAAAATATGCGCTTCCACGTATATTTCTCTAGTTTGGAACATCCGAGTTTCCAGCGTCAAAATTGGACCCTCGGGGCACCGAAAGCTCGAGATTTTGGAAAAAAATATTTTTTTTCTTGGGCTTGTGATATATCATTAGAAAGATCTCTAGTAGTCGGGAACGAAACCGAATTTCATTTTCTTAACCAAACTTTCAAAGTTGACGTAAAGTTCAAAAAAGCGTCAGCTCCAATTAGCGGCCCCCTTCTTGCGACGCGAGTATTACAGCTATAAATTTGGAACATGGTAGAAAAAACGCGACTCTACGTATATTTCTCTGATTTAAGACAATCGGACCCCAACTTTAGACTGAGACCTGTGGGGCACCGAAAATTCAAAATTTTGAAAAAAAATTTTTTTTGTTTAGGTTTGTGATATATCATTAGAAATATCGCTATTCGTCGGGAACGAAACCGTATTTCATTTTTTTAAAGAAATTTTCAAAGTTCTGAAAAGTTGAAAAAAAAAAAATAATTATGTGTCTCTCCACTAGCTCCACGAATATTACAGCTGAAAATTTTGAACGCGGCTAAAAACGTGCTGATCCCCTTATATTTCTCGAGTTTATAACATTTGGATTTTCAGTTTTAAAATTAGACCCTTAAGGCGCCGAAAGTTCGAAATTTTAAAGAAAATTTTTTATTTTTCTGACGCATGTTATATACCGTTTGAAGGATCGCTATCTGTCGGGAAAGAAACCGTATTTCATTTTCTTAATTGAACTTTCAAAGTTTGCTGAAAAGTTCAAAAAATCGAGAGAATTGATTTGTGACGCGAGTATTATAGCTAAAAATTTTGAGGAAAGTAGTAAATATGGGCATCCATGTATATTTCTCTGGTTTGGAACATCTAAGTTTCCAATTTTAAAATTAGTGACTTGGGGCTCTGAAAGCTCGAAATTTTGTAAAAAAAAAAATTTTTTCAAGTGTATTATTATTGGAAAGAGCGCTATTTTTCGGGAACGGACCCGTATTTCGTTTTCTTAACAAAACTGTTTGAAATTTACTAAAAGTTCATAAAATTCTGAAAAATGACGTGTAGCCCCGCTTGTAATTTATGTATTGGTTCAAGATTTTAAACAAGGTTAAAAAAATGTGAGTCCCTGTTTATTTATTTACTTTGGAACATCTAGGTTTCCATCTTAAAATTCAGAACCTTAAGCGCCGAAAGCTCGAAAGTTTCAAAAATAATATTTTTTTTCCGGTCATGATCGATGGAAAGATCGTTATTTGTCGAGAACGAAACCATAAGTTATTTCCTTAACGAAACTTTCAAACCTTGATGTTCCAAACTTGAGAAATATATGTCGAAGCGCATATGTTTAACCCTGTTCAAAATTTTTAGCCGTAATACTCGCGGCGCTAGAGGGGATGAACTGTTTGAAGTTTTTGGCAACTTTAAAAGTTTCTAAATACGGTTCGGAATTATGTTTAGAGACTCCCGTGCAACTGGCTTACGAATTTCGACTGTTACTGGTTGAATGTCGGATGGTAACATTATCTGTTGAAAGTTAATATCCGCACGAACGGATAATATTATTCCACCACGCGCACAACTAGCAAGCACCGGATTTGATTCGAGAACTTTATAGTTTTTTAGTTTTAAATGTTGGTTTTGTTTTAAGTGGGTTTTTTGAATGCACGAAATAAACAGGTTTGTTAATCGGTGTTATTTTTCTTTTGGCTTTATCGGAATACGAGATTGCAGCGGTTTTTAGAATTTGGTTCGGATTGAAATAATTTTCGTTAGTAGTGTTAGTACGAGGGATAAGAAACGAAATAGGATCGCAGGTTTTGGTTTGGTTATTTTCATTACGAGGTGTGTTAGTGTTGTTATGAACTGTAATGAAAGGAACGGACTCACCGCATCATTGTTTAGGTGGTACGTCCGCCTGATGAAAAACAGATGCGAATAGTATTTCGATTTGTTAAACAATTTAACGACCTATGTTAGTAAATAAATAAAAAAAAAATATTTAATAATGGTCTAACATATGGAGAGAGTCGAAAGAAAATACCGAATTGTTAAAAAATCATCACAGTAGAACGACAGTCTTTTTCACATCGCGGAACTATATCGACCTTTTTTGGTAAAGTAACCAGTTCGTCTTGCAACCGAAAAAAGTTTAATAACAAAGTAACCAAATTGCCTCGAAATTCGGTTTTCCAATTAGTGACATTTACAAAATTCGTAAACTATAATTTCGATTACCGTGTCTCTCCCTCCCATTCGCCGAGAATCCAGGATGCAATCACCAACGTACACCAACCTGCCAGCAGGGAACACCAACATTCTAGCAGCCGCAGCAGAGTGATACGTAGCATCAATATTATTTCTAATTAATATTTTTTGCGTGTTTTCGTTTATATATTTATTAAATATCTTTGACGGTCGGCTATTCAAGAAAGATAGGTGTAGGAATTAACAAAATTACACATTTAAAAAAATCATAAAACCTTAATATTAGTATTATTAAATCTAAACCAATAATTTAAAAAAATAAATAAAAAAAGGATTTAATTAATTTTTCTTCATAACCGTTACATTGCACTTCAAATTAATCTAAGTCTTCGATTCAAATTAGTATTTTGCTTTACTGTTTTAAATTATTATTAGAAAAGATCTTTGAAATTTATTAAGATATTAAATTAAAATAGTAAAATAAAAATAGAAATTTATTCAAACAAATTTTCTTACATACTAAATAATTATAGTTATTGTTAACTTTCATACGGAATCCTCAGCGCATGAAACCTCATGCTTGACTGAACTTTTTCTTTTAGTATCCAATCTCGTTTCTTCCAGCACTTTTGCGTTTTGTCGAAATTATTGATAGGCACTGTTCTATAATTAATCTTTATATATCAGCTCGTATGACACTTATTTTGTAATTGCGCTCGGTGTTCACGCATTCCTCGATTTCTTCTATACGTAAATTCGGTGTAAATTAATTAGAAACAAAACATACGAAATAAAACAATTCACTATTGTAAATCGAATCATCCGAAATCAGTCAATCTTTTTTTAAATATAATTACTTTATTTTGTACGTTTCGTGTTTCTAATTTATTTATATCGCGTTTAAAAAAATCTCATACAAACGTTTATTTAATTTCATTCAAATTAATTCCTTTTACACATGTTTGCACCCCGTGGCCCCATGAACGGGGGGGAATGTGTTTGAAACTAATCAAGGTTACTTTTTTAAATTTTAACTTTTATTCCATCGTTTAAATTATACATCGAACATTTACTTGTATTTTAATTTATTTAACAAATTATTTTATACTAGTGACAAAATACTTACAAAGGAACTAGAACATCCAGCCGGTTTTCTTTTTCTTTTTTTCTTTCTTTTTTTTGTAACACGCTGATCTTGTAGCTTTATCCAGTTCCAGATTTATGCGTTCTGAGGAGTTTTCTTTAAAAAAGAAATATGTGACGAAATATAATAGCGAACTTTATTTCCGGTTCATGAAAGAATTCCCGTCGCAATTTATTCCTGAACACTGATGCATTATCAAATACTATGACTTTTTCATTCACCTTACTTCGAAAATATACACTCCTTCATTTTTATAACTAAATTACTCTACGTGAAATTTTTTTTTTATCGGATTTACTAAACAGGTCGTACGCAACTGGTGTACGATTGAGACCTTTTCATATAGGAAGTGGTTTAAATGTGTTTGTGGTAACAATTTGTAATATTCCGGGCAATAACTATTCATCAATCCACTATAGACATGTATGTACAGAGAGCTTTAACTCTATTTTCGTACTGTGGCATTTATTGTTTTCCTCATTTCCTAGAAGTAGCAACTTTGTGAAATGAATAAGAACATTCGATTCTGCCCAAGGTTCCGCGAACTCAATGGAATTCCTACATCAACTCATTTGCGGTTGTTTCGGATATGCATAAATTTCAACTATCAGCATCCCTTGTGGGAAATATATAATACATTATATATATGCAATGGAATTTCTTCAGCTCGTTACCGTCTTCAGTATTCTTTTATATTTCTTTCTAACCTTTATTTGTTTGTTAGTCTTCTTCAGTTTCAACTAATATAATTCTAATATAGTTTCCTTTTCAGTAAACAATACGACTGTTACTCATTAGTTGGTTGTATACTAAGCAATTATTATATATGCAACGCAGGTGTACACACGCAAGACTACATTCGGAACTGATAGTAATCGTTTGATTTATCGATATACAAGTGCAGTCCCGTGTGGGTCTGCTGTGTACTAACCTAGTGCGCATATGACGTTGAACGTGGTGGTTTGCTATTGCCTTCCACGTGATTACTAGCGATTATTTATTTATTTATTTAATTTTTGTAATAAGTTCGTCGTCGTTCGGGATCGAACCTGTAACCTCCATATCGGAAGCCAAGCGCTCTAGCAACTAGGCTATCGCGATGCAGTTTAACAGATGTAAAATTTTTTTCACAGTCAAATAAAATTAATAAATATTCTGAAAATTGCCGAATTCTTGTTCTTCTCTCTAGTGAAATTAAAATTTTTCTCAGATCCAGTTGCATGCCGCCTTAGTTAAATATATTTTCATAGCTTTTTATCGAACGGTTGTGGAAAGTGTTTTACTTTTTATATTTTTTCTTTTATCATCGACAATTTTGATTCTGTAAATCTGCGATATTCTAAAACTCGGCTTTATTTTTTGCAAATATTTACTTCTTTTATACTTTTATACATATTTACTTAAGTAACAATTTTAAAATAGTTGTTACCTGACGAGTGTGGTCTTTCGAAGATTCTCATAGGATAACCATATCACCTACGTAGATGAGGTACGTGATTCCTGCATTCGCTAATTAAAATAAATCTAATGCTTAAACGAAAATACGCCGATACTTATTTTTAATTCAAAGGGTATAATAACTTGGAATTCATAATTTCTCCCTTGAAAAACAAAATCAGTATACTACACTTTCGCAATTCAAAGTGTAAAGGTTCTTTTTTTTTTTTTTTTTATATTTGTAAAGCAGTTCCTTACCGGGCCTTATTGCTATTAGAATCCTAGAATTATTTCTAAACAGGTAACATTTATAGTTAAAGTTAAATTAACACGTTGCAAAAAAATAGACTGATGTCTATTCTTTGCTATTTGTATACACATATGCACAAAATAAAATGGCATATATAATGCGACAAGGTTGGTCGGTTTAAAACGTTTAAGGCGTTTTAAATCTCAAGTAAAAAGAAAAAGAAACAACGCCTCGAAGTTAAAACGACTATGGAGCCTTTCGTCGTGAAGGTGGGCAAAGTCTTTCAGGACTTCGTCGACTCACTTAATCCTTAAATCAGCGTGTAAAATAAAAATCCGTTCTGTTGGAATTATCGAGCGTAGGCTATCATACGGAGGAGCTTGTTTTGGACTATTTGAATAATGCTTTTGTTTGATACTTTAGTGCATCCTTAGATCAGTATTCCACAAGTTCAATTGGGTCTTAAGATGATTTGATAAATTAGTCGTTTGTTTTCGAATTTCATTTTGAAATTTCGTTCGACAAGCCAATAAATTTTTAAGTATTTTTTTCTCGAATTTGTACAATGCGAGTTTTCCGAATCAACTTTGCATCTAAATGTAGACTCAAGCATTTTACAGAATCCTAAAAAAAAATTAGCACCTATTGCTCAATATCTGAAATACCACCTCGAGCAAAACTTTTTCTTTAGCCGTGGCTAAATTAATTTCGATGTTATCGTTTTGAATAATTATCATGGTTTCTGTATTTTTATATTTTGAAAATGTCGAATACCATTTTTAACAATTACAGCCGCTCCACTTCTTTCTCCTTCGTCGGGATAAGGTGTGTGGTATCGTGTGGTGTATACTACTATATAATTGATTTTCAAATTGATGTTTTTCTTAAGGTGCGCTTCTGAAATCAAGACGACATCAATATTTTCATAATTTAGTAGCTGTTAAACTCTCTTTCCGCCTCACGAGTTCGTCAGTATCGAAATCAGTATACGAGGTGATGACGCAGTTATTATTTTCACTTTCCTTCTTTCTAAAGTTGGTTTGATTCATTTTCCAGTCTAAGAAATTTGTCCATTCATCTTCTGTAAATATTTCAAAATATCGATGAAGGTTGATTCATTCTTTTCAGAAGTGGGTTGCTTTTGTACAGGCTTTAAGGGTATTTGCAAAAAACTCGCTACTATAACTCGATTTGGAAATCTTCCCATTGATCGTGTTTATCACAGTGAGTATCGATACATATTTTTTAGCGAAATTATTCGGATAAACAATTCAAAAAAGTCTAAATAAAAACGGATTGTTCTGTTCTTTTTAAATACTGGAACAATTAGAGATGCGTATAGAAAGTACGCTATCGCATCTGTTCATCCTCGCTGACTCGCTTCCTATTTCTTCACGTTTGTACATTCGGACATTAGGATTTGATCGCAGTTTTTGGTAAACGTCGTATTTTTCGATTCTTATTTTATAAATTAACTTGTTACATTTTCAAAGTGTTTCATTGGAAACATCTCTAAGTTTATTTAGATACTTTCCCATAATTTCGATTTGCTCGGGATCTGAATTTGCACCCTCCCCCCCAATTATATCATTAGTCGTTTCAATGGCTCGAACTTTCTCTTTAATTGTACGCATTTTCTTTTTCTTTTCTTCTTTCTCATATATAAATATATTTTCCTAACCACGTTTGATATTTGCGAATTTTATTTCTTTAATTTGCTTGTCTTTTATTGAATTTTAGGCTCGATGCTCTCGTATGTACGGTTACAAAGAATCGTATTAAAAATTCATTACCTGAAAGAATTTACACTTCAGTCGTATAAAAAATGTCTATTTCATTTATAACGATAGACGGCAATATTTAAAACTTGCTTTTTTTTCGTTTTCCTATCTACACGTTTCAAATATTTCTATATTTCCCATAGCAGTCTTGGAAAATGGTCTTTTACCCATGTTTATTTCTTTCATTTGCTCCCAAATTTTTGCGCTGTCAGAAATTTTGTATTAATTATACTTTCATATTTACTTTTAATTAACGCACTTCTCCCTGTGTGCGGAACGGGTCACCCTATTCGACAGAATCATACTTGGAGTAGTCCGCTGCAAAAGTATTAGGAGCAGGTTTAAAAGTAAAACCAGGAAGAATGCATTAAAAGAATTCTTTAGATAAGTGGCTAACACAAACTGAGGTCCTTACTATCTTCGTTTAGAAGTAAATGATGATACAATATGTCAAATGGAAAATCATACGAAATGAAAAGTCAGCTTCCACTGTGTTTGAAATTGGGCATGAGAATAAAACTTTGTTTCAGATGACGAAATTTACCATTAGTGCAGTTTGCGGCAATAAGAAAAACAGTAGCCCATTAAAAAAAAAGTTATCGAAAGAGTTAAAATACTAATTTTTCATTGGAACTGCTCGTACCACAGCAGACAATTTCGAGACGAAAGTATACTTGTACGTTTGTCTATGCTTTGAGGTCCGGTTTAAAAATTTCAAACTTCATATCTCTACAGAATGAATAGTTCACTTCAACATCATAACATTAGCATTAGTCTATTTGATAATGTTCAACTTGAAGACGCCGAAGAACACATTTTGTCACTTCAATCGGCACAGCTGTTGACTAACTTTATAGATTTCAAATGCTTCAGATTCAGCTTTTAACGGTACTGTAAACTTTACTAAGGTAATCTTTGACATTTGGTTTCCCCCATCTGTTTTCCAGATTCCACAAATACACCAGCGCCCGTATCTGCCTGCGTCATAACTTTTGAACCATTGAAAACAATATTAAAACATTTACAATCCGACCTATTTTCCGCGCGAATAGCGTCGAAAATATTATCCGTGTTCTTCCTTTGACAAATTTTATCATCGAATCCGACAATTGCGTAACAATTTTTTGCGCTAATTCCGAACAAACAAATTGCATGTTGACGCGTACCTATGATAAACTGTTCTTTTCGCATGCTGGTAGAAGCACGCGCTATTCTTTCTAATTCTTGCCGTTTTACATTATTGTCTATTCCATTTATTATGGCTTGCGCTGGCAACCGTACTACAATCGTACACTTGATTAAATTTTTAATATATCTGTTAATTACACTTATTGTTTATGTTTAATGTACAGTAAGTAAATTTAAATACACCAATATAAAACAATTATTTAAATAATTTCCGTGATCATGAAGCTTTGTCTTCGGAACTCGTCGGGTATTTAATAAATAAAAAAAAAAATTAAATAATTGTTTTATATTGGTGTATTTAAATTTACCTACTGTTTAAATTTTATTAACGAATTGCGCGATATTACCTCTGCACGAATGCTAAAAATCATTCGTTTGAAGAGCGCTCAATGGAAGTTTGAAATTGTCATCCAGATTCCTTTCGTGGTTGACATAAATTGCGGTTGCGATTCATGGCCTTAACGGTTATTATGCCGGTACAGAAATGGTATGCGCGTGCCATGAATTAGTCGTTTCAATTTCTTCTAAAGATCGTCGGATAAAATTTCTGCCGATATTTTAGATCGAATACAGCCAATTGTGCCGCGATATTCTTGTTTATCGAACGCGTTAAATAAAATTGCTTCTATTTGCTGTTCACCTAAGACATTTGAATAAGTTTCTTTAAATATGACAATGCGTTGATGAAAGCACTGTGTAAAAGTTGATCCCCAGTCAGCTGGGGGCGATTACATTTTTTTTTTCCTTGTCAAAATTCGGCTTCTTTCGGAACACATTAAAACGTTCGATCCCAAATCAGGATTGATGTTTTCTTAACCCTTACGTGCATACCCGAATTTACCTACGCTATTACACAGCTGGGGGTACCCGCATATACAACTATGGATTTTATTGTTTTTTTGAAAGAGTCGTGAGGGATCTTGCGGCAATGTATAAGGGCTCTGGGAGAAATATCTCGATGGATAACTTTTTTACTTCGCTACCGCTTGCTAAACATGTAATCTCATGGAATTTGACTAGCACGTTGAAAAAAAATAAATTGTACATTCCACAAGCTTTCGCACCTTCAAAATCAAGAGAAGACTTTTTGTCGTTGTTTGGATTCCACAAAGAAGTAACTTCATGTCCGTACGTGCCGCAAAAAAGGTAAACCTGTTATATTGTTGTGTACGATGCACACAGATAGTACACGCGAAAAATAAAATGGGTATAATTTTATTTTACAACAGGTATAAGGCTGGGGTCGATACGATGGACCAGATGGTTGGTCGGTACACGTTTCACCGACACACTAACCATTGGCCACCGTTTTTTTTTCTTCCAATATTGTTGATATTGCTTGTCTAGTTTTATACGTAATTTATCAAGAGAATAATAAAATGATACAAAAAAAAAACTCATGAAAGGAGGCTGTTTATAAGGCAGCTAAGTGAAGAGCTCGCTATGCCTTTAGTTGAAGATAGATCTCAAAATAAACACAAGTTATGCGAAATCATTCATCAAAGTTGGACATAGAGGGTACCTTAGACAGGCAAGTTTTACTTCTGATTGAGTTTCCGACTGGGCCTCAACCTACGCAAGATTCAACAGGCCGGATAAAAGTGACTAGATCGTGTCATATATATATAAGCAATAAAAAAACGCAGAAAAACTAGAAAAAGTTTTTTCTAATTCTGAAAAGGCAGTATGCGATGAACATGCGATAACAGTAATGACATGTAAAGAGTGTGTGGAATAAGTAATGATCTATTTTTTTCAATATATACGTATAAATAAATAAATTTTACAGCTTAATAATTTGTTATTATTTATTTAATAATTATTTATATTTATTATTTGTACAATGAATAATTTAATAGCATGATATCTATGTAACAACAGTGAAATTCCGTTAAAATCATGTGTTTTCATGTGAGGGTCCCCCCCCCCCCCCGAGTGTATCCAGCGTGTTGTTTTTTTCAAAATAAAAATTTTTATTGTTAAAAATTGAAACAAAATTTTTTGATATCACCATTCGCGATAGAAAAAAGGCCAAATCGCGAGGATCCGGGAGGATTTGGAAAAATATTGAGGGGGTCAAAATATTTTCACAAAATGTCCGTTGGTGGGTACCCGGGTGTGCGCATAAGGGTTAAACGTTGTATTCCAGACTAGTACATAAATCAAATCAAATCATATCAAAAAAAGAACAGTTGTTGCCGAAAAGCTGCTTGTGAGTGATTTAGCGATGACGAAAGCAACAACGTATTAAGGTTTCTGACCTAGTTAACACATTTCGAAGCTAATATGACTGCACTATTCTGTTTGTAAAACAATCCTAAGTAGGCATAACTAAAAATAGTTTGTCATTGATCAATTCCCATCTTCAAAACATTTCATAAATTTGATTATTGCTGTACCAGTTGTATTTATTCCCGGAATTGCCCTTCTACAACTTTGGAGATTTTTTTTTTTTAAATTTTTTTCGGGTTCATCAACGAGAACATTTTCCCGAGAAATAAGAAAGAGAAAGGAAGTAGAATCAAATCTTTGCGCTATCAGGGATAGCAAACGGAAAGAATCCAAAGGTTATTATAACAGAAGAAAAATAAGAGAGTATGAAAGACGCGCTGTAGGAGGAATATAAAGATTTATTAGTAAAAGTGGGAAATAGAAAAAGGAACGTTCAACAATGATGAAGAATATTCAAATAAAATATGATCAGAGTGTCACATACACAATGATGGGAGAAAGAAGTCAGGGAACAGAATGGAGAAAACATAAGTGAAAAACAGAAAAGCGATGAGGGAAGCAAACAGTACCCAAAACATGGACGACTGACTGCAAAGAGAGTGGAACCCCGCAAAGAAGGAAAGTTAAGAAATTAAGGATAAACCGGGAAAATCCGGTTGAATAGGTAAACGAGAATTAAGATTTGTGCGGAAAAAAAATTGTAATATTGTGGGATTCAAAAACACTAATGATAAATGAGCTAATCGATCCACTTAGCCATTACATTCCATTCCAGACTGTCCAGATAAATTTATAAGAGGTTAATTAGAAGAATAAAGTAAGAGAACAGGTTAGAAGGATTACATAGTAAATATAATGAAAAGGGAACGATGAATTTGCAAATCTTATATAAAAAGGACATTCTGAGAGATCAAAGAAGAGAAGATAAAGAGAATGGCATGTAAAATAGCAGCAGTCTCGCCGTAGAAAACTGAACAAAAGAAGAGGAGTTTAAAAGTTTCAGAATAATTTATAGAAGAAAAAACCAAATCTCCATTGGGTTTATTAGAGTTGTTAATGAAGATTGTAAGGTATCTGTGGAAAAAAGAGGTCACAGCATTTAAAAATTCCCATTTAACAATATGTTGCGGAATAAATCTGGATAATCGTAAGAAAGCAATTAACATGATAAAGGAACACAAAAAAGCTGAACGAGAAGTATTGACGGCTTATCATGAGTGAAAGTGTATAGTGAAAACTGAAGGAGGCATACGAAAAGGGAAAAAAAATTTAGAAGGAAAAAAATAACTTTAATAAAGTAGATGTTGAATAAAGTTACGGTCAAGCAGGAACTGTACACTAATCTACGAAAGATTAGTCTATTAATAATGTAGAGAGCGGAAGAAAGAATGACGGTTCTGCAATGAAAAATATTATCAAAGAGACAAAAAGTCATCTAGAACATTAAAATAAAAATGCCAAAAAGAGTGGAAAGATGGTCATTGGTCATTGTCAAAGCCTGTAAATATATCAATAAAGAAAGTAATAAGTAATTTTTTCGTCGATGAATGATATGTAAACGTCTACAAAAGTGTACCAGCATAGAGTCAAGAGTACCGTGTTCAGGGTAAAAACCAAACATATTATTAGGTAGCAGATTGTAGTGCTCGAGGCACCAAACAAAATATTTGTCAACTAAACTTTTGGAAAGCTTTCTAACGTAGAAAACGAGAGAAATTGAACGAAGTGAAAAAGAACGGGGTTTATGGATTAAGATAACGATGAAAGTATTTCAAGGTAAAGAAGTACAACTGAAACAAAGAAAGAAATTAAACAAGTTTAAAAAGAACCGAAGAGAAAATCCAGAGAGTTTTTTGAGAATGGGAAAAGTAATTCCATCTGCTTCTAGAGCGGAATTAGAAGAATTATGTACAGATTTTTCTAGTTCTGTAAAAGTAAAGGAGAAATCAAAAATTGTGAGAGTGCGGAAGAAGATGAAATATGATAAGATCCACTAAAGACATAACAAAAGCTATGAAGTTATTAGAAAACGTTAGTTGGTCAGAAGAGAACTTACGATTAAAAGGACGTAAGGATAGAGATGATTTAAAGATTTTGGAAGTTCTCCAAATTTGAGAAATGATTTTTAACCGTTTTTAAAATGAACGCAGCTCCAGCATTGGCTCCTTTAAGAACGAGCAAATTTTTAAGAGAAAGAACGAAATAATTTGAAAGTAGGATTCAAGTCAAAAGCATCCTTACAAATTCCGGCACAAGAAGGAAGACGAAATAATAACATGTTTTACAAACTGAAAGACCGGGGCAGGGGGAGAAGAGCAAATTAAGGCAAAAGAAACAGAATCATTAAAGAAATTGCATTGGGAAAAATAATTCAGATCTGAAGAGATTAAAGAGGTGAAGAATAGTATGAGAATAAAAATTAGGCTAATCAACTTAAGAAAGAGCCAATTTTAGAGTATAAAGAGAAAACAAAGCTTCATTCAAATAAATGACATAGGAATATGACCATTTCCAAGGGTACCGTCCAAAATTCACCATGAAGAACTGAAGCCAATATTAGAAGGGATAAGAAACAGATCAATGAAATTGAACAAGCAATGACTTCTGATATAAGTAGAATAATCATCACTGAGGAGGAATAGATCATTCTGAAGGACAAAATTCTCTAAGATCATGCCATTGTTATTGTAAACGTGGCAACTCGAAAGAAGAGAGTTTTTTCGATACCAATTCTAATTGAGCTCGGGAGATTAAGATCAAAGTGGACCCTTTTCTGTAATCAAGGTGAACAATACAATTTTTAAAGTTCATGTATCTTAATTAAATATTTTTTTGGAGAAATACTTCCAAAATATCAAAAAATTAAATAAAACGGTTGAATGATATTTTTCAAATTCTAAAAAATGTTATTCATTGTAAAAGCTTTCTGTTTATTACTTACCATTGTGAAGTAGTATTTTCCAAAATCTTATTCTTATTTTGTCCTAAAATATTTTCACATGAAAACGCGTTGTGCAATATTTTATCAGTATAACATTAAATTTACAGTGGTGATGAAATACAAAAAGTTATTGTCGAGATAAAAAGTTGATTAGAATAGTTTTTTTCCTATTTGGAATAAAATTTTGTTAATTTCGTTTTGTTTTTCTGTATATATTTCAGACTTAAATTTCCCGGTTCAAATGACAACAAAAGATTGCAAAATCAGAAAATAATAGAAATTTAGGTAACCTAAGACTATGCATTTTCTATGTCATCATATATAATATATATAGATACCATTATGTACTTCTTTTTTAATTCATATACAATCACTGTGTGTTATTCTTTTACTTTACATTTTCTTTAAAATGTTATAAATTAAGCTTAAACTTTTGTGCTTCCTACTTAATAATATGTTATTTTTTCTTCTATAACGTTAAGTATCTTTTTATTTTTAGTACAATGTGTATAATTGCGATACAAAGGATTTCTTTGGTTTAGTAATGTACATTACATTAAATCGTTAACAACATTACGTTGTTCCTTACTATTCGACTAATCAATCACATGTAAATACATCGCTATACTCTGCTGAAATATAAATGAAATAAATAATATTCGCGATCGCTCGAACAGTTTGCGTTGTAATTCAGCTCATGAAAGTAATACTTTCAAGGCGATTATACAACTCACCATTATTATTGGCGTTGAAAAGTTGAGAAAATATTTTCGAAAATTTGCATTACAATTCTTGATAATTTAAGACCTTTTATATAAAGAAACAACATCGAATTCAATTCAGTTTGTATCAGACAGTTGCGACTAGAATTTTAAATTCCTTCCTAATTAAAATCCTTAAGAATGTAACTTTATTTAAAAAGCAACAATATTATTTTTTTTTTCGTAATAAAATTTCAATAGAAAATATAATTCTCATAAATGTAAACATTAATATCACTTATTCAGTGGCGATTTGAACAAGAAGAACAGTTTTATTTCTCTAAAAGTTTAACCAATACAGATTATGCAAATATTCTTTTGTAGTAATTTGTAGGTCAATTCTCTTACTTCAGCTTTCTGCGGTACTCTAAATGGTTAATCATGTTTTTATCAAAATTTGTTATATTCCCTGTGAAGAATTTTTTAAAGGAACAGTGTATACCCAAAGAGCATATCGATCTAGTTTTGTCGAATTTCTTAAGAAATTCCTCATGGTTTTTTTAAAAAATGTAAAACATTATTCACTTTCATTTCACAATAGCAAAATCCACTAATCTCACATTACCTTTTAACGCTTTTTTTTCTATTCGTTAGTCTGTATAATTGCCCTTACAGGCTTCGGACGATCGCATTTTAAAAATTAAGCTATTCCTCACGCGTTAATAAATTATTCTTTTTTAATTCTAAAATATTTCTTACTACAAGTAAACTAATTTTTAAACTAACCTTTAAAAAAAACATTGCGATACACAATTTATTAAATGAAAATAAACAAAATAAAAAATCAAAACATAATCACAATAACTCAGTATATGTAAACAGGGCTGTATCTAAGCGGGTTTTCCGGGTTCACCCCCCCCCCTCGAAGTGTCTGCGAAATCATAACTGCTTGAATTAAACGGATCGAAATTCAGAATGAATTTATTTCTTTTCAATTTTTGACAAAAGAAAAGAAAATTGAAATTTTTATGAATTCTATGGAAACGACTATTTTGTATTTGTTTTTATTGTAGTGTTCAAATATTGTGTGTGTATATATATATATATATATATATATTATAAAAATATTTTCGTACCCCCCCCCCCCCCCCGGAATTTTGGTTTAGATATGGCCCTGTATGTAAAGAATGAATTTCACTGATCAAGATAAACGGAAATTATTAAATAAATTCACGTAATTAGTGATGTGTGTCACATTGATATTTTGTAGCACAGAAATTGGACTCAAGTAAATCTATGTATTTACTCCAAACCTTTATGGCCATTACTTGAAACAACCCATTCGTTTCTATAAGAACCATAGGGCACACATTCAAATATTGACCAAACGTATATTGCACTAAAAATGCGTAGTTCTCTACCTTTCCGCTTTTAAATCTTTTTTAACAAGGGCGTCGCCAGCCGATGGGCCGGGGGGGGCAAAATGAGTTGCCAGCCGCTAGGGGGGGGGCAAGATGATAGAAAAAGGATATGAGTTATAGAAAAAATAAAATTTATAAGTTGTAAAGGCTTAATATTTTATTAAACAAGAATAAAATATTAATTAAAACATAATTTTCATGGGTTGCTGGCAAATTATTCATGATTACGCGCTTATGAATGCTCATTATGGCCAGTTGATTAAAAAGTTCCAAGGCTCCAGGGGGGGGGCAGCTGCCCCCCCGGCCCCCCGCTAGCGACGCCCATGTTTTTTAATATTTCGGTTTAATACTCTGGTACTTTAACATTCAGTAATAATTATGATTCTTATTGATTTCTTAATTTAAAATGTGAGTATATTTTAAATTTCAGTGATTATCTAGGAACTCTATGAGAAACCGCCACCGATTTTTTTATTGCAGTGTTCTCACAATTCTATATATGTATTTTATGAATATAGTATGACTAAAAAACTCCTACACACATTGGTTAATGCTGGCTACGCTACTAATATCAAAAAACAAATAACACAAAAATTTTCCTTAAACTATAATAATTATTGTGAATAAATTTTTTTCTAAATCTGGACGAGGCTATAGCCTTTTCTGTACCCTTTGGTTACGCTCATGATAATACATAATCTAAATTGAAAGTATGTATTTAACAAAGTAATATGTTTTCATCTTATTGCGAAATAATTAAAATATTTATTATGTTAATTTTTATGTACAGTAGAGTCTCTCTAATCCGGACTTTTTTTTTTTCATTTTTTATTTTTTTCGATTCGTTTGGATTAACCGGATGTCCGGATTTGTGAGACTTTACTGTATATTTACTCGCGCAATTTTACATGTTATTAATGAATTCGTAAAAAATTTAAATAAAGTAATAATAAATAAATGAATTATATTGATAACGGCAAATTCAAACGACGGGTTCATAATTTCTATCCTTAATGATTAATCCTTATTCCAACCAAGTAATTGTTTTTAAAACAAATCTGTTTAAAACAGTTTTATAAGTAACTGTAATATTAAAATATTTATTAACTTTATTATCAACTATTTCAATGAATTTTGTAACTTCTAAGTCCAATATTGCTCATTAATAATTTCTTTTTCTTTTGCTTTAATTCGTATAAATAACTTTTAAAATTAAGCAATCTTCATTTCTATATATCAATTAGAAAATAACTAAGCTACTAACCAAAGCGGCTGACTAACACGTTAAATTTATTTTATTATTGGCGATAACTTATTAAGACTCTCATTCAATAAAATGCAAAATTTGTCTGAAAGAATATGTTTTTGAGACTTGACACCCATTCATGTCTATCAACATACTTCTAAGTAATCGAAAACTGTTTATTTTCTGTAATACTTCTTTTTTGCTTTTATACATTTTCTTTGTGCTCGTTGTTTTAAATTAATCATATCTGATAACTATAATTTTTGTATTGAATGTATATAAAGTAAACAAAAGAAGAGTACAGACGTATAAAGTAATACATAAAATTGTGCAGATGTAAGTCTTTTATTATTTCTAACTTGGACAAAAGAGGTTAATCATTTCAAAATCCAACATTTCGATGAAAATTAATTTTTAGTAATAGTAATGATGCACGCTGCTTTATCGTATAAAATTTATTTAAATAAAAATTACCTAATTAGCTATAAAATTATTTGATGCATGTAAAAGTATCAAATATTGCGTTATTTTATTGACACATATCATGTATATAGAAAGAAAATAGTACTCATTAAAGTAGCGAAATTATTATCAAAAGTAGGCTGTAAATTAGTTTTAAGGTTTTCCAGGTTAAAAAATTCGAATAAAATTCGACTAATTTGTTGTTACCATTTTAACATAAATACCAATTTTATAAACATAATGCTTTTTAACGTTTATTTGAGAGAAATACTCAGTAGAGTAATCTGCAATTTATTCAAAGTTGTTTTACTAAACATGACTATTTTTATTCATTATTTTCAGTTCGATTTAAAATACCTTTACGATTTTTTAATACAGATGTAATCGCACTTCTAGTTATTTCTTGTTTAAAATATTTTAGTTTTACTACGCTAAAAATATTATTTTAAAACTAATTAATCACTTAAAAATAATGTGTGCGGGTGTTTTTGTGCTGAATAATGTATTTTTTTTCTTTTTTACTTATGTATAATAATAGTAATATATTGAACGAATTTATTTATAGTATATTCATCGAAAAATATTTAATTTTACTTTGTGACAACATTTCACATACGCGGAATAAAAATAAAAATAAGACAACATTCATAATATCGCTTTAATGTTCTTTTATACATCATTTTATAAGTTAATGGGTGTTTATATTTTTCAAGTACATAAAACAGCGAAAAAATGTAGTTCACATCTGTAGGAATGATAAAAAAACTACTATATTTTACATAATTTTTCTACTAATTAATAATTATACGGAAATACAGTAACTTATAAATAATTGTGTAATGATTAAGTAAGTGAATGTTGTAACAATGGTAGTTTCGTAATTTAAAATTTTTATAAATAACTGTTATTATGCCATTTTAACTGCTGTATCTATAAATAAATGTTTATTTCGATAAGTTCCTAATAATAAAAAATAAATAAAAAAACATACTGCCCGTGGTTAAATTAAAATAAAAAAAAGTTTGCTTTTAATAAATATAATTTTATATATATGTACATATATACATGTAAAAACGGAGAGAGCGAGAAAGAAAAGCGTAAAATGTATTTACATGTGAAAAATGACTAATTTATATTAATAAACCATTAATTTTATATTTAATTTATACTAATTTTAAATATGAAAGGGCGAATTATCAGCTGAGCGTAACAATAAATGGTTTTTACTTTTTTTCTTTTGATAATATTTATACAATTAATGTACTCTTTTTGGAAGTTGAAAATCTTTTAGAATACAAAAATTTAATTGCAATTAGTAATTGGTCTGTTTTATAATTTTTTATAAATTGTTTGTTATTTTAATGTTTTGTATAATTAATTTTCACTAATTGGTACACTTTTCGTGAAGAAATATCACAAATTTAAAATACAAATAAGTATTTACGTACATATCGTATTTTAAAGTATAAGATTCCATAAAAAAAAACGCACTGGATAATTTCGCCCTTTTTAAAAATATGCTCATTACCTCATTGTTAAATATTTTGTAAGTATTTAAATCATTTTCGTATTTAAAAATACATGGAATTAAATTGAATCCTATTTTGTAGTCTAATTGTTTAAAATAATAGCATTAATAACATGTTTTTTTCAATTTACGATACAAGTATAGAATAATGATCATAGACAAGTATTTTAGTAATTTTTTAACAACTGCGATAATTCAATAAATTATGTGTTATACTGCTAACTAGTAGTTTCATTGATTCATCTACAACGAACAAATATTTTGAAAAACATTATATTAAGACACTCACAAAAATGTAGAGAATAATTTTAATAATACGTTATAACGTGGTCTTATTCTTACTCTATTCACAAGTATGTAAACAGGCCTGGATTTAAGGGGGGTCTAGAGGAGGCTACAGCCCCGGGCCCCGCCTATAAAGGGGCCCCTAACAGATCCCTGGAAACTTATTAATAGTGAAATTTCAAGTTTCATAAAAACGTATCAGAAATTTGTTTTAAGGTATAACGAGTTGGAATTTACGTTTTTAGGAAATGTCTGAATGAATGTATGTGCGTGTGTACGCACGCAACACGCGCCTACACACTATTCTTTTTTACAAATCTTTAGTTAAAATTTGCTGAAAAATTCATTGTTTAAAATTAAAATAATATAATTAAATTTAATTAAAGAAAATTTAGTTATTCTATAAAACTGATAATTTTGTCACTTCTGAAAAGGGCTCTTAATATTTCTGTAGCCTCGGGCATATCATACACTTAATCTGGGCCTGTATGTAGAGAGGTATGAATATTATATTACGACTAAATAATTTCTTTTTTTGCTGCGATTTTTAATTCGGAATTTATACTCCATGATCACAGAAATTAAGAAAATAAAACCACATTCACCTTATGATCATGGAAAGTGTTAGTTATAGAATTATGTAATAAGTAGTGTAACATTTAAAACATTTAAATATTTAGCAATACAAAATAAGGCACTGGGGTTAATCACCAATTATTCAAATACAAAAGCAACAGAAATTTCATCAATATTTGAAGGCTTCTGTGCAGTTAAATCTGGAGAAATAATGGCAAATCTCAAGTAGAAAGGAACTAACCCCTAATATTCCTTTCAGATCCATCAGGCTGAATACATTTTGAACCTTAACCACAACCCCCGAGCCCAGTCAAGAGGATGGGACGTACTTTACTTTACTATATAGTTAAAGTTATTGAAGAAGCCTAGAAAAACCGGATAAATATTTCAACCGCACTGCTGGGTTAACCTTTTAAATACTTAGCAGAAAATTGACGATTAAAAAGATCAAAGATACTAAAGCTTTCATCAATAGATACATTTCATATTTCAATATTAACATCACGTATAGTCCTGCCTGTCTGGCAAAGCAGATTCCAAAAAAAAAAACATTAGTTTTTTGTTTTTAACATAGAATGTTTTTGGGCTGGGGTTAAACGAAATTTTGGTACATTTTTGGAACGAAGTTCTTTAACACGGCTTGCGGTAAGAGTAAACTGGCAGAAACCATCACATAAGGAAAAAGCGTTATGCGTCCTCCGGGCAACCTTTGCTATCTTTCTCTGTCTCTTATCATTATATACGGGTGGGTGTGCGTGTGTGCGTGCGAGTATCGAGATTCGAGCAGCAAGCATTGTGCGCGGTCAGCTGCATAACCTCAATTCTAAACATGTGTAAATTTTATTTTATTTTTTATCGTATACTTTATAAAATGACTTTATATATCTATTTTTTTTGTCTATTTTTTTTTCGCTATAAAAAAGTGATATATAAAATTAAATGCTCACATATCTTCTGTGTTTAATAAGTAATTAGCTGTTACCCACGGCTTCGTTCGAACATTTGTCTTTTTGGATGCATTTTCTTTGAACACTGCTGTTATCTTCTAATTTGCTCTTTAGCATTCTGTCAGTCTCATACTGTCTATTTATTTAATGAACTCTACCTACTTACCCATTCGCTTCCTTAGACTTGACATGTGAATAATTATTATTTTTCTGTCCTTAATTAAAATTTATGCATACATAAAAATTATATTAACATATGTTGACGGTTTTTTTTTGTAAAATTTTTATTTGTATTTTTAAATTCTTTTTTTTTTTTTATTATTATTATATTTTTATTATTGTATTTATATTTTAATTAGGTATATATAGTCTACCAAAATAGCTAGTGTTTGACGTATCTGTTAAATATTCTATTTTATTTTCATATGGTTTTCTATTAAGTCCAATGGTATATGGCTTAGCCCGTTGCCTATTGCAGCAAGGAATGTGAAATGTGTGATGTGTTTTCTGAAAATCGATTACTGTACATTTAAATCTAACATTGCCTATTGCAGTGAGAAATAGTTGAAAAAGGCGACCGAGGAATTATTTTTCCTCGCTCAGATCGCTTGCTGAGCGAGTTTTTCAAAACACTATTTCAAATGTTTCATATACATATTTGATATAATAGTTGACTTTTATATAGCATTTTTTTGCCATTTTTAATTTAAAAATATAAATATATATATATGTATATATATATTGTTTGTAATTTGTATAAATATGTGCCCCATTTTTCTTTAATTTCTATATAATGGAAAAATTAATTGAGATGGTTAGGAAGCAGGCCCGTGCCCAGAAATTTGAAAGGGGGTGGGGGGTGGTGAAAATTTTCTTCACATATTTATTTTATAAATAACAATACATTTTTCACTAATATTCATATTATTAATAATTTCCATAATTTTGATTTATGTATTAATAATTTACATAAATGAATTACCGTATAAACATTAATAATAAAAAAAAATTTAAAATTTTTTAAAAATAGCCTTTTATTTAAGCACTAAAAAGTACAAAATAATTTTATTAGATTAATGATTTTTTAGGGTGTTCTTACCTTTAAAAGAAAAAAGAAAAAAATTTCTTTATATTTTTAGGTACTTCATTAATATCTTAAGGAAAAACTTTTTATTACGAGTATAATCAATAACATGTGTAATTTTTATTAATGTTCATATATGTAAATTAATATGTACATCTAAATGATGGAAATTATTAATAGTATAAATATTAGTGAAAAGTTTATTGTTATTTATAAAATATGCGCAGAAAATTTTCAAAACCCCTCCCTTTCTAAAATCCTGGGCACGGGCCTGAAGCTGAGCCACAAGCGGGGGCTACACGTCATTTTTTGTGTTTTTTTAAACTTTTATTAAACTTTCAATGTTTCCTTAAGACAATCAAATACGAGTTTGCTCCCGAAAAATAGTGCTCTTTCCAACAGTATATCATATGCACTGAAAAAAAAAAAATTTTTTTCCAAAAGTTCGAGTGTTGAAGCCCTAAAGGTCTAATTTCAAAATTGGAAACCTAGATGTTCCAAATTAAATAAATATACGTACATGTGTATATTTTCAACCTTGTTCAAAATTTTTAGCTATAATACTCACGTCGCAAAGAGGGAGCTTTTTTTTTTTTTTGAAGAAGAGAAATAATATATATATATATTTTTTTTTTCTCTCTCTTTTTCACCACTCCGGTTTTAGAACCACAATTGGCGCTACTGTTTGGTTAACTAAATCTTGACTTTTTCTATGTTAAGCAAATACTTCCTCATATCTCTTTTCATTAGAAAAAGATATGATTTTTAACTAATATACTAATAACTTATTATTATTTTACGTTACACACAATAACCGTATTAATCACAGTAAAAAAAAAAAAAAAAAAAAAAAAAAACTGCAAATTAAGTCCATTTCATGGCATTGTTCAACACAAATTAGGTTTGAGCGAGAAATTAATTCCGTGGATGCTGTTGTAATTTTCTCGGGGTTATCCGGGTAATGCGTCTCTACACCAGTATCTCTTGAGTCTTCTCCGCGGATTCCCAGGGAGAGATGAAGAGAACTCTATGTTTTCACTGAGTTCAAATTTACTAAAGAACGTACCATATCGAAGTTTGTAATAGTCTTGCACGAATGGGATCTTCAAATCGTGATGGAGTGTTCTATTGGACACGAAATAAAGAGCGTTGGCAACTTGTCTAAGTGTTTTAGACTGAAGCTGTTGAATTCTGTTGATATTGCTCTTGGACGTTGCGCCATATACTTCGATGCCATACCGCCATACTGGCGCCAGTACGAATAGATAGATTAGTCTTTTACAAGACATGCTCACCGCAGACTTCCTTCCCATAAGGCTATTTAAGATTTGAAGTCTTGAGCGAATTTTTTGCCTTGTGTTACGCGACGTGGGTCCTCCATGTTAGACGTCGGTCCATTGTTAATCCTAATTATTTAACGCTGTTGCTTTGCGGAAGAACATTTTTATTTATTTCTATCTGGGGACAGGACTGTTGGTTTAACGTAAAAGTCTCCTGTAAACTTTTGGAATGGTTTATTTTAATCTTCCATTTCTCTGCACATGCTTCAATCTTGTTCAAGTGCTCCTGCAACAGTAGTAAAGCACGCGAAGGATCACTATTTGCAGCTAAGATGCAGGCGTCATCAACGAAAGTCGCTGTTACCGTGGTTTTTAGTACTGGAAAATCCGCCGAGTACAAAGAATATAACAGTGGCGAAAGTATACTTCTCTGTGGAACGGATGCATTTATCCCGTATTTTCCGGACATTGATGAATTTATCTTCACTACAAAACTCCTTCTTGACAAGAAGCATTGTATTACCGCATAAATATCATTTGGCAGAATGTTCTTCAGTTTGTACAGGAGGCCTTGATGCCACACCCGATCGAATGCCTGCTCGACATCAAGGAGCTACATATTAGATCTCGCGCTTTCTTGAACTTTTCGTGATCTTCGAAAGTTTCATTAAAGAAATAAAACATGGTTTTGTTCTCGACAAATAACGATCTTTCCAACAATATATCACATATTTTTTTCCAAAATTTCGAGCTTTCAGCGTCCTGAGGGTCTAATTTCAAACCTGGAAACCCAGATGTTGCTTAATATTGTATTGTCATCTCGAACAAGCATTTCTGCAAAAGGACACTTTTTTAATTCATCGGTAAGTAGTTGAAAAATCGCTTCCAAAATTCCCCTCAGTCCGGCGCCTCGGGGGTCTAATTTTGAAATTGGAAACCCAGATGTTGCGTAATATTGTATTGTCATCTATAATAAGCATTTCTGCAAAAGGAAATTTTTTTTATTCATCGGGAAGTAGGTGAAAAATCGTTCGCAAGGTTCCCTCTAGACAGACAAAATGACAAACCGAGTTAAATAAAAGGCTATAAAAATTACATATATTATTGATTTTACTCGTAACAAAAAATTTTGCATACAATATTAATGAAGTGCCTAAAAATGTGGAGAATACTTTTTCTTTTTTCTTTTAAAGGTAAGGAAATCATAAAAAAAAAACATTAAAATTATTGATTTTTTTCAGATTTTTGTGTATTTATAATAACTAGTTCAGTTTTCATAAGTGGGTTCCCCCCACCCCCCACTCCCGTGAACACGTCCTTGTTAGAAAGTATGAATTTTTATACTATACAGAATACAAAGATTTTAAAAATATAAATATGAAAGATGAAATTTTGTGTGTAATTACACAAATTTTCGTTTATATTCAAACTTTACATGTAGTTTTAAAATCTGTCGTTTTGAATTTTATTATTATATAGAAGAATTAAAATATGGCTTAGAAAATTTTTAATAATTTTATAATTTATTTTTGTAAAAATAATTTTAAAATTTAGAAATGTCCATTAAAATTTAATAATGTCAAGTGATTAAATTAAAAGCAATAATTATATTCAGTCATGGATTTACACCACGGACTTAAATGGGCTGCAGCCCACAGCGGCAAATTTGCATGAGATTGAAAAGTTTTTTCTTTTGAAAAATACTTACAATTTCCAAAATATTGTTACATATTATGGCGTTTTAATCGCAGCAGGGTAGGAGAGGAATGTGATAAAATCATTTTTTAACTTGCATTAATGTACGGCAAAGTTAAAATGGGAATATATTGATTTAGGCAAAATTTCCAAATGATTATAGACAAATGACATGTAAGCAGGGGAATCGAGAAATTAATTTAAAATTAAAGAAGTGTAAACCGGAACGCGCATTATTATTAGGCAAAATGGTTATATTAGCAGTTAAAGGAAATTCTCGAACTATGCACGTGACAATGACTGGTCGGCATGATAAGAGGTCAAACAAAACTGAAAGAAAAACTGAAAATTCACAAGGGTAGTAGCGATATCTCATTGATACGACAAAAGTTAGAAGATTTTTCGAAGAATTATTTATATTATTTCTTGCCGTACCAAACGATGAAAGGTGCTCAGAGCAGTGTGGCACTGGGGCACTGCGGGAAATAACCTGTTGAAACTATTCCGAATACTGAATCTGATGAATAAACACGCTAACGGCGAAAATACTCGTATTAAGAATAAATGTACACTTTATTTAATTTTTGTGATCACTTAACGAAAAAAAGTCAAAATATAACTGGAAAAACCAACTCTAACAACACTACAAAAAACACAATTACAATAACGTGATAACATGATGGGAAAAAACACAAAGAAAGATTAGCGCTGAATAAAATTTGCTCAGCAGGACGCTCCTGTCCTACAATGAAAAGAATTAAAATTTTTTTCAGATTAACAATGTCTCACCAAAAGAGTTAAATGATTTATCTGTTTTATTTATTGAAGAACGGTTAGTAAAGAATTTAAACTTTGATGATGTAATAAAATAATTTGCATCTTTAAAATTGCGTCGTAAAAAATGTAAACTTTAATTGACACATGAAAGAATAATGTATGTATAGAATTATAATAAAATTTAGGAAAATGTGTAAAATTTTTTAATTAAAAACTTTTTTAACTTTTAACTTGTATGTCCTTTCTTACTTCAGATACTCGATTATAATTTTTATTACTTAATTTATAAATTATTCCAAGGGCGGCAGAAATTACTGAGCCCACAGCGGCATTTGGCTACAATCCGGCCCTGATTATATTGTAATGTTTTAATTAGGATATTAAGTCAATCAATTTTCAATTAATTAGAAAATCCAACCTAAAAATTAAAAATTATTATACTTTAGTAAAACATTAATTATTTAATTTTTTGTACAATATATTTAATTTTGATCCTACATAAATATATAAATGTACTACTAGGTCTTGTACATCGTGATACAAAAATTTGGAACGTTATTTATAAATCTAATATGTATAAATTTTTGTTGTTTCAAAATTTGTAACATTTATACAGAGTTTGATTTTTAGTCTATATTAATGCCCTAAGTATTTGACTTGTTGCCGATTAAATGAATATCACTTTATTACATAATAAACTTTGTTAACCCGCCAGTACTCGTTGCGTGAGATTTTCTCTCACATGTCTGGATGAAACGGTGTTACCTAGAGTACACGAAGGCGGGAAAGTTGGGGCCTTGTATAGCTGGAAGAAAGGGGCATCGCTAGCCAAAGGGCACCCTATAGTAAAAGTCAGTCACCTCTAGGCTTCGGAAAGAGGTATTTGTTTTCGTTAGTGCTGAGTTGTGAGAAAAACTCTCACACGCGAGTACTCCAGTTTCAATATTTTCGGTGCCTGTGAAACTTTTTCATGAGCCATTTTCCATGTAATTTTAAGTGCCGAATCGATTGATATGGGTTCCACAGCCGTGCGAGTACATACGGGTGACTATGGGTGAAAAATGAGTGTAAGAGTTCGGTTTTTCGGTGTTTTTCAGAATATAGACATGTTGGGTATCGTTTTCTACGTAATTTCAAACGCTGAATCGATTTCAATTTATTATGATTTTGTTAAATTAACGTGATAAAATAAAAATCAAAAGTGTAATAAGTTGATTATTTTAAAGTTAAAAAATTAATGTTGAATGCGGATTGGCATATTTTAATAAAGATTCTTCGAAGGAAAAGCTGAATAAAAGTCAGACCGTTAAGGTGTACAGTTCTAGACGATAAAAACCAAAGGACGTGAGTGTATACATCGCTCTTCCATTGTCGGAGAATAGAGTAGCGAATTTCTTAAGATATTAGATCATTTTTCAAGCGCTTCAAAGTATTACTGTGAACGGGAGATAATAAAATTTATATTAATATATGTAAATAAATATTATTTTAGTTTTGTTGTTTTTTAAGTTAATTTATTTTTGAAGAATAGAGGAACATTTCACGACTCGGCCGTATTTATTATTCTTATACGATGGATCCAAACTATTGCATTTCTAAATATAACTACCGGTACTAATTGAAAAAATTAACCAAAAAGTGGTTCAAACCCTTAATTTTTGGAAGTTGGAGTGTAAAAGTATAGTGAAAAAGTAAAAGAAGAGAATGATGAATGAACAGACAATTATTTTCAACCAGACTGTTCAAAAACTGGGTAAAGTTTCCACAGAAATACCCATGTGAGAGAAAATCTCACGCGCGAGTACTGGCGTCCTGCTATGCCTAGCGAGTACTGACGGGTTAACACAGAAACCTATATTAAAATGAAAACAAACGATTAAAGATAAAAGTAAAAGATTGAATAAAGATTCGATAATTTAATCACACACTATTATTTCCTCGCTCAGCAAACCTGCTACAATGGGCAGTCGAAAAAAACACATTTCACATTCCTCTCTGCAATGGGCAACATGCGTTAAATCTTTTCTATTTTTTATTCTGAATTACCATGTCAATTCAAAAATAACGAATTTGCAGTTTTTACTGAAGACTATGAAAATGATAATTAAAATAATAAATATGTAGAAATGATTGATAACACAAACACTAATCCTATACAAAAGGAATTAATTCAAATAGCTACACCACTGCAATTTATGTAGACAAGAAATAAATTAGTAGACATACTTAAAATAAAATTACATTAAAATCTATGTATAACAGAGTTACTATAAAACTAGAAACACTGGAAGATTATTGAACTATAGTTACACGTTACACTACTTTTTGATTTAAACTTTAAATTTTATACATACCAAATATAACAATATACAGCTTACTGAGTTGTTTTTAAAAATCTATATCATTCAATTCCAGCTGACTCAATTAAAAATGAATTGTCTAATCTTGATTGCTTTGTTTGTTCCGTTATTTCTGCATGGTAAAGCTAAGAAATTACTACCCTTATTTTTTATAGATCTTAATTGAGATCTAATTACACAAATATCTTTAACAAAAAATTTTTACTCCATACTATGATACAAATAGAAAAACCGGACAAGGTAAGAACTATCTCTAATTTTACAGTCATAATAAACACATTTTTTTTTTGTGATCCTAGATGTGTAAAGCATGGTAATAGTCGCTTTGCCTCTGAATGTAAAAAATTACTGTCTACTGTCGTATAACCTCTGTCGACTCCGAAAAACAAAAGTACACGGCAAAAGTAATTTATTTCATAAAAGTGCGGACGAAGCGACATCGAATCGAATAGACCGTCATCAAAATGTGCGATACCGAACTCAATTATCTAGAATAATCTTGGCCCGGACGAGTCGACACAGGATCACGGTTCGCCCGAGACCTGTTGGGGAGAGAAGAGAATTATGATCAGTGTGACCAGGAAGGAGTTTGTGGTTCCCATATGGCTCTCCCTCTTGGAGACTGAGCCCCCGTGGGGTGAAGTTGCGGAATAAAACAAAGGAAAGCAAAAATAAAAGTTTTACATGGATATTACTTATATGTAGTATGAACAGAAGATAAAGTAGTAAAAATTAACACATAATAAGGCCGTTTATGTGGAATAATAAAAATGGTGTAGGTAAATTAAACTAAATTATCATGTGTAAAGAAGGTAAAATGGGATACAGCATACAAGATAATTAATATGCGATAATTACATAAATAAGTATGCGGTTGTATCAAACGGATACAAAGAACTGAATGGTGTACACCGGATTCAAAATACCATAACAATGGAAGAAATATCGCAATAAGCGCTCAAGGAATAGGGAAAGTGAAATTATCATGCTAAAATGGCAGAATGGCACCTAACCGTTAGTATGAAGAAGTGAGAACAGGAACTAGGAGCGAAATGAGTTTGAGGGATAGACGAAATTGGAATCGCAGGAGTAACGAGTG
The DNA here is from genome assembly GCA_039619475.1 of Icerya purchasi. NCBI lineage: Eukaryota > Metazoa > Arthropoda > Insecta > Hemiptera > Monophlebidae > Icerya > Icerya purchasi. Next base: position 105,470,483 of record CM077115.1, read on the forward strand.
GACATAATTGACAAAATTGAGGGATGAAACTCGATCGGAGAGTTGCTTCGTTAGCGAAATTGGAGTGTTCGAAAATGAATGTAGACTAATTATATCGATCGGAAATAGCGTAAAAGTTTCAGGCGAGATGAGTGCAAAATGAAAGCGGGAGAGGACATAGGCGCCAATCTAAAGAAGGAGGGATATTTATTTTATCTAAAGAGATCAGAATAAGAAGGAATAATAAAGCGACATTGAATAACGATCCAGAAAAATGATTAAACTAAACTAATTACATTAAAAACAAAATTTACGATCTTAGAACTTTGGAAAAAGTAAATATTACTTTCGCACACGGCATGAATTCAAAAAAAAAATGATTATAGTGGTACTAGAAATGAATAAGGCCGAGTGTGATTCGATATGCGTTATTCGAGTAACACAAATAAAATGAACGAAAATAAATTTGCAAAAATAGTAAAAACCTGTCAGCGTTACTTGAGTGTAGTTCTATACCAAATCGGGAGTCGGACTCATCTGGGAAACTAATGAATGAAGGTCACAGTCTCATTAAAGCGAACTGGTCGCCTAATGGGGCATCCATACCGCGATTTCGATATCGTCGGAAATAATTCCTTATCAGAATCGACATCCTTATCTAGGAATTCGGAGTCGTCAGAAGGTGAGGCGTCATCATCGGGAAAGCCGTAAAAATCGGGATCGGAAACTGAATCGTCCATATCTTTGCTTGAGCGTATCGTGTCGAAATCAGTTAATAGAAGGTCTGGATCTTTGCAGGGTGGTGTATCGATCCATTCGTCATTTTGAAGGTCATCTTCTAAGATGAATGCTGGCTTCAGTCTATCCAGACTAACTCTGCCAATTTTTGCGCCAAATTTCAATTCGTAGCATTTCGGGTAACGGTTTATAACTTTAAACGGACCGTCGTAGAGGGGTTGTAGAGCTGTCCGATGTCGATCTCAACGGACGTAAATATGAGTGCAGCTATCGATGCCCTTTTGTAAAAATCCTGAGCGTTCATTAATGCGTGCTGGCTTTAGGAAAACATTGTTCATATCATCGGATAATTTGTTAATTAGATGCGATTTATTTTCGACCGGCGGTAAAGCGTCGATCATCTCGCACAGTAGTGATAGCGGAGTGACGTACGTAAGTTCGGCCGGCGAATGGCCAGTGTGGTTGATCGAAGTTCTTATGCCGAATAATACAATGAGAAGGGCTTCGTGCCAATGTTCACTTTCCTGACAGCTGATAGCGGCTTTCAAAGTACGATGGATTCTTTCCACTTTTCCATTTGATTTTGGGTTGTAAGCTGTCGTATTTATGTGGGTTATACCAAATCGTGGTACGAGTTGTTTGAATATCTGTGACGTAAATTGGCTTCCACGATCTGTTGTGATAATCGAAGGGCAACCGAATCGGCAAATCCATGTTTCGATGAAGATGTTTATAATTGTATCTGTTGATATATCTTTGACTGGAACGGCCTCCAGCCAGCCGGTGTATTGGTCGATAATCGTGAGAATATATTGATATTCACCTGAACGAGGTAAAGGTCCAACTAAATCGCAGTGTACATGTTGAAAACGAGAACTTGGGGGAAATTCGCCATATGGTGGTTTCATATGTCGGTAAACTTTGTTGCGCTGACACAAATTACAAGTACGCGCCCAATGTCTAATATCTGTAGACGTATGCGGTCAAACAAATCGTTGCTTAATTTTGTACAGCGTACGTTTGGGAGACGGGTGGTCCATGATATGAATTGCTTGATAAATCTTTCGGTGTAACAATATCGGCACAATCGGTCTTTCCTTCTGATCTACGTAAATCATAATATCGTCGATCGCTTTCTCAGATACTTCAATCTTTGATGACCTATTTCTGTGTATTGCTGTTATGTCCTCGTCTCCTTCCTGTAAGGTCCGAAATTGTTTTGTATCGAAACTGTACTCGTCTAACATGAACGCATCGATTCGTGATAAATAATCGGCGACTACGTTATCTGCACCTTTTATGTAACAAATGTCTTCGACATACTCAGCAATAAAGCTGAAATGGCGTGATTGACGGGTGGACAGCTTCTCCGCGGGCTGATGTAATGCGTGAGTAAGCGGTCGGTGGTCAGTAAGTACAGTGACTCTGCGGCCCTCAATAAGGTCCTTAAATCTTCGAATTGCGTCGTACACTGATAATAACTCGAGGTCGTAAGTACTATATTTACGTTCTGCCGGTGAAAGCTTACGTGAATGGAACGAAATGGGCTGCAATAAATCGTTAACTCTCTGGTTGATGACTGATCCGATCGCGGTAGATAAAGCGTCGGCCATGATGACGATATCGGCATCAGCTGACGGATGCGCCAGTATTGCGGCCTCAGCTATAAGTTTCTTCGATAATTGAAAGTATTGATCGAGTTCCTCAGTCCATGCAATCTGCGTCAAATCTTTCTTCTTGCTCCCCAAAAGGAGGGAATTCAATGGGACTAATACTTCGGCTCCTTGCTTATAGAAGCGATGATAAAAATTTATAACGCCAAGGTAACTTCTCAAATCCTTTTTGGTGACTTGGCGTGGCAGCGTTACTATCGTTTCAACACGTTTCGGATCGGGACGTATGCCTTCGTGGGACATTCCACATCCATCAAACGTAATTTTGGGTACAGCGAAAATACATTTATTTTCACTCAGCTTCAAGTTATGAAGCGATAACTGTTTGAGCACGGCGTACAAATCTGACATATGTTGTTTTAGATCCGCGGAAAAAATTAAAACATCATCTAGGTAGGCGCGCGCGAATGGTAAATCTTTCAATACGTGATCGATGGCCCTTTGGAAGGTGGCACCCGTGTGTTTTAGACCAAACGGCATTACTTGAAACTCGAATAACCCAAACGGCGTCGTGACAGCAGTTTTTTCGATGTTCGGAGGATACATGGGAATCTGGTAGTAGGCTCGTTCGAGGTCAAGCTTTGAAAAGACGGTTGTTTCATGCAGATCTGAGTTCATGTCATGTAAGTGTGGAATAGGATATCGGTCAGCAATCGTGATGTGATTCACCTGACGATAATCTCCGCATACACGCCAACCATCGTCTTTTGGGACGAGTGTTAAAGGTGAAGCCCAGGGAAATTCGGAACGGCGACAAAATCCAAGGTCCATCCATTCATTGAATATGCGACGAGCATATTGAAATTTTTTTGGCAGTAAACGGCGAGGCTTCGAATGAGCGGGGTGCCCGTTAGTAATTATCCGGTGTTGAACAGGAGATAATCGAGAGGTGTTATAAAAAGTCCCGGAAAATAAATCTTTGAAATTATTTACAATGGACGTAACTGAGTCTTGTTTAATAGCAAGGGTAGCGATAGATGAGGCGACCGGAGTGACATCGCTCGCAGAAGGCTTATTCGATTGCAAATTATTACGAGTTAGTAATCTTTTATTCGCGATGTCCATTAATAATTCAAAATACTGTAGAAAATCAGCATCGATGATTGGCTTGGCGACATCCGCTACTTCAAAGGTCCAGATAAAATTTTGTTCAAGGTTAAAATTTAAAGATAATCTTTTACTACCTAATATTTTGAAATCGGTACCGTTAACTGCTGTTAAAACGCTCGAAGACATTTTGTTGTAATTCGTGACTAACTTAATTGAGAGAACCGAACATTGCACACCTGAATCAATGAGAAAGTCAAATCCAGTGATTTTGTCCTTGATAACGAGTTTATATAATTCGATTGAGGCACGTGTAGTTGACGTTTTCATGGTCGCTCGGCTAGGGTTTTCATCCCAACTACAAGGCGGGCGGCATTGGCGAGCAACTCTTCTGTAGGTATCGCGATACCAACATAGAGTCGAGGAATCTAGTCGCGGTATCTTATCGGAAGAAAATGGCGGCGACTGTCGACGGATGGGAGTGGAAGTAGAGCTTGGCTGGAAGTGTGTTTGATCGAGTGAACGATTGTGTTTTTTAAATAGATGATAACCGATTGGGGTCGAAGAACTCGGAGATAAAGATAAGGCATTGGTATATTCGTTACCAGAATAAGGCGATCGGCCGTTGCGGCTAATTCAGCGATCGGCCGTTGCGGCTAATTCAGCGATCGGCCGTTGCGGCTAATTCAGCGATCGGCGTATTTATAGGGAGGGTAGTCAATAATGATTAAATACTAAACGGTAATCTTTCTTCCTAAATGATTTTCACAGTCGCTTCGTCTAAGTAACTCCCAGCAAGATCAAACATTTCTGACAACAAATGAGACAGCAAACGATCCCCGATATTAAGATCGGTTAATAGTCGTCGAAGGCTAGTATGGTCCGGCTGGTCGTATAATTTTAAAACAATCGATTTGATATAAGAATACTAGTCGTGGGTAGGCAAGCGTTTAATATCGTGCTGAATACTATGTAACAGGTCGCTATCTACATTGGAAATAAAGATGTCAGCTTTTACTTTTTCATCAACTATGTTGTTGATGGAAAGCTGAGCGTCAATTTGGATGAACCGTAATTGACGATCTCGTCTTAAAAAGGGTGGAAATCGTATTAAACTGGGGAAGTTGGCAGGATTTGGACAATTATAGGTTTTATTCGGCAAAGAACCTAAAATATAATAAACTGCAGGCCGCGCTCCTAGCCTAGCTACTGTACACAGCGCGGAAAGGGGGGGGGAGCGAATTAAAGACGATGATGAAACACACAAAAAACCAAGACGTGAAAACGCTGAGTCATCGGTAAATTTTTAGTTTGTACGTGTCCGTGGTTACAAAAGTTTTTTTGTGTGTTTTTAATTTGTGTTTTTATTGTTCGTTTCTTTTTAATAAATTTATTTCATAGTAAACTGCGTGTGTTGATTTAAGCAACCTACACAAATTCATAAACCATTTTAAAATACATCCTTTTATTCTTATTTCACTTAATCTGTTTATTAGTTCATTATAATTTACTGTATCAAAAGCATGTGTTAAATCAATGAAAGCCACAAGTAGTTTAAGTAAAATAAAAAAATAAATAAATTCTTTTTTTTTTTTTTTTTTGTGGGCGCGCCAGCGGTATTGACCCAACAACAGGAAAACTAAGCTAAAAAACTAAATAACTAGGCGGTCCGAAATAGACGCAACAAAGGAAAGCAATGCGGACACCACAGAAGATGAAGGAAAGGAGAGGATAAAGGAAGAGTTATAGGGAGTAAGGAGACCTAATGACAAGAGCTGACTATATAAAAGGGAGCATTCGTTACGAAGAGCAGGACACTCGAAGAAAATGTGATCAGCATCGCATGTACGAAAATAAATTCTTGTTTCCATACTATTTTTTACCTTTTCGACAAAGACAAGCAACGTCTTTGTTATTGATTAACCACTTTGAAAACTATATTGTTCATTATTAATAATTTTATTTTGTATTAAATAAAAAGTTAAAGAGCTGATACTTTTCAATAATTTTCATTGTTATTTAATTAACTGCTATTAATCGATATCTCTTCCTACTTTTTCCATATTTACATAGGTAACTTGCATATTTTCCACTATTAGATTTTTATTTTTAACTTCCTCTCTCGCATACCATGATTGTGTACTCGCATTTATATTTTATCAAATAGTACAATACATATATCCCTATCTGTGGTTAATGGTTCCGAGCCATACTGTGGATACATGAAACTGTGAATAGTAGAGAACAATGAGCTTAATACATTAACATACATACTACACATACAGACATTTACATCATTGACGTATATAAAGGGGGTTTTGGGGGATTTGACCCCCTCCCTCTAGCTCACGCAAAATCCTCGATATTAACCGAATACATAATCGTAGTGTGTGACTACGCACTGTTGCTTTGGATTGGATTTAAAATAGTTCGAATATTTTTATGTCTTTATTTAGGTTACTTGAGTAGGAAAGAATGTCCAAGCTTATTTGTCAAAAGATATATTATATTGTCTCTAGTCCTTCGAATAATGATGAGGAAAAGCTGAAAGCTTTAAAAGAGCCTTGGAACCTACTGGATACTCTCAAGTTTCCAGTCACTGGCAAGAGGAATTTTTCTTTTCAACGTCATTGGACTACAAAGCACTCATGGCTTGTGTATTCAAATGTCATGTAGGGGGAGTACTTTGCGAACTTTTTGTTCTACTTGGAAAAGCGCAAGGCGGACGTTGATAAGCCATTTACTAACTGGAAACCCGCTTTAGAGAACTTTGGTCATCACACAAATACAAATACCACAATTACACTTTAGAGCAAGCAACAAACTCTGTAAAGTTCGCGGAAGGCACATCTATTGATGTTGAAGAGTCAATAAACCTGGAAGGTCATAAAATTGCTGAAGAAAATCAAGAGAGATTAAAAGCTATTGTAGAAACAGTTCTTTTGTGCAGAAGACAAGAAATGGTTCTAAGAAGAAGCCATAATTATGAAGTTGGAGTAAACGAACCTGCTCCCAATGACGGCAATTTTCGAGTACTTCTCCATTTTCTACTCGATCTGGTGATGAAGCACTTAAGAGTCATTCAATTACACAAAGCATGCCGAGTAGAGCTATATATACTTTATCAGGAATTTAGAATGAAGTGATTGAATTATGCGGTCAGTGGCGGTCCTAGGGCAATGCGAGCGATGCGGCCGCATTGGGCACTATCATGGAGGGGGTGCTAAAATCAACCGAAACCACACACTGCTAAGAGATACTAGTCATCAACTTTCAGGCGAAGCTCATATAGTCGATTTAGCTATTGCTAGTTCCTCATCTGGATTTGAAAATATTATGGAAGATATATCAGTTATAGCATCATTATCATCATTTTTGAGAAAATACAATTATGATAATATTTCAAAATGGCCGCTTATCTACTCTGCTACAAGAGATGAAATAATTATTCAAAGTCCCGTATGTAATGAAATGAATAATAAAAATTACCCAAGGCAGTATTACGGTCATTTTTCAAATATACATTTTTAAAAAGTAATGCCAAATGGAGGGAAATATTCAAAAGAAGATGGCTCGTATACTCTAAATCGGTGGATAAAGTATATTGTTTTTGCTGCCCTTTATTTAACACAAATCCCTAATCTAATTTTGGAAAAGAAGGATTTGACAACTGATGGCACATATCAACGCGTCTCAAAAGTTACAAAATTCTTCAGATCATCGGCGTGCTATGAACAGTTGGATAGAAGCGTCAATTAGTCTGTGAAAAAGTTCAGTGGAATAGACAAGCACTTGCAAAACCAAATTGAAGATGAGAAATCTCGGTGCGTTGCAACCCTTGAATGAATGATGTCCATAGTATTTTTCTTAGTGGACAATAATTTATCGTTTAGAGAGAGCTCTAAATCTGAAACTTTATATATTCCTAATAATTGCAACTTCTTGAGCTTAGTGCAACTATTAGGAAAATTTGACAATGTAATGATGGAACATCTTTGCCATGTTGTAAATAAAGAGACCAATGTCCACTATTTTAGCAAACAGATTCAAAATGAATTAATTGACTTACTTGGAAGTGAAATTCGAAATAATATTTTAAATATGGTAAAGTCAGCTAAACACTTCTGCATCATACTAGGCTGCACTCCTGATGTAATTCGCATTGAACAGTTGTCACTAACATTCTGTGTTGTCAACAATGATGATTCAGCTTTTGGCTGTTGAAATTTTAAATATGGTTTAAGCTTTTAGCTTTCAGCGAATGAAATTTATTTTAATAGAAGCTAATTGAAATCATTACATCCTATTTGTTTAAATTTTGCATATAGCTTAAGCTTTAGGCTTTTAACTTACAGAAACTTAAATATGGTTCTCGGATTAAGCTTATGACATCTAAAAAATAATTGGCTTCCAGCTTTTAGCTTTTGGCTTTCGGCTGGCTCTCAAGCTTGCCTGGTGCCGAATATTAGATGAAAATAATAATTTTTGATTTCTTAACAATGGTAAAGAGAATATTACAGAGTTAGTCCGTAATTTTAATATTACATTTCATACCAACTTCTCTTTGCATATGTGTTTAAGATTTATATTCAATCATATTTTTCAGTTACAGTGATATGTTTATATCAAAAATTATTCAGTATCTTTTAATTTACAGTATATAAGAACTGTTTTCCTTCATTACGCATTTATGTTGCAAGCCAAATGAATCTTTAATTTACATAATTTATTTAAATATTCTTTATAGTAATTAGTAAATGATTTTAATTAACTTCTACTGAAATTCATTTCATAAGCCAAAAGCTTAAGCCGTATTTCAAATTTGAACAGCCAAAAGCCGAAAGCTTAAGCTATATTTTTCAAGGACGTAAGCTCAGGGCTTGAAAGCTGAATAATAATACGGCTTAAACTTAATACGGCTTATGTCCTTGATAAATACAGCTTAAGCTTTCGGCTTTCGGCTGTTTGAATTTGAAATATGGCTTAGGCTTTCGGCTTTTGGCTGTTTAAATTTAAAATACGGCTTAAGCTTTCAGCTTTCGGCTTACGAAATGAATTTCAATACAAGATAATTAAAATCATTTACTAATTACCATGCATCAAACTATTTAGCATTACTATTGAAACTTCAACTTTTTTCTTTACGCACAATAATAAAAGTTTTTAAAAACAATTTCTTACGCGAATAATTATGTCAAAAATGCAAAATCAAGAAATTTAAAAAAAAAAAGCTTAAGCCGAATATAAAGCTTAATTTAGCTTTTCTAGAAATACAGCTTAAGCTTTCAGCTTTCGACTGTTTAAATTTTGAATATTGCTTAAGCTTTAGGCTTTTAGTTTATGGAAATTTAAATATGGCTTTTGGATTAAGCTTATGACATCTAAAAATGATTGGCTTTCAGCTTTTAGCTTTCGGCTTTCGGCTGGCTTTCAAGCCCTGCATAAGCTGTATTAAGTTTAGGCCGTATTATTATTATTATTCGGCTTTCAAACTCTATTGAAATCTTTCTGTTCGATTACCAATGCTATAAACTTATACTCAGAATCGTGTTACATTCGGTTAAGCTCCAGTATTTTAGACGTTTGTGACTTTGTTGGGCGACAGAATTGGAAGCATGAACATAGTCTTTGGGATTATTCAAAATAATTATATTTTAAAATTTAAGAACAATTTTTTTTATTATTCGGTGCGTTTTTATAAAATATATTTTCATAAAACCTGTTTGAGCCACAACTATATTTTCGTTTTTGTAACATCTAACGTACTTTTGTTTGTTATTTTGCATTTCATTTATTTACTGTATAGGCCTAATCTTTTACTATCGACTCTTGATAACGACGTTAGAATAGCATCGAATTTCGTTTTATAATTTGTGTTTTCATTATTAGCGGTGTTTTCAATGTGAAAGTTTCAGCTGAATAAAATTTGTTAAAATGGAACGAAATAAAGATAAAAAATTTATCAACAATATTGAACTGTATGTAAACAATTTATTTAATAAATTGTCATTGGCAAAGGAAGAGCTATTAGATTTAAGGTATTCGATTTGATTTTATTGTAATAATATAATAAAAGGAATAATCTCTGCTTTTGTTTTTGTTGCATGTCCTAAACAATTAATCTATTATAATAACTGATCTCAAGCAGATTGTTTATTTTCAGATTTGTACTTGAATTGTGATTGTACAAAAGCAGAACGTACGAAAATTGATATGTCAATTATAAATTTTATATATTGCTTTTGATTAACGTATTTTTTATTTAGATTTAATTAGTTTTTGTTGGTTAAATTGTTAGCCCTTGGTCAATTATTTCAAACTAATTCGGTCTAAGAATCAAAACGGTTACCGAACGAACTAAAATTATGAAAACAATTGCCGAAGAAATTTTTACATTTCAATTTCTTTTTACCCTTTTTCATTATTATGAATGTAAATAACTCCCGTGTATTAGTATTGTTCTGTTCAAACTGAAATAATTTTTCACCTACTGTAACCTTCCGAAACTTTTTTGCTGTTTTAGGTAGAATAAATTTAATGCTATAAATTAGCGGTATCGCCGTATATGTTGTTCATTATATTAAAACTAATATGACGAAATAATTTTACAAAGATACGTGTACAATTTTTTTAATGCGAAAATCTAAATAATTAAAAATATACCGATTATATTACAGAAAAGATTTACAACAGTTGAACGATTATCAAGCGGACGGTATTAATGAAATTCAGTTAGCGTTGAAATCATGGAATAATAATGAACCGTCTACACACACAAATAACGAACAAGAAGTATTTGAAACAGAAGATAGTATAGAAATGAAGCCGATTGGTGTGATTAGTACATGTTTTACTGAAAAGAAAAGTACGCCGCGGCAACCATGCATCTGTGATCAGAGTAGAGGAAAACTTACTTTATTTAATACCGTGTATACAAATCCCGATCATGCGCTACAAGGTCTACAAGAATTTTCACACATGTGGTACGCGCTCTGTATTAATTCATGTAAATGATTATATCTAAATTTGTTTATACTAAAAATTTTAAGTAGTCCATATCTTCACGGTGGTAATATTTAACTGTAAAAGAAATATGTGCAGAATAATGTCTTTAATATTCACGAATATTGTAACATATGCTTCCAAAGAATTCTCGCTGTTAACAACCAGTTTTAAATCAGTCTAACTTATAAAATTTCAGCACAGGTTTTTTCTGACACATACATATATGTATTAGAATAGTACTAATTTGTATACGTTTCCAAATATTACTTTTTTTTTCCGAATCTAATATTATCTCTAACCGTAAGGATATTTGTAGCCATTATAGCGGCACTTAGAAATTATTCTTCGAAGCGGGAGCACTTTTTTTTCCGAACAACATGCCGAAACATATTGTACTCTACACACAAATGAAGAAATCGACCGGAAATATTCTCCAGAAAAAAAGAGAACGTCTTTCCAACACGTTACACAAACATCACTGAAATAAAGGCGTTCACAGGATTATTATGCTTCAGTGGTATTTAAAAGTGGAATCATTTTTCATTGGACGAAGTGTGGAGCGAAAAATCAGGGAACGAAATATTTAAATGCGTAATGTCTTGAAGAAGATTTGAATTTTTTTGCTATCGAATTGCGGTTCGACAATAAAACTACGCAAAAGGATAAAAGTCTGTAAAATTAAACTCCTGTTAAAGATTTGTGGGACTCTTTTATTTTTGCAATTATTAAAAGAACTGCTCGCCATCGACGGATTGCACAACTGACGAACAGTTGCTGTCGTTTAGTAGCCAATTTTAAGTTCGCGTGTATATTCCGAATAAACCCGATAAGTATGACATTAAAATTGTGGCGTTAAACGACGTGCAGTCAAGCTACGTGCTAAATGTCGAACCTTACGTGGGAAAATGTTAACGGATATTCCAATTCTTGAATATTACGTAAGAAAATTATCTGAACCAATTCACGGCAGTAAAAGGAATATTACGACAAATAAATATAATTGGTTCATATCTATCCCGTTGGCTAAGACATAATTTAATTTGACGGTAGTTGGAACTTTACGAAAGAATAAGGCAGAAATTCCTTCTCTGTTTACTCATTGTACTCCGGCGATGACATTGCGATTTGCTTCCTGTAATAACACATGACTCTGGTGTCTTATTGTCCGAAGGAAAACAAAGTCGTTTAGTTGTTATCAACTCTGCGCAAAACTGACGAGGATACTAAGAAGTCAGAAATCTTTTTTTGTTTCTCAATTTAACAGAAGGGAGTATCGATACATTTTGTACAAAATTTACATAACAGCACGTAAAATAAATCGTTGGACTATGCAATTCTTTTATGGAATGCTCGACTAAGGAGGAATTAATTCATTTAATTTATACTCTTTACAATAGAGCAATCCTAAAATGATTATTCGAGAATTTGTAAAAGATTTAGTTTTCAGTTAAATAAAACCGTGTTTTTTGATAAAAGACTGAATGTAGTTAATTTAAAATGTTCAATAAGGAACTCAATTGAAGAAATTTTAGGCGAAGAAGAAGAAACAGTTTTTATTAGAGCGAAGACTAAAATGGAAAAACGAAAAATAGATTCAGTGTATCCTTACGCAGAAGACATAAAAACATGGTATTACTGTGTACTGTATGGTGTGGCCGTGTGCGAAGAGCATCGCACGCATTTTTAGCAACAGTGCACGACCAAAAATTTTTCAACATAAATTTAAATCAGTTTTATTATAAAACATGTTGTAATGGCCTTTTCGTGATTTTATATGAATTTTATAATGATTAAAATGAAAATGAAGACAGTAGTATGTTTTTTTTTTGTTTTTTTTTTTTTTTTGAATTTTTCTTACCCGAATCAGAATATTTATAGTTTTTGAAAATGGCATTTTCTCTTAAAAGCGCGCATATTCAGTTGTACAACCCGGCAAATTTTTATTTTACAGTAAAATTTGATTAAAAAAAGGATTTTTTTTTTTTTATAGTAAAAATCGATTGTTAAAAAAAATTTAATTTATTATAAATAATTAAAAAACCAACTGAATCATAAAATAGAATTGGACACAAGTATTCCAGAACTTCTTCAGATTTTTTTAATGCTTTTTTCTTGGAGAAAATATTAGTGGGACTTTTACACGATCTATAGTACAGACGGTGCACCAACATTTCATTGTGCAGATGGGAAGTTAAAGAAATAATCGATCGAACAACAGAGATATTAACTAAACGTTGTATCATCCGTTGGCTAGGAATGGTTCAATCTTCGGACATCAATTAAGCTATCTAGTAAATAAATCGAATAATTATTCAGATGGGTATTAAGTTTGAAGCGATAACTGTTACTGGTTGATTTGAATAACTCGTCGCTGATTTTGAACTTTGCTGGTTTTATTGTCCAGTCTAAGCCTCCCTGCTGCAATATGTGTCCGAAGAATTTATAAATTTTTTCTCATATTTCTTGCAAGAGTCGCTTGTCAGCATTTACCCCTGTTTAATAGTTGATTCATTAGTTCGGCTGTCGTGCCGTTTTATTCTTAATATTATTCAAAAGCGGCAGTACATCGTTGATTTATGGAGTTTATTACCGACCTTTCGGCACCGTAATTACCGATCGCCGTGTGTCTCGTAATATCCGCATCGTATGGAAACTTCTTCGTAGCATTCAGGGCTTCTGCTATTCTTCTCTTTATTTTTACATTCGATACTTCGCTGTTGCTAATTCTGGTATCTGCATAGTCAAATTCATCATTCTATTTCTATTCGGCTTTTGAGAAGTACGGCACGCGTTTTGTTGATGAAAATTTTCGTTTGATATTTGTTTCTAGTCTAAAATTGTAATTTTCTGCTCGTTAATTTATCCGAAAATTCAGTTATTTTCCAGGTGAAGCAAAAATTCCAGCGTTTTCGGTATAACGAAAATTGATAATGTCGACACTATCAATTTAATGACGCCTTTCCACTTCTTTAAGGGCACGTCTAAATGTATATTCTAAATGCCCACTATATAAGAGAGTGACAATAAAATGCAGCTTTATAAATGGACTTGAATCATAATTATCTACTCGGACTTTAAAATGGCTTTCTTAAAGTGTTTTCGATAATGTAAGTAGGTGTGTTGAAATACCTATTTCAGATGAGAATAGCCCGTAGTTTTGTTCCGTTTTATACTATCGAATGCCCTTTTATAATCTATAGATGCTACGTACACAGGCACGTAGTATTTTTTGGTTTTTTTATAATTTACTTGATCTTTAGTATCTGGTTTTGTGCTTCTTTTCCTGCTACAAATATCCAGCTTGTTAGCCTGGAATTTGCCAGTTTAAGTGCCCTTTTAAGCATTAATTTATGACAAATAATATCGTGCCGCGTATTGGATTACGGCAGTGAGATTGTTTGGTAATTTTTACAGCTTCGGATAGACATTTTCTTTTTCGTGTAAGGATATTATTAAAATCGAACAAGTTCATTTTCTCATATTTTGCGACATAGTTTGTGTAAAAATTCAAAGGGCGTTCTGGATAATAGTTTAAATAATCTGATTCTTGCCTACTGTTTTTTCTTTTTTTTTTAGTTTATTAGTTGCCTTCCTAACTTTTTAAAGCAAAATTATAGGCTCTGCGTTAAAATTGTTACCCTTCATTTGTTTTGATTTTAAACTTTTAGGCAATTATATGTATTTTGTTCATTTAGTAAAACATATCTTTGGTTTCATTTACTTTTTTATGCGCTTGTATTTTTGTATGTGTTTACATATTTATTTTTATTGTGACTACGTGTTGGTTGGACATCTCCACATTATTGTTTGATTACGGTCTCATTACCAGTTTTCTCCGTCTTTCCATTTTAAATTGATTGTGTCGTTTGATATCCCGGATTTCATTTTTTGAGAAGCCTTTGTTTTTGCCTCATACTTTTAGCCGTTTGAGCCGATTCAGTTAATTTTAGTCACAAATCATTAGGAGGTAAATCGTTTAGTTTATATAATTCCGCCCATTTTCTTCAATATTATTATTTACCGAGGAGCAGAAAGAACCTGGTTCCCTGATCACGATCCTTTCTCTGCGAGGAGTTCATATTGGTTTGCTAACTCGTAATCTAAATTTTCCTGCTAATAAATTGTAGTCAAATCCTTATTTTGCATCGAGTGTATGATTTGTCGTCGACGTTGCGTAAATTGTTGCCTGTTTTGGTATTAAAATTGCTCATTCTCAACATACAGGTTCGTTTTTACTGTTTCTATTTACAATAATTGGTAGATTTCCATAAAATGGTACAATTTCATCATCTGTCGCTGTAGTTGAGGCGTATATTATAGATATAAAGTCATCGATTTTGTTAGCAGTTTTAGATAAATTCTTCTTTCGAATGTAATGATACACGGTTCGTTAGTTTCTCACCAACGAGAAAAGCAACACCTTTTTTTACTGTAATTTTCATCCGAACGGGTTAAACCTTGTTTCTTGAGTAGGTTAAAAAGTTACTCTAATATGAAACCAAAATTCGTACGGTAGAGATGATACAATATTCCATGACAAATCGGTAAGCACTTCTTGTGGTTGTCCAGACTGTAGGTATTGAAACTCAATCTCAATCGTATAATCCAAGCGGCCAATACTTGAAATAACTCTGTCTAAAAAAAAAACAGCCAATTGCATTCCGAAGATGATTGCATAACATTTTCAACAAAACAGTTGAATTGCCGCTACAAGAAACTGAATTTATTCTTACCGTCGCTAACTAATTTTCTCGTATAATTTGAATTTCTTAAAATACGTCGGGGATCTGTACACGGCTGTAAATTTTTTTAAATGATAGAAACTGCTCGTGGAAAATACATTTTATTGATGTTTAATTTTTAAATGATAAAATGTTTGTTCTTTTCTTAGTCCGCATTTACTATCTCTAGCAACCTAATGCGTTTTAGTTTATATTTTTCGAAATTATCAGTTCGCGCGAGTTTAAAAAATAATGAACTCATAGAATTTGAATCATTTAAGATTTTATATACTTACTATTTTTTATTACTATTATTATTTAGAAAATAAATGCAAATTGAACTAAAGTTATAATCGGTTTTTCCTTTTTACTGTAAAAAATTTAAATGAAAAGGAAAATATAAAATTCGTTAAACATGTTGGAAACGTCACTATTTTGAATTTATATCGGAATACAACGATTCAGCTTAATTTTATATAAAATAGGGATATTTAAAATTTTTGAACAATAAAACAGATGTTCAAATTTGTGTATTCCAAATGTTTATAATCAGAGTGTAGTGTTCGTTTTAAATGATATTTTCAATACAAAAACAAAAAAAGAGGGTGAAAAATAAAAATGTTTCTACATAACTGTAAAAATGTAAATTTATATTTTTCTCCCTTACTTAGTGATCGGAGGAAGTTGGAACGAAATATCCTAGTTTATTGAGTGTTGTTATTATCGATATATAGGCGTTTCCTATAGACTATTTTTGCAGTTTTACTGACTATGGTATTTTTGAATTGATAAAAAACTGGAAAATTTTTCTTCTATTATCAAAAATTAATAAATTTTAAAAGAAATCTAAATAGTAAAATCATAACTGAACATCGAATTATAGTAAACAAAATTACGGAGCTATTTTCTCCGCGATTCGTTCTAAAGATAAATATTGTTTTGTTTGTTTGTTTTTTTTGTGTTGTTGGATTAAAAAAAAAAAAAAAAAAAAAGTAAAATAAGGATTTAAAATGGTTAATTTTAATAATTAAGTTGTTAAAAAGATACATTATTTATGTAATATTAGTTGCAATAGAATTTAAGTAGGTATTTTTGTCCTAGGCGTACACTCCACGAAGCTCTTCATTTTTAATGTGTGTGTGTGTAATTTATTTTTATTAGATTTTTCGAAAAATTAGTTTACTATAGTACATAAATACAGTTCAACTTTAAATGGTGATGAAGATGCATTTTATAATTAGTTAAAAAATGTTTTTTGATTTTATTTAGGATTTTGTTCCACTTCCATAAAACTCACTCTACTCATACCCGAGCAAAAGTGGCCCCTCCAAGATTAGATGGTAAAAGGACCGGAGTATTTTCAACGCGTTGTCCTCACAGACCATGCCCTATCGGATTGTCATTAGTTCATATTGACAGAGTAGATGGTAAGTTTTCAATGATATTAACCTTGTAATATTTAATTACTGTATTACAATGTTTAGAATTTAAGTTGGATATTACCGTTGTGCTAGTGGTCTACCTAAAGCAGGAGGTAAAGATAATAATAAAAAAAAAAAAAAAAAAATGGTTTAGTTTCTAAACAAAGATACTTACTTTGCAACTTTTCATCTGATAATATGCAAACTATGTAACGGAATTTTACAAATATGTTTAAATAAATGGCAAATGTTCAGGGTCTTATGTCTGTGGATTATTTTTGAATTATACTGGTTGATCAATAACAGTAAAATGGATGTTTATCAGACGGGAACACTAGATCAAAAATTAAACCAAACGGGAAAATGTATATTTACTTATACCATTAATTATAAACATATCAAGTATAAAAACTCAGAAATATTTTGAAATAACACGCATTATTTACAAAATTCGAACTCTAGTTGTAATTAAAAGTATTTCCATTTTATTTCGCTCAAAATTATAAAAATTGTTTAATTACTTTCTAATGAATCAACTTCTTTCATCTATCAAGGTTCGTCAATCTACTTTTCCGGAGTAGACATGTTGAATGGCACTCCAGTATTCGACATAAAACCGTATATTCCATTATACGATAATCCGAATTTCAGTCACGAATCTAATTACAAATCGGCCACTTTAAGCAACAACGCAAATGATTATGATGAGCGCGCCGATAACAACTCGTACGATGAATGTGTGGATCCAACAACCGATACGAGAGAAGCTCCAGATGGAGAAGAACATTCCGCTTTAGATAATTGTTCGTCTGAATTACCTTCACCGTCTCAGCAAGTAAATAAAATTAATTTGATATAGTAATGTATGCTTTGTCTAATGCCCGTAAACTGAAATCACTGTTTAAAACGCACTTTCCTATTTTACTGTCATAATATAACATATTCGCTATAAACTTTTGTCTGGTCAGTAGTTACAAACTGCTTATAAAAGCCTATATATCATATATTGTCACTCACTTTTCGAATTATATCTTATAAACATCAAATGCGAAACTACAAAATATAATTACACAGAGTGGTCACCAAACCGGGAAACCAGTAATAAGCCGAATATTTTGCAAACCTGGAAAAAACCGGGAAAAAAGTGATATCTTTAATAAGAAAAAATCATTTCAAGCGAAAAATGAATGCATTTTTTAATGTACTTTTTACTCAAAATAAATTATGAAGTTCTGTGTTAATCATACAATTATCAATGGTAACAAAAAATTTCCATTCTTTCTCGTAATCAGGAAATTGGGAGGATTTGTACCAGAAAAACCGGGAATTTAACAATTAGATTTGATTGGCCGCCATGTTATAATTGCAAAGGTGTTAATAATTTTGAAAAATATACTATTCTTCGAAAAATGAAAATACGAATTACTTAATTTAGTAGTAGCTGTAAAGATGTATCAGAATAAGGCGGAAAAGAGTGTGATGTATAAAATGTAGCTTGATATAGAAGAAAACATGAGATTTATGATCGCGCAAATGTTGAAAAAAGAATTCCGAATGTGATAAGGGAAAAAAAATAAAATTGGACAAACAATAATATAAATCTTTACAACTTTCGTTATAGGCTGTGCCGATGATTAGCCTATATTACCTGATATCGTACTCGACAGCTCATGGCTATCTAAATAATTCATGCATAACTTACAGGGAAATAGAATGATCACAAGACATCAAGCTCAAATAAGTATTATTATGGCTATCGATTAGCAGATAAAATAAAACAAAATATAAGCTGTAGATTATTCTCAAAATTCTATCACTCGTTAAAAACGAAAGTTCCAAAAGTCAAGCAGAACTGAACTTCAAGAAATTGTTTAAAGTTTTGTTTAACGAAAAAATCAATCTTTTTTTTTTTTTTTTTTTTTCTGTAGGTATGTCTCCTATGTTGCTATATCTTCATTAGGGCTGTCTGCCTTGGGCTGAGTCTTGAAATTTACGTTAATTGTAACTAATGAATGAAAAGTTTCAGATCACGATTAAATTTAAAAGACTACAAAAAAAAAAAAAAGTTATTAAAAAAATACAGACAATGTTTGATATAAAAATGAACGTTAAATTAACATAGTGATTAAAATTGTCAGATTTTTAACGAGTTCTTATATGTTGGTTACGTGAGAACAAATAAAAGAAAATACAATAAGAAAATTAAGAAAGGGGGAATATGTATAATAAAAACAAGATCTAGATTATATGCATTTGCAATTTTCAGACATTTTAAACTTTTTTGAATATATATCAGAGATGTTTAAATTTTTGGCATATTTCGGTTGAAATTATTTTTCTTAATTTTCTTATCGTATTTAAAAGAAGAAGAAAAAAAAAAAAAAAACTATTCTCTTTTTCGAATTTTAAAATAGGCAGTTAAACTTGATGTATATTTCTTTAATTCGATTCTCGTTTGAAAATGCGAACGAAGTAATTGAACCAGAAATATATTTTTTAAAGCACTCCTTCAAGTATGCAGAATATACAAAGAAAAATTTCTGACTTTACTTTTACTGCTAAAATTGATTATAATTCCTTGGGGAACGTAGTTGTAAACGGTGTTTTATTTTACAATGAACATTTCGAAAACATTAAAAATATCGCAGTTGTACTTAACGGATCGGATACGATATCGGTTTACTAATGTAAGCAAGCATTTTTAAAGGTTCTTCAATTAAGAAAATAATTTTTGAAAAAAAGAAAAATTTGTTCTCATTTAAAAAATAATTCAGGTTACGAGATATTATGACAGTTAAAAGATCGCTTTGTTTTAATGGAATAGGTGAAACATTGTCCAATATTATGTTTTTTAAAATAGTACTAACATTTAAATACCGCTCTGGTAGCATTTTTGTTTTGCTTACACAAATCTATTTCAAACGGCAAGCAGCACAATTTTACTGTACAAAATTTAGGATAATATGTTGTAGTGAACTCAAAAGAACATTATAAATTGGTAAATATTCTTTCTTTTGTACATTTATTATTTAATAAAAATATTTCTAAAAATTGGATTTTTGTTGGGGTTTTTTCACATTTCGCATACTTTAAGCTTTTTTTATGCATATAATCTGATCTGTAATAATAACGTAATGATAAGATGTATTTACGTCGAACCAAATATATTTTGAACTGAAAATTGTAATTTTTTTTTTTAACAAACAGTCTTAAATGTTAGTTAACATACATATCATTATTAGACTTAATTGGTTTCAATATTCATGAACTTATATTGATGTTTTCAAAACTATACCTACTAATACAGTGATTCTTAACCTTTAAGTGGCGAGGGACCGTTTGATAAAATTCCTGTCTTGCCATGGACCGCCAACTGTGCTTGGAGGTAATATACTGTAAATGTAAATAAATAAAGGGTTGTTCTATCTGTCTATAAATAAGACTCGTATAAAATTGTTCAAAGCCAACAGTATTTTAATTTTTTTTCGAAAATTTTACTTTACAAAGGTAAGTATATTAATTTAATGCGATTTTTGTGACTGCATACTCTTTACTAACTTCTGAATCCTTGGTTCAGTGCTACTCGAAGCCAAACTCATGTCGGCACTGGTATCCAACCGATTTCGATGCTTGCTTTTAATTATCCAAAGCGCCGAGAACCTCTGCTCGCATAGATATGTCAATGAAAACAAAGTTAGGTAACATAGCAATTTCTCGAATTTTTGAGAAAGAAATTGCCTTTTGGCTCTGAAAATTTTTAAAATTAATTCCTGTCTCAAGTATATCTTTCAAGTTACTGTCGTGTTGCATTTCAATCACTTCTTCTTGAATTTCATCAGGCACCTCAGAAACGTTGCCAATGAAAGGATTGCGGATCACTTTGAGAATACCTTCGTCCTCACAGTCCGGAAAAAAATGATTGATTTCACTTTTTAGCTTTTTCAAATGATGCATCATGTGTCCATTAATAATTTTCAGCGTATCAAACGCAGAAAAGTTTTCTCTTTTAATCTTGTTGATCGATAGCTTGATTTTAGCGATAAACGCTCTGATTTTATCTTCATATGCAAATATATTGCTCGTGCCTTGCAACTTCGAATTTCCTGACTCTTGCAGTTGAACTCGCGTGAAAAAATCGACCAAATAAGCAAAACGTATTTGAAATTTGAACTCACAGAACTAATCCAGCAACTCTTTGTTCTCCTCGTTAGTTAAGAATATTTGTACTTCGTCTCTCACTTCGTACAGCCTCGACAGCATATTTCCTTTGGAAAGCCAACGTATTTCCGCGTGGAAAAGTAAAGTTTCACAGTTCACATCAGAGCACAACTGTTTGAAGAAACGAAGTATTAAGTGCACTCTTTTTAATGAAGTAGCTGTTTTTCTCGCAGTAGCAAAGCATTCCGGGAGCGTTTTGGCGGCCATGCTTGACAGTGAATAACGCAGTGCGTCTTAATTGCAGATGTATTTTTGTTTTTATCAACGCTGCAAGACCAGAACAGGAACCAAGTAGATCATGAGCA
This sequence comes from Icerya purchasi, assembly GCA_039619475.1. Taxonomy (NCBI): domain Eukaryota; kingdom Metazoa; phylum Arthropoda; class Insecta; order Hemiptera; family Monophlebidae; genus Icerya; species Icerya purchasi. The sequence continues at coordinate 105,491,590 of CM077115.1, forward strand.
CCGTCCGTACAAAACCCCGCATGCCTTTGCCTCATAAGTCCTTGTTTCTCCAAATATTGACTTATTACATCTATAACATCTGCACCTTGCGACGTCGTTTCCAGTTCTTGAGAAAATAGTAACTCCTCTTTAAATATTTTATTGTCATTCAAAAATCGAATAAATACAAGTAATTGACAATATTCTGAAACGTCGGTACATTCATCATATTGTAGCGCAAAATAAGTACGACATTTTATGTTGCCAACAACTTGTTCTTTAATATCATTTAACATTTTTTGAATACGCGACTTCACTGCGTCGTTTAAGGTTATTCAGCACGACCAAAAGAGGCCGCGAAGGTCATTTCCTGGAAATCTCTGATATAGTACTACTACAATGAACTGCGATCATATTCTGTTACGGTTCTCTTATAAATTATGTAATTTCTAAATTCGTTATTATTTACTTTAAACTTGATATTTCTATATTAACATTAGAATATACAATATTATAAAGACGTAATTTAATGCAAAATGCCTCGGCAATGTATATAATTTTTGTTAATGTAAAATGATAATAGATGAATGGAGGCGTAATCATATCCGGTTTAATTTTCGGCTTTAAAGCATTATTGGCAAGAACAGTTGTGCGTAGCACGCACTGAGATTTAGTCTCCCCATTTATTTCTGTTGAAGTACAGTTCAGTTTAATCCAATCGCCATCGAACTTTCGTTTCGATGGCATTTTTCTGAAAACAAAATAATTACATTATTCCCACCTACTTAGTAACCTATGTGTACATTAATACTTGAAAATGGTCACAGAAAAAATATGGATAAAAAATGCCTAATTTTAATGACAAATAACTGGCGTACAAAGAAAATCGCAATTGTCCCACCCGCGCACCACGCCTAGCCGGAGGTTCCATCCGCTACTTGACTGGCTCTCGCTTGTAGCGCGACTGGTTGTCACTTATTTAATATTTTTAGGGTGGCTTTGCGGACCACTTCGGATGATTCCAGGGACCACCGGTTAAGAACCACTGTACTAATACGTCGTAGCAGCTTCTTTTCTTTGCCAGGGGATTATACGAGGCAAGGGCTTTTTTTTTTGTTTTCTTTGAGTCTCTACTAACAAACTTACGTAATCTTTATTTGATACAAAATCTATTACGGGCATTTTCATTCATTTTCGAAACGTTTACATTTCAAATACATTTAAACTTTTTTCATATTTGTCGTTTATATTCCGATACTGAATCAGGTATAACACGGATTATTCTACCAGACTGGATGCAAAACAATCCGTATAGAAAACATAGCAGAAGGCAATTGTTTCTGATTAAGTATTTACAAAAAGAAGGAAAATATAAAAGTCGAAATAAAAAATAATATAAACTTTAATGTTCCTTATTATAAAGCTAAAATTTAGAAACATTTTTATTGGGTTTTTTTCTTCTTCTTGGGCTCGTCAACCAAGGACCTTCACCCAGAAACAAATAGTAAGGAAAAAAGTCGGTTATATTTTAATCCGATCAGAAATCTTTGCTAAAAAGGAACAAATAGCAGGAGAATAACTAGTGGGGAAGGAAAGGACAGGATATAGGAAGCACAATAAGGGGTAGGAAGTCCAAGCTTAAGCAAATAAGAATATAAGGCAGAACACTCCACAGAGAGAGAGATGAACACTGGAAGAACACATGATCGGCGTCGCAAACAACTGCATCATCAGGATGGGGGGGGGGATCAGGGAAAAACGAAATCTGGAGGAAGACAGCAAAGAATGACCAAAACACATATGAACAACGGAAACGACATCAGAACGTCGAAGAGAGGGATGCGAAAGAAACCATGTATTGAGAGGAGAAGTAGGCTGAACAGACAGATGAAATGAATAATTATTAGAAAAAGAGGGAGCATAAATATCCGATACCATGATCTGACATGAAAGCTTTTAAATATCGATAAGAGGTTAGCAGATGGAAGTTTTTTAAAAAAAAAGGCAAAAAGAAGCAGCAGCTCGAGCCAAGGAATCAGCCGTTTCATTACCAAATATGCCCGAGTGGCTAGGTACCCACAGCAAATCAATATTAATTGAATGGAGAGAGGAAAGATTATGAATAAGTGAACGTATACGGAGGATAACAAAGTCACACGAATGATAAGGAAGGGGAGAGGATATGGCTTGATGGGCGCTCAAGGAATCAGAGATAATTAAAAAATTAGAGGAAAAATGATTCGAGGTATTGGAAATAATAGAACGAAGGATAGTGAATAATTCGTTTATGAATATGGAACAGAAATAAGGAAGACGAAAAGATTCTAATAGGTTAAAATCGTGAAGAATGAAGGAAGCTCCAACACCACCAGGCCCCCTCGAACTATCCGTGTAAATGGGGTAACATAAGAGAGAAATAGGGAATTAATAGTGCTTTAGAATACCTGTTTAATTATGGCTTGGGGGAGGTTTTTAGAAAATGAGGGAAGAGGAGGATGATAGAAATTAATATAGTTAAAGGAAAAATAGGGGAGATTATTGAAGGAGATAGTGTAAGGCCACAATGAACTAAGACGGTATGAAATAAAGGCCAGGATAAGGGTTTTGCTAGGAGTAAAGCGCCGGCTATTATAAATCGAAAGGAAGGACTGAACAAGAGTAAAGGACGCGAGTGGTAGACGTTTAACAAGGAAACGATAACCTAAGTAGGATCTACGAATGGACAGGGCTGACGAATTAGATTCAGCAAGAGCGCAGGGATTGGAGAGGATTCAAGTGCGCCAAGACAAAGATGAAGGCAAAAGTTTCGAATTACATAAAATTTAGAGAGACGGGTCTTGGACGCATAATCGTAAATAAAAGAACAATAATCAAATTTGGAGCGGATAATAGATTTGTAAAGAGAAATAAAAATATAGGCATCGCCACCCCATTTAGTTGGCGACAGAGCTTTCAGCAAGTTTAACCTTTTGATAGTAGAAGCAGAAAGATATCTGATATGTTCAGAGAAGGACAAACGACTATCAAGAAAGATACCAAGATAACAGAAGCAATTAAATTAACTAAAGCGGGGTTATAGGGTCGAAGGGTAAAAATAGTATAAGAATACTTAGCGGGAGAAATCGAAAGATTAGCTAAAGAAAGAGAATATTCCAGCATAATGAGTGACGAATTAAGTGCTTCATTGGCTGCTAAAATATCTTTAGAGGAGGAAAAAAGGAAGATGTCTTCCGCAAAGAATAAAGAAAAGGAATTTAAACGAAGAGAAGCTATACTGATAGATAGATGTTAAAAAAAGTAGGACTAAGGAAGAAACCTTGAGAAAGACCTCGGAAACGCTTTCTTGAAGCGTCGAGAGATGAATGGATAGAACGATTCGACGTGAGATTGATAATAAGGAAAGAGAACCTGATTGGGATGTTAATTGACGTCATTTTATCTCTTAAAGTGGGAAGATGAAAATTATCAAAAGCAGAAGAGACATCAATAAAGGAAGCTAAGATAAAATGTTTTTGGATAAAAGACTTATATATATAAGTGAAAAACGAAAAGACTAACACAATCAGAAGGGCCAATACCAGGCCGAAAGCCGAACATATTGTTAGGAAATATATTATTATGCCCCAGCCACCAAACAAGGTGCTTGTTAAGCATACCCTTAAATAGTTTTCTAATGCAGGATGCCAGGGAAATAGGGCGTAGGGAAAGTTTTTTTTTAGGAACAGGAACGACGATAAAAAAATTCCAGGAGGGAGGAGTTATACCTTTCGAAAGGAAGGAATTGAAAAGACTAAGAAGAAAACTAAGGGATTGTTCAGAAAGGTTTTTAAGGGCGTGATAGGGTATACCGTCAAGTCCTGAAGTGGGACTGGACGATTCGGAAAGAACAGATTTTAATTCATTAAAATTGAAAGCCGAAGTTAGTAAGTGGGGAGTTGAATTTTGCAGAAATGGAGAGTACAATTCATCAAAAGAAGGAACATAAACTGGAGCGACGGAATCAACAAAAGGAAAAGGCTATCATCGGGAATACTGAAGTTGGAAGGGCGAGGAGAGGATTGGAATTTAAAGGCTAATCATTTTCCAAATCTGCGCAAGAGGAGTAGTTCTAGAGAATTTAGCACAGAAATTTTTCCAAGAGGTCTTGTTTGCAGATTTCAGTATAAACCTAGCTCTCACGTTAGCCTGTTTGTGAGCCAGAAAATGTCCAGTCGTAAGATTAGAACGGAAGATTCTAAAGGTGGCGCGACTGTGATTAAAAGCAATGTCACATTTCTCATTCCACCAAAGTGATGAGGCCTTACTGCGGTGAAATTAGATGATGAATAGCGGAAAGGAGAAGATAAAGAAAGAGCAAAAGTTAAAGAATGTAAAAAGGAATTATAGAGAAAAATTTTATCAGCGTATATATGATCAGAACTTATTTTAATTTCTAGATTTAACTAATAGTTTTAAAAAAGAGTTAAAAATTTTATTAAGTACTTTTTCATTTCTAATACGATTTGTCTTATTACTATTCTCAGTAACATTAGTCTAAACAAAGTACACCAAGATTTGGTATAAAATCATGTAGAATGAATAATTATAATAAAACAATATTACTAATACGATTTAAATACAAATTGGAAAGAAAAAAAAACAGTAATGTATTAAGTAAGAATTCTGTACAATATAATTTAGGGCATCAGAATATGTCAATATTTTTTAACATAAACATATGCTGATGGTAGTAAATTTCGGATTAAAAGTAAATGATGAGATTAAATAAACCCGCAGATAAACCTAGTTCAAATGAATTGTTGAATTTCGCTCGTTGTTGCTGTTGGTGTAACTGCAGTTTTACATTGTATTAGAGACTAATCGTTCCACATTTACATTGAAACATCGGGCAAACTTGATAAAATAACATTTTATTCATATAAAGTACGATACGGACATAAGTAAGCCGCAGTCATAAAACCCTCTAGTACTGTATAATATGAAGCACGGTCTAAAAATGTACATTTTGCTCAATCCCATGACATATTATGGTAATATAAATAATGATTTGTTTTGCATAATACGTAAATATTATTATTATTTCATATTTGTGGCCCTCACTTCAGACTTGAGTGCCTATGTATGAATTCTGTGTTTCAACACTAAGGTATTTTATTTTCAATTAGTTACATAAAAAGATTATATACAGTCCTTGCTACACTATGCAAAAATTTAAAAAAATTTTTATTTAGGTCTATAGGTTTTATGTTTTTTTTTTAGAAAGATTTCATTTAATATATGCACATCGGTACTTTTTTTTCTTTTTTTGTATATAATATTTTTCTTTTCTTGCATTACTGTAATTTATGAAATATACACGAGAAAAAGTATAAAATTAATTCGTAATGGTATTTATTGTTAAAATAAATTATGTCTTAATCAAAATTGCGATTAATTAAATGTATAACGTCATATTCATTTATAAATTTGTGAATATGAAATACATTTTTCAGTGAATTGTTTTTTAAAATTACAGAAAAAATTGATTCCTAGCGGTAAAAACATTATTATTTTTAATATTGTTATCGTTATTGAACTAATAAAGAGGAAGGGGCGAAAACTTTTTAAAAAATAACATTCTAATTTATTCGTCCGAGCAGACATTTTGTGTAGCAAACTAATAACTTTACGTTTTAGTTTGATATATTTTAACTAAAATGTATCTGCTAAACTTCTAGGTAAGAGTTCCTGATTGGATTACACATCCGGTTGTTCCTGAATTAACGGTGACGTTTAAGTGTAAAGCGCTTGCGAACTTAGAGAATCTAGCGACGGAGGACGCCGGTTGCGATGATATTACAAATAATGACGGGAAAGACATTAAAGGTATGATAACGAATATATTGCGACAAGACCCGCGTTCGGTATATGTAAGGGAACGTTATAGTAATCAGTTTTATACATTTCTTATTGGTAAATATCACGTAAGTTGTAAATTTGACGATACTAATCACGCTGTCCAAGTTTATAGAGTAAATCGGGCAACTCCTTTAGAAGGTTGGAGGAGTCCAGTTAATGACAGTCATTAATTTGTTTTGTTAAGAAGGGGGTTGGGGTGACAGAGCAAGATAGAAAAAAGGTAAAGTGTTTTCATTATATTAGGCACATTTACAGTAATTTTAATTTTGAAGCGTCAAACGCAAAATTATAGAATTTATTAACTTAATATTACTTATATATAATTTTGTTATTTAATTATTAAATTTTTTACATATTTACTTATTTAACTTTTTATTTTGTGTATTATTCCGAAAAGTATTATACCTTTAATCTTATTAAATTTACAAAATGTATTTAAAAAAAAAAAAAAAATCGAACATGATCATTGATTTATATTCGACAGTTATACAAGAAAAAGTAAAAACAACATAAAATGTAGTCAATTTATTTTCAATGGTCAAACAGAAGTGAAGAAATAATTTAAAAAAAGAAAACGCTGAGAAAAATTGATAAAATTATTTTTAAGTTGCCTCTATTTTGTTTCTGCATTTACACTTGTCTTTATATCTTAAGTAGTTTGATATATTAATTTTATTACGTATATTAGATATACGTAAAATACTCAGATCTGTGAAATTTGTAATATGGACAAGAAAGCAATGTTTAGGTACAAATCCTGATAGCAACAAATCAGACTTTTGATAGTTGAATGTTTTTTGATTTAAACAAAAATGTTGAAGTATTATAATTATTACGATGTTTCAAAATCCTCATAATACAGATATATGAGAATTTACACGAGAAAAAAAAAAGATACTAAAGCAAGTAAGATATTGTAACGATGTTAAACTATTGTACTTTTAGTGGATTAAGTTTATTTTTAATTTATATAAATATGTATAATTATTTGTAGTTGTTTTATTATTATTAAATATATATATATGTGTATATATATAAAAATTACATAAATAAGGGTTTAAATAATCGTTTGTAAATTTGTATTTTAATCCACCAAACAAAAAAGTATTGTTTATTAGTTCAGTAACTATATTGTCAAATTTTTCTGATTTTTTTATTACGCGAATTACTTCCGTTCGTTAGTTACTTGAAGGCTGGTCGAGACACAGATAAGTAATAGTAGAAATTCTTTATATTGAATATTTGTAGACCGCATTTTCTACTGGTTGTACTTAAGTTGTTAAAATTAGTAAATTCAAATTTTCTTAGGTTCCTTAATATTAATTTTCATTAGTGTTTTGTTTGTTTTTTTTACTTTTTAATAAATATACAATTTTACACCGTACTGATCTGTTATTTTAAAACAAAAAATATATTTTTAAACTTTGAATGTATGTAGCGCATTGCTGTTACAGCGCAAAAATTTTTCAAATAATAACATATAGGCAAGTATAATAGTAGTAACATTGTTAAATTATTTGGTTTGTAGAAATTTAAGTGAAAATATAAATGTATAGAAATGCCCAAAAATTCATCGAAAATTAAGTAAAAGAAGAGAAAATGACAAGTTACTTTTTTACGCGAATCAAACGGATTCTTAACTTATTAACTATACTAACTGTTTCTAAAGAAAAACCAGATTGCATTGCAAACATTGTCTTTAAACTCAGTATTGTAAATAAATTTATTCGTTTATTTAGTGAAATAATTATTTATTTTAAAAATTGTATACTTTAAACCATAATTTTAAATTTTTTTATCCGAAAAGAGGTTGATAGTAATTTTTCGTACAAATCTTGGTAGCATCTGCTTTTTTTAAACATTTCCATGGACACCTTTTTCAAAATAACAATCCATCGAGTCGTATTTTATGTGAAAAATAAACATTTCAAATAATAAAATTAAAAATTAATCTAATTAACCACCTATTGCGTAAAACAAATTTAAATTCATTTGAATTTAAATATTTATTTTACACGTTTTTTTTTTTTTTTTTAAATTCTTTAACAGCTAAATTGCACTTAGCCGATACTAGAGCTATTTAGCAATTCTTTTTAATATCTTGCGCACATAGCTTGAATAGCAGCCTACCCAGCGATAGGTGCTAAAAAAGAAGTTTTATTAGAACTTTTATCTTAGACTAGATTCATCGACTTGATTCTATCAAGCCGCCGAACTTCTAGTGAATTATTCAGCAACCCAATAGCCATGTGGCAAAATTTCATCGGTCTTAACATCGATAAATGTTGATGAAATCTCGTTTATTATATAGAAATCCAGAAGGTCTGGTATTTTATTGGGGTCAGTTAGCCAGTAAGTAGGTGTTCCCGACGAGCAAATGATGCTACGAATTTTGTCGATAATCGATTTTAGTTCTTTGCCTCTAGGTACTGTCAGTCTTGATCCGATGTATATATTTTTCGCATTGTAATTATCTCCTACAATGCATCTACAGTCTAAAGTTTTGAAGAAATCAGCAAAGTGTTCCTTTTTTATATTGTGCCGTGGAGGACAGTAAACTGCCGAGACACTCTAATAGTTGTATATATATTTGGCCTTTCATTAATTACTACGCTGGTTGCTTATAGGTAATTAAGTTTATATATTTCCAGTTCGTAATGTTTTATACTGTCTTTTATTATAATATCAGTACCGCCATGTGCTGTACCATCCGGGGGATTAGTAAAATATGAATTGTATCCCTTAAAATTAACGAACCTGGTGGTTGTAAGGTGCGTCTTCGACAAAAAGAGATTATCGATGTCATGTTCTATAATGTACATCCGTACTTCAGCTATATGGTTTAAGATACCATTTGCGTTCCATGGTCTTCACCACACTTAACATGTGCGTATGCTCTGTTGCAATAGGTTTTGGTGTGGTATTTTTGACACCTAAAGCACCGGGGTATAGAACTTTTTTTGCGCGGGGTTTCTATTTTTACTCTCATGTTGAGTAACAAGTATATTTTGAGTACTTCGGAATTATTTTCACGAGGTTCAATATCTACAAAAAAGAGCGGCAACGGCTGTTTGCTCACTTTGTGTTTCACATTAGTTATATGTCTAACTTTATGACCATATTCATTCAAGGCTAAGGTAGTGTCATTTATTTCTATAGAGTGACGTAAATTCCCCGTATTACTCCACTCGGAAACGTCGTTCTGATTTAATTTGATAAGTGTGGTGCTCTATTTTCTCTTCCTGGAGATAGTAAATCAGCTTGCGATAGTTTTCTATGGTGTTTGTTTTAATTTCAACTCTTGCCCGTTAAGGACCTGCAGCGAAGTTCATTCGTAGGAATTATAAAATCCGCCAACATTCTAGTGCAATCAGTCCATAGACTGTGATAAGGAGAGGTTTTTGACCTTGTTTCGAATCTGTAACTTCGTCTATAATTTCGTCATCAGTTGCTAAGATCGCACATCTATAGCTACTTCTTTTTAACATCGTTTTGTCAATGTCAGAAGAAACGCTCCTGACAAGTTCTCTTGGTCTCTTTCATTTGTTTGTTACCCTTTGCCAGCTATGATCCTTTGAGTCCACATCTGTTTCACATGCAACTGCCATCAAATCTTCTTTTAAAAGATTAATAGGTGACAATATAGGAGTGTTAATAATGTTTGATTTACGTTTATTTTCCACCACCGGAGTTTTTTTTTTATATTAATAGTTACATTTTCTTTACTACAATGATTAGTACTGATAGTACAATTGGCATTAGTATTATTATTATTATTATTATTATTATTGGTATTACGAATATTTCGGAGATTTCGGTCATCAGCTCTGTTAGTGTTATTAGTATTATGCGTAAGTATTTCACTTGACGTCGATACGGTTGTAGCGGAAGCGCAGCATGAGTAGTTTACTGCCCGGTTATAGATGGCTTACGGCTAGAATTTGACGACGAGAGCGATACGAACATAGCGCTGCGCGTGGATGATGATCGCTCGGAAAGCCGATTACGATAATTATTTGTTTAACGCAGATATTTTTTTTTAACAAAGACCGATCGCTTGCTCACGAGTCATTTGACGCGAAAAATATACAGTATTCACGTTAATAAGCGTTGCTGAGATTTTTAATGTAAACACAAGATCGAACGAACGAATGAGTGAAGAACACGGAAACGCACAACTCGATACTCGTTAGTTACATGTACAACAAAATGAAGTGATTAAACATTTGTATTGTTCGCTGTTGACCAAAACCAACTGCTTCTGCGACACCTAAAAAGTCGAAAGCTTTGAATTTAATCTTATTACAATTCGTATTCTTTAATTGTCCTTACTAAAAATCTGTGCTACATCAAATTTCATGCTCTGAATCAATTATTATCCAATTCTTTGGAAACTTTCAATAGCAAAAATAGCACGAATATCTAATAAGCCTTTCTACGCATTAATCTCGTATCAACCTATTAGTTTGATGCCGTTAATGGAAAAATTATTTTAAAAAATGTTAATTTAGTATCCGTTATTCGATAGAAGTAGATTAATCCTATTCAAACAAACTGGATGTAGTAGATATTACTGAACAATTCAAAAAAAAAAACAAAAAACTATGGAAATATCAGGCTGGATAACCAACATGCGAAAGGAAAAGAACTTGAATAAGAAGATAAAAGATCATAATAGGGCCAGGCAAATGAAACCTTAGCGTAGTTAAGACACCTATTCTAGGGCACGAGGGAATGGTTCGAATAGCGCAATACGGATCAAAGAATAAAACGAAAGCCGATAGTGAAGTTGGTTCGTTTAATGTATAGGATGAGATCTCCTTGACCCCATCGCGGGGAAAGCACGTAAAATTAGATAAATAAGAGTTTTCAGTTTATATGCATGTTGCATTTCGTTTTTCGTTCTGCGCTATTTTTTTCTCGGTACGCATATATATTACTAGCTGTTGTTGATTTATTTGTTAATATCGTTTTTTTATTTGTTTTTGTTTCTTTTCGAGTTGTTATTTGTTTATCATATTTTATCATTTTTGAAACAGTCATTGTTTAAGGTCACCATCGCGATTAGTACAAATGAATATCGTTTTCTTTTTCTGTATTGAACCAAATCTGAATATTATCAATAGAAATATTTTTTGATTCTCCGTGATAAATACAAGAAGATAACGTTTTTTAGGATTCCGTATACATATAATGTACGGAATCCTAATAAGATGGTACACAAATGACAAAAATATCAAATAAAAATCAATAATTCACGAACGGCTTGACTTATAAACTTCAAATTTGGAACATAAATTACAATTAAAATTATCTTTAAAACGATTTATTACTTAAAGATGACCGATTACCCTGGGCGGCAAAAAACCCAAAAAACCGTCAAGAATATATAATATGGTACATAAAACGACCTCAAAAATCACTTAAAAAATCATAAAACCTATAACGCTGAAATTCAAAATATAAACTAAAATGCAAGAGTACTTTCATGAAATCAAAAAATTACGGTACAAAAGTTATGTAAAGTTGCCCAAAAGTTCAAAAAATGACGTGTCCCCCCTAGCGCCTCGAGTATTGTAGTTAAGAATTTTGAACGCGGTTAAAAATGCGCACATCCCCGTATATTTCTCTAGTTTGAAACATCCGGATTTCCAACTTTAAAACTGGACCTTCGGGGCAACGAAAGCTTGAAATTTTGTGAAAAAATATTTTTTTTTACAGGCATGCGATATATCGTTGGAAAGATCGCTATTTGTCGGGAACGAAACCTCATTTCCTTAACAAAACTTTCAAAGTTGCTGTAAAGCTCAAAAAAGCGCGAAAAATTGCGTGTCTTCTGGCGCTACGAGTATTATAGTTAAAAATTTTAAACATGATCAAAAATATGTACTTCCACGTATATTTCTGTGATTTGGAACATCCAGGTCTCCGGCTTTAAAAATAAAGCTCCCCAGGGCTTCGAAAGCTCAAAATTTTGTAAAAAAATAATTTTTTTTTTCCGGGCATGTGATATATTGTTTGAAAGGTCGCTATTTACCAGGAACAGAACCTCGTATCATTTTCTGAAAAATATATGTCGAAGCGCATATGTTTAACCGTGTTCAAAATTTTTAGCTGTAATACACGCGGCGCTAGTAGGGAGGGACTGTTTGAATTTTTTGGCAACTTTAAAAGTTTCTAAATACGGTTCGGAATTATGTTTAGAGACTCCCGTGGAGCTGGCGTACGAATTTCAACTGTTACTGGTTGAATATCGGATGGTAACATTATCTGTTGAAAGTTAATATCCGCACGAACGGCTAATATTACTCCTCCATGCGCACGACTAGCAAGCACCGGATTTGATTCGAGAACTTTATAGTTTTTTAGTTTTAAGTGTTGATTTTGTTTTAAGTGGATTTCTCGAATGCACGGAATAAACGAGTTTGTTAATCGGTGTTATTTTTCTTTTGGCTTTATCGGAATACGAGACTATAGCGGTTTTTAGAATTTGGTTCGGATTGTTATAATTTGCGTTAGTAGTAAGAAACGGAACGGGATCGCAGGTTTCGGTTTGGTTATTTTCATTACGTTTTGTGTTAGTGTTGTTATGAACTGTAATGAAAGGAATGGACTCAGCGCATCATTGTTTAGATGGTACGTCCGCCTGATGAAAAACAGATGCGAATAGTATTTCGATTTGTCAAAACAATTTAACGCACTATGCTAGTAAATAAATAAAAAAGAAAAATATATTTAATAATGGTCTAACGTATTGAGAGAGTCGAAAGAAAAAACCGAATTGTTAAAAAATCATCTCAGTAGAACGACAGTCTTTGTCACATCGCGGAACTATATCGACCTTCTTTATTAAAGTAACCAGTTCGTCTTGCAACCGAAAGAAGTTTGATCCAACAAGGTGCTACTAACCAAATCGCCTCGAAATTCGGTTTTCAAATTAGTGACATTTACAAAATTCGTAAACTATAATTTCGATTACCGTGTCTCTCCCTCCCATTCACCGAGAATCCAGGATGCAATCACCAACGTACACCAACCTGCCAGCAGGGAGCACCAACATTCTATCAGCCGCAGCAGAGTGATACATAGCATTAATATTTTTTGCGTGTTTTCGTTTATATATTTATTAAATGTCTTTAACGGTCGGCTATTCAAAAAAGATAAGTGTAGGGATTAACGAAATTATACATTTTAAAAAATCATAAAACCTTAATATTAGTATTATTAAATCTAAACCAATAATTTGAAAAAATAAATAAAAAAAGGATTTAATTAATTTTTCTTCATGACCATTACCAAATTAGTCTAAGCCTTCGATTCAAATTAGTATTTTGCTTTACTGTTTTAAATTATTATTAGAAAAGATCTCTGAAATTTATTAAGATATTAAATTAAAATAATAAAATAAAAATGAAAGTTTATTCAAACAAATTTTCTTACTAAATAATTATAATTATTGTTAACTTTCATACGGAATCCTCAACGCATGAAACTTCATGCTTGACTGAACTTGTTTTCATATTGAACTATATTTAACGATCAATTGTGAACATTATTTACATACATATCAATGATCAACCAGTATGGTTATACGAATTGGGCTTTGAGGCTCTGTAAAGAAAAATATCATAAAACGATTACATAACCGAAAAATTACGTAAGCTTTTCCTCGTTGTGGTCAAGTGAAGCACCCGAACAAGATCTAATTTCGTCAATAATGGAGTTACCAAGTCACGTTACGAAACATTCTATAACAAACGGAACTAGAATGAAAATTTAAAACACGACAATTTTAGATTATTCACATTCTTCAAATTGTAGATTGAACCTTTTTTGATTTCAAGATAATTTAGATTTATAGATTTTGTCATTATTTTGTTAAAATGTATGACGTAGTCGACGGACACGTTTTATTTATAACTTGTTTCACAGTACTATGCCGTTTATATATCACTTTTGCTTGTTGCACTATTGCAAATCGTATAAACAAGCGAAAAAGAAGATTAATCCTTTTAAAATTTATCTTTTCGTTTTCCCCAGTTTTTTTTTTTTTTTTTTTTTCGTGTCAAGGGAATATCAGTCCAATTTTCCATTATCTACTCTATATTAAACACCTATCTTAAAAATAATAGAAAGCAACACCATTTATGTAAGCTGCTGAATCAAAAAGATAAACAACAAAAGAACTTGTTTAAGAAGTCAAAATAAAAACTAAATAAATGCAGTACTTTACATCCGAATAATTTACATAATAATCCTTTTGCATTTTTAAGGAAATAAATATAACAACCGACGCTCGGTCATCATAGAACACTATGTCATACGATTAGAAAGTACCTGCTGACATAAATCTATAGTATATGCATTTTCTCTGTGCTTCAGTTTTCCACAATTAAATAAAAGGTGATTAAGTCATCGCGATAGTTCACAGAAATATGCGTAAAACAATCGTCGGTATTGTAATTTTTCTCAAAATTTAGCGTAGTATGCCCTACCCGTAATGCAAATCGTGGTGACAAACCTCCCCATCGCCGGTTTATTGTAGAACCAAGGCTTATGTAAGATTAATAACTGCATAAATTGCAGAATTCCGGTAATGGATTGAGTTAATCATTTTTTGCATTCTCTTTAGCTTTACATGCCAGTTCTGTAGAAGGTATAAACAGGAATTCCCGTCGATAATTCAATGTTCGGGAACCCAACAAAATTTAATTATAACGTTATTGTTGGTTAGCTGGCAACATTGATTTTTTAAATCATAGATTAATGGATGAAACTAAACTCAAAATTAGATTGTTCTAGCGAGCATAAAGCACTCAAACTATCACTAAACATTTTAAAAAAAAATATGCTGATTCAAGTCATTATTAATGGCAAAATCATTCTTAATCCGACCATTAAAATTTTTTTCTGCAACAAAAAAAAAAAACTATCACCAAAATTTAAACCCAAAACGTGATGTGTTGTATATTTAAGGAAACAAAGTACCGACAAAATTGATTGCTTGACGTTGTTAATTTTCCTCGTTTTATAGGAAGTATAGAAATGATAGTTGGGTATCCAAGGGTATCCCCCAGGCGGAGTCAAGGGGCGAAGCCCCTTAAGAGGCATGAAGGGCCGAGTTATATATATATACATATATTATTCGGCCATTTTGCCCTCGTAAGGGACTGTACTCCTTCACCCCTCTTGCTTACATTTCTGTCTCTTTCTCTTCTATACTTTGTATAAAATGATCAAGATTTATAATGTAATTCTAAATCGGTCCATATGAATATAACATAATTAAAAAAATCCTATGAAATATAACTAACGTTACATAAAATTGGGACATTTTTTCTAATAGGGGGTAGCCTAAGAGTTATATTTTAATTAATATATATATCAATATAGTCAGCTTAGCGGTATGGATGATTGCTTCTGGAGCGAGTTTAAATTTCTGTACAGTTATATTAGGTATGGCAAACACCAGCCCGACATATTTCTGAGTATCAGTATATAATCAGTGAAAATCGGGATACAATGTTTTGATATTATAACAAAGTGGGACTTAATTATTGAGTGATGTGCGTTATTTAAATTATTGAAAATATTTACGTTTAGATTCAGATCTATTAGGTTGCAGTTATAAGGAAGGCTGAAGAACGCGAAGGAATACACAAGGGTAAAGACCAGGCTAATCTGATAGTATACCTTCATTCTTTTAGATAATAAAGGTAGTTTTGAATCTTTGAACCGCCAGTTATATATTTTCACAATTTTATCCATTGATAGTAACGGGCTATGATTACAGTATTTAAAAATAAATTTGTCGGTTAATATATTTCTTCTGAAGAATAGTAGTGGTAAGTTGTTTTCACCTGTAGACAAGGGACCAGAGAAAATTTAAGATCCCTAGTTACCAGTTTCAAGGTATCATTCTCTACCACGTCAAATTTTTTAAAACTCGTAAAAGCGGCAGAACAATAAAACATGCAACCATAATCCAATTTTGAGAAAATTTAAGATCCCTAGTTACCAGTTTCAAGGTATCATTCTCTACCACGTCAAATTTTTTAAAACTCGTAAAAGCGGCAGAACAATAAAACATGCAACCATAATCCAATTTTGATCTAATTAGAATCTTTCTATTACTATAATGTTTTAATGGAATTCAATAATTTTGGCCTGAGGCCTGCTATATGTTTTATCCAAGTGAATCTATGGTCTACTATTAAACCTGAATATTTTATATAAAGCAATAAATGAATAAGTTGTCCTTGAATATCAATGGGGAATCGTTAATGTTATATAATTTAATAGGAAAGATAGTTGAAAATTTTTATGCGGATACGTTAGACCTTATTTTCTGAAATAATTATTTGATTCTTATAGATACAATCAGAAATGGTTTTTTTTTGTTTTTTTTTTTTACTATAGGCCACAAAATCGTTGGCATATGCGATAGGATATTAGGAGTTTAGAAACATAAAAAAAGGTCTCTTACGTAGATGTTGAACACTATAGGACTTAAAATCGTCCATTGATATAGTCTATTAAAGGCTCTCCTACTTTCACATAAAATATTAATATATATACATATTTGTTCGTCGTTATTGTGCGTTCGCGTTATCAGTTTCTATGGAAATCCGATTTCAGTGTATTCTGTACAAATTCGGTTAGATTGTGAGTGTTATCACGTTGAGGCATACCGGTAAGCTCGTTTCACTTATTAATCGCAGACATATACTGCTTGATAAAACAATTATAAAAGTGTCATGAAGAAACTGTATAATATTTGACGTAATAATATTGGTTGCAATAAAAAACCTAATCTACGTTTTCTGTATTTATCAGTGCAGCCATATATAGCATCTGAATTTATCGTAGTGGCCTTAATCGTTTTCATTTATGATAAAAAGTTCATTCTGTTTCATATACTGAACTATTAAAATGAGTAGTCATGCAGGTGCCTTGTCGCCTGTTTATGGGATTACTATGGAACAATACCAGCTTTAGCAGAAAGAGGTTAAAGCTAGAGAAGAAAAACAAGCTAATATGATTGAACAACTGCAACAGCAAGTTAAAATGTTGACCGCTAAATTGCAAAGTTATCAAAAACAAACTAAAGATGCTCGTCCACGAGCAGATAGTGATCCGAATGAGACAAATTCGGCTAATAAATTGCAGCAGAAATATACTGAAAATATCGAAGAAAATCAAATGGAAACTGACCAGTCTCCAAAAAAAAAAAAAAAAAAAAAAAATTAAGCTAACAATAAAACGAAAAGTAGATAATATAACTGACCACAATGCATGTAGTCAAGTTCAACATAAACAAAAATTAAAAGATCCAACAGAATTACATCCAGAAGAAAAAATTACAGTGATTTTAATAATTTCTATAAAGAAATAAATACTGTATTTGACAAGACAGTTGCTTTTAAGGTAATAAATAGTGGATATATTGTTTCTTCTAAAAATGAACATACTTTTCGTGCCTCAGTTCAGAGTTTAAGGGCAAATAATATAGCATATCATACGTAGAAATTAAAATTGGAGAGATCATATAGAGGAGTGGTAAAGAGTTTACATCCTACTATGAATATAAAGTCAATAGAGGAAGATTTTGTACATACGGGTCATGAGCCGCTTGATATTGTCAATATTACAAAAACTATTAAAATACGTGACAACGCGAATAGAATAATTGACAGACAAAAGAAGTTTTATCCGCTGTTTTATGTAGGTCTAAAACCATGATATAACTAAAATTGCATATTGTAAAGTAAAAATAGAGCTACCACATAAAAACCGGTGAGATACCTTAGTGTAAGCGCTGTCAACAGTGGAATCACACAGAAAAAAAATGTGGTAGACTGGTGAAGTGCCTTAAGTGTGCAGGTGATCATGATTCCAAATTATGCAAGGAAAAGAACCCAAAAAGGGTTCATATATACCAACTGTAAAAAGGACCATATAGCTAATTACAAAGGCTTTCAGTATATCGTGAAATAGAAAAAAAGATTGAAGCACCTAAAGAGACAGTAGTGCAACGCTTGCAGAAAACAAGGTTATAAACAAAGCAAGTTGATAGTGGTACTACCCATGCGAATGTAACGAAGACAAATGTTAAGCCTAATCAATAACAAACTGAAAGCAAGATAATTAATCAACAAGCAGAAGTACAACCTCCCAATGATGTGCTCGATAACATTAAGAAAACATTAGATAGTCTTGATAAAAAGCTAAAAGAACCATTAGATTAAATACAATCGGAAAACTAGTTTCATCAAAATCAGTGTTAACGGCGAAGGTATAAAATAAATAGCTGAGTCATCACTCCATATTGTAACATGGAATGCAAATGGACTTAATTCTAAAAGATTAAGTGAACTAGAGATATTTCTAAATATCAATAGAATTGATATAGTTCTGATATCTGAAACATACCGGACTATTAGAAATTCTCATAAACTTCAGGGATATGTAAGTTCTGTCTCGCTTGAATTTTTGCACAATTTAAGTTACTAGTACAACCCCAGAGTTCTATTCTGTATGTCCATATCGGCATAATGATCTGACGGTACAGAGTGCATTTATGTCGAACATCCATTGCCGATCTCCGACTTATCAACCACTGTAATTGTTTCGCCATATGTTTAATTTGTTGGCACTTCATCTTAACAACGTGCACATTCCACGTAAGATGCCTATCCAAGTGCATACCTAAATTACTTAGCAGAATTTACCTGTGGTACAGGCTTATTTCCCCCAAGTATACTTGGTAATTTGTCTTTGTTTGACGGTATGCTGATTTTTCTTCATTCAGTTTGACTTTCTAATACATCGTCCACTTGTGTACATTATTCGAAGCATTTTGTAGATTCTTTTTAGCTTCGGAGTGGCTACTGCTAACAGCTAAAATAGCAGTATCATCAGCGAACTTAGCTGTCTTTGTTTTATTGTCAGTCGGTAGGTCTTTGCTATATAGAAGATACAACATAGATCCTAAGGCACTACTACTCCATGGAACTCCAGCCGTAATATTATAAAAGTTCGACGTAGAACTTTCGTACGCTACCCTGAACTGGCGATCAGCCAAGTACGATTCTAACAATCTTTTTGCTCAGCTTAAAGACAAGGCCTTCATGCCACATCTTGTCGAAGGGGCTTGCGCAATATACAGAAAAACTGCCAGACACTATTTCTTATCTTCAAACGCTTTATTTATAATAGACGTAACTTTGTGAACCTGGTCAATTGTCGAATGATGTCGAAATCCAAACCGGTGAATCGGCAGATCTTTAATTAGCGGTAACAATCTCTTCAACAGTAATTTTTCAAATAACTTGGATATCACCAGTAACAGTGATATAGGGTCACTTCAGAATCTGGCTTATTCGGCTTCTTGAGCATTGTAATTTGCATCGTCTTGAAGTCAGACGAGATGTGTTCAAGACGTGTACACACATTAAAAAGATAGGTCAGCATGACAGTATCTTTTTTCGGCAATTCTTTTAAAACTCCCGGGGATATTTCATCGATTCTAGGAGCTTTCTTCGATTTGATAATTTTATCGATTTCTCCGGCTATCTCACACGGTGTAAATGTAACTAATCGTTTGTTTTCGTTATACGTGATGTTCACACATCGGAATCAATATCATGAGGCTGGAATACGCATGCCAATTAACGTGCAAATAGCTCTGCTTTTTTGCTATCCTGTCTCGTCCAATTTCCAACTTCATCTCGGAGCGGAGGAACATGCTTGACAGAACGTTTAATTCGACGGGTCGCTTTGCAGAGGGAATAATCTTTATCCGCAAATGGACTCAGTTCCTCTAAGTAATTCGCGAACGTTTTATTTTTTATATTTTTCATCAGCATATTGAGCTGTCGACTGATTCGATTAAACGCATTCTTATCTTGTGGATCTCCCGAATTGTGCCAACTTGCGTCTTGCTGTTCTCCATTCTGAAATTTAACGACGTACCCTCTAAAAGAAGCTTGATTTCCTGTGCAGTATTAATCGATGATTCCGGAGTAGAAACTTTTGCTACTTCGTGGATCGCTTCTATGAAACGTGCAGATTGTTCCTCCAGTTCATCGATTGTTTTTAAACGTATCTTCAAATTTATTCGTCGATCCAATTCTTCTCGAAATGTGTCCTAATCTGTATGTTTATTTGTCAGAAAATGTTGTTTTTTTCCCCCTTTATTACAGTTGTACTAATGGTTAGCAGAACGGGAGTATATGCCTTCCCGCTTCTATATAATTATTGGCAATGCCTCTTGTTATGAAAAAATCGACGAGATTAAGTTTTTTTCGCCTATCAGTAGGCCAGTATGTAGGTCTAACTAAGCTGGCTACATTACATTGTAAACTTCTTATTGCCCTTAGGAGTTCCCTTCCCTTGACGTAAGCAGAACTTCCTTTATTGCTTGAAATACGACATGGCGATTCTCATGCTTAATTTTTTGCTTTTATATCACCGCCGATGATGTATCTATTGCCGATAAAAAAGTTGATATATTGATCATAATTCAGATTATGTTTGAATGGAAAGTAAACAGCTACCGCATTAGTAATCGTACTATTCTGCCAAACAGCGACCGTAGTTGTTTGCGCGAATTCTTCGCAAAAGTCCGTCTGTCGATGGTAATTAATGTTATTCTCGATGATAACGGCCGCACCTCCATGAGCATCTCCATCTTGGTGTGGTGTATGGTAAATTGTGTACCCTTGAATTCTAGGATAGTTTTCCTGTCGGTGAAATGTGTCTTTGATATTAGCGCTACATCTATTTTACTGTCGTGCAGAATGCTAAACATTCTATGAGTCCATTTGCATTTCACGTTATTATATGCAAAGGTGATTCAGTTATTGCGCTTATTACGAGACGGGGACGTCGTTTATTGCGTGACACTGTCAATGCAGACTGTTTACCTTCTAGTGCACCGAGTATTTGTTAATTTAGACTGAACTTCTTTTGTTAAAGCAAGTGCTTGCATAGTCTCATCACATGACACTGCAGAAGGAGATGCTTGAACTATAGGAGGATATTCTTGAATTGAAATATTCCGATATTCAGTCTTCTTCTGTGTCAATTTTGTAGTCATACTTGTTGACTGCATATTTTGCTGTGTTCGTTTGGTTTCAACTAAAGAAGCATAAGACATTTGCGGTTGCACAAATTTTACTGATTCTTTTTTCTGTTTTGGATATGTTGTGCTTACCGCTGAAGTTTTCGGTTTTTTCAATATCTTATCGATTTCACGGTAAGTGGTACATCCTGGATAGTTTGCACTATGATTAGTACCGCAGTTGGCGCATTTAAATTTTTTAGAATCTTTCAGTTTGCATACGGAAGATTCATGTTCTCATGCACATTTGAAACACTTAACTGGCCTGTTACAGTTACGTTTTGTGTGATCCCATTTCTGGTACTGTTCCACGGTATTTGGTTATCTGTTTGCGTGGTACTTCTACTTTTATTTAACTATGAGCGATATGTGTAATACTGTAAATCTCTTTATTATATTCTGATATTTTCAGATCTACATAAAACAAGGGATACGATTTTTTCCATCGTTCAATTATATTCTCATCACGGATTTTTATTGTTTTTTCTATATTAACAATGTTGACTGGTTCGTGACCTGGATTCCTTAGTTCGTCTTCGATTGTATCGGTAGTAATTGTGTGATGTAAACCTCATATTACCACGCGACATGTCTTTTCTGATTTTATGCTCTTTTTCAGTTCAGTTATTAAGGCTCGCGGAAGGCATCATCTATCTGTGGGACAATGTTAATGTCTTCGTTACTAGCTGCTTTAAATGTAGCAGCATGGACGCCTAAAGCCCGAGTAGTAACATCGGTACTAAAGCCTGAAACGTTAGTAATGCCAGTTACCGTAATTTTTGGCGGCATTTTCGGTTTATCTTGCACATGTTGTTGATTCTGTGACTGATCTGGTCGCATTTGGACATGTTTTCGAACTGATCTTATTCCGGTTCTTGTTGTTGTTGTGATATATTGAATATGGGTACATTCATCCAATTCACTGTTGCCGAGGACGAGTACAATATAACGTTTAGTATAGCCATAGGTTTAACGAAGATGACATTGCGGAATAGTTTTGGGCTTACGTAGCTCTTCTATCTATATAGCAGTACGAAGTAAAAATTTTTCATTAAAAATATTTGCGCAATTCGATTCCCGATTTAGATTTACAAAAAGTAAAGGTAAAATAGTTTTACTATGAAGAACATTAGTAACAGAGACAATTCGGCTTTAATTAAGTCAGCTGGGGTTGAATGATGTCAATTTCTAATAACAACTCGGTAAGCTTTTATATTGCTGCATTTGATATAGAATTGAAAATTTGAATCGAGAAGTATTTTAACTATAGTTCGATAATCTTCAGGTGTTTCTAGTTTTATAGTGACTCTGTTATACGTAGATTTGAAAATGGTTTTTATTTTTAGCTACACTCGCTAACTTATTTCTGAATTCAAGGTAGTTATTTATAATATTGTCAACATAGATTGGCGGTAGTTTAAAATTGAGTGGAAATTTCCTCCTTTTGCGTAGAATTGGAATTTGTGTTATCAGTGTAATTTCTATATATCTTTACTACTTGTATTTAAGTTATCATTTTCATCATGTTGAGCAAGAATTGCGTACCTATTATTTTTAAATTTACGCAGTAATTCTAAATTAGAATCGGATTTTTGCGACTTAAGTTGTTTTGCGATATGTTTTCGTATTGGTGATGGCTAGTCATCGTCGCTAGTCGTGCTACAATTACACATTTGTTTAGCGGTAAAAATTATATTTGTTATCGGATATACGTTTAATATGTATCGGAGAAGCAGTTTTATTTGCCGAATTATTATTACTATTACGGTTAGGAGACCTTATCTGCGCTGATAGAGTTACCTGATAAGACGGAGCTACTGGCGATAGCGTGTACTGCAACTGAAGCGGTGGTGGTTGTTACAGCTGCATTGACGCAGCTAGATGAAGCGCAGGTCTTTGCCGGCTCGCTGTGTTCGTAGAGCTAGACGAGGGGCAAGGTGGATGGTACATGCTGATAGCTGCGTGTTATGCACACATAGTTATCGCGAAAGAACGAATGATTTTAAACGGATGAGATTTACGAATTACTATACGGATGGAACGCACAATTAACAAACTGCACATGACATGTTTTTGGTATATCATTCTGAATTGAAATATACGAAATATAATAAAGAACATCATCAGTTTGACCAAATTCTTTTTTTTTTTTTTTCGTCCTTTCCTTCCATATCGGTTTTTTCTGACACTTTAGGTGTTACATTTATTTGTTTAAATTTATACGCGATTAATAATTAAAATATTTTTATACGATAGCAGTCACATCCGTTAGTGTAATTGCGTATTTATAATCTAAGGACAACCAGGTCCTGTATGTTTTGTTTAAATTTATTATATTAAGCGACATCCAAATTTAACAGCATACGCTTATTTATTTTATTAATTAACTATCCTATTCAACTCTTGATAATACGTGATCCATTATCCCAATTCTTGATGTCCTGTCATGTTGTGGAACCCAACGCATCTCGAACTCGACTTGGACAGTTTCCCCTTCGCTATAATTTTGTGCAGACATTCGTGGACTATGCTGAAGCATTTGTGGCATGATTGTTTGTTATAATTATTGTATATGATGATTGTGATTCCTGTTCCGTTAATTTTCTGGTCAGTCAAGTTCAGGTACTCTATGTTGTACCTTGGGCTCAGTCTGGCCAATTTCTCTTTCCTAAAGATTTTATTCAGCCATCCGTGGATAATATTGAACATTTACGGCCGTGGTTGTCTGTAATCTTTTTCCCAATTAAATATTATGTATCTTTCATTAGTTGGCACTATTCCTGTATCAACCCCGATTGGTGGCCAAATGGCTTAATAGTTAACTGAAGCCAGACCATAAAAAAAATAAATAAATAAATAAATAAAAAAAATAATGCATCTAATTAATTATTCATTTTTTTTGTTAATTTTATTAGTTTTCTTCCATTATTGGCAATTTCTTTACGCGGCTCTATTTCTTATATTATTGCTAAACAAAGTGATCAATATTGCGTCATTATAGCACGCAACTGGTATTTTAGTAAAATACACGAATAAAAGGCAGTTTGTTTTTCATTATAATGATGACGATATATATTTCATAATGTGTTATTAAGCTCTTAAGTTTTACATACGGAATTTCTAATCACTATCAGCGATAAAAATTGTTAAATTTATAATAATTTTAACGCTAAACAGGAATCTACTTAAGAAGTTAGTTATAATAAATCACGTTATAGCATGTCTGTAATAAAAAAAAAAAAAAAAAAATGGATTCTTTATATTTTTCATTATTTTAGAGGTTATTCTATTACGGTGTTAGTAGTGTACAAAATTTTGAAAAAAAAACCCTACTAATTAGTACGAGGAATTCCTGATCTTTTCTTCTTTTACGAAATAATTACATGCGATGTTTACATCAGCAGCTTCTGATGCGAAGATTAGTAATATAGTTTTTTTTTTTTATCAATGAGTTATCTGTCTTTATCAATAATTACCACTGAAACAAGTGATGCAACCTGAATAATAAGATCAAAGAACATTTGTGATTCGATCTATTCGGTTACTCTGGTTAACGTCAAATTGTTCGCAGATCGAGTTATTTTTCATTCAGCCATCGTTGTTTATATTATAAATTTTTTCCGTTGTTGTTCCGTTGTTGTTCCTCCGCTATTATTTTTTCTTCGTGTTAAAAATGAACTCTCGCGTTTGTGCTGTTCTATTCTTAAGTATAAATGGAATATTTTTGTGCAATGGATCACCAGTGGAAAGCAGTACCACCGGAGCTTCTCCTGGCAAGCAATCATTTTTTTCCGGAACAGATTTCCAGTCGGCCGTAAAGGATTTGGAACCGTTAATTACTTCGTTACAAAAAGACCTGCAGCCGGTAATAGAAAGTGCAAAAACTGGCGATACACAATCAGTAAAATCGAGCTTGCAAAATATCAACGTAGAAAGTATCGTTCAAAAAGTGCAGCAGTCCGATCTGGCGAGTAAATTAAAATCTGACAGCGGATCGTTAATAAGTTCGTTTTTCAGCAAACTGAAATCTCAAGTTTCGCAACCCCAACAACGTCAGAAGAGGAGAGTAAAGCCCGGTTGTACATTTAGACCAATTTCTGACCATTTGATACATCAGTTTTAATAACATAAAAATGTTAACCGGATCATTTGGGTTTTCTGTTTTACCGATTATTATTATCTCTATCCTTTAAATTTATCTAAAATAAAAATTAAAAAATTTCATTTGTTTCGTTAATACTTAAAATAAGAAAAATGGCTAGTCAACTGTCAATCAGATTTCAGCTGAAAAATTATTTAAAAAATTCGATGTATCTGTTTTTTCTCGAAATACAAAAAAAAAAAAATCTTTTAAGAAAGAGGAAACACAATGCCGCGTTTACCGCTTAAGAATGCGCAATATTTTTATTTGTGTAATCGTGTTTTAAATTAAAATTTGTTTTTCAAGAAAACTTTATCAACTGATGGGGTGTCCACACAGTTGAAATGTTTTCTGTTCTTTTTCGAACTATATAATCCATTTATCTCGCGGAAATGAGGAAATATAACTTGTAGGGAAAAATAGTTCACTGACTACTCTCTTGCTATTGTTCGTTTCTTAAGCAGAGGTGGATTAAGGATTTACGTGGCCCAGGACTAATTTTGAATGAGGAACTCGGGAATTCGAAGAAAAAATGGTGAAAAACGTCATTATCATTTATGTGCAAACAAACTGGAAAAAAGAAAACAATAAAATTTAAATTATGCTTTCTTTAAAAAATCAACTTCCTTACCCCCTAACAAACTGAATACTACATAAATTAAACGTCAAATAAGGAATTTTACATTGTACATATATTTATATATAAATAGACAAAGACAAAATAGTTCAGTACCTTTTTCTCCTCTGTTTATTAACCGATTTTCTTTTTTTTTTTTTTGATAACTCTTGACGATCATCTTTAGTTGTTTGGAAACTGTTTTTTCTTATTTAAATAAAAAATTAGTACAAAAAATGAAGAAAGAAATCGCTATTGCCAGTAAATCTGTGCTTATCAAAATGTTTTAATTTTTCTTAATAATCATCAGTATTGGATTTTTTACAGTGTACTAAATCTTAAGGGTCATTTAATATCAATAAATGAAGGTTTTTAAATTGTGACTTGCTGTTATTTTGTTGAATTTATTTTTCATTCAATCATAATGGTACTCTGAACTGTTTTGTATTGTGAGTATATATAAAAGTGTATATTCTCAGGTATACAATAAACGAATGTATAAGAGTGGAAAAAAAAATTTGGAAATATGGAAATATGCAAATTCATATATATTTTTCTCAAATTTTTAATAATAATTATGGTCGAATACACTAGTTTATGTTAATATTTGTAATTTTTTATTAATAACATTATGTTTTCTTTTTCTACAAAAAAAAACTACTCGTATTTATATATATATTTTTTTAAACTAAATATTGCGGGTAGCAAAAAAATAATCGGTTTTTTAATAAATATAAAAACTTTATTTATAATGCGTTATCTATGGCGGCTGTGTCGGTATTGTCGCTACAGCGGTTTCCAAGCTAATTTTGATACACTCAGGCGATGTTTTTGATCATGTTCTCTTTTCTTTCTAGAAATTAAACAGAAAAAAAAGTTTACAACGATTGCATTGGTATCAATATTTAAATAGAGCACTGCTATTCGTTGATTTTTCCAATGCGTATTTATTATTCAATGCGTACGTTAAAGGACTCATTCTTTTTAACACAATAAATGAGATTTATCGTGGAAAATTTTTATAAACATTCATTTCATGTAGCATTTAGTTTATCGGGAGTTTTATAGAGAAAAAGTATATAATTTCATTAATGAACTCGTATATTTTTTTTTTACTTATGAAAAATTAACTGAATTCTTTTTAAGATGAAAAAGGCGAATTTAAAATCTAATATTTTTTCAATATCGAGTATTTTGGAAAAGAAACTTAAATTTTGCACGTGGAAAATTAATTTTTTTCCTATTCGAGATCGCGGGGCCCCTAGAGGCTGAGCCCCCCTAGCCCCCTTAGATCTGACTCTATTCTGAAAGGTGAGCGCGTGGTACTTTTTTTTGGTAATCTTAATTCTTTTTCTCTGTCTAACAATTTTCGTACCAACAAGTTTTCATGACCTATTAATTTCAAAATAAACACTTGCAGTGCTGACGATTTCGGTTTTTAGTGGAACACGTTAATCATGGTACATTTTACCCCATTTTGGGATAAATCGCAAAATA
Source organism: Icerya purchasi (assembly GCA_039619475.1). Lineage (NCBI taxonomy): Eukaryota > Metazoa > Arthropoda > Insecta > Hemiptera > Monophlebidae > Icerya > Icerya purchasi. Next base: position 105,518,845 of record CM077115.1, read on the forward strand.
TAGAAGACCCTCGCGAGGTAGATTTAATTTGTTATCTAACAGTGTTAATATTATTCGGAATCTCCTTAATATTTGAATTTTAATAAATCTTATTTTGTTCAAAGATGTTTCGTTCAGATCAAAATCCAAATTTCGATTTAAAAATGTGTTTTTTCTTTTCGTTTTTCTTTCTTTTTTTTTTTTATAACATTATTAGAACGTAAATGAAAGATGTGTAAATGCACAACTAATTAAAGAAGCGTAGTTTCTCTTGCTGATTTTTAACAGGAAAAGAAAGTAAATATGCTAAAAATTTAGGCAGCAATACGAATCATCGTTATAAATTAAAAAACAAAAAACATACAAAACACGTCCTAAAATAAATAAAGAAATCAAAAAGTGATGATCACATATCGTATGTACAGAAGCTCTTGTAAATAAACTTTAGTGAGATAATACATGGAACTGTAATACACATAGGACATATTGTAACGTGCGTTGTTTTATTATTAAGAATGTGCGTGCGCAATCCAGTTCTAAATATACCTTGTAATGTATGTTTGCAAACACCTCCTTGTGTGCATGGATCTAATGGATTATACATTTATTTTACATTTAAAACAAAAAAAAAAAAAAAAAAAAAAAAAAACAATTACTATTATAACAATAATTAAACAAATTAAACTATATAAACTGTGGTGAATGCCATTAAATGTGTCTAATTTTTGTAACGAATCATTATAGTACTTTCCAATAGTTTTTATTTTTGAATAGTTGTTATTGAAAAACACTAATTGATTTTAATGCACTATAAGTAGTATTTAATGCGAAATCAAGGTGTTTTTTAAAAGCATTCTATAAATTTAGTAAAATTCAATAAAAAATATTCTAGTTCTTTAAATGATTCGAAACAGGAAATTCCGTTTTAAATTTTATCAAAAGTTTCGAAATAAAATGTTTTATGATTTTTTTTTGTTTTTGTTTTCGATTACCCATGCATCTCTCTCTATTTTTCATTTTGTTTCTTTTTTTCTTCTTCTTCTTTTAGGCGCTTTTAATTGTCAGGATTATCGCGCCCATCGGATAGATTTTAAATTAGGGAGTAAAGAAGTTTAAAAAAAAAAAAAAAAAAAAAGGAGTTTTTTTAAGAAAGATGATTAGTGAATTAAGTTGTACTGAGTCGTCGGATATTGACTGAGGGGTTATTTTGTGCTGTAATCGTAGGGTAGAGATTGAAGGACAGGAGAAAAGAACGTGTTTTATTGTCATGATATTTGAGGAGCAGTAGGTACAGGTGGGAGTTTGTCGAATTCCTTGATACAGGTGACTATGGGTAATTTTAGTGTGGCCGATACGGATTCTAGTAATAATAATTTCGTCGATTCTATTGAGGTTAGATAAGTGTTTCGAAGGAATCTTCTCATGATATCAACATGTTGGGCATCACTTCCTACGAAGTTTTCAAAAAATTGGCCATTTCGTCCACATTCGGTTCAACTTATAAATGTGAGAAAATATTTTCACAAATGAAATTTATATTAAGCCGGAAGCGGGAACAAATTAACTACCGAAAATTCAGATGCTTGTATTCGTCTTGAAACGACTAACTATAAACCAGATTTGACTAAATTGACGTCACAAATTCAACATCAGCGGAGACATTGATATCGAAGAGAACGTTTATACGAGTAAGTAAAGTTCATTGAACTATGTTTGCAATCATTTTCTTAATAAAATTCATCTTATTATTTACTAAAAGACTGTTTTAATACGAAACTATCTCTGACCCAAACGTTTCTTTAATACCTACATTTTGGTTGATTTTGACCCGCGGCCAAAAAAGGTTGCCGACCCCCCGGGCTAGACTATTCACAATTTCGGTTTGCTTTGTTAAAATTTTGTCGCGATTTGTTAAAAAATTGATAGTGCGGGAGATGCATGAGTCCTTTAGAATTTATATTTTTCTCCAAGTTTCTTTAATAGATGAATTTTGAGTAATCATTTTATAAATTTTTCCGAACTTTAATTTTTTTTTTTTTGAGGAATGATTAGACGAGTTTGGGCTCTATTTTTTAAAAAATCGATTAAATTTTCCAATGTAGGATTTTTTTTGTATGTGCGTAATGCACGTTTTCGATTTTTGATCGCAGTTTTGATTTCTGGGCATCACCAAGGAACTACCTTGGATGGAAATTTGAAAGATGATTTTGGTATGCTGACCGAGGCTCCATATTGATACGGATTCGGTATTTACAGCGCTATCTAGCGATGATGTCGAGCTAGAAATTATTCTCCGTTTAAAATCATTAATTTTCGATCTCTCGGCATCATCGTATTGTTCGTTGTCGGCGGAGAATACAGCCGGGATATTTACACGACCGAATTTGTTATTTCCGATTTCTGTTGAATTTCTCGCCTCGGGAAGTGCTAAGGGGTTGTGTAAGTGTCCTGGTATGTGCGGTCTGCGACAACAGGATAGCGTCTGTCGGCCGCGCGAGCCGTGTGAGATGAGTGTTACAACGGCTATGCCATCTTAAGTGATAAGGATTTCGGCAATGTACCGTTAGTTTTGTTTAATTATTATCGAGCGAATTTGTACCGTTAGTTACCGTTTGATTGAGCACGAAACGAGTCGTCATAACAATAGTCAAAAAGTTCATTAATCTAGTCGTTCGTCATATATGTTAAATCTAGTTGTGCGGTCGAGTTACCGCTTCGATAAATATTAAAAATCTAGTCGAAGTCAGCGCCGCGAATACAACGTTTATTTTTCTAGTCCTCACCGAATGAGTTTTTCTTTTTGTTACGCGGTGGTATTATTTTTTTTTGTTGTTATGTTATATTTGTGACTATATACACGTATGTTCAAAAAAGAACGGCCTTATTATTTTTTTTATCTTTGTCGGCAAATTTCTTTCGCAAAAGCCTGACGCTCTGCTTGGCAGAGTTAATTCGGTCGTGGTAGTCCGTAATTTACCACTGGCGCCCGTAAACAATAAATATCATCGAATCATAACAACCTTGGCTTTCCGTAGAAGAGACGCGAAAATCCTCAAGTTGTAACAATATACAACATAGGTTGTGAAATTTTTGACATTATTATCGATTGAAAGTCAGTAGTCGAAGGTAAAGGAAAAGTTTTGTTGGAATTTAGTCCAATCGGCTTTGTTAATAATCCATTTCGGATTTTTGTTCAATTCATTGTGAGAAGTTTGGTTATTGTTTAAAAAAATTTCGATCGGAAAATGATCGCTAAAATACAGGTCATCAAGAGGTCGCCAATTTAGAAGATGGACAATGTCAGGTGAGCAGAAGGTTAGGTCAATTGTGGAGAAACTTCCATTAGAAGCGTTAAAATGGGTGTTATAACCGGTGTTTAAAAGAACAGAATCTGTTTGGTTTTTAAATATTTATCTATGGAATTACCTCGATTATTTGTGTTATTTGAGCTCCAAGTCGGGCTATAGGTGTTGAAGTCACCGGTGATAATATAGAATATCATCTAAGTCATCGCTCTGGAGATTTTGGTCAGGGGGTATGTAAATATTGCAAATAGTGATAAGGCTTTTGAAGTGGTTAAGAGTATTTACTTGAACGGCTATTGCTTGTAAATTACTGATTAGAGGGATTGAGAATGATTTTACTTCTTTGTTCGCTAGAATTGCGACTCCACCACAAGCAATGATGCCTTTACGGTAGTCGTTACGAAAAATATTGTACCTGGGAATTTGAAACGAAATTTGTGACCGTAAATGGGTTTCTTGTAGAGCGATGACATGGGGAGAGGTTTTTTGAATTAGAATCTGGAGTTCATTTTTATGGCTTCTCACGCTATTGAATAATGGATTAGATTAAGTATAACAAATAACGAATTAGATTACGTATTACCAATCAAAGTCAGTCGTTCATATCGAGCTCTTTCTATCTGTTATCCGGATTATCTGGACTTTTAGCATATTCTGGAATCGATTAATTTTTTTTTTTTAGTCTTGTAAAGCGATTCTTCATTGATCGGTGTTCTAGGCTAATTATCGGCCAGGATTTTTATTATCCTGTTGAAATCGGTGGTGAGTTGGGCTACGCATTGGGTAGGATCTTGCCGCCCTTTTACGAGATCCATGAGTAATTTAAAGTTGGAAAGTGAGATCGGATAATCTTGTTTACTTTTTACAAAATTTTCTTCCATTGATTCCAAAAGTTGCTTTTTGAGAATGTTTCTTCGGCTAAACTCGTTGCAGAATTTTCGATTTTGGCTTTTTTTGTTTTTGTTTTTTGTATGTGATGTATCTGTTCCGTCTGTAGGCGCTGGAAGGTCGTCGATCGCTTGGTCACTGTGAGATTGAGAACGGTCTTTTACTACATATCTTTTTTAAACATAATGTCAGAGATTATTTTGTTGTTTTCTATATTCGCTTACACGGTTTCGCTGTTATTTTAGGTCTGAAACGCAGCGGGCATTTAGCAGTGGATGTGATGAGTGTCTTTTTATATACATATAGCCTTTTTAATACGTTTTTAATTTTTTTTTTCTTGCTAAGATGAATAATAAATCGCAATATTTTTACGACTGAAATATAAAATTGTCACTTACCGCACAAATGTGAATATTTTCATACAATATTATCAAAAGTTGCGAAAATACCGAACACACATTAAAAACGAATACACACGGATAATATGCGAGTAACGAACGTGCGTATGAAGCACATTTACTGAAACGAAAATACGAATAGGTCTGAATAACTCGGAACACGAAAAACATACAAAATATGATTGATGCACTTATTGTAATGTTCGCAATCGATCTTTCGATTTCCTGCCGATCGCTAATTTTTCGGATTAAGGATCTTTCAGTTATTATAGATGTCTCATTGTTGAGACAATCTTTTTGTGCTCCTCAAATTTTTTTCTTGACCTGATTGCCGAGTGGTGTGGATGTTTTACTTTTCTTATAGTTCTCACGGCACTTGTGGAGTCGGGTCGTTTATTATTTTCTTTTCTTTTTCCCGATTTAGGATGTACCGTGTTTAAGAGAAATGCAGACCGGTATGCACCGTACTACATCTTTTTATTATATATTTACTTTAACGTTTCGACCATTTAATGACGGTAAATGTGGTCCACTACAATTCGCAAATGTTAGAACGACCTTTTACTCATACCACTATACCTGTTTTCTTTTCCAGTGTATAGTGAAGGTTTTCTTTCTGTTTTTTTTTTTTTTTGTTTTTTTTTGCTAAATTAAACATGGTAAAATGCTCATCGTTTAGTTAGAAATAATTACCTCCCTCGAAAATAATAATTATCGTAACAAACAAATTTTTTCTGTAACCCTTTGTTTTTACCAAGAACAAGTAAATAAATGAATGTCTCCAAAAATTGCAGTTACTAACTGTTATAATTATGTTAAAACCGAATTTTATTCAACACATTCACATAAGTATAACATTAACTATTTATAAATAAACACAAAATAATTTCACTAAACCTTGTTAACATTTAAAGAATTACATAAAACGTATTTAAAAAATCTTCTCGTCCGACCGGTTTCGTCAATTGTTTGACATATTCATAGACTCAATTTTTATTGTGTTTTTATTTACTTATTTATTTATTTATTTTTGGGCTCGTCAGCTAACGCGGCATTAATCTAACGCGCATTATCGTTTTTGTTTACACTTTTCCGTTAACTGCAGCAGCATTCGGACCGTCAAAGGAAACCTCATTGCCTAACCGAATCACGTGTTGTGTTATTTAATTGTAAGTTCTCCGCACACCGAGCAGTTGCTCGACTCATAAAATCATTCCGTCTTCAGAAATTAAATTATACGATTCGCCTTTTTTCTCTCTTTTGAATATTTTATGAAAATATAACCAAACGTTGCGGAAATACTGAACACACATTAAACCACGATTACAAACGGATAATAGGCGAGTAACGGACGGGCGGCACTTGCGAACATGGGTTATCAAGAAGTAATACAAATAGTGAATAAAAAGAGTCAATAAAGGCAAAAATTAAAGAACAGCGGTTTTGCAATCATATACTTTATAACTTTTAACCGAAACGATTGGATTTTAAACGATTCAAAATCGTGAACATAATAAACCACATTTACTGAAAAGTAAATAAGAATAGGTCTGAATAATTCTGAACACGAAAAACATAAAAAAAATGGTTCATGAAATGTTTTACAAATACCCTAACTAAGAAAAGAAAAAAACAACCATGCGAATACATATTGATATATATATATATATATATATATATATATATATATATATATCTTTTCCGGTTTTATTTATGTTTTCTGAGCTATCGTTTGTATTGCCCTATATACTCATTCAACTTTATAATCGCGTTAAATCGGTCAGTGATAAGGTTGGTTTATACGCGCGTCGTTAAATTTTTGTCTCGTCTCAATTCTCGGTTGATAAGTACAAAAATTCATCCACGTTCGTTCGTTATAAGCAATCGATAAATCCTCATTCAACGAAGCTTATATATACACATACATTTGCAACTACACTTACACACACTAACATATAGCATAACACAAACATAAACACACTAAAAGATGGTAGTGGTATAACCGTCACCATTATCTATCTGTATTATCATGTATAATGATGAGGGCGATATTAGTCGTCCCCCTGCCACCGATAACGATGATTCTAATAGTGAATATAGTATAAATGTTAATAATAGTAATACAAACTCTCGATCCTCTTCATTTATACAAGAAAACTCTGAAAATTCAATGATAATAGATAATAATGAACATAATTAATTAGATCAGAATAATTATAATAGGATAATCAATAATAATAATCAAATCAAATCAAATTATTAATAATAATAATATAAACAACAAAAATAAAAATGACATTAGTAATAATGATAATGGTAAAACTAATATCAATAATAGTAACAGTCAATTAAATATCGATAACACAAATCAAAATAACGAAGAAGAAATAGTATATAAACCAAATGTAAACTTATATCCAATCACCGATAATTACTAAAATGATAAAAGTTTCAAAGTTTACATAGAAAAAGATAACTCTAAAACACAGAATTTACCTAGTATTAGTGTACTAAAAGTAGCAGAAATTTTACGGAAAAATAACTTATGTAAAAATATCATAGAAATTAAAAAGGTAGCAAGAAATAGAGTCATAATTCACCTGTCCTCGCCGCATACGGCTAATAATAATATATGTAACAATATCTGTTTTTCCTTATGCGGATATAAGGCATATATTCCAAATTTTCTTACCTCCCGAAATGGCGTTATCAAGGTAGTAGGTCTGGATTATACAGAGGACCAGATCAGAGAGATGATAGAATGTCCATCATTTACGATTAAAAATATAAAGAGATTGAATAGAAGAGCTTTTATAAATGGCGATGTACAGTATATTCCAAGTTCATCAATACTTATAACATTTCAAGAACAATCGCTTCCAGAATATGTATTCTTATAGAATGCGAAACAACGGAAATTATTCGAAGACATTAAAAATCGAAAAATGAAATATTCTGGCTCATAAAGTAAGAGAAAACAGTTTGTTTACGATGGCGGTATAAGGAAAGATACATTTCATCTTCTTCTTCGTGCGACCCGATTCGGGTGTAGCTTAACCACTTTTCACGGACTCCACCATTTGACGAAATTTGTCTCGACTTCTTAGGACCTGCAATAATTCTCCTACTTTTGTAACTCCAGTTCATGTCTTAATATTTTGGAGCCAAAAAATCCTTCTTCCTTGTCCCCTTTTCCCTTCTACCGCTCCCATCATTATTGTTTGCAGAAGGTGAAATGTTGGTCTTCCCATAAAATGCGCAAAGAAATTTGTTTTTCGTTTTCTAATTATGTCCATTAGTACCGGATCCGTTTTCGTCAATTGCAGCGCACCGCCGCATTACTGCAGTTTGGTGATTTCGAATTTGAGTATAAATAACATTCCTCCGATATAGCGAATATTGAAAAAATTCTGTTGCAGGATTATTTATTTCTGCGTAATAAATAATAGAAAACGCTACCTTTTTTTATGAGTACAGCAGCTAAGCTAGGAGTGCACGTATTTATTACTCTTAGACTATAAATTAATAAAATGTTACTTAAAGTTTATTATTTATCGTAGTGGTAATCGTTTTATTTAAATTTTAATTGATGAATTTTGTCGTTTTGAATGCACTAAAAACATGAACACCACCCCGATAACACACTGAACTGTCGCTTTCAATTTAATTCTTTTTTGTGCAAAAAAATATCAATATTCAATGCGAAATTTGTTGTTGCTATGAAATCATGTGACAGCGGAGCTGTCAAACTGAATGTCACATCGTGACGTCATTTTTGCCGGTTTTTTTTTAATATTCTGACTTCTTCGATGGATTTTTCTAAAATTTTCTTTCATACAAACCTTGTCGTGACAATTACGAACACCAGAAAAAAACGGCCAAATCGGTCGAGCCGTTCTCAAGTTATGATCTTTTATACATGCGCAATTGATTTATATATATATATATATATATATATATATATAACTCGGCCATTTTGGCTTCGCAAGGGGCTGTGCCCCTTGACCCTCTTGCTTTCATTTCTGTCTCTTTCTCTTCTATACTTTGTATAAAATTATCAAAATTTACAACGTAATTCTTACTGGCATCAACACAAAAAAAAAAAAATAACATAACCACAAAAATCCTATTATAACATTTAACTTTTATTATATAAAATTAAAACATTTTTTCGTTACATTTTTCGTCACATATTTCATTATATAAAATTGTGACATTTTTTAAATAACAATAACAAAAATCTTATAAAATATAACAAACGTTACATAAAATTGAGACATTTTTTCGAATGGGGGGGGGGGTAGCCTAAGAATTACGATTAATACACACATATATATATATATATATATATATATACTATTGAATGAGCCGGTCAAAACCCGACAAACGACAAAATTCACAACTGCGATTGAACACCGAAGAGCAACGAAGAGTACTGCGTTAAACTACGTTTGTTTACATTATAGTTGCATAAATAACGCATACTGGAATAATTTCTTTACTGTGGGGCCATCTATCGGGAATGTAGGTAATCGGTGTTTTTGCTAGGTGGCCGCACTTTCGATCAGTTTTTATTTATTTTGTAATTTATTTATTTATTTTTTGACTTTTAAATAGTCTACATTGTTCCCCCTGATCCTATAAAAAACTGTCCAAATTTCATAAAAATCGGACGGATAGTTTCAGAGTGCATAGAGGACATATAGAACGATATACATTAATTTTTATATATATAATACATACATGCATGTACACAACATAACACTCTAAATTACAGGAAAAAGGAAGTAGTTAAAAAAGATTGAAACAGAAAATAAAAATAGAATAATACATTACAATAAAAAATATTAGGAAATATGAAGCTAGTTGATAAGGACATTTCTAATTGTAATGTTGGTGACAATAATGTATCACCTTCTATTCAGACCAAAATTCTAAACCTGTAAAAACGATTTAGGAAATGTAAAAAAAGATAATTTCAGTAAAATAAAACTGATTTTATTTTTTTTAACATCTAAAAAATTTCCTTTCAATTTTTTCATTGCGAGACGTCCACATCAAATTTGAAATATTGAGAGAACCTTGTTTCTAATTTTAAAACGTTGAAGCATGAATTCAGATGAATATCCTGAGAGAATCGTTATTCTCAAAACCATACTGAAATAAGAAAATATTTCCAATTAAATTTTGTGTGTTATATTTTCGAATTTTAAATAAATACAACATTGTACATTAATAATAATAATAAATGATGCAATATGGAATCACATTTAACATAGTGTTTGTTAAAAATTTAAATATAGTAATTTGGAGCAAAATAGAAATTTAAATGTATAAACATTTCTAAGAAGTGTATATCGTTTATACATCTAAATTTATTCGTTATATTTGTATTTTGTTTCAAATTACTCTGATAAATAATGCATTGAGAAATATACGTTAGAATTTCCAGAAGCAGCAACATAACGATAGGTAAAACTTGTAAAAATTCAACTCACATCTTAAGTGATTCTTTTTTCGAAATGTATATCTTTTTAATATTTCGTACTTAAATTTTATATGAATTAATATAGAAATTTTATTTTAATGCAGCTAAATATGATATGGTTTTCTTTCCTCGTGTGATAGCTGTGTAACGTGCTCGCTCGCGTACTATATCGTTATCTAAAATATTTCGTTGTTAAACTCGATTACGTCGCCTATTTTATCGGCCTAATATCTCTATACTAATATTATAAAGAGGAAAGATCTGATTGTTTGTTTACATTGAATAGGCTCCGAAACTACCGGACCGATTTGAAAAATTCTTTCACCGTTGGGAAGCTACACTATCTCCTCCGGGTGACATAGGCTATATTATATTTTCAAAAAAATTAGCGATCCTTACTAAAACTCCAATAATGTAACTCAAAGTGTAAAAAAATGCCCTAAACAATTCCTTACATCGCGTGCGCTGCAAAAACTTTTTTTAATAAAACATCAGAATATCAATGTTAATTACCATGGAAATGTAAATTCGGATAAACATCGCCTTAGCATCGTTTACAAGCTCATCACCAATGGAAATAGTGTGTTAACGTAAGGAATGAAAATTTTCGAGCGTTACCGTTATCTCTTTTGTAAAAGGTACAAAATGCCCAAAAGATTAAGATTTCAACTTTCTAGAAATAGTTCCCAGGCGAGGGCATCAAAAATACGTCGTAATGGAGAATCTTCATCAGAAACTGAAAATCGTCTTGCAAGTCAAAGAGAATACGCGTCGCAATCGCTTGCCAGAGAGTCGAGTATCGAACGTTCGCAGCGGCTTGAAGAGCAACGTATTAGAAATATACAAGCTCGCACTAGGGAATCGAGCTCTGAGCGTTCCCAACGCCTTCGAGATCAGAGAGAAAGACAACAGACGTCAACGACTAGAGTTCGTTATCGAGTTTTAGCTCACAGTAACAGATCGGCTTTCAGATACGATCCACAGATTGATTATGCTCAACAGTCTTCCGTCCAAATCGGAGCCATGAATAAGATCTGCTCCAAGTGTTCTGCCAAAAAATGGGCCAATGAATCTAATGGTATGTGCTGTGCTTCTGGAAAAGTTAGTCTCCCCAATATTCACGAGCCACCACAGTCAATAAAAAATCTTTTGACAAATAATCATTTACTGATACTCTTACACAGTCATGAACTGAATTCCGCGAGGATGTAATTTAACAAATAAAATAATTTTTTAGAATCATAATTCACGCGAGCAACGCCGCGGGCACAGCTAGTACATATATACACCCTGTCAAGAAAGTATCGGGAATTGTCAATTTAAATCTCCCGGGTAATAGCTAGGCAGATAATTTTTTTTTTCCAGGTTGGTACAACTGTTTTGTATTATGATGCCTATTTTTAGCGCGATCTGTCAACCAGTGTGTTTACAGCAGCTGTTAAAATCAGTCGACCTTGAAGTGTTTTGTCGAAGTTTTACAATGAGTGAAAATATTGAACAACGTACTTGTGTTAAATTCTGTGTTTCGAACGAAATTTCTTGTGCCGATACACTGAAAATGTTACAGAAGGCTTTTGGTGAATCTGCTTTATCAAAAACGCGGGTTTACGAGTGGTACAGAGCGTTCAAGGATGGTCGGGAGACGGTCGAAGACATGCCTCGCTCTGGACGGCCTTCAACGAGTGTGACCGATGATAACGTCGATAAAATCAAGGAAATCGTTGCTGAAAATTGTCATGTGAGCTTGAGAGAGATGGCTCATGGATTGGGCATGTCACACGAGAGCGTACGTACGATTGTGCACGAAAAATTGGGTATGCAACGCGTTGCGGCTCGGCTTGTTCCGAAAGACCTGAATTTCTTTCAAAAAAAGTACCGAGAACAGGTAGCTGCAGACATGCTGGATCGAGCCAATTTGGATCCTACCTTCTTGGAAAAGATAATTACTGATGACGAGACATGGGTGTACGAGTACGACACGCTTACGAACCAGCAATCGTCCGAATGGCGGCCAATTGGCGCGCCAAAGCCGAAAAAACCTCGCCAAAGCCGATCGAAAGTGAAGATCATGTTGATTGTTTTCTTCGATATTCGAGGCGTGGTACACTATGAATATGTGCCAGCCGGACAGACAGTCACCAAAGAGTTTTACTTAAGTGTTTTGAGACGTTTGAGAGAGGCTATCCGTCGTAAACGTAACGATTTGTGGGTCGACAATTCTTGGATTCTCCATCACGATAATGCGCCGTCTCACAAAGCCATAATTGTGAATGAGTTTTTGGCCAAACACTCGGTAAATATCATCGAACAACCGCCGTATTCACCAGATTTAGCACCCTGCGACTTCTTCCTATTCTCAAAACTCAAATTTCCGCTACGGGGAATGCGCTTCGAATCGATTGATGACATCAAGACGAATGCGACGCGAGAGCTAAAGGCCATCCCGGAAACCGCCTATCAGAAGTGCTTTGCCGAGTGGAAAAAGCGTAGGCATATGTGCATCGCTTCGAATGGATGTTATTTTGAAGGTGACAAAATAAATTTGGATGAAAATTAAAAATTGTTCGTTTTATTTAACAATTCCCGATACTTTCTTGACAGGGTGTATATATATATATATATATGTATATATACACTTTTTGACATTTTTATGTCTTTGCTTTGGCACATAAACTTGAAAAGCGTTACCAAATAAGCGTCACGAAATGGATCGTCACGGAAAATCGTTACGAAAATTTCATGTCTTTACTTGCATACGACTGATTACTAATATTTTTACTTTGTCACGTAAACTTGAAAAGCGTCACAAAATGCAGAAGTGTTTCCTATAGCGACTTCTTATGAAAACTGTAGGGTTGTGTATTTCACACTTCATTTGCTTGTTTACATTTGCTGAGCGCACAAAACAATTACCGTAATAATTATAAATTAAATGTAACTTTAGTCTCGTGTAAATCATTTCTTTCCCATGAAAAGTGTTATGGATTCCGAAGCGAACGAGAGACCAACTCGCGTCGGCTCGCACCAAGGTGCACAAGATGAAGCTCGATGAGACGGGTGGTCTACCATACAAGATCGAGCTCCTTATTGACAAGCCCACATGGTGCGAGTAAACATCGATGTCACCGATGGTCTCGTGAACGGCGTGATAGGCCTGCTGCAGTAGGCTAAAATTCGACAACGTTAAAATCGGTAAATTACCACGATCGGAAGTTCGGATAGACACTGTGTAGCGTATCCGTGTATCTACGAGCATTGGATGCCGATCGGCTTACGTTCGTCAATGGTGACGCTTCCTAGTAAGATGGTTACCTGTAAACGATCGACATTTCCACTCACACCTGCTTGCGGAATATCGATTCACAAATCGGAAGGCAGTACATACCCGGCGGTGGTATACGAATACTTAAAATCGCACGACCAGCAATTCGTGTACGTTACTCTGTCTCGATGTTCTTTGTACGAAGGGTTGTTCCTAACGAATAGGAATGGGGACCACTGATTTTACCACGGACGCAAAAAACAGTTGAAAGACATTAGAGCTGAGTTTGAACGTCTTACGCGTCATCGTTTGAGCACGCACGCTTCCCACAGTCGAGATTTTGTGGATCATTCACGTGCTCGGTCTGTCGATGCTCTCACACTATGTTCACTCAACGTTCAGTCGTTGCGCTCACACTCGCTCGATATAACGTGTGACTTTGTTATACCTTCGTGCAATTTACTCGCACTCTCTGAAACGTGGTTATCAAACGCCGATTGCGATAAATTTGAACTTGAAAGTTACTCACTCATAAATCGGCACAAACGCGACAACGGCAAGATGGCTGGTGGTATAGCGATTTACGAAAGGAAATTGGATGTAACGTGATATGGATGGACGTCGGTGATATATGCAAAGCCGAAACGATGATCGATGGAGAACGTCTGTTACTTTTTTCGAAGTACCTCTCAAACGGGACAACGTTGAACGATAAGATCAATTTCTTTGAGCGTTACCTACTACCGAAGCTGAAAGGTCTGTTTCTCTTTATCGATGAAATAAAGCTGTACGATTTACCGATCATAGTCTGTGGTGATTTCAACGTCGATTTCCACTCGCGGGCGATGGATTGCGATTCGATCAATTCATGAGTGAAACGTTCGGTTGAGAGATGAATAATTCGGTGGACCTTTCGACAACGCGAAATATGACGCGAACGTACAACCGTTAGCTTACTTGTGTCGTACTTTTCTCACCATCGGCCATTGCTCACTATTACTACCTCTAACGATAATGATGTAAATAAGGAACCTTGTACTAGCGGTAGTAGTTGTTGAATATACATATATTTTTGCAAATACATTGAAATATATAATATGTACAAAACATTTAGAGGTGCAGAACGTAGGTTCAATCTCGAAACGCTTTATACGTTGCAATATAACATGTACAAGCCATTGCTCACTATTACTACCTCTAACGATAATGATGTAAATAAGGAACCTTGTACTAGCGGTAGTAGTTGTTGAATATACATATATTTTTGCAAATACATTGAAATATATAATATGTACAAAACATTTAGAGGTGCAGAACGTAGGTTCAATCTCGAAACGCTTTATACGTTGCAATATAACATGTACAAGGCATTTAGAGGTTGCACGGCGACATTCTCATATCGACGGAGGCCGTGAAGCGAACGACATTCTAATGTCGGCGGATGCCTGAATGGCTGTACAAAACCTACTTTTATGGGAAAACATGAAAATGTCTCACTGTGTTGCGGACTTGTACGCAAGCTGTTTTTTTTTCGTTACATTTTTCGTTACATATTTCATTACATAAAATTGTGACATTTTTTAAATAACAATAACAAAAATCCTACAAAATATAACAAACGTTACATAAAATTGGAACATTTTTTTTAAAATTCTTTAATAGCTAAATTTCACCTAGCCGATGATAGCTATTTAGCAATTATTTTTAATATCTTGTGCATATAGCTTGAATAGCAGCCTACCCAGCGATAGGTGCTAAAAAAGAAGTTTTATTAGAACTTTTAATTCATACTAGATCCATCGATTTGATTCTACCAAGCCGCCGAGCTTCTAGTGAATTGTCCAGAAACGCAATTGCCATGTTGTTCGGGTGCGTTTCTAATCTGTAGACATACTTCTTTGCGTCGTCGATACTTCTTGAACAAACTTTATTCCGAGTAATGTACCACGGGGCGTTTACAACCATCCGGAGGATTTTGTTTTGGATCTATTGTATGATATGTTACTCTTTTTAGAACAGCTCCATAACCGGCAGCTGTAACACTAAACTAGCTTTAAAATCTGATTATAAACTAGTAGTTTATTTTCAGCAGATAATTCCGACTTCCTGTTCAGTAGCCAATATAATTGTCTTAACTTTATATTCAATTCGGTCCGTTTTACTGTTACATGTTTCTTCCATGTTAAGCGTTGATCAAGGTATACACCTAGATATTTCACATCTGTTTTTCGCGGTATTGCAACATTGTTCAGGACTACGTCTTCCGTCGGATCAATTTTTTTGTTAGTGAAGATTACCAGCGTTGATTTACTTTCATTAGTTTTGATTTTCCATAAGTTGAGCCATGACGAAATTTCAGTAACCACTGCTTGGATGGTATTCCGCGCTTTAACAGGACATGCGTCAGCAAAGGTTGCTACCTCTACATTGGGAGGTGTAAGAATATCTGATGTGTAAATGAGATAGAGTAATGACCCTAGCACACTTCCCTGCGGAACTCCTTAAGTCATCTCCATACTTAACGTAGAAATATCTTTCAGTCATATATGACTAAAGCAACTGATATAATTCACAAGGAAAATGTCATTTAATTTTCTGTAAAAGACCATCGTGCCAGACTTTGTCGAAAGCCTGGCTAATGCCCAGAAACATAGCGTCACAGTACTTTTTCTTTTCGAAAGATGTTTTAATGGTAGTAACTACACGATGCACTTGTTCTATTGTACTGTGCTTGACTCTAAATCCAAACTGATGATGGTCTGGTATTAGACCTTTATCGTTGATAACTGGCATCATTTGTTCTAATACTATATAGTTTTTCATAAACTTTAGAGATTACAGGCAACAATGAGATGGGTCGATACGAAGCCGGGTCTGTCGGAGATTTCTGCGGTTTTTTAATAACGACAATCTACGACAGTTTTAGTTGTAAAGGGAAATACCGCAGCCGGACCGTCGCATTGAAAATGTATGTCAGTAGTATGAAAACTTTTCTCGGCAATTCCTTTAAGATTTGTGCGGTAATTGAATCATAGCCCGACGATTTATTTGGGTTTAAAGTTTTTACTAAAGTATGGATTTCACGCGGAGACGGAGGTTTTATTGCCGAGCAAACATCTTTCATGGTTGAACGTTGCGTTTTCAGGATGTGGCTGGAATATCTTTGCGAAATGTTTTCCGAATATCTCCGCTTTTTCTAGATCCGTACTAGCCCAGGTTCGATCCGATTTTCTTATTGGATGTATCGCTTGTATTGGCCTTTTTAGGTTCCTTGTTGCCTTGCACAGCGAGTAGCCATGATGTGCCAGAGGTGACAGATTTATTAATTTTTCTTTTAATGACTTAATTTTTAAATCTTGTAGTAACTTTTTTTAAATCTTTGTTTGCTTGTTCAATGCTGTCTTATGAGTGGGATTTCTTGATGTTTTCCATTGTTTTTGTAATTTCCTTTTTAACTGGACCGCTTTTTTAATTTTATCTGAGTAATAAATAACAGGCTTATAATTGTTCTCCGTTGGCGTGGATGCCCACGCAGCATGGTGTATAAGTGTAATAAAATTTTCTATCGCTTCTTCTATTTGTTTCTCGGTTTTTAATGGTATTTTAAGATTTATTGTGCGTTCAAGTTGATCTCAAAATGCATCCCAGTTTGTGAATTTATGATGCAATTTCGGTTTACGCATTTTCTTGACTACATCCTGACTAACTAGATGAATGATCTGATGGCAAAATTTCATCGGTCCTGATATCGACAAATGTTGAAATACCTTTTATTATATAGAAATCCAGAAGATCTGGTATTTTATTGGGGTCAGTTGGCCAGTAAGTAGATATTCCCGATGAGCAAATGATGCTACAGATTTCGTCAATAATCGATTTTAGTTGGCAGAGAATAAACAAGTTTAAGCGATAATGAAAGATCTTTTAGAAAACTTTTATAAAAAAAATGTTTTATTTCTCTATACCAGAACTCCTTTACAACGACAGATCAAATTGTGAAAATGTACTAACATACCTAAAACCTGTAAATATGTATAATAGTATCTAAATAAGTTAATTGTTAAGATGTAATATATTCGTCGCAAATGGCTCCATTGTCGAGCGACAATAAATAAATGTATTTAAAAAAAAAAAATAATCGAAGAAGATCAACGTCTCAAAAAGAAAGTAGAGCAACTTAAAATGGGACTGAATGGTGTCCGCAGTTACTTGGAAAGAAATAATATCGTGATAGGCGGCATACGTTTCAACTTAATAAAGATCCGGTGCAAACTACAATAAAGGCAAGTGCGGCAGTTGAGGTTATGATAAATGAAAAGGAAACAAGAAAACCAGGCTCCACCATTTATAATGAAATTGGTAAACCGTACTGTAAAGAATAATATTATTATGAATGCCGTGAAAACGAAGATTACAGCCAATACTTTTGGAGGTGACTCGCGGTGGAGAATTGTTTTACAATGAACAACTAACCAAAAAAGATCAAGAAATATTTTCAAACGCAAGAATCCTGTGGAACAAGTATATTATCTGAACAAAGTATAGTCGGCTCCTAGGCCAAGTGAAAAAAGAAGATAACGTTTTTCGTATTAAGGCAGCATGCTCCTTTGAAGTTTAAGGGGCAGCAGAGCCAGTTAGACTGCACGAATGCTGTTCAGCACTGGACGCTTTTTTTTTTTTTTTTTAAATGGGCTCGGTGTTAACACTGACTCAACTACATGAGCTTAGATCACCTACTCAGATTCTAAGGCGATCAGAGATAGAGAGTGTAAAGGAAAGAAAGACCAACGGCTAGAGATGGGAAGGAAAGGATAAAGAAAGCATTGAAAGGGGTAGGAAGATCCTCTGTCCTGAATCGTCTCCGAATAGGTCATACAACCTTCTCGAACAACTACACCTTCACGGGCCAGGCACCTCCAAATGTCTGTCCCTTTTGTGGTCAACCAAGTGCTCCATCCACCTTTCACCTATTGCTCGAATGTGTCTCCATTGCAGTACCACGATCCATTCACTTTACCACCTCCTCTATTTCTAAGATACTATCAAATGCTCCGTCCGCGGTTGCAGCTGTATTAGCTTTCACGCGGAGCAGCGGTCTGTTCTATCGCGTTTGATCCTCCTAAGTAGGCCTCATATGCTGTATTAGCCCCAGTAGTTAAACATGGCACATGGAAATCCTCATACACACCTTTAATTTTTTTTAAAAAAAGTCATTAGAAGATATTGAAAAAATCCGCACACGAGCTACCGGACAGCCAAGGTAGAAATAAAAGAACGTGGGATGAAAGAAGCCCGCAAAATGTGTCAAACCACCTAAGAAAAAAAATCAAGAAATGCAAAAAGCACTAAACCATTTTGGTTACGAAAAAGTAGACAAGGAACAATCGATACCGAAGTATATTTGGTAAGTTACAACAATAATTGTATCAATAGAATTAGAAATAAATACGGCGACAACAAAAACGACAATAGGAATTTACGTAATAATGGGGTACCACTACTTAATAGTAATAATAGTAATGGTAATTATAATGTTGATAAGTAATAGTAATAATAGTAATAATGGTAGTAAACAGTGGCCTAGTGTGAATTTCAGAACTGAGGAAGCGCCAAATATTTTTTTCACATAAATATAAACATGTGTAAAATTCAGTTAAATACAGAACAGAAATGAAAATTAATTTAGAGGAACGAAATGTGTCATTTTTTGTAAATTAATTTGATTTTCCAGTTCTTGTTTGCGAATGTGTCTATTACATCATCACGAAAAGATGGTCGTTTCCTAATGTTTGATAATAATTCTTTTTCAGTACTAAAAAAAGCCAATGGAGATAGTCACTCCCGATCTTGTGCATTTCTTAAATACGTTTTATTCGTTTCACTGCTGAGAACGATCTTTCTGCAGACGAAGTAATTGCCAGAATTGTGGTTATTAAATGAGATTGCTTGTATACATTTCTGGAAAAATATCTGAAGCAGTCAAGTATAAAAGCAGATTCATCGCACAGTATCTTTATATATGTTAGAACTTTAAAGTACACTTTTTAAACTTGCAAAATCGAAAAAGTTTCCGTAATTCTATTTTAAATTTAAAAAGTCTTCTTCCAGAAAATGTTATTGAGAATTTAAAACATTTTTTGTATTTAAGAGATTTAAAAATTTTAATTTTGTTACATCATTAAACCCCTATTATTAGACATATTTGTTTACATAACATCGATAATTTTTAAAAATATCCTTTTCCATCTTAGATTTCTGTTGTAGTGAACAAATCATAGAATTAATTTTAAAAATATGCTACATTCGGATAGTATAGACGGCCAGCGAGGGCTAGGATTTCTATTAAATAAAGACTTTTCGAACAAAATTTCGGAATTTAGAGGTCTACCGATAGAATAGTAATAATTAAAATCAAATTAAACGATGACAGGAAATTGATAATCGGATTACGCTCCTACCGCAGCAGCCGAAGAAGAAAAAAATAATGAATTCTACGCTATTCTCTTTGAAATTATGAGGACATAATTCTAACCCAAACGATTATTTTATGATTATTGAAGATTTTAAAAAGAGAATAGAAGAAACACGGGTAATGGGCAAATATAATTACGGTAAAAGAAATATAAGAGGCTGGAATTCAATTCGATTTCGTTAACAGCATAATCGTATAATAGTAAATACATTTTTCAAAAGGCAGCAAGGTAAATTGATTATATATTAATACAGAATAATAAGAATTATATCAATTGTAATACCGAAAACTTTGACTTCCATTCAGACTATAGATTATTACGGTGTAAATTAAAAATATTAAAAATGAAAAAATTCCGGGGAAAAACAATTCAGCTTAGTAAAATAATAAAAGGAAATAGAACATAAAAAGATGGTATTCAAAAAGTAGAATTTTTGGTAGATCTGATCTCTGCTATCAAAAAAGGATCAGAAAAAAAAAAAAGGGATATCTGAAAATAGTACAAAAATGAATAACCTATCCTCTGAAAGAAAAAAAAGTTTTTTAAAAAGAAGAGAAAAACTAAAACGTAGTCCTACCGATGTCAAGAACAAAGTTAAATTTAACTTGTAAACTAATAAAAATAAAAGTTCCAATGAGTCGTTGCTGATAGTTCCAACTACTGAAAACCTTGATGCAGCCACTTTTACGGAATTAACATTGACCTCTCTCGTATGCTAAGCCAATGCTATGATGGCGCAAGTGTAATGAGTAGGAAAATTTCGCGAGTTACGACCAGAATAGAAAATAAATTGGGCCCAAAAGTTTTTGAGCAAAATGTGCTGTTGTTTCGTCTTTCGATAGTTCAACAACTCTCATATTTTTTGTTAGCCGCAGTATTTATATGTGTAGCTGGAAATGTGTTTTTTTAAGTATGCATTGATCTCGTCTGCTGGTGTTGACTTGGGGATAACTGGAAGTGTTTGTCAAAATTTCCTGAAAGTATGAGTAGAGCTCCTCCCATCACTTCAGGATTTTCTCGCAAGTCTTGCAATATTCTGTACATGGCTTCGAGTGATTATTTATGTACCAGTGTGCATCTGTCCCGGAAGATAATTTTAGCTTGTTTTAGAAGTTCATCCTGTCCAGATTTTCTTGAGATTTTACATACCGAGAATTGTTCTTCGGCTATGTTCAACGGTAGCTGTAGGGCCGAATCGGTAGTTCGCACTCCTTCTATAAGTGTGGCTGCAATGCCGGATGATGCCGGTGCAAGTGCGATGTGTTGTTTAGCACGTATTTCGGCCGGCTATAGATTTATTAGAAATGTTTTTCCGATGGCGCCTGGTGCGTCCAAGTCAATAATTCTGCCAGTGTTGTTGTTGACCCGGTCCATGATAACGTTGTAAATTTTTTTTTTATTGTCATTGAGAAGTGGTTTGTTGTGAGCAATGTATTGAAGTAGTTCGTTGATGTTGTAGCTTTTTTCTTTTGTAATTTCGAAGTTTAGCACACTGAAAGCTCGTTTCATGGTGCTGGCATCCCAAGTTGTACTAAAGTCTAGTTTTTTATTGATCATCATCTACAGTCGACACCCCAGGTGGGGTATCGTGATCAACATTTAATTCGTCAGTGATTTTGCGATTTTCCGCCATATTGATAAACATTTATATTCTAGGTAAATGAGTGTTCCATTGAATTCGATGGCCAGTTTTCGATGAGCTTGTCGGATTTGGTACAGTATGCCATCACTCATACTCTCTTTGAAGAAGTCCCATAGCTGTTTTGGATTGTTGTTAGAATTATGGCGAATTAGTCTCCGATTTGTTCAGCTGAGACTGTGATTGAGGCTTCTTGAAGTGTTAATTCCCAGTGATTATTGTCGTTTTCCAGTAGTCCTAAGCGTTAGCATGTTTCTCTTTTTTCTGTGAAGCCATTGTTCTTGGGTGGTCATTTTCTGTATTTGGAATAGCCATCATCTCCGGTTTGTGTGTCGTCCAAGTAAGTTTTTGGGTATTTTTTTGTACAATTCCCATCACTCATACATGACGAATTGGGGTTTAATGGCCCGCATGGTCCGTGAATCATGTTTTTCACTACTATGTCGTACAGTTCCGGATCTTCTTGTAAATTGAGAAATTCAGCCTGGATGATTTTGTCGATATCCGTGGGATGAATTCTGTCTTGTATCCGTATGAGATTGTGTGAGTGAGGCAGTCCTCGTTTTTGCCATTCGATTGTGTACAGCTAGCATCTAACGGCTCCAAAGATGTGATATTTTTTGATGACTTCAATAAATCTCATTGAGAACATTCTTCATGGATAAAGGATAGAGGGCTACCGCATCATATAACTCCCTTGATTGTACCGGGACTCGTTTTTGAATTTTAACGGCACGCACATTGTACACTTAGTTTTATAATATATATTGATGTCCAATTCACAATTTCAACTAATTTTAATTCCATCAAGGGAGAAAGCTACTGTGTTTTTAAAGCATATTTGAGTCGTCGCGAGTATAAAACTGAAAACACAATGCAAGTTTTATACAGGCAGCGAGAGACCTTTAAAGATACACATGAACTTTTTGCGTCTGTGGCGACCATAGGATATAGCACTGCAGTATGTGAATCAACATTTTCAACTTTGACTGCAATCAATAGGGCTCAGAGGCTGTCAATGGGTCACGAAAGAATGGTAGGAATGGTATTTCTTGCCTCTGAAAAGAAAAGAACGAAATCAGTTGATCTGAATGAAGTCCTTCGCATTTTTAATAATATGACGAATAGAAGAATTCAGCTGTTTTAAGAAAGGACTTATTATTATTATATTGATTATAATATGTTTGGAGAAATAATATGCTCGTATATTTTGCTATTACCTACCTACTATAATTAAGTATTAGGTAGAGATGTTCCACGATAACATGGCTCGCCCCTCCAAATTATTGTTTCTGTGAATTCTGTGTATGTAATGATATCCTTACGAAGGAGTTTGTGTTTAGACTTTAGAGGTAAGTATTTCGCTCGGTGACACAAAACTACCGATTGTATTTGTTTTCGTTCGATACCAACCTGCGCACACACACATGCATTTGACGCCTTGTTATACTTTCACAAATACATGGGTAATCGGTTCGGTTTTTGGAAGAGCGGGGCATGTTATCCTAGATCTTTAACTCACTCACTCAAACTCACAAGTACGATGAAAATTGATTCGTCAGATCAGATCAAGTAAACATTTTACTTCCGCCCTACCTGTAACCACCGCTGCCCCACCTCAAATTCAACTCTAGCTAGGGCCCTGTAACGAGGCTATGGCAACAGTTGGTTATTACAACCAAAATTTTGATACGCAGATAAATACTTACCACTCGTAACAACATATTTAACCTCAGAAGCTTTTTAAAGATTAATTTAACAACAAAAAACAATAATCGCATTATAATTGTTTTTTATGAAAAATAAAGTTTATTTAGAACTGAAGATATACTGTTATAGTTTGTTCTGCTAATGCTGTTAGCATGGCATGCTGAATGATTATTGTAAACTTAACAAAATTTATGAAAATTTATAGTACAAATCATTGGAAAAAATATTAGAAAAAGGTTACTATTTTTCATTATAATAAAAAGTTAAATATAATTTGTTCAAGAGTTAAAAACCAGTTAACCACTACCATATAGTACTTTTTATTTTTTATATTCTTAGTTGTATATGTGTGCCTGTGAGTCACTCTTTAACACTGTTATAAGTTCGCTACAGATGTTACCATATCCTGCTGTTTTATGGTTTTTTCAGTTCGGTTAGGGACTTAGGGACTTATCAAATTCATCTCTTGTTATACACGGACCTATATTATCGTTTGGTATTGCTTCATTGCCATTAATTTCTTGTTGTAGATATTTTTTAGTGTTATTCGTTTCACTCCTTTCTACATATCTTTTCCGTATCTAAGTTATTTCTTCTTCTTCTATTAATTTTTTTCCACTTTCATTTCCAACACCATTTGTTATGTTTTTATAATCCCTAAAATATGTTCTAACCTATTTGTATGCATTTTCTATGTTACCTTTTCTAAAATTTGTTTTTATTTCTATGCATTTTAATTCAAGGTGTTCTATTTTAGCTTTTTTGACTTCTCTGTTTATCGTGTTCCTATATTTTTTATACATGTCACGACCCTTCTCTGCATTCACACTTTTGTATTTCCCTTTTTCCTCAATTAGTTTTAGTATCTCATTTGAGATCCACAGCTTATTGCATGTTTTTACATATTAATTACAACATACTTCTTAGGCTACCCCCCATTAGGAAAAATGTCCCAAAAAGTGTCCCAATTTTATATAACGATTGTTATATTTTAATTTTTACAGACTTCAGGCCGGCCCCTATTAGATTTTGTAACGAAAAATGTCACAATTTTATATAACAAAAAAACGTCCTAATTTTATGTAATAAAAGTTAAATGTTAGGATAGAATTTTTGTGATTATGTGTCGATGCCGGTAAGAATTACGTTGTAAATTCCGATTATTTTATACAAAGTATAGGAGAGAAAGAGACAGAAATTTAAGCAAGATGGGACAAGAGGCATACTTGCGAGGCCAAAATGGCCTAGTTTTGTATATATATGTGTGTGTGTGTGTGCGTGTGTGTATGTATGTGTGTGTGTGTTATCATAAAATATAATTTATAAATAGTACACTAAAGTCTTGTAGTCAATTATTGTATACGCAATATTTGAACATTACAATAAAAACAAATAAAAAACAGTAATTTCCATAGAATTCATAAAAATTTGAATTTTCTTTTCTTTTGTAAAAAATTAAAAAGAAATAAATTTATTCTGAATTTCGATCCATTTAATTCAAACAGTTATTATTTCGCAAAAATGGGGGGGGGGGGTTGAACCCTGAAAAATCACCCTCAGATACAGCCCTGCTCTTGATATTTGCATTTTATTTCATGATTTTTCAGTTTTTGTGTATTCTATTTTCTCCTGTTGATTTTGTTTTCGAGTTCAACTTTTTGTACTGCAATCGTGATGTCATCAATACCAGGCTATGGTCACTGTCTGTATCTGCTCCACACTTTATTCAGAACGTTCTCTCTTATATTCTCAGCTTTTGTATCTTGGTCTTCCTGCTCTATACGATGACTCTTATATTCTCTCTTTTCCTTCTTTGTCAGTTGTTCCTACTCTAGCTTCTTTCATTCATTCAATCTTGCACCAGATTAAAATTTAATATGTTATGCTCCGTTTGAGCTATTACTTAAATTCCTTGGTTGATTGGACTGTTGCTCTTCGTTAACGAAAAAAAAAAAAAAAAAAATCTGCTTTCGGGTACATTTCACATTGTTTTATTTGGTTTCTGTATTTACTTCTAACTATGATATAATCTATTTGATATCTCTCTTGATCTCCAAGCATTTGCCATGTGTATATCCTTCTGGGTGGTTGTTTGAAAAGTGTGTTTCCTATTATCATTTTATTTTGAATGCAGAAGTTAATTAATTTTTTCCCTCGCTTATTCCTTTTACCTATATCATATTTTTCTATGCATTTATTATCTTTTCTTTCTCCAACTACAATATTCCAATCGCCTAGTATAATTAGGTTATCTTTGTCCTTCGCATAGTTCATAACTTCTTCCAATTGTTTATATATTTCTTCCACTTCTTGATTGCTATAACTGCTTGTTGGCATATAAACATTTATTATCGTTGTTGTTGTAGGTTTTGAATTCAGTTTTACTAGAAGTATTTTGTCATTAAATTGCAGATATGATTTTACATTGCTTCCCCATTTTCTATTGATGATTAATCCAACTCCGTTTTTTCCTTCATCTGATCCTGAATATATTACTCTATAATCTCCACTCCAATAATCGTTATTATTCGACCATCTAGTTTCACTAATATCTAAAAAATCGAAAATAGATTTTAGCTTCGCTAATTGTACTTATTTAAACGTCGGGAATTGTTATTCCTGTCAACTTTTATTTCATAAAGAATTTTATGACTTAAACCTTGATGTATGCTCCATAGTTGAGCCATATTTAGTTGGTGGTGCTATTCCTACTAATCCAAATTATTCTACATTTGTAAGTGATAGGACTGCATTGATTATGAAAAATAACATTAAACATTGGTTATTAGCCAACATATCAAAATTAATTGCTCTCAATGTAGGCGAGATTATTTTAATCTCCACCTACATATCTCCTAATAAATCTAAAGAGAGTCTTATTAATTCAATAGATATTACGATTAAATCGTTCCTAAGTTTTTCTCCGGTTGTCATTGGCGATTTTAACGTTAGGCTTCCTAACATGGAGCCTCACGTCAGATACTCCCGTGACTCGCATCTATTATTAGATCTTATACATTCAAATAACCTCTTAATAAAGAATCACAAAACCCCAACTTTCTCTAATTATAATGGGTGCAGCATCATTGACTACTTGCTCACTTCAATTAATCTAAGTCTGCGGACAGCCTTCCATCGTCAATGCTTTGATTTAACATTTTATAAAAATATTCAATTTTCTCTCTATTTTAAATACGATGCTAAAATTCAGTATTGTTAATTGTTCTTCTAACTTAAACGATAATTGTGCCATGATTTTTATAAATGACATTAAGCAAAGCCAACAGAGCAATGAACTGGTTAATAGAATTAACAATTTTAATTCGTACATCTCTCAGCTTGCTCGTGGGAGTCACATCTCAGTTAAGTCACCTACTGCGAACTAGTGGAACACAAATCTTCAATCTATTAAAGACAAGATTAACATTGTTCGTAAGAAAAAAAATAAATGTAAAGATACTGTTAAATTATTTTTTATTAATAATGTTTTAAGGGAACTAAATGCAATATATAAGAAAGAGATTTCAAGGGCTAAGTTTATGCATTGAAAAACCTTTTTTAGCGACAGCACGGTCTGGGGTAGGCCATATAAACTGTTAGTTAAGGGCGTACCAGAGCTGACTATTTACTATTTGAGGTCCCTTCAGCGACTTTTATGTTCTGAAATTGACAAGTGTGGGCTTTTCCTGGATAATTTTTTTCCTCGCAAATCTGACGAACTGCCTGATTTTGTGCCTATTAACAACTCAGTGTTGCCTTCCTTTAGCAAAGACACGCTAGATAATATAATTAAAAAATAAAAAAATAAAAAAGCATCTTCTTCTGATATAATAAACTTGTGAAATTTCTAAATGAAAAATTTCCGGCTCTTTTCTTTTTTTTTTTTTTTTTTTTTTTTTTATTATTTAAATAAGTTGTGGGTCTCACAGGGCAAGTATGCCCGTTGTGTGAGTGCCCGACACTCTTATTACCGTTTATTTAAGATACCAAATTACAATTATTCTAGCTTATCCTATACATTATAATTATAGTCAACTAAGTTTATATAACTTATGGCATAGTACACACATACAATTACATACACACACAGCAAGTACTCATCTACATACCGATACATGAGGGTAGCAAAATATCTTCAAATACGAAGAAAAGCAAAGAAAAGAAGAGAAGAAGAAAAAGTAAATAAAGAAAGAAAGAAAAATAAACGAACAATAATATAAAATTATAAAATGTGATGATTCGAACCGTATCTTTGGGGTTTTACTCTTTACACCGTTCTTTCAGCCATTTCCTTATTTCCCCTTTCCACAAACCAAGTTTTTTTTCGTTTAATATATTACGGGGTATTTTACTAATTAGTTTAATTAGAACTAAGTCATCAGTATTATCAGTTCGTAGATTTACGCCCAACACTCTTTTTTAGACGTATTCAATTGCAGGTCTTTCCGCAGTGCTGGAAAGTGGCTGATATCAAGCTGCTTCCCAAGCCTGGAAAAGACCTCTCCTTAGTTAGCAGCTGTCGCCCGATATCCATGCTGAATTCAATTGGCAAGATATTTGAGAGAGTTGTTCACAGATTTACTTTGGTGTCCAGCAAAAGCCTGCTTCATTCTAATCATTTCGGTTTTCGTACAGGGTTTTCTTCGGAGGGTGCGGTACTTAAACTTGTTTCTCAAATTAAGTACTCAACCATTTCCGGCAAATCTGCGGTTGTCATCTCCTATGATATCAAGGTGGCCTTTGACACAACTGCAGATGGTCTGAAATGATTGACATCATGATAAGAAATAATTTCAATCCGTATATAATCAATCTAATCATCAATTACTTTACTGATAAAGTTGCAGGTCTGGAGTTGGGCTTCTCGTCCCTCACTGGGAAGGTCACATGTGGTGTCCCCCAAGGATCTATCTTAGGTCCTACTCTATGGAATTTACTATACTCTGTGGTTCACCGCAGAGTTGAAGATTTTTATAAATCCTTTAATAACAAATTGTCTTAATTTCTTATGCCGACGATCTTTGTTTAGTTTTTGACGTCCATCGAAACTACCCATTCAAACAAATTGAAATCGTTCCGAAATATCTGGAGGAAGTTGTTGGTGACTTCGGTCTGGAGTTCTCTTCTTCCAAATGCAGTTTCTCGGTATTTGGTGATCGTGGACTTGCTGGACAGCTAGCTGACCTTCTTCTAGTTTCTGGACAACCCATTAGCCATACTTGTAACTTAAAGTATTTAGGAGTGATTGTAGATGAAAATTTCACCTTCATTCCCCATTACAACATGATTACTGCAAAGTGTGATGCTCTTTTTAATAAGTTAGCCAGAATTCAACCAAATGTCTGAGGATTGTCTTACAGGGAGCGGTGCATACCCTATAAAGGTTTAATTCAAGCCTTGTATGGGTATGGTGCCGCTATCTATGTTAATAAAAGAATTTCAAGGGTTAACCATCAACAAAGAAAATTCCTTTTACGCTTTACCTCGCTTTATAGAGCTTCTCCAACATCTGCAGCCTTAGGGCGCTGATTAGTGAACACAGTTTGGTTGGTGATCTAAACTCTATGAAACACTTGAAGCTTCTGGAAAATAATTTTCTAAGAATTCAGCAGCCCATTTCTAATAAACTTTTTAAAAAATTCGTTGTTGAGCTAATTATTTCCCAGTGGAAAAGACGGTGGGACACCGACCCTACTGGCAGGAAAACTTATGAGTTCCTGCCAGATGTTTCATTATGTCTAAAAATTAAAAATATGAGGATCAATTTTTTCAATTCACAAGTATTATCTAGGCATGGCAAGTTCCAATCCTATTTATTTAGGTTTAAGCTTGCTGATGCTCCCTCTTGTACTCTGTGTTCATCGGGTGTTACTGATGATGTTAAACATTTTTTATTTGAATGTCCTGCCTTCTCCGGCATTCGTAAAGCTTATAACATGGCTTCATTCCATACATCCCTTACTCTTGATAAGAATAACCATGCGGTCTTCCTGGAGTATACTGAAGGAACTATGCGCATTAAATTTACTTTATGTAATCAATAGCTTTCTCCACACACTAATTCAACCATTAACCGGATGACGTCGATCTGCTTGAGCGGCGTGGCCTTTTCGGCATGCTTAATTTTCACTATGTATTATTCTAAGTTATATTTAAAAACATATTTGTATAGAACAGTATTTACGTGTTTCTGCTTTTATGAACTCGTGCTTTTATCCTTTCTTCATTGTTGCTACAGACTACTTCACATACAACTTGGTCAGTGACGGGACATGTTTTTCATCTCGTCCCCTTCCAATAATCTAAGTACATCTTGCAGGGAACTACAGCACACACCACCTTTATTTCGTTTTGTTTAAGCTACACATTCATTTGCACCCATCATTTTTAGGTACATTAGTTTCCTGTACTTTGAACACACATATTATAATAAATATATTTCCCCACACATAATCGTGAAATTGGGGTTAAAAAAAAACCTAATATATCTATTTTATTTTTACTCATTTCCATTTTGATGTTTTCTGATTTTCCAGCTGTCTATAAAGACCTTACATTCCATGTTCAAATTTTTGCTTCGTTTGAGCCAGTAGCATAATTTTTTGTATAAAGCCTGACTTTTCACCTTATTACGAGTAGTTACAAAATTCACACCAGATGTCCAAAAAATCTTTGGCGCTAGTTGCTAGTTGGATCGCATAGCTTATTTATATTAGTATTTGTACTTTTCATGATTGAAATCTTGGAAAGACAATGAAGTAGGTTTCCGCTACTTTCCTCATCACAGTTTTATGGTCGTTTCGGTAGTATGTATTCCACTCCTTACAAATATCTACTTGTAGCTGTCCTGAGCTTCCTGTTTGCCACCTACAAATAGTACTAATAATGCTGCTTCCACTATCAGTGGATCACTCTTCGTCTGTCTCCTCCTTTATTGCCTGTCCAACTTAGGAGGCCTTTCTGGTAGAATACACTACTGCTCGCATAGCTCACAAATCCTAGGAGCACGCAGACCCCTCCGCCACGTTAATGTGCTGATCCCCTGAAGGGGGCAAAAAAACTAACAATAAAAAGAAAAGAAAAAAAGATAAAATGAGAAACATTAGCAAGAAAGGAAATGAAGAGCCAAACTATGAGGTCACATTATTTAGTCCTCAAAGTCTGTCTCGATTGCCTTTTGTCAAGTAGAACTCTTTAAAAGTTCTACATCACTACTGACGTCATTATTGTTAAAACTCGAAATATTTTTGATTGGTATTATCATTATTATCAGTAAAACTTCAAATTTATAGAAAGTTCGAAATGAAAATTGTGTACATGAATATGTTCTCTTAAAGTACGGTTCCTTAAATACTGTATACCACATTAGGTAAATGGACACAACAAATGTTTCTTTTTTTAGATTTGCTAAAATGTTCGGAAAATGTAATTCATTCGAGATAATTTAAATTTTTCATAATTAAT
This sequence comes from Icerya purchasi, assembly GCA_039619475.1. Taxonomy (NCBI): domain Eukaryota; kingdom Metazoa; phylum Arthropoda; class Insecta; order Hemiptera; family Monophlebidae; genus Icerya; species Icerya purchasi. Next base: position 105,549,451 of record CM077115.1, read on the forward strand.
TTTCCCCGCACTCGTCACATTAATCTTCCGCGGAAATCAATAATTCAGTATGGCAGTTATAATAGTGTCGTCTTAAATTGCTTTTGTTAGAATATTGATTAAGACAAAACTCACATGCAAACATTTTACAATACAATAACAAAGCAAAAGAAATATAACAATCAGAAATAAATTAATGACTAAGTAATTAGGATGATAATCACTTGATTATGCACGCAGTCGAGTGTTGGTAATATAGGACTTTCAGTATTTTTATTTGCAACAGAAAGGATTGTTCCGATTGCTTCGTACAAAATGGCACCTCGAAAACATACATTTTGGATGGTTCTTCCACATTTCCAGTGTTTTAGTTGCTTTTGATAAAGTATAATTGCTTAACCGATTATAACCTGATTTTGAGTATAAGTTTACAGCATTGGTAATCGGGCGAAAAAATTTTAACTGATTACAGCGCCATCAATTGTCAAATTAATAATTTTTTCATTATTGGGCGATAAAAAATCATATTATGAAAAGAGAAAATATTCTAAAAATATTACACATGAATCCTATATTTATAATACAGCTTAAAATAAAAATATTCACACATTATTGAAATATAAAAGCAATTTACAACAGAAAATTTTCTGTTAAAACTACTGTTATATAATATTTGACTTTTTTTTTTATTTGTTCATTATATTATGTTGGAAAATAATTTGTTTTTCGATTTAACTGCTCAAAGTATTTTAAGCCAAAAAATACAGTTCCTCGCACATGAAAATACTAAAAAATCGGAGTGAATTTTAATATGCCAACACAATGGGGTTATAAATTGGCGCTGAAAAATTTGATTGTATGTTGTTGTTTTGCTTAAATAAAAGTTGTAAAAAATGGAAAATTTCTTTACATGTGCTGAATTCAAATTGCGTTCGATTACCAATGCTGTAAACTTATACTGAAAATCGGGCTACATTCGGTTAAGCAGTATCGTTCGTTGTAGTCGCTTGTAATCATAAATTATTTATATTTTATCGATCATCGATATTACATACTTCAATAAATAAAAATGCAGCTGAAATAACATTTTTGCGAAAGATTAATTTATGCTCTTAGTAATCGAAGTAGTTGTAATTTATTTTTTCAATATAATAAAAATGTGTGAACGAAAGGGTTAATTTCGCTTTTACTTACGGTTATCAACGTCCTTTGATTAATACAGTTCGAATGCAAATCCATCAATCCTAAAAAATGTATATTGTTTTAGGAAATTTTAAATACTGTAGCGAGAGAATAGTGGATGAATTTATATTTTCATTACTGAAATCGGTACAATGAGATAATTGATTTTTCATTTTAACATATATTCACAGTTAAAATCATTCTAATTTCGTATATGCAATGATTCGCTATAATTAAACATGATTTACATAAATTGGCGGATAATGAAATTATATGGTACACCTTGGGTGTTATAAAATATACGCACATATGTTTTATAAATAAAAATCTTAATTTCATTCGGTAAAACGAACAGAATAAATTGATATGGAAAGCGAGCACTCCATCACTTACAATAATCCTAAGGAAATGATATATATGGCCTTACTACAAGCGTCTAGTCAAGAAATAAATATTCTGAAGCCAGCCGAAGCCAAATTAAGGAGTTGGGAAACCCAACCGGGATTTTTTTCTATATTATGTGTAAGTAATTTTTTAATTTTTGTCATAGTTCTCACGTAAAACTGAAAAATTGAATTCGCATATTTTAATATTTTGAAATTTTTTAGGAAATATTTTTGAATAGAGAAGTGAATGAAAATATAAGATGGATTGCTTTGTTGTATTTTAAAAATGGCGTTGAAAACAACTGGTCCGATGACTTCACAACGTATGTGAATCTTTGATATTTACTTATTAAAATTTTCATTATTTTCAAAATCATTTTTATGTGCTTCTGTAAGTTTACGATGGTAACGATTAATTTTCGTGTAGCGGTAAGTGTATATCGGAAGAAGAAAAAGCTGTTGTAAGGTCGTCCTTAATGCAATGTTTCGAAGAACCGATTATTCAGTTTGCAAATCAAATGGCTGTCATAATTTCCAAAATAGCTGGGTATGTATTTCATTCATTATCTGTTGTAGAAAGTTAATTCTTTATTGAAAATTTACTTATATACTTTAACATTTCCATTGTAGAGCCGATTGCCCCGACGAATGGCCAGATTTAATCGATACATTATGTACAAATATGAAAAGTAATAACATTATTGTAAAACATCGAGCGGTTTTATATTTACAGCATGTCATAAAAGAATTATCTGAACGTTTTAAAGGAAACAAGAAGTTATTTACCGTTTTTACTCTTCATATTTATCCGTTTGTGTTGGATTATTGGAATTCAAGTATAACTGAATTTTTAAACATGGTTTGTATTTATTTTATCAGGTTAAATTGATGTAGGGTTTTAAATGAATAATTTTTATAATTGAAACAAATTTTATTTAAATAAATAATTTAGAGTTTCGTGATTACTTATAACTCTTTTAAATTGATATCTTTGTCACTTCTTTTCCATTTCGTTTGGTATAATCTCTTAAGTTCTTAATGTTGTTAGAAAATCCACTGCATGTTCTTCCAATTTATTAATTCCTGACTACTCGAAATCAGAAGTTGTTCTTATTGGTTTTTTTTTTTTTTTTTTTTTTTTTATTGGTATTTTACGTGGTTTTTGATTATTAATTCGATCCATCTTTTCTCTTTAATGTCGATTTTAGTTCTTGTGAACCGTATTGTTCTTCAGTAATTTAAAATTTTTTAAATAACGCCTATTGATTATATTTTTTCTGGTTTATTGTTTACAATTCACCTTTTTCTGAATGTACACAAGCAGCGCGCATGTGCGTGCATTTATTTACCTGTTTTAATGCTAATAAAATTGTAAAATCAGGTTGTAGATGGGCGTACAGATATTGAAGATATTTTATCTATTTCAATACTAGCAGCTAAAATATTACTAAAATTAATGGAATGCGAGTTTACAGAATTGCGTGATCAATATCCCATTCAACAGTTCCTGATATTAATATTTCAACGAATTAAATCACTACTGGAATACCGTAAGTATAGTTTTGTAAACATTAAATTTACTCCTCATACTATTTATTTATTAATTCATTTAAAGTAAATGCTATATGGATAGAATTTCTGTTGATCTGGAGTGTGCTTGATAAATTAAAATACAACTTTTATACTGGTAGAGAATCAACAATCAAAACATAAAAAAAAGTTACATAATATAAAAACATAATTACGCTTTATTCTTATACAGAACCCTAAGCAATGTTATTAATCTTAAATATGCACATTTGCGGATTGTTACTCATTTGTCTGTTTTTCTTTATGCTTATGTATTCGATTTACAGAAATCGTAATAATCGGTTTTTTTTGTTGTTTTTTTCTAATAAAGTAAAAATAAAGTAAGTCCCATACCCTTGATTGTGAAGTTAAGTTCATTTTGAATGTAAAATAGATAATTTTTTTGGTCTTTCAAAATAAAAATAAGTATGATTTTTGAAATAAACAAATTTCATAATTGTATTTGAATCAAACTTTTTTTTTTGTGACGTGCAGGGGATAGTTACTTTTACACCAAGAGGCTCTGATTAACACTTTCGTAAGTAGCGGCAACTATAGATTCTATTTGATGTTTTTCGTTTTATAAACAGTATGCAATTCTATTCTCACTTCCAGTGAACGATGAGAAACATGGTCCTTACCATTTATTAATGTATGAATAAATATTATTTTAAAAAGTAAATTTTGTGAAGGTACATTTTAATAAAAAAATTATTTTTTTGAAAAAATGAGTCCTGCCCAAGAAGTTTTAACTCCTTTTTTTGTTTTTGATTTGAAAATAAATATTTGATATTTCTAAAATAATAAGTCGAAAACTTAACGGTACGCTTTAATCGAGAAATTTAAAAATAAAAATATTTAATATTAATTAAATCTAAACTAAAACGGGTGGCTCAAAATTACTGTTAGTAGCACTGAAAACCCACATTCGAGGTGAAATGAAATAGGTATTTTAATTCAACTCATTAGCCAATTATATAACACGTTCCGAAGGGATTTTGTTATATAGACGCTGAGCTAGATTCATTAAAAAAAAAAAGAGGACTGTCACCCCCCAGAATTTAAAAAGAATATACAAATTTAAAAAAAAAAATTCAAATTGTTTTTACGCTTTTTTTCGAAGTATTAACGTTCACTCTTGATGCACAGATTCATCCGCGTTCCCCATTTCTCCAATACGGTCTTTCTAAATTATTCCTGCAGTCGAATTCCGGAGGACCATACTGAAAAAATGGGAAACAAAAATGAATCTATACATCAGAAGAGAAGGTTAGTTATTTCGAAAAAAACGCACAACTCGTCGAAATCGATAATGATAGTGAAGTAAGTTTGTAAAATAATTTGAAAAATAAATTCTTTAAAATTTGCATATTTTTTAAATTCTGGAAGTTGTCATGCAGCAGCTTCGGCGCACATATACCGAAATACTTTCGAAACACGTGATAATGAGGTGAACTAATATACTAGCTTCATTTTATTTCGAATGTATAGTTTTAAGATCGATTTCCAACGCCATTTTGGAATACTTATTGTAAATAAAGAAAATTAGTTTATCGTAAAGCTAAAATCACAATGTAGCACTAAATTGTTATGTTAGGCATTTCTACTTTGGGTTTGCTTGTTAACTACATACGTTACTGAATATAAATTTACCAAATTAACCATTTATTTCCTTTTTTTTTATAGGCATAATTGTAAAAGAAAGTTGCAGGAAACAAGTTGAAAAAGAAGTTTTAATTTTAATGAAAATTTTATCGTCCGTATTAGATGACGATCCGGATACATTTGTACAGTTTATCAATCCAACTTTAGAATTAAGTTTTTACTACGGCTTCACGTCGGAGGGATCTCGTTTTATGTTCCGCGATGCATTAATACGTTTTTTAAATTTAATGAAAATTATCCTAATTAGTAATAATGTGAGCAGTAAGCGTGGTCTGGATAATGTAAAACACAGTACTAAAATGAAAAGGTCAGAAGTGAAAGACCGATTTTTCACCCCATCAGTCATAGAAGAAATATATAACAAATTAATAGGCGAATATTTTCTGTTAACTCAAGAAGAACTTTCATCGTGGGATTCGAACCCGGAAGAATTTAGTGAGTAGTTGTATTTTAACAATTTTGTAATGATAAAAATGTATACATTTTTAATAAAATAATGATAATTAAAAATATAAATAGTAATTATTAATAACTTATTTATAAAAAAAAACTTACTTTTTTTTTTTGGGAGGGTACTAGCATTACATGTAATTAGATTCGTTACAATTTTTCACTATCAATTTTTGTTCATTTTTTTATTATAATTATTTTTTAAATTAATCTATCCATAGCCTATAAACTGTTAATAGATGATAAATTTATGAATTTTAATAGTGGCATGCGTGATTCTTCGTCCTCTGGCAAAGGCCCATATTAGTCAGTAAATTAAACCAGATTTGGAGAATTAATTATTTTTAATTTATGTGTGTGCATTTCAGCGTAATCGTCAAATAAATTGATTGTCATCTGGTTTATATGATTATAAAACCGCCCTTGATATGTTACAGTCAATATTTTAGTTACTACTAGTAACTCATGATTAAATCCGTATGTATTATTCTACTATTTAAATACTTTGGAGTACCGATTATTTTCCTAAGTGTTGTATTTTATTGTCCTTGAATCTCTTTAATATTACTTTTTGCGCTAGTAAACAATATGTGAATATTTTGATTTGTCATTTTTAACGGTATAATACCAGTTTGTTAATTGCTAGTTAAAAATACTAGTTGGACATGCGTCTCTACGGTAGCTATAGAATATTAAAATTTCTGAATGGTGTAGTGGGTGTCAACGTGCTATATACGTCATCGATAGAGATGTAAATTATTTAAAATTCAAATACGAAATGCAAAATACCTATTTTTATTTTGCATTTAAAATACTTTTTTTCAATATTTTATATAAATATTTACTATTCGTAAAATGCAAAATGGTTTTATTAAATTTTTTTCATTTATGTTTCATATTTTTCATTATTAAATTCGAAATTAATTTTGACCGAAAATGCACTACTCTGGCTTGCAGGAGGTTTAAGAGAACGCGTAGTTATGACAAAGTAGCAGAGCTGATTGTGGAGATTTATCCTGAATTTGATTTAAAGCTAACAAAAATTTTAAAGACTATTACCGATAATGGATCAAATATGGTCAAAGCTTTCGAAATATATGGACAAGATTCAGATTCAGCTTCTATTCAACATATTGAAGTTGTGCATGATAACATTGACGAAAATGATGATGATAATATGTTAACCCTAAGACAATTTCCGGAGTCATCTGAAGATTTTGAAGAGTTGCAACTGCCTAATCATGAAAAGTGTGCCACACACACGTTACATTTAATAACTTCAAGAGACATGGATATGACTAGATCCCAAAGTAATTCATACAAAAAACTTTATGATGCAGCCATGGCAAAATGTCAAGCTGTTTGGAATCTGTGTTCAAGATCTCCTAAAGCCTGTGAAATCTATTTAGAATCAGCTGTAAAATTCCCGACTTCTCCATATCCAATATGATGGAATTCATACTATAATTGCATTCAAGATTTACTTGCTGTAAAGGATACTCTAAATGATACTTTAAGGAAACTTTTTTTTTTTTTTTTTTTTTGGCTTGGTTTATCTTTTAACCTTTTAGCCAGTTTATATGTTAAACATGTAATATAATATTCAAGTCTTAAATTTCAATATTGCATTTTTTGAGGTATTGATAAAGTTGTTTACATGTCTGACCTAGTGGATTTGTGAGTATGGTTACTGTGTTTATCGGTAACGTGTGATATACTTGAGTTAATCTATTTGTAAGTTCTTCTCGTTGTTTTTGGAACTGAACACATTGCCATAGGAGATGGTTAATATTTTCTTCATAGTCTTTATTACAGTACTGACATTTATCCGATTCGATAATGTTCAATTTTTTTAAACGATCTGCTGTTCTGGTATGCCCTGTTCTAAGCCGGATGATTTGCTTTATGTAGTTGCTAGGTAGGTTCTCGTTCACTTGAAGGTACCATGGGTTCTTAATCTGTTGCTCTTTTTGTATATTGAAATAATATTTTCCACTGTTCATGCTAGTCTGTTCAAAATTGATTTTTTGTTTATTTGTTGCTATATTTTTAACGGTATGTACGTAATCTGTCCAGTGATATTTAATTTGTTCACATCTCCGATTTTCGGTAACTTTTTTTGTTAAGTTATCCACAAATTCATTCCCTTTTATTCCGCTATGTCCTGGTATCCACTTTAGCACTACGGGATTATTGTATTTTACTTTTGCAGATTCTATTTTCCTTTTTATTTTCCAAACGATATTGTTGTCAGTTGTGTCATTTATAATTTTATATAATGCGCTCAGTGAATCGGTTAATATCAGAAAATTATGATTTCTATTTTCGGTGTTTACGAATTTGCGATTGCTTGATAGAGTGCGTATAATTCAGTTGTACATGACGAGTTTGTCATGGGGATTCGGAACGTTTGATATTTATTTGTAGTTTTATTGTATATTGCGCAGGAACAAACTCTTTTTTCTATATTTAATGACCTATCAGTATAAATCTGTTCATAAAGACGATATTTCTTTTCCACTATGTCTTGTAATATTTTTTCATTATATTCCTGGTAAACTTTTTCAAATTCATTTGTTGTATCTATGTGGATATTTTCTAGCATATTGAAATAGTCTATGTCCTTATACTTTGATTTCGATTTTTCGAATGGTTCGATATCCTTTAGGCGCTGTCTACTATCGACTAAAGCGGGTATACTTTTATTAGTCCAGTAATTATTATTGTTAATAAGTTCGGTTAATATTAGTAACCTATTGTTAAGGGGGTGACCTGGATTTGATTTGATTTTTAACATGTATTTATCTGCTATGTATTGTGTTCTTAAATCAGTCGTAATCTCTGCGGTTTCGTAATGTAGTACATGAATGGGGGTTGTTTTAAATGCGCCTGTTATTAACCTGAATGCTTTATTTTGTACTGCTTGTATATTCTTTTTTCGATTTTTGCTGGCGGTGGTTATTGTTATTGCTGCGTAATCCATGTGCGGTCTTATTAATGATTTATATATCATTGTATTAGTCTTTGGATGGCAGCCCCATTTGACTCCATTTAGTACCCGCAATATATTAAGTCCATTTTCGCATTTTGTTTGTATATTTTTTATTTCAGTAGCCCAAGTAGACCGACTATCAAAGGTCATGCCTAGGTATTTACTTTCATTGCTGAACTTAATGCTGTTTCCTGCCAGTTTTATCAGTGGACTAGATAGTATTCGATGTCTTGTATATATTGTGCCTTTTGTTTTTCCTGGTGATATTTCAAGTTCCAGCCTATTTGTGATAGCTTGGAATTCTTTAATTTTATCTTTAAGATTATTAATAGCTATATTAAGATTAGCGGCTACTGAATACATGACTATATCGTCTGCATATTGCAATATTTTTACTTTTTTGCTATCTAGTTGATCAATTTCTTTTGTATATAGTGTATATAGTAAAGGAGAGAGGACAGCACCTTGCGGTGTTCCTCTAGTACTGCATACCGTGTCGTATAGTTGATTTTGAAATTTCACTGTGAGCTGACGGTTTGATAAGTAGGAATGTATCCATTTTACAATATTACTAGAAATGCCTAAATTCGTCATAATTTCTGCTAATTTACTTAAATTAATCGAGTCGTATGCTCCTTTAATATCTATAAAAATTGCTATCATATAATGATTTTTGGAGTATGCTATTTGGATATCTGTGTTGAATATATTGATACAATCTCGAGTGCCGAATCCTTTTCGAAATCCGTATTGAGTTTTTGGTAATAGATCGAGTTTATTAAGATACCACTCTAGCCTCAATTTTATTATATTTTCCATAGTTTTACCTATACACGTTAACAAGGTTATGGGTCTATATTTTTCCTTATCTGGTTTTAATATGGGGCATACTATATGGTGTCTGCACTCTTCTGGTATGTATGTGTACTGTAACGACTTAGTATAGAAATTGATTAGTAGTTGTTTTGTTTCTATCGGCAGTTCTCGTATAGCTCTATAGGGGGTATTTCATCTGATGCGGGTGCAGTGTTTTTATTGCTTTTCAACACCTGTTCTAACTCATTGACTGATACGGGGCTTTGAAAGTGTTCATCATACACCTGATTTATTGTTGTAAGGATCGTTTTATCTTTGCTATTGTGTTCGAATTGTTTTATCCAAGGTTTTATCCAAGTTGTATCCACGTTTTTATTTTGACCAGTAAGTGACGTATTTTTTATTTCTTTTATTTTACGCCATGTCTGAGTGGAGTTACCCCTAGGTTCCAGACTTTTACAATATTCCATCCAAGCCTCTCTTTTTTTCTTTTTTATTAGTTTTTTGATTTTAGCTTGCTCTATGGTAAATTTAGTATAATTATTTATTGTGGGACATCGATTAAACTCGTTTAGTAATAATCGTCGTCTAGCTACTGCTGCATTGCATTCGCTATCCCACCATGGGTGCTTGTATGGTTTTAGCCTAGTTTTAGCTTTAATAGTTGGTGTGGATGCTTCAATCGCTTTATTAATAACGTTCTTTATTCTTTTATATTGTGTAGATAAGTCTTCATTCCCTAAATTTGATGTGTTAATTTTTTTGGTTTCATTTATAGTGTAGGTATGGTATTTGTTCCAGTCAGTTAATTTAAAGCATTTAACGTAAGTTGTTTTTATGTTTTGGCTGTTGATGATTTCTTGTTTTTTTTGATTTTTGGGTAATAAGTTCTATCATGATCGGTAAGTGATCGCTTCCGAAGGGATCTTTCTGAATATTCACTGTACACTTTGCCGCTACATTGGCCGTACATAGTATTAGGTCTATGTTGGAATTCTGTTGTCCACTTCTAGCTATATGTGTAGGTTTATCAAGGTTCATATTTATTAAGTTATTATTATCGATAAATTGTCGTAATTCTGTTCCTTCAAAGTTATTACTGGTATTAGCCCATGTGGTGTGGTGAGCATTGAAATCTCCCATTATGATATATCGGTTATTTGTTATTCTAGATTTAATTGCTTCCCACTGGTCACAAGTTAGGCTATGTCTAGGTGCTGCATATACAGCCATTATAGTTATTGTCACGTTTTCCTGTATTTGTATATTTGCGCAAACTATCCGTATTTTGTTACGTATATTTTCTTTAAAATTAAGTTTATAAGTGAGAGATTTGTGAATAAGCACTGCGGTGCCTCCACCAGCTGATGTAGCTTTGTCACATCGGATAATATTGTAACGTTTAAATTTAAATGTCTGTTTCGTTTTCAACCAAGTTTCGCATAATACTCCGATTAAGATGTTTTGTTGGTGATACATCCGTTTAAGTTCTTCAATGTTTGAATATATACTTCGACAATTCCAAAGGTTAATATTAATTTTATTCATTGTGTCCATTATTATATGTTAATATTAGCAAGTTTTTATTATTATTATTATTTTTTTATGTCAAGTTAAAATATAACTAAACGTGATATTTACTATTTTTATTTTTTACTGACGGTACGAGTAGTTCTAGTGCTGTCCGTACCAGAAAAGTTATTACTATTGTTTTTATTATTAGTTTTATTGAATTTTTTTTCTTCCTTGTTCTGTCTTTCTGGATTATGATCTTTTTCATTTTTTTGGTTTATTTTTTTGTTTAGAAAATTAATGTTTCCCGTTTTTGTTGTATTTACTTTTCTTTCTTCATTCGTTGTGTTATTTCCTTTAACTGTATTAAATTTGAGATCTTCTATTCCTTTCATAAATATATTTGTATCTTTTTTAAAATTTTCTTCCGGTGTTCCAGGAGAACTGCCTAGTGTTTTAGAGTAGCTTCGTTTATTGGTCAGCTGTGTATTAATAAAAAAAGGTGTATGTGACTTGATTTTGCGCGGTACATGTATTTTGTAGCCTTGTTTCGAAATGGGAGGTTCAACATATGCTGGTATATTATTGCGGTTGCTAGTCTTTTCACCGAGTTCGGGAAAGTCCTCTTCCATATTTGCTAATGGTAGAAATCTATTAGATTTTCTAGTAGAAAAGTAATTTCCTGATTGGTTTTTGGGTATCTCTATGGAGGCTTCTCCATATGAAAGATTTTTATATGCCATCAACTCTTTGATGTTATTTTGTCTTATTCTCTCCGGGCATTCTCTATCAGTCGCTGTATGTATTCCGAGGCAGTTGACGCATTGCACTTGGTTATTACAATTTTCTCTCATGTGTGTAGTTTCTCCGCATGCTGCACACCGTTTGTTATTGCTTTTACAATTTCTAGCTGTGTGTCCAAATCTTAGACAGACTGCGCATTGTCTTATGTTAGTTATGTAAGGTTCACATGCAAATCTCACTCGGTTAATAAATATATATTGAGGGAATGTTTGTCCATAGAATGTTAATTTGATTGATTTACTTGGAATATACGTTACTTGGTCATCTACGATTTTTCTTCTATTTAAGCGTTCTGCTTTCTCTAATATAAATTTATCGCATTCTATATCGTCATATAATTCCTTTACATTGTAGCTAGTATCTACATCTTTTATTACCGCCGATCTAGTAATGAAAAAGATCGGAATATAAACTCGGTATCCCTTCTGCTTGATTCTGTCGTCTTCTGTCAGTTCATTGGCTGTTTCACTGTCTTGGCAATAAATAGTTATATTTCCCCTACCTGTACGTTTAATTTCAATTATGTTTTTGCAGTATCCCAATGTTTTTAATAATGGATTGGCAGTTTTTAAAGAAATTGAAAATAAGCTGTTCAGGGCCTATTACTGATGGCATCAGAAGTTCAGAAGGGGACAAAGACACTTACTACGAATATCTTATGCCAAAACTAATGAGAATGCAAAAAATTCTAAACACTTTGCAAATAGATAACCCTGTAATATTGCGGTGTGTTGATAGAAGTTATTAAAGAAAGTTTAAATAGGCGTTTTAAGAGATTTTATAAATTAAAGGAACCAAAAGCAAAAGATGGTATAATAGCATCCATATCTTATCCCTTTTTCAAAATGAAATGGGTTCCAAAAACTAACAGAGAAAACTTAGAAATGAGGATGATAAAGCAAAAACTAGAAGATGAAAAGAGCTCCCAACATACTAACTCTAATTGTAAGAAAAAGAAGGAAAAGACTGAATCCTATTATATGTTTGTTGAGGACTCTGATTCTTCAGTAAGCAGTGATAATGCCAATACTACAATAGATCTGGAAACACTACAGTATTTGAAAGATGACTACAATACTTTAGAATCCTTGAACAAATATCCAAATGTGAAAAAACTCTTTCTTAAATATAATACTGGCTTACCAAGTTCTGCGCCTGTTGAACGACTATTTTCGTTTGGTGGAATGATTATGAGAGGCCACATAGACGGAACATATAAGATGAACTCTTTGAACAAATACTGGTGTTAAAATCAGTGAAATAAAGTATTTTATTTTAAAAAAGCTGTTTTGAAAATACGTGTATCTTGTATTTAAATACTTTCATTTAAAACCATTTTGTATTTGTATTTGAAATAAAAAAATAACCAAGCATTTACATTTCGAATTTGAATACTTTTGATGAATTATTTTGCACATTTCTGGTCATTGAAAACTTAGTTTACGTTCAGAAAAACACATCGTAAACTTTTTCTCCAAGTCTGATTCACTTCTTTATGAACCTGTTGGATTATTGAATATTTTATTCTGAATCCAAACTAATGCCATAGTACAATTTCATTTTTTCTAATTCCACGAACACACTTTTCAACAGTTGAATGTCAACGTTCAGGTGCTCAGAATTTTTTTTTGTTTTAAAAACGTTTGAAATTTGAATATTTCAGAAGATTTTGGCTATCATTTCTCGCTGGAGCACTGAATTGATGACAATCAAAATCCATGAGAGGTTGTTTACATAGTGTTAAAGGTAAATTAACTTACCTGAACATTTTATCTCATCTTAGGGTGGAGATAAACAACGTTGCCATAACGCTGGAATAATATTATAAAGAATATTTATTACTTGTTTGTTATCATCATTCATTAAAAGTTATGAGTATGTTTATGTTATTGTTCAGTAGATTTAAATTTTCTGTTTATAAGTTTAGCGCATAGATGTTTAATTGTATTGTTTAGTTTTTGAAATAATTGCTTTACTTTTTCTGTTTATTTTTTATCTTCTGGATGTCTGTTTTCTTATCACATTTTCCTTAATATTTTTTACATTCGACTTTGTAAGGTAACCAGTAAGTGGATGTAATATTGAAATAATTAATTAAAGTGTAATGCATTTAATTTATTTCACACGAATCAAAAACCAATTATTTACGATTTACAATTCGAGAACAGTAACTAAAACTGAATTTTTAACTATTCCATTTCTTACATAGTAAAATATAAGAACAAATGAATGAACCTGATCGTTCTATAAAAGTTAAAAACAAATTACTATAATAAAACGATATATCGATATTCTTCTTCTTTTGCCTGTGTTACATCATTGATTCGATGTAGGCCTCCCTCAGTCTACTCAATCGTTGTCTATCTTGTGCTTCACGAAGTCACTGTTTTCCTGCTGTTGCCACAATATCATCTGTCCATCTTCTGAGTGGTCTTCCCTGTGCGCGTTTTCCCATATACAGTCTCCATTGGATCATTTCTTTTGTCCACCTTCCATCTACTTGTCTTGCAACATGACCAGCCCAGGCCCATTTGTTCAGGGCTATCCTTGTCCCGATGTCCTCAAATATCATATTCTATACTTTAAGTTGGATGCCAATAAAAAAGTTTTGTATGTACAATTCATTTTATAGTATAAATGTATTGAATGAGTTATTAATAGTTAACATATCATAATCCTATTTTTCTTGCTTTTATTTTTATCTTTTGTTTATTGAACATAATTTTATATGTAGGAGTCCAAAAATCGGTAGGTAGGCAAGTGTCTTATTTAAATATTTTCTTCAGTTTGTGATTAAGAATGTGAGTTATATACTATTTCTGTTGCTTCTCTTCCTACGAACTCCTCTTCCTTATTTTTTGCCGATGACATTCTTCTCTTTTCCTCGTCCCGCGATATTGTAGACGCAAACGAAAAAAGTCAATTCGTCTCTAGCTATATTGGAACAATCTTTTTCCTCTTTGAACCTTTCTATCTCCCCTTCAAAATCTTCTTGTATTGTCTTTTCTCTTTGTCCTTTTAATTACGCTTTAGTCTCTGTATCCTTAAACTCCATACTTATTCCTCGTAAGGATTGCTTTTGCTATCTTAGTGTATTCCGTAACAGTCGTCTATCCTTGTATGAACATATTAATTTCCATTCCTCTTCTGCCCTTAAAACACTGAACCTACTGAAAGTTTTTTCCCTAACAAAATGGGGAGGCGATTCTTCTCATTTTTTTGTGCAAATCGATTATCCGTTCTGAAGTCGATTACTATTCCTTTATCTACGGCTGTGCCTCAAAATCACTTCTTTCCAAGCTGGATGTAATCCAAAATTCTTGTATTCATCTTTGTCTTGGTGCTCTTAAATCTTCTCCAATACCAGCAGTTCTCGCTGAGTCAAACTCGTCTCCCCTTTTCATCCACAGATCCTATTTAGGACATCGTTTCTTGTGTAAACGTTTAAAGTTATCATCCTCTAGACTTATGCTTTCATACCTTTCTATTATGCAAAACTAGCACTTCATTCCCAAGAAAATTCCTATCCTAGTCCACATTGGTTTGCGGCTAAATTCTTTTTTATCCTGTACAATTTCTTACAATAATCGCCCTTACTTTTCTTTCAATTTTGCAGATCTCTCCAATCGTCCCAATGTATTCTACTTTCTTCTTTCCTCTAAATCCCTTTCCAATACAACAGTTTTACAGGAATTCCATAGTTATATTGAATCCTGTTTTCCTCCTCATATGACCTTCTTTACGGCCGAGTTAATGGCCATCGTGCGTTCCATAATTTATATTTCCTCCCATCGGTCTTCTTCTAAATATTTAATTATCTCTGACTCCATGTGCGCTCTTAAAGCTAGTTTCTCACATTTCCCTCCTCATTTCTCTGATTTTTTTATCCTCCGTATTCGCTCTCTAATTCATACTCTTTTCGCACTTCATGCTATCCGCATTGATATGCTCTGGATCTCCAGTTATATGGGGATAGAGGGTAACGCAATGGCAGATTCCTTAGCTCAGATTGCTGCATCATCCCGCTTTTATTTCACTAAAATTCCCGCATTTAATTTACTCCCACTGTAAAAAGTTTCATGTTAGATTTTGGTCAAATTTTTACGTATCTTCCTTTTCTATTCAACCCTCCTTTTATTTTTTCATCCAACGTAATCTTCCTACCCGGCTTAGTTTTACAATTTTCCTTCGCTTCGCCACTCCGTTATTGTCTCTATTATCCGTTTACGTCTCAATCATACTCTTCTTCCTTCCTCACGTTTTCGTTTTTGTCTCGCACTATCCCCTAGTTGTCTTCTTCATCCTGACGGCGAAGCCGTCTGCGACCCTGAGCATATCTTCTTTGAATTTCCATCCCTCGTGAACGAACGTAATTCTTTGTACTCCGATCTGTTATCGCTTAAACTCCTTAATCCTTATTGCACTTCGTATATCTTATCGATTCCGTCGATCTCCGTTGTTCCGATCTTCAGTTCTTTTATTCTATCAATAGCTGACCTAATCTACAACTAACTGATTCTTTTCCCTCGTGTCGTTTCCGGGTAAAGTCTGTTGCTGGCATGCCCCAGGCGGGTATTGGAAAAAAAAAAGTTTGAGTTCATATTTTTTCTAAAACGAATCGCGTAGTCGTATCACACTGTACACACCATCTGAAGACTTATCTATATCACAATGTACTTTTGTATACAAAAGGCACGGAGGTACTTTTTTAAATATTTTTAACGGCACTGCTTCCTCATAAACGTAATATGAAGTGCTGTATAAAATATAATCTTTAACATGTAACTAGTTTGTGTCTATAAGATAACACTCTAAAAATCGTAGTAATTTGTTTTTCCTTGTTTTAAATATAATTCGTTTTTTGTGTTGCGGGATAACATTAGAATTCTAGGTCACAACTTTTCACAAATATATTTTTTATTTATTAAAACAAACATGACTTCTTGTTTCACCAATTTTATCTTCTTAGTTTTTTGATTTAACACAAAAATATCCTCAATTTCTTAATAAAACAACTTAATTTTGCTTCATAATTGTGATGTTGATTATTAATTTAAGTTTATTTTATTTGCACGCGGGGCAGTATGAGTTAAGTTGTTAGATTTAAGGTTTTTTAAATTTTGGGTAATCATAGAAAACTTTTTTTTCATAATTACTACAGTTTTTATTAAGTTATATGTCAAGAATTTTTATAGAATTTTTTATGGTTGAGGGTGTATGTTATATATTTTTTTCAGATTCACATTTGAAATTTCATTGATTAAATCTATATAAATCACAAAATCGGTTATACATAGATGTTAAAATTCATATTCTTGTCACCTTTTTTTTTTTTACGAACTCAATAATCTGCAAAGGTTATTGTTTTTAGATTTATTGTGTTCTTGTTTTAATTTCAGCAATATTGTTGTATACTTTTCTAGTAACAGAGTTATGCACGACCCCAGTGCAAGTGAAACTTTTAAAAATTTCAGTATGCAGTAGCGAGACTCAAAACAGGTCCTACTTGAAAAAACCCCACTGCATAACGAACTACGTCACGTATTGATCATAGAATTGCAATCAAATGATGTCCATTTTCGATTCTGCTGATCAGAAAAAACTCGAAATCTATTTGTTCCTGATCGAAACATTTACGTTTTCTGTATTCTTGTTGTCTTTGAACAGCGGATTTAATGCGCGAGTGTTTCATCTTATTCACGATATGTAGAGTGATTGAAGTGAGATGAATGGGGAATTTACAAAGTCTGTAAAATAATTTATAATAAGTTAAATTGGTGATAATATTAGAAAAAGATTATACTAATAGAATTTACAAAAACTAAAGTTCGTGAAATAATTCGTAACAAGGCAATAAGTTGTTTATAAAAAATTTGGGTAAAAAAGTATCGGGGAATAAGAGAGAGGCACCTTCTTAATTATTATTTTTTTTTTCTTTTTGTTTATCAGTGTAACCCTTGAATGGTGCTAAAAAATGTCAACACCTTTTAGTCTTAAAAGGTTCGGAAACTTATCTTTGATTCAAAAAAACATGTTCACGTTAAAATTAAAATTATAAATTGAAAAATAAAGGGATTATTTTGTGTAGTTTTTAATATATGTATTTTATTAAATATGCTTAAAATTTTTCTTCTGCTAAATATAAAAGTTACTAGTTTCCTTTTCTTTTTTTTTTTTTTTTATTGATACTACTGCATATGTAATATTTAGATGTTATAGAAAAGCACGCAAAAGTATTGTACAGCAAAAAAAAAAAAAAGACGCCGATTAAGTTTATCACTTTTTTCCTCGTATCCGATTCTTTTTTACCGAATAACTTAAATTAATTATGTTTAAATTTTGTAAAATAAAAATAAGAAATGTAGAATTGAAAATAAAAGTAAATGAAGGATTTGTGCAAATTTAATATCAATTTTATTGAACTTTCTTTTTTTTACTATGAAAATTATTTACAATAAAATAAATGTATTTTTTATTGTGGGTAATTTTAAATGCAATACAATTTTTAAATAAACAATTAAAATTCGAAAGTTTCTTATTATTTATATTCCTCGGAGAAATTAGTAAATCTAATCGAACTTTTCAAATTGATCAAAATGGCAGCTATTATGTTCTTCAAATGTTAAATTTAATGTTTTTAATAAAAGCCGAATAATAAGTTTATAATTATTAATTTTTTCAGTGTCTGAAGAAGTTGGCGAAAGTTGGAAATATCATTTAAGGGTAAGTAGTGTAATTTTCTGTTACATTAAAACTTATTATTGCTGAATGGGACAAAATATCTGAGAGGGTTAAATTCTATTTTCATAGCAAATGCAATATTTTTCTTCTCACTTTTCAAATTAGTCGAAAAATGTTATTTATTACTAAAACGCATTATAAATTACAGTCAAAAGTTTGTGTGGATCAGTTATAAGTAAGTGGAGTCCAAAGATTTTAATAAATTCTCGTATGAATTATTTGTAGAAATAAAAAAGTTATGATTTCATTTTTAGTGTCACTACCATGAATAGAACATTTAGGATAATTGTATATCCCGAAAGCACAAGATGGTGGATGTGATAAACAAAATGTGAAATTAAAAAGACCTTCAAAATTCAGTTCAAACTATCAATTCCGTTGAAATCATCACATTAATCATGTCATGAATTAAATGGTAGATTTCTAAAATTAATATGAAATTGGTATAAAATCCGTATTATGTTAAATATTACGTTTTCTTAGAGCGATATTTAAATATTGTGAATGTATCATAAAATTTCTTTTAATTAAAAAAAAAAAAAAAAAAAAAAAGAAAAAAAAAGAGGTTTCATATCGTTTTATTAAATCGTATATCATTCAGTAAAATATTTTAAATATTAATTAAAATATTATTGTATAAAAAAAAATAGATAGTAAACATACAACATGTACTTCAGTAAATTAAAGGGATACCTGAAAAAATTAAAATCCATTTTAATTGTGAAGTTGAAATAAAATTGAAAATTTTGTTTTCAACGTGAAGTCAGGATCATGCATTGTACAAGTAATGAATTAAATAAAATGTAATATAACTAATATATTTAACCTTTTATTAATGTAAATTTAGTTATGATAAACTTTCTATCGTATAAAATCTAAACATATTCGAAAAAAATTTGTAAACAAATTTAACCATTGTCAACTGTGAATGATAAAAGCAACAAAAGCGCACTTTGTAAAAAGGTTTTAATAAAGAATAAAAAAGATTTTTAAAATGATTTCTTGATTAGTAAAATTACATTAGAGGAATGAAATAACTGTATTTTGAATAGTTTTCAAAATTGATATAATATTTTTTTTTGCCAAAATACTAGAACGAAGAGACAGCAAAAAAACAAAGACATTGTGAAAAATACAAAAAAAAACCTGAATATAAAAATAACGGATTTAAGTCGATAATAAAAGTCGGTTATTGCACAATTAAATATAAATTACGAAAAATGACTATTAAAAATTTAAATATTTAAAAATTTTAAGCAATTTTTACAAAAAATATAAAAATTAAAATCAAATATGAAATAAAATCGTAAATGAACAAACTAAATTACACAATAGGTCGCCAATATAAAAATTAAATCACAATTACATAAAAAAATAAACGGTTATTGATTATAAAAGTAAAATATTGTTTAAAATTTAAATATTGAATAGCGGATCGTTTATTTTCTTATGCAATTATGATTTGATTTAATTTTTATACTGGCGACTTATTGTGTAATTTAGTTTGTTCATTTGCGATTTTATTTTATACTAGGGGGCTTTCCCCCTGGCCGCTCCTCCCCCCCCCTCGGGCCCGCCCCCCAAACCCCCGTTTTGTGAGAGTTTCGTCGTGACCAAGGCTCAAAATGCATATATTTTTCGATGTTCTCACTCGACTCAAGGCAACATAAATTGCCCATGAGTGAAGACATTATCCCTCAAATCAACAGCGGCGTAATCCAATGTTTCACCCGGAGCTTTGTTAATGGTCATGGCATAGGCTAACTTGATAGGAAACTGCCTTCTTAAAATCTAAATGCCAGTGTCGCCAGCTATAAATTTGAAACTGATCCTAGGAATTAGAAATGTCTTACATTCATTTTCCAGACGAAATACTTCAATTATGAAACCTTTAACAGATTTAATGACGACTTTTCTTCCATTCACCAGACCTCCTTCGAAATTCAAATTTCTGATGAGGATACAAATCGCTCCAATTTTTATAGTAATTTTATGATTTGGAACTCCTGAGTCTGACATTTTGTTTAAAATTTCAGTACATAAATGTGTGGAATCTCCATTTGTTTCTTTTTCATCAATCAGAGTTGTATCAGTACTATATAAATTTATTTCATCTCCAGAAATTTTTTCCCCTATTATCAATCTGTTTATTTGATTTATGTTTTTATTCGTTGGTGATAAAATACATCTTTTGGACATTTTAGAAAAATTTGATAGAACATCATCGAGATAAATGTGATCAATCATTTCATCAAGTGAAGTAAACATTTTTAAATCGGGGAAATTTAATAGGATTCCATTTTCTTCGCCATACCAAAGTCTCTGGCATTTTTCCTTCACCAATTTCTAATAAAAATTTTGAGTAACTCGGACCACTTTCGAAAAACACATACTCCTCGAACCCTTTTTATAAAACGATTGCGACCAGTCTCTATACTTCTTTTTCCACTTAGAATTGCAAATACGTTAGTTTGCTCATTTCTTCAGTTTGTGCCTATCACAACTTCAAAATTACAACGTCGTTTTTCAAATTTAAAAATACACCAATAATACACCATAGAGGAAACAAAAGAAGAATCGTTAACAAAAGATGTTTCGTCTTTGTCCACTATGAGTAATACACGATGAACGAAAAGCCAGTAATGGTTGTTGGGTGGGTGGAAGCGCGGTACTCTGTAGGTAAATGCAGCTGTACCGCGTTTTCATGCGATTGGTAATGATCTTATTAAATTAGCGCTGATCTATTCCCTTTTTATTTTGAGCCCTAAGGCATGAAAATTTTGGACATCTTATAATTTTCTTAAAAGCCACTGACCTGGAGCTGTCGATTTAAAAAAAAAATTAGCTTTCTAAGTGCCATAGAACGGTCTCAGGACTTTTTTTTCGATTTTTCATTTATTTCCTTGGCGCTTTATTATAGAGATTTGATTTTAATTTTTATATTTTTTGTAAACATTGCTTAAAATATATTTTAATTTTAATTTTAATTTTTAATAGTCATTTTTTGTAATTTATATTTAATTGTGCAATAATCGACTTTTATTGTCTTTGTGAAATTTATATATTATAATAACCCCTGTGATCATGAACCTTTGTCTTCGAAACGCATCGGGTATTTAATAATAGAAAAAGTTAAATAATTATTTATAGTGGTGTATTTAAATTTACTTACTGTACAATAAACGCAAACAATCAGTGTAGTTAACAGATATAGTGAAAATATTAGATGTCGAAATGATGGTTTTGTGATTAAATCGTTTAGTTTGGTTAATTTCTTCCGATATCGACGTTATTCCACACTGTCAGCTATACGTTCCTTTTACAATTTCCTTTGTGTTTAGTTAATAAATAATATTTTAAATGAACTCACTTTTTACTGTAATGTACTACATTATCTGTACATCTAAAAAAAACTTCTTAAATGTTATATATACTACCGTGTTCAAGAAATAAGACCAGTTTTTATTTTTTTCAAAAAAATTTATTTATTATTCCATTTCATCACCTTTAAAGTATTCCTCCGCCCACCCACCGGACACAATACACTAATGCCAAGGTTCTTTCTAATAGTCATCTTCCGGTATGACCTTCAGAACGCGCCGCGATTCATGTTGAATCCCTCCAACCGACTCAAAACGGTTCTCAGGAGCGATCTTTTAAGTTTAGGATATAGCCAGAAGTCACACGACGAATATGGTAGTTGTGGAGCGATATTAGTTGACCTTTTAGTAAAAAACACAAAGAACCAATGCAGTGTGAGATAGTGCATTATCAAGATGTAAAAACCAAGAGTTGCCTGCCTAAAAATCCGGCCTCTTTTTGCGAATGGCTCCACATAAACGACGCGTAACACCGAAATAGTATTCTTTGTCGACAGTTTAGCCCGGCAGAAGGAACTCATAATGCACAATTCCACGGTAATCGAAAAAAACTGTTACCATTATCTTGATTTTTGAACGACTTTGGCGCGATCTTTTCGATCTTGCGTCACCTTTGACACGATATTTACTCGACTGGTCGGTTGTTTCCGGATCATAAGCATAGATCCTCATCTCTCGTAATAATGCGTTTTATAACGCGCCGGTGGTCAGAAGTCATCTTTTCACAGATTTTAACGCAACGGCCTTTCTCAAATTTTTTTGATACCAATCAAGATTTGACACGTCTGAGGTCCAAAATATCTCTTAAAATTGAGTTGACTGATCCTTTCGAAATGTCGACATCATCAAAAATGCCCCTAATTGTTAATCGACGGTTTTCGAGCACCAAATCTGGTATTTGTTTGGACATGACTTTCGTCAATAGTGGTTGATGGCCGTCTGGGGTGCTTTTCGTCTTCAACTCGTTGTCAGTCTTCTTTGGACTATTTATGCCACATTTATAAATAATTTCTTTCGAATAAAGTTTGTTCACCGAAGGCCTTCTGCAACATTCTAAACGTTTGCGCAGGAGAAATTCCATTTCGTGAACAAAATTTAATGCAACTTTTTTGCTCAACGAAATCAGACATCGTAAAAATCGCCGAACTAACTTTTTGCGTCGTACAAAATCGAGTGTAGCTCAAACATTGATGGCGTTTATGATGTGAAATTTGGCAAGGATATTTATCACATTGCTGCTAACTTAGAAAAAAGAAAAATATATATTTTTGAGATTCGATATACTTGTGCAATTTAAATTGAAAACTGGTCTTATTTTTTGAACACAGAAAAGTATATTTAGTAACATATTTGGACCATTACTGCCACTGTTATTATATATTATTAAATAGTGTTTGATTTTTATTGTAACTTTTATCTATATTTATTTATTTCTGTATGTTACTAATTATTTGTTAAAACCAATTTAATTCCTTCAGTTTCCTTTTGATGATGAGTGTACTCATCTATTTGAAACGATAAAGTACAATAACGTTGACATATTTTATGGAAAAAAAAAAATAAAATAAAATAAAACACCTATAAGTCAAACTGTTTAATTTAACATTGTAATAAAACGATTTCAATATGCTTGGCAGGACATCAGCGACTGTGAAATTAATGTACATAATGTGCTAAGCTTGATGGATCTGAAAAGAATATTAAGGGCCAGTTCCTTTCTTTCGGTCACCTTTACTTTCTCAGATTTCTCTGATATCCAATTTGATTTCAGGCTCGTTGGACGTGGGACTGATTTGTGTTTAGAACGAGGCGTGTTAAATATTCTTCTCGTACTATTCTAATCGAAGCAGTAATTCACACGACATTTCGTCTTAGTTAACTTCTTCAACATCTCTCCTACTCTGGGATCGGCTTGACATTTAATTTATTCGAGTCTTCTTATTTCTACACTATGATGTTGACTTGCGTTTGTGAGCATATTATTTTAATATTTTAATTTAAAAACTTGTTAATTGTCAAAAATGGGGAAAAAATCATTCGAAAAGTGTCCAAATTACTGAGCAATAAAACCGTAAACCGATAATTAAATAAAATACTCAAGTAGAACACTAGGAACTATTTAATTTTCCGCTTCTCTGAATGTTTAAAATTGTTTCCGTTTATCGCTAAATTAGTTTGCCCACGAAGGACTTAATAAATTTTCCGGGATGAAAAGTATATTGCGATCTTTTTCGAATTTCAGCTATATTAAAGCAGGGATAGATAAAAATAGATATAAGGCGTCTTATTTATTTTGTAATCCGGGAAAATCGAAAAGCGTTGAGACTTGTCTGACGTTACACACACAGTTAATATGAGTGAACGAGGTCAGACGAGTGTACTTAACATAGTAAACTAGACACAAGACAATATGACACGAATAAGCGATATACACGGTGTGTCGGAAAAGTTCCCGAACTTTTGAAATAAATGAAGTACAATCGGATGTAAAGTAATTTATTCGAATTAATTTTCAACATACTTCCCGAAGTATAGACGTATTTAAGCGCTTGTACAGCGATTCGAAGTTTCTCTGGTACTCCTTTGAAGGCTCTGAGGCACTCGGTGCAAGAAGTTTCAATGGCGGCTAAAAAATCGTCCTTTCAGGTGCATTTTGATATTCGGGAATAGAAAAAAGTCGGCAGTTGCCACAAATCAGGCGAATAGAGGGCGTGATTGATCCGTGGGGTTTGATTTTTAGCGAGATAACGCTTGACAACGTTCGCCGAATGCGCGGACTCATTGTCATCCAACAGATTCCACGATCCAGGCCCCTTGTACTCGAGCTGTACGCGCTGAATCTGACGCTTGAGACGTTTCGTAAGCAGCGTTCACTGTTTGATTTGGAGGCAAGTATTCGTGATGAACTAACCCATTTTGCATCAAACTAAGCGATGAGCATGGTTACCACCTTGGATTTTTGTTGGCGCACTTTCTGAGAGTCCTTGAACCGCTTATACCATGTGTAAACAGTCGTACGTGATACTGCAACTTCACTGAAACCATCATCGATCAGTTTTTGCGTTTCCAAAAACGTTTTTTTAAAAGTCTAACACAGACTTTAATCGCGGAACGAATTTCTCACTTTTCATCCATTTTCAGATTTTTGCATACGTGACCCAAACGCACCTTTACTAAAATACGTCTAACTTGCAAACCAATCAACGGAAACGGCTGAAATTTTATACACACACTCTAGAAGGATGTAGCAATACAGTATACGGGTATTGTTTAATAGATCACGTCACTTGTATGCGTGCTAAAAAAGAAGTTCGGGAACTTTTCCGACACACCGTGTATATGGCAGTATGTACTAAAATTCATTCTACGGCATTATTTTTGTTCGCAGTTGTATGCTACTGCTATAGAACGTTACTAAAACGACGTTTCAAATTTCCCGGCACTTAATAAAAGCACTATAAAGAGAATTTATTTTCGAAGGAATTTTTACTTAGAACTGAAAACGAAATTGTGTGCCAAAAAGGCCCATGCTTGAGCTGGCGAAACTAAATAAAATTTTTGAGAAAATCGCAACTGAATCTAACAACTGTTTGAAAATTACAACTTGGATTCATGGTTTTATTGCTCATCGTGGTCACAAAGCATTGAAATTACACATTTATGAAAGCACCCGATCTATCATGTTGTTTAACATTTTGTAAATGGTTCACAAGCTTGGTATACTCGAATGGTACGCAGGTTTTATCGAATGTAATTTTTAATAAGCAAAGCGTAATTTTATTTCACAGGAAGTATGTATATTATAGCAGCACAGAATGACCAATTTCGGTCAAGAGACAAAACTTTCGCACTCTCGAAGACGATAGTTTCCATTCATAAAAATCGGCATTTAATGCATCATCATATAGAATTTCGGGATTTCCCCGGTAATGGTGCTGGCAGCGTTATAGCGTGACGTAATATTCCAACTCATTGCACTGTTAAAACCGAATGAGCGTTACTGCTGGTTCCATTAGAACGTCTTATCCGCAGCCGCCGCACGATAGATATCCGCGTAGCAATCCAGAACTATCTTTGCTCGCCTTTTTTATGGGAATATTTAAAGAATCATGTATTTCGAAAGCACATTTACGTCAACCCCGAGAAGGTAAAACGCCAATCTATGAGCGAAATTAGAGCTGTAAAGCCGGAAACTTTGGTTGTTGAATTCTAAAATCGCACTAACTGTACTAATAGAACGTGTTGTTCGGAACAAAGAGAACATTTCCAACCAAGTTTTATAATGTTTTTGATAATGTTATTAAAAATTAATTTATTTACATAATCACTTTCTTGCGCGCTTCCGGATTTGTATGATGCACAGTGAAAATTAATACCATACTGTTGTATCATTTCGCATTTTATGAATTAAATAAATTTTCACGAATGATTTATTTTTAGCCGTGCGTTGAGTCATTGTTCTTGGTACTGATGCGTGAATTTAGAAATGCAGTATTGCCCTTTATATGTACTACAATCGAAAACAACCGATGTCTAATTAATACCAACGATATTTCAGCTATTTTAAAAAAGGACGCAGCATATACGACTTTTGGTTTAGCTTCATTTTATTTATGTACGGATGTAAGTATTTTAAGAAAAAATAAATAAAATAAAATATAAAAAAAACCGTATCGTGGTCGTCGTTACTCATTTTTGCATTCGTTTATGTTATTTTCTATAATTTACGAATAGGCGCATGCGGTACTTCAATTATTTAGAATCTTATACTAATAATATCGTAATCGAATAAATTAATTTAACTAAATTGTTTATTTCGGAATACGTAGTCGAAAAAAAAATTATATGAAAATTAAAAAACAACTTACTTTGGATACTTCGCGGAGATGAGGCTGCAAATATAAGAATTTTTAATTTATAAATCGCAGAAGAAATTGAAATAGGAGGAATAATTAAGAAAGTGCCTATATTGTTTTTAATGTGAAAAAATAGAAATCTTACGAAACGAAGTAATTACAATGTCAGTACTAACAGATTAATAGACTTCGTAAAAAAGAAATAAGTCTGTTAAATGAGTTTAAAAAAAAAAAAAAAAACGAACACTTATAGTCAACAGCAGAAGAAACATAATAGACGATGTAATTGTTATGTAATTGTAATATGAATCAAACGAGAAAACATGTTTAAGTATTTTGGAATAATCATTGAAGAAAAAAACGAAACGAAAAATTTAAATTTGCATACGTAAAAAAGTACTGCTAGGAAACTTCAAAATTCTTTTTCGTATAAAAACACGCCGTTAAACTTCTTAAATTGTTGTAATTGTTAAAATAATTCGCATCAATGTAGAAAAAGATAGCTAATAAATAATAAACACCGATGTGTTTGGCAGACACAACTTCCACCGTATTATTCATGGCGCCTCCCTACTGTTATAACGCTGTCTCTAAAACATGCCAATGTTTATTATTTATTAGCTATGTTTTTCTATGTTCATGCGAATTATTTTAACAATTATAGCTATTTAATCAGAATCTTCTTAAAGTAAAAAAGGTTGTAAAAGTCTTCATTCGGTCAATTTTGCTCTTTACTTTGGAATGCTGGAAATCAAATTGTTGATATATCTCGAATTGAAGCAACCAAAGTGTGCATAATAAAAAAAAAAGCCACTTTGGATTCCGTAAATAGTAAGGATAACTCGCACTAACTGCTATTCACAGCATATGAATCCGGAGAATTTCTTTAAAATATTGAAACAAGAAAGACCTAATATTCAGGTCAAACGATATATGGAATGAAAACTATATGCAGTAAAGCTAAGGATAAAATGTTACAACGTAATTATTTTCTAATATTTTTGAAAACTATTTACGGAAAAAATTTTAAAATTCCGGATTTGTAATTTCTTATTTTATTATCGGGTATATATTTAGTTTTAAAGTGTGGGAGTTTATTATTGCCACAATCGATAAATCTATTAAGAGCATTTTTTATATATGAAAACGGTTTTCGTCGGACTCATTCAAGCTAGTTTTGATGTTTTTAATTTTTTTTTTTCAAATCTTTGTTTTTAATTGTAAATTTTAACGTCTTAATACCAAATGCTATATTAACGTAAAATATTTCGACATGCACTTAGACGCTGGACTGACCTGGGGCATTCACATTTAAAAAAAAATCGAGCATTTGAGGTGTATAACTAGAACCATGTCATGGCTGTTAGCTAAGAGATCGGGCTTGTCGTTGGAAAATAAAACTCTATTATATAAAATAGTAGCTCTAAAACTGATCTGGCTGTACGGTATACAGCTATGGGGCAGCGCAAAAACATCCAACTTACAGAAAATACAGCGATATCAAAATAGGCTACTGAGAACCATTACTGCAGCCCCCTGGTACGTCTCAAATTATACCCTCCATAATGACTTGAACGTGTCATGTTTGTGGAGGATGAACTCAAAGAACAAGCTAATAAACATGTCGCCCGACTTAGCATTCATAGGAATCCACTTGCTACCAATTTGCTGAATAACTCCAGTGAAATACGCAGACTGTGGCGAAATAAGCCTTTAGAACTTATCCGGTCATTATGAAATTCAGAGAGAGTACTACTGAGTACTACCCCTCCACGAAATATTCTTTATCACATTAAATTAATCGCTAAATGACCACTAAAGTTGGTCAGTTGTGATGAAATAATATAAAAAAAAAAAAAAAAATGTAAATTTTGTTTTCAGTGTATTTATTAATGGGTATGATTAAAGAGAGACGGATGCAGTATTGCTAAGAAATATGTCCAATGTACTCGTAGCTTTATAAAAGCACTTTAAGACCAAATTAAATTATTTAAACTCCATTCGTTTGTAGGAGGAATAACAATTCCACCACGTTCAACCATATAGAGCTTAATAGCATACCAAAAGACTAGTATGATGGGATTATCTGAATAGAAATCGAGCGTGTTATGCTGTTGAATTTTTCTTTGGCTTTCTTTTTCAACCGAAAATAAGTGAATATTATCCCAAAAATCCAACGACAGAAACATACTTCGTTTCTGATCAGATAATTCCATCATATTGCTCCTTTAGTATTAATAATTTATATATATATATATACGTACTAGCTGACCGGGCGAACTTCGTACCGCCTCGGAATCAATAAATGTTGTGTCTTATTAGCTGAACTAAATTCACTATAAATTTATTTTAAAAAATTAAAATAAATTACCTTGGAAACATGTTTTTTCGGGCTATATCATCAGCTAGAAACACAGAATACACACTCAATTTATATACTTTATTAAAATAGAATGTATACTTTGTGCTGTTAGCTGATGATGGGCTATACACACAAAAAAAAAACGTGTTTCTAAAGTAATTTAATTTCTTAAAGTAAATTTATACCGATTTTTAGGATTTCGTACACATATGATGTATGGAATAATCCGAATAAGATGGTTCATAAACGACAAAAATATATTCAATTATTCAATAGAGCTCGAAAATGGTTTAACTTATATTAGAATATTGTATCGTAAATTATTAAAACTTCTATCTACGACAATTTAAAACTTTAAGCTGAGCGATTACCTTGGGCGGCAAGAAACCGCTTAGAATATACTCGTATAATATGGAATTTAGAACGACCTCAAAAAATCGGTCCAGCTGTTCTTGAGTCACAAATAGTGTAACTAACCCGACTTTCTTTTTTTTTTTTTTTTTTTCATACATATATATTACTATTTTAATTTTTCCAAATTAAAAATCAAACATTTAAGTTAATTTTGAATAACATTCTTTTTCTTTTCTAAACGAAAATAAATTAGGTTTTCTATACAGATTCCAAACATTTAATATTAAATTTATCTTTATTAATATATATATATATATGTCCTTTTTATTTCTAGCTAAAGATGAGTAATTCCCGAAAATGTTTCTTGTATAATAATTAACGTTCAATTTAAATGTTATAGTATGTATATAATTTTATTTTATTGGCATTAACTATTTAACAAATGGGATGTATGAATACATGATTACACAAGTAGCAGAAATCTGTAAATCTACAAAAATCAAACCGATATGTTGATTTATTGATTTTCATAAAAATATGCTATTTTAAATTTATCAAAGCACAGAACAAAATTATAACTATAATAATTACGATAAACACTGAAAATGTAACTAATGGTTTAATAAAACTCGAAGAATGTTGCGGAAAAAAGTAAATCGCTGTTCCATTTTTAACAGTTGTTAAAGAAATATAGCCGTGTAATTCAAATATTCAACTTTATATACCGCTATTACTGTTCTAAAGTGTTTTATTTTAGACGAAACTTGTTTTATCTTCTTCCTTGCTTTGCTTTGCTTGCTTTTCTGAATACTTAACAACCTTCGGTTTAATTTTGGCCAAAGCGGAATATTAGTCGCACCTGATTAAAAATTACCTTTAAATAATTTTAATAAAACGAACCGAATTCTCAATTTAACTTGCTTTAACAATACAGATAACGTTCGAATAAGTTTAAAAAATTTGTTCTTGTAATTAATAATTGAAGTAAAAACTTTTTTTACCATTATAATATATGTTCATATTTTTAAATGTAGTAACTTATTTCAGGTGCAATTAGTAGACCTTTATCGGCTGACAAATTCGTGTCATTTTTTCTCCACATCGGTTATCTTTATTATTCTACTTTTCTTATTTCTTTTTTCTTAAATACTCTCTCAAGTACACGATTTATATGGAAATTATTATATCCTGACCATTTTTTCCTGCTCACTTTTATCTCTTTTAATAGTTATCTCCTTCTTTCCGTTCTTCTTAAAATTCGCGCATTTCAGACTTGTAAGTCTTTTAACATTTTTCTTTAAACTTAATTCCAAGCGCCTAAACTTTGCTCTTTCGATCTATTTCCTATGATTTATGTTTTCGCAAATCTTTATTATTCAATTTTCTAACCTAGCCAGTCTCTTTGTGTCGCATCTTTTCCAAATTTCTGTTTTTACATTTTTCTTCGATTATCCGTCTAACATTTCTTGTGCTTCCGGTGTATATATTGTCGTATCTTAATTGTTTTTTCAACAAACCTCGTATTACTTCATTTTCTTTCTGGTTGCTGAAAATCTGTCATCCTCTGTAGACTTATTTATCATTTCTTCTTTATAAAAATTAAGTGGGAATTGATTTTTTTCCTTATTTTTCTCCAAATTTTATTCGCTCCGATTAAGTATCTTTCATTCGCACAGCTACTTTCGCTTTATTTACAATACACCAATAAAATCGTTAAATATTCCATTTATATAATGTTTGAAGGTTGTTCCATATTTAAATAAATTGTATAATTTTCACTACTTTTATTAATAAATGTATAAAATCTCAGAACAGAATTGATTAATTAATAAATAAAACGTCAATTAGATGCTACAATTATGGTTCTTTGTTAACTGAAACTAGTCAGCATGCTTTATATATTAACTAATTAATTGTCTTTTGTGATTTTATATACTTATTATAGACGTTTGTTTATTCTTGATCGGACCAAATAGACGGTTGGCTTGAAGTGATGATCCTGTTAACCAAGTCTGCTTTCTTTGATATATATATATGTGTGTGTATGTATGTATGTATGTATTTTAAATATGTAATGCAGTTTTTTTTAATTTTTAGATTGATTTCGATAGTTGGTTTTTAGAAATCCTTATTAATGAGTTACACGATAAAAGTTCTAATAATAGAATAATTCGACGAAGAATTTGCTGGCTAATTGGTCAATGGTCTGGAGTGGCGTTATCTTCTACTCTGCGACCACTTTTATATTCCGAAATAATTAAATTATTGAACTCGGAAGAAGATCTCGTAGTCAGATTAAGTGCTTTAAGAACTGTTCAACAGGTCATAGATGATTTTGAATTCGATACCAAAATATTTGCAGAATACGTGCCGCAATATGTTCAGTGTTTTTTCTCCTTATTAAAAGAAGTTTGTGAATGTGAAACCAAGGTTAGTTCATAACAAAAACTTATATTAACGTGAATTACTATTACGTTACTCTTCATTCAATATATTACTCAAATTTGTATACTCTATATACATGTATATATATATATATAGGTTGTCATGAAGTGCTTAGACGTATTTCGTAAGCGTATTCCTGTACGAAAAGAAAAAATAATACAAGTTCAAAAAGCTTCCATGAAGTAATAAAGCCTTTTAAAGGTAAACATTGTACCAATTTAAAAAAAAAAAAAACTTCTAAAACAGCTTGATGAAAATTGAAACGTTTGAATGCCCAAATAGGGTTTGTAATTGAAATTATATAACATCTCAAAATCCCCTTAATAAGAAACAGTTTTTGAATATTGCGACAGAACACTTTAAAAAGTGGGTATTATCTAATTTTCATTGCAAACATAAAAAAGTTAATTTTGCTTGACTTCAATACGATTATCTATTTCCTAAATATTTGGAATTGAATGTTTTGCGATATGTTAGGAACTAGAATTTTTTAGAAAGTAAATTGATTTTAAATTATATGGAAAGAATGTTCTATTGATAATTTATAAAAAGATTTAATGTGCAAATAGTTTTAAGCTATTTATTTCTAACAAAAATTAACATGTTAACACGAATTTTTCTTTGTTCCTCTTCTAAGATCTCAATCGAATTACTTCTAAAACTGCTAAATATATCAAAAATGAACAAAAACAGTTTTTTTTTATACGAAGAAATTTGTATTACAACTATTTTCAATAAATGTGTTTCCATATACGTTTTTAAAAGTGCGGTTTTGGCTGTACTTTACCGAAATATTTATTAAAGTCAGTTTAACGTCACTTCTGAAGGTCTTTTTATTTGATCGTTGGAGCTATATCTTTTTTTTTTTTCTTTCTTCATCATTACATTTTCCCCATACCGTTCACTTATTTTATACCTCCATCCTTTCCGATAAATTCCTTTTAATAACTGACTTTTAAATACAATCTCTTCCTTACCATTGCCCTCTTTTGAACCTTTCGTTCTTCTTATTCGCAATCTACTTTACAAATTATTCCGGTTCCGTTCGATTCCAATAGATCTACTGTGGATTGCTGGAATTGAGGGTAATGGGTTGGCTGATTCTTTGGCTCACTTAGGGATTTCCAATGGACACCTTTTTCATAAATTTCCTACTCACAATACTAATCATATATCCAGACAGTTCTGCTTTAGATTATGGAACGATATTTATTTTTCCCTTTTCTCCAATCCGAATTCCTTTTATCTTTCTGTTCAGCCTTTACGTTCTCTCACCTGTTGGTATGACAAGTTCCCTTCTCTTTATCGTTCTCTGATCGTCGCTGTATATCGCCTTCATTTTGGTCATAGCATTTTCCCTTCGTCACTTTTTCGTTTTTATTTCGTCTCTTCACCACGACGATTCCTTTTTCCTGTGTTATGTCAATCATGTTTTCTTCAAATGTTTCCTATTTTCCTCGAAGCGTTCTCTCTTCTATTCTCAACTTTTAGATCTTGGTCTTTCTACTCCATATAGTGCCTCTTATGTTCTCACGTTCCCTTCTTTATCGGTTATTTTTGTTCTAGCTTCTTTCATTCAGTTTATTTTGCACTCTGATATGTTATGTTCATTTTGAGTTACTCTTTTTAAATTCCTCGGTTGATTGAATTGTTGTTGTTCATTAGCGTACCTTAATAAAAAAAAAAAAAAAAAAAAAAAAAAAAATCTATCTATTTACCAGACCGCTTTCTAGAAGTTTATATATTAAAAAAAGAGAAGTGGTGTCTGGAGGGGGACACCCAGCAGGAACGAAGTTCCTTTCACTTTTTGGTAGATATACTCATAAAGTATACGATAAAAAGTGACACAATACTGTAAATCCCGTATGAATTAATTAAAACAAAAACATTAAATAAATCATCAGACTCGTTGAAGTATGTGGTAACGTCGCACAAAAAAACCGCGCCAATTTTCAAATTCAATAAAATGTA
This sequence comes from Icerya purchasi, assembly GCA_039619475.1. NCBI lineage: Eukaryota > Metazoa > Arthropoda > Insecta > Hemiptera > Monophlebidae > Icerya > Icerya purchasi. The sequence continues at coordinate 105,582,915 of CM077115.1, forward strand.
CACGTGTTCAGAATTGAGCTTATACAACTGACCGCGTACAACGCTTGCTGCTCGAATCTCGATACCCGCACGCACGCGCGCACACACACTCACAAACGTATATAATAGAAAGGGACAGAGACGACGTATAACGCTTTTTTCGTGACCTCGCCATTTCTGCCAGTTTACTTTTCTACCGACAAGCCGCGTAGAAGAACTTCGTTCCAATAGTTTTTAATTCTTTTTGTTTTTTACTTAAAATTTTTATATCAGCAAAATTAAAGATTAATATATGTTAGTATTAAACGTTTAAGTTTTTTTTGTTCGTACATACTTCTACTTTTACGGTATCGAACTAATATGGTCATTACTGCGAGTGTGCATGGTAGGTAATATTTTGAAATTAAAGGATGTTCACGACTGTTTTTAATATTAACCAACAATGTTCGAACAGAATTATCAAATCAAATCAGTTTATTTCTACATAGAAGTTATTATATATAAATACAGAAAAGTAATACGACAAATGTGCATGTTGCGTGGACAATGAAAATTATCATTGTTATTAAGAGATTAAAATTGTAATATAAGTAATAATAATAATAGCTTCTGCTCAATAAAGGTAGCCACAACAACTCAAGGTGAAATACATTTGTAAAACAGAAGTAATATGAGCAGTATATTATACTCATGCATAGTCTACACAATAATGTAAAAATTTACATTTGCAAAGTGAAGTAATATAGCTGGTACTGCTCTCATATAAGGGAGCATTTCACTCCTGGAGTTCGCAAGGGGTTTCATGTGAGGTCGATTTAGACATATTGTTTAAATGCCGATGCTTAGTGATGTAGATTACTCCGGACAGTGCCAGAGTAAATTATTGCTAATTGTTGAATACGGCGCACTTTGAGCGGCTATTGAGAGACATCACTAGGCACCAATAACAAGTTATGAAATGGGCATGCGATTCAGTTTAATGCGACTGAAGTAACAGTCAAGATTGGCTGATTAAAGAACCGATCGAAAAAGAAAAAAAAAAAACTTCAATAAAGGAAACAATCTTAAACTGGACAAAATTTAGAGGCCCGTGATTAATCAAATAAAAAATAATGAAAAAAAAATACGGAGTAGGAAATGTCCTTTTTATCATAAACCGCGACCAGTTGATTGAAGTTGTTACAAATTTTTCGTCATTTATATTTTTAATTACTGTTCTAATTTTTAATGGAGCAAAATGCTATCCGAAACATCAACGAATGTTAACTATGACGCGGTTTTAAGCGAAAATTTTAATGATGTTTAGCTTCTAATTAATTTTTTGTCACATAAATTATACTACATATATTTCTACTTTAATTTTATACTTATTTTATAACGATCATACATCAGCGTTCCTGCGGTAAATATTATTTACTTTGTGTCCTTTCATTTGCTTATTTTTTTGATTATTCTAAAATCCTGAGCAATAACTTGGAATTTTTTAGTTTTTTGTTTTTTATTTATCAAAGATTTTCATAATTTAAAAAAAAAAAAAAAAAAAACATTATTTTGATTATCCGTGTGTAATTTTAAGTGCTAATGTAAAGTAATATATAGTGTAAACTAGTTAATATTTTTTCCACTGAAAATATTTAAATTATATACACGAGTATCCCCCCCCCCCCTCCCGACTTAATATTGCCACGAATAAAATTAAACATTCAACTAATTTTTTGTTTCCGTTTTTACTATTATTAAAAACTGAAGAATGTAGAAAAATATCACAAAACTGGTTGTTTTAAATATATTAACCGTAGCGAGGTTTAATTAAGAATTTTATTACAATCTGTACGATTTTTCATGGAAATGTCTAATTTCCACTTTATATTACAAAATTTATTTCGCAGATGAAAGTATTGGACGTTTTAACACACATAATACAAAGAGTTGATTCGGAAATCAGATCGGATCTTAACCCGTTGATAGAATATTTGCCACTGGTCTGGCACCATTCTGCTGAGCATAATCTGCTTAGAGGTTCGATTGTTATATCGTTAACGTCCATTATAAAAGTAAGTTTTTTATTAACACAATTTAATTATAATACTTTCCGAGTAAGGCAAAATCAATTTACTTACAGCATGATTGAAAGAATATGAAGTTTGATGTGTAAAAAAATGATTTATTCAACAGTAGGAAACTGATATTTTCCTACTTGAATAAATCGGAACTTATTATCGGCGGTTCTTGAAACATTTTAAACTGTGTAAATGTTTGGCTGGAAAAATAGCTGTTTAGAAATTATTTTTTTTCATAACTTTTTACATGACTATTTTCAGATAGTCGGTATCCTAGAGATAACGTTTAAATATCTTGTTATCGTGTCTTTCAAAACCCTCACGGTACAATCAGGAAACTGCGAGAAAATAAACACTTGTTAATCGAATTCGTTGAATTTTGAATCTTTTTCCATAATCTTTGAGATGTATAATAGTGTTCACGTTTTTCAGTGAACATCTAATTTAGAAGGAAAATTAAATTCTAATTCATTTAAGACAATTTTTTGTGAATTTAAATGGGATAATATGTAATTGTGGAGGAATAATAAATTTATAAGAGACTATTAATATTATAGGTTTATCGCTCTGTTGTTTCTTTTCCGTAAAATATTTTAATTCGATGTTACAGTTTTCTGTTTTCAAGGCAAAGGTAAAGTATGATAAAAACTGATGATTAATAATTAAGAAGAGTTTAAGACTTTACACAGATATAATTGTATCGAACTAATATATCTGTGTATTTTAATTACTTTGTTACTGAGACCACTTTTTTCTGAGTTTGCATTAGCATTTGTAAATACCGTTTTAAATGTCTGCGATATTTGTTGCATTGAGTGTATGTACTGAAGCTTGCGGCGTTTCATATTCGTCTGCTGCCATTGTAACAACCCTGATCGACATACTAGGGAATTTTTTAGTTGACACTTTTAGCATTAATACTTGAACCGATCGCATTAGCAATGGTTGTTGTATCTGAAGAAGTGACAAATGTGTCTGTTGCAACGTCAACTGTGCATAAATTTGTTCATAGGTTGCCTCAAACCTTGTTGAATTTGTAAAAACTTCTGCTGCTGTGAAATTAGTAAATTTTGCAATTGATTTCGAATATAATTTGAAAAAAACGCTATGCAACCCGAATATCTCGAGTATTTGACGCTGACGCACATTCAATTGATCGGGGTGTGTAGAGAACTGCTAATCAGCTTCCTCCCCCTTTGCAGCTTAACTGGAGGTAATTGTGTCTGTCTCTGAAGTAGTCGATAATAAGTGTTATCATTGCGGCTCCCGATTGTGCTATTGTTATAACAATTGAATTGGCCGAAATTTAACATGTTCTTGCTTTCGCTGTAGCTGAATAGCAGTGTTAGATGAATGTGCAATATATATATATATATTGTTATAAATCCTCATTTTCCTTTTTCTCAAGTGTTTCGGATTAAAAAAAAATATTTATATACGAACGGGCGCCAGCGGCAAATCACGGCTTGCCACGACCGAAAAAACTCCGCCTAGCAGAGCATTAGGCTTTTTCTCAAAGCATCGGGGAGGTATCACGATGGCCCTACCACGTGTCCGATAAGAAATTTCGAATAATAAACGCGCTATAGTTTTTATGAAATATTAATAAAAGTAAAAAAAGGGGAAATTCGGCAGACCAGAAAGAAAAACTGGTAATGCAATTAACTAATAAAAAAAAAAATTAAACAATGCGACATAGCGATTACAAAAATTCACCGACTAGATACCGAGTTAATATAACGCCGACTAGAATGAAGATTCTTGTACGACTGACTCGCGCGGAAATTAACATTTCGATCAGATAATAATATCGATCACGACACGACACACGATGGGCTTTACCGAACGATATAGCCGAAACCCCGAAAATTACCCGCTAAACTTATCAATTAATAATGCGAACGCCGATTTTTCTAGAACATCTAATAATTTTTATGTATATTTAAGCGGCCGCTACCCTGTCATCGCAGGATTTTTATAAATCCTCTCATGACTCTCGTAGCCATTCGTTTCACACACATACGCTCTTCAACGATAAACGCTTTATCTCTGCGTTTTTCGACCACGCTTCACACCGCAAAATCAGTTCACAGCCCAGACACAGCCGACAGAATGGTTGCGTCCGGGGTTTCACGCTTCTCGGCCGAAATAGTGTCTTCGATAACAATTACTTGCCATTTATGCTGCCCGAGAAAAACCCGATAAATGAAATGATTTTAAATTAAAGAAAATAATTTCTATCTCGGACAATCGGAGAGCGTAAAAACGTAATAAACGTAATAACTGCCGAATCCGTCTCAATATAGATGGTTTCGAATAATGCTCTCGATTAAATAACCACGGTAAATTTCGTTAACCGGCATAAAATTTATAGAATTGGAATGTTTCTCACAACCCTGATTCTTATTTGAAACAACATGCGATAGCATGTTTGTTACTACAAGTTTCCGTTTTCGAACACTGAATTATATTTCTATGTAATGTTGAAACATGGCATGACGGTTTATGTGAAACCTGTATCAGTATGCTAGACCAAAAATTACCCTTCCGAATTCAACGACGGATTGAGTAAATATCACGCTATTTACATTTATCTAAGCGATCGATGGATTCAAACCCAAATCGACTTATTGATTTCAAACAGAGGCCTGCAATAGATCCACTTTGAGCGCTACTCTTTTTATCCTCTATATAAACGACACTGTTAACTGCATCAGGCTTCCAGTAAATGCTAGAGCCGTGTTGATATAGGTAACTTGAACATATCCGTAGCATCTAAGGGGTCCCTTCCTTGGTTCAGTTTATACTGCAAAATACCATAAACAGACTGCAACAATGGTCAGTTAAGATTTCTCCTTTCAAAAGTCTCACATTATGTTATATTCCACAATGGTGTTGTTTCGTTCGGAATCCGCTGTTACTATAACGAAACAATAACACAATTTTTTGTAAAACAATAGCGACTTTTCTTGGCATTTTTCGATGAACACCTGACTGACTCGGAAAGCCTTTATATTTCAGTTAAGAGTTGAGCCCCTTTAATCCACTAAGTTTATCGTTCATTCCAAGTTCCTTCTAAATATTTACAAAGCGGTATTCTTAATAAAATCAGTTACCGAAGTCAGTTGTATTTTTCGACAAATGGCTCCTTACTAAAAGTACTTGACCCAATTTCGCATGATCCTTGGTGCCCATCGTACATTCCCAACAAAACGCCTTTGCTCGTATAGCAGAAGATTCTTAACCCGCCGCAATGTGCTTTCATGGGCTGCAGAGAATTATAACGACTTAATCACAAGAACCTGAATTTCCAAAAATTATCTACCACAAATCAATACTATTTTATTGCAGAATAACGTAAAGCCCGACGACTCTGGCTTCAGAGTAGACTGTTCAAGCCTTTTGTGGAAACTGAGATGTATGTTGCGCTGTTCTGTTTACGAGCATATCTAAAATTTAGGCGTTAGCCGACCGGAATTTCGCTTGTGATTAATCCCGATCGGACCCGGAAGTTCTTTCCATCTTATAACAACCGTGGGTCCCGCGAGTCATATCGGCGTTTTGGGAAATGAGCGGGTGGACCTGGTCGCTCGATGGGCCATAGATCGCTGTTTGCCTACGGTCCGCTGTCTTTGAGAAGATTCTTGTGAAACGCAGTCTTCGTGCAATGAAATCATAACTGGCTGTCTCAATCCACCTTTCTATAGGGAATAAAGCCTACAACAGAGCCATAGCGGCCTTCAGATGCCCAGAGTGTGTTCTTGACAGTTAACCGTCTGAAAACGGGATATACGTCTTTTTCCCAAGACTTCCTTCTTAGGCAAGTCCCGCGACTAGGCACGTACTCACTTTGTTCTATCGATGAATACCCGCGTAGAACTAACTTTATTGCAATCCGCGTCCTTTTCACCCGTGTTTACTCCATAACGGACTACTGGACACGTTTTTTCTCCGTATTTGAATATTTGTGGAATTGCGATCAATATTGTTTGTATTATGCTCTTTAAAAGTGTTATTGTTTGTTCTTACGTGAATATTCTACTATAGATTTTAGGAAACCAGTGCGGTATCTATACGGAATTTGTGAATGCCATTGTTGTCTACAGTCTGGATTTGACTCAAGACGGGCACGTTTACCTGCTAGAAGATGGATTACAGCTATTATTGGCTTTCGTCGAAAATCAATCTTCAAATTGCGATAACAGCATTTTAAATTTGTTTTCTTATGTAATGAAATTAGTAGGTTAGTTCAATAATTATATTTAATCTAAAATTCCAATATTTAATTTTAAAACGAGAAAAAAATCAGATCTATTTTTTGTACATATATGTGTATTTTGTCGCGATGGCGGAGTGGCTAGAACGATTTGACTACCACATCCGGATCATGAGTTCAAAAAACTAGTGGTGCCGAGTAAAAAAATTATTAAAATTTATATGTATATATAACCACTAATAATCACATAGAAGATAATGGTAAATCTCCACGTATTCCATTATATACGCACTGGTACACACACTTGAGAAACTGCCTTTATATAGCGATAAGAAGCGATTACAATAAATTTCCAATGTAATCATGCGTACGCTCGCACTGCTTATAGAATGCTTATGAATAATATTTGTACAATTAGAATGTACAAATAGATAGTTACACAATGCTCCGAGTCGAGCGGCAACGTTCTGCAAATTTTCAAAATACGTAACTAATTAAAAACCTAAGATAATTACGTATTTATTAGAAATATTTATTCGCATTTTTTAATATACTTTTTTCTAGAAGTATCACCCAATGAAAATATTAATGTGATTGCGAAAATTTCGGAAGCATACCTATTGCTATTTCCGGATTTATTTATACAGGTATGCGTTTAAGTAATTTAGTACATCTAATAAGTTTCAACTTTGTATTATACTTTATCTACATCGTTTTTTGTTTTTTTTTTGTTGTTTTTTTTTCTCATATGGGATTTAAAACTTGAGGAGGTATATCTCGACTGATATTTTTCGTATGTTCAGAGGCCTCACTTTTCGTTCAGTTCCTTTAGATTATTTAATTTCTCATTTTTCATTCAAATAGGTCAACATTTTTGTTTTAATACTAAAAATAAAATAACATCAAGAACGAGAACAAATAAAAACCATTTTTAAAAAATTAATTTTTTTGACAGAAATACACAGCACAATAGATAGTACTTTTAAAAGTTTACCTATTTAACGTAATCTTGTGAGTGGTTTCAGTGGATACATTTTTAATCTCCAGAAGGTTAAAAAAAAGATTCTTTTAGCTGACAGGTAATACGACAAGCGTGTTTAATAATAATTTTTTTTATGTGAAAACATCTTATACGGCGTTCCGCTTGGGAATGAAAATGTTCGAGCGTTACTTTTTTTTTTTGAGGCTCATTTTGCGTTACGCTCTATATATAGATATAATAGTAGACTGTGCTGGCTCGTTTCTGTAACAAGTATTTTAAGTCTTTAATTTTTTACCATTTGTACTAATGTATCATCGGTATGATCGTAAAGTTACGTTTACACGTTGAATAACCCTCGCAAAAACAAAAAACAAAAAAAAAAAAAAAAGAATCAGAATGTATCAAAATGTTTAAGAAATAATTTTACAGTAACTTCAATTCCTTGATTTACTTTTGCACGTTAATGAATTTGTGTATTTGTACTTTCTATTAATTTTTTTAGATTTTTGTAAATTCTTATTTTTAACCGATATGAACAGTACTTTTTAAAAAATATTGGTAACAATTATTCCATTAACACAATTATTAATTGTGGAGTCTTTTTCTAGTGAACATAAACTAGTCGATTCCTTGAGAAGAGGTAAGATTTTAAAACGCGAGTATATTTCTATGTTAACGTCTGTTATTCTGTTTCTTTTTCGGTTACTTTGACTAGCGGACTACCCTGTTATTACAACTTCAAAACATTTAGAGAAGTGTTTAAAGGTTAATAACAAATTAATTGAAGTGTATTAACGTATCATTAATCTTTTTTAAATTTCAGCATGTTACTTTTTTTCTTTTTTTTTTGGCCTCCTACAAAACCGTTTAGTCACCAACCATTCATTTTATCAAAATTAGGTCTTCTTATACTATCTCACAACTTTCATATCCTCTTTATCTTTATTGTCGTTTATTGTGAACTACCAAACAATTAACCGATCGCAAGTAACATTTAAAGAACGTATTTCGTTGTAATTAGATATTCGAACAGTCATGACCATCAATGATTCATATGATTTGCGGAAATCGAAACAGAATAAGAGGGGAGATGAATTGACCATATCTCGGCCGAAATTCCATAAGCATGACTGGACATCAAAGACCAAGAATGAAATTAAGAGAAACATGGTGCGACACAATTGTACCTTAATCGGAATCCGATATTACCATTCTTCTATCTTTCTCTGTAAAGTCAAAAACAAATTTTACCCCTAATTAATATTCTAGTCATAAGTGTCGACTTTGGTTCTTAATCCTAACTGCATAGGTTCCATGCGTTGAAATTTAAATAATGATCCCATTTCTTCTAATAAATAAGAATATGATGATCGATGTTTTGTTACTTGAAACTTACGAAAAAGTAAAAACATAATAATATTTTTCATTAAAAATAAAATTATTAATGAAAAGTATAATGTATGATAAGCCCATATTGAACATAACAGAGCAAAGTTGACAAGGTAAAATAATTTAAAATAATGTTATATAATCATTTCATTAATAAATTTCGAGTGGTATAAACAGTTAACAACGTTGGAGTACTTATTTATATTTTTCTAATTTTCAGGCTTAGATTAAAAATAATACTATATAATCTTTCCAAAAAAAAAAAAAAAAAAAAAAAAAAAATAACCCCTTAACATTCATACTTTAAAATATCGACTTTTTTTTTTTTTACAATGATTGTGTTAGAACCCGTAAGAATAAAATTCAATTGGAAAAATTTAAATATTCGAAATGTTCATTTCCTTTACATGTGTTACATATAGTGCGAAACAGATACTATTAATTCAATTTATTTTGTGAAGGTAACAGACTAGTGCTTGAAAACAATTTGTGTTACTGTGAAAAAATTTGATATATATTGAAAATATATATTATATTTTTTTTTCCTAATATATATATATATATGTATATAAATAAATTACAAATTTGATAATATATAAAAAACAATAAATAAAGTAATTACATAAGGTAATAAAAAATTATATTGTAATTTTTTTTTTCCAATGGACAAAAAAAGAAAGTATATTTTGCATTGCCTATGCGGTTGTTAAGCGTTGAACTCAGTGAAATAAAAATGTATGCGAATGTATGAATTTTTCGGTTCCAGTGAGGAAATGCGTCTCTTCGTAGTTTGGTACAACTACTCTTATTGAATGGTTGACACAAAATTGTAGATATTTTGATTAAATGTAAATTCTGTAATTTGAAAACAAAAAAGAAAACCGCGGAATGTGATAAAAAGGTATGAGAGTCATAAAGATCAATGTGATATCAGTTATAAAGTGCCGGCAAATGAAATGAAGTTACATTCAGTTGAAATGTTTAGCCGCTCCGAATTCTATGTGAAAATACTAAATGACAGTAGTGAAGTATAATAATGTAAATGTAATTTATAGTTACGTTATTTCGCAAATCATTTTATGTTATTTATATTTTTTTACTAGATCTACGCTCAAAAATTAGTTTTATGTTTGAACGAAATATACCTGGGTTTGAAACGGCAGGCCATTATTGCTGTATTATTGTTCTACGAAACATTATTGAAGATACGTCCAAATATTGCTTTTCAGCTTCTACGACAGCCCTTGGAAACGATCTTAATGTATGTTGTTCAACTTTTATTTAACAACTAAAGTTTATAATGAACGATTCAATCACAATGTATGTATATATATGCGTGCGTGCGTGTGATATATATATATATATATATATATATATATATATATGTGTGTGTGTGATATATGTATTTGTGTATACAGAGTGGCCACCCAACCGGAAATAAGCTGGGACTTTTGTTGTGAAACCGGGAAAAAAGTAAAAAAATTAAAAATAGCCAAAAACGGTATTAAAAAATCATTTGAAGCGAAAAATTAATGCATTTTTTCCAGTGCACTTTACTCAAAATAAATTACGAAATTCTGTTCTATTCATATAAAATATGCTACGGTGGTCAACCCAATAGTAACAAAAAAAATTTTACTCTTTTTGTACAATTCTAGTAATCAGGAAATCAGAAGGATTTGAAGTGGAAAAACCGGGGAGATTTTTTACATACAGTTATAAGAAGTAATTGATGGCATACCAAACCGCGAATTATTAATATTGGAAAGTTTGGATTAGGTCAGCGTAAATTCGTAACCCCTGCCGAAATTTTGGTCTAGATAAGGCCCCGTATATATATATACATTAGCCAGCTCTTGCCGAACATAAGCTATGCATAGATTAGATTATTATCGTACGTCTGCTTAAACTTATTAAAACAGTACTATAATAAATCTCGTACGCATTTGTAAGAATACTTTCATGTGCAGTGAGATTTTTGTTATGAGTAACCATATCTGACTAATATTAATAAAATCATTTTTTATTCAAAGAATAAATTTGAATTTGCACGGCTAGGAAAGTTAGTTAATCTTTCCTTTTTCGACATTTGGCTATTTTTAAGAATTAACATAAATAAAAGCATTTAATAGTTTCTATATTAATTTTATATAAATTATTATAATGATCCAAAAGGGAACTGATGACTTTTTTATTTGTTATATTGTATAGTTATTTATTTATTTATATATGCACCTATATGTTCATATGTATAGAGGAAAGAGACAATGATATATAAAAAAAATATACGTATATACATGAATTACGTTAAGTGACGCACGTTATATCGATAATAAAATATATTTAATCTACATAAAGAATATATAATGCAATGAATACTTACTCCATAAATCTTGTTTGTTTTTTATTATTATTTCAAAATGTAAGATAAATTTTTTTTTAAAAAAATCAGTAAAAAATTGTAATTTAATATTACCAGTAATATTTCGATGTACTCGTATAAATTTAGTAAAATTCAGAACTTACTGTATATTTACATAGATTTTTCATAAATTTTTTGCGAATACTTTTAAATTTCGACTCTCTTGTTTCTTACAGAAGAGATCATATTTGCTTTTTTTTAATTTTCAGAATTAAACTCGCTTAAACCGTTTTCAAAATAACTAAATTGTTTTGGTTGTTTTATGCATGTATTTTTTTTTTGTCTATACTTAATTAAAACTGTACGTTTACTATAATAAAATTTACGATATCGACAAATTTTTATAGCTTTTATGATGTTTTTGTTGTAGGAAGATTTGTCAACAGATGCCGTGTGATTTCGAATATACGATTTTGAATTTTTCTCTTATAGCCAGGGTTATTATTCATTCAACGAATATGTTTGAACAGGTGAGGGAAACCTTTTTTTGCTTATAATTTTTTTAATTATCATACTAAAACAGAAAAAAATGTATTATTATTCTTTAATTACGAATTTTAAAAAAGGATATAAGAATTCTGCTTACGTATCAGACAGTTAAAATACATAACTTATGTTTCTTGATTAAGATAATATTTTATATTTATTTATTTTTGTATTTCACTATTTTGGTCGGATAGTGCCGCCGCTTTTATACCTTAACGTGACAGAACTCGAAATATTTAATCTTTGTAGAAAATCATTTATTTCGTACACAGGAGACGGTATAATAAAACGTAAATATCTATAAATAAAAAAATAGTACAGCAAATTTAGTGAAACTCGTGTTTTTTACCATTCCAATAAAAATAAAAATATTTGCGGCAATTCTAGTTATTTTGTCTGTCAGTTAATATAGCGAATTTCAATTCAGATTAGATAAATTTTAAAATACTAAATTAACACCACAGTGATTTATTCGTTTATTTGTAACATAAAATTGTATACTGAGGCCGACATAAAGCACTCAGCGAACACGTGGCTATTAGTCAAGCATTTATTTTTTCTTATATAGTCGAAATTTAACGACACTTCATGTGACTTTCATTCCATTTTATACCAGTTGTGAAGATTAGTGTGTTTCGCTTACGATTTTGGATTCATCTTTGATTACTGAAACTTATTGTAAAATTTAATTTACCATAAATGCCCGTCGTATTGGTTTTCCGTTTTATTGATTTTGTTAACTACTGTGTTGATGTTTTAGTTGCGGCATTGAATCGAAATTATTTCGTAAAATCTATGTATTGAAATTTTTTAATTAAATTTCAATTAGTGGAAAAAAGAATTTAGCCAAAATATAGGTTGTTTATCTTTGCCATTTATTTTCACTTCGTCTAAAAACAATGCTGGTTTGTTGACCAATTTTGTACTTTTAAGGTGGTCCTTTCCGTTGCAAATCGAACTATTAGTTGTCATAAATTGGGATGATCGTGATTCCACTTATTAATAACTTTTTCAGACACGCTATTATTCTACTAAAAAAATGAAATGTTTCTGTTCTCTTTTTTCCTGTAACTTTGTTGTTATTATTATTATTTTTATCGCGGAAGGTCGTGTATTGTTGTCATTTTGCTCGTATTTTTTAAAGTGTAAATGAGAAAGCATAAGAATAACCATAATAATGACCTATATGAAAAATATCAAAAAATAATAAGGAAGAAGAGCGAAAGCCGAATGGCTGAGAGCAGAATGTGGAGAACTGGAAAAACTATAAGAAAAGCATGATGCTTTCAACTTGCACGAAATAGCTGGACCAGTAAATACAAAGTGGCAATGGTCAATGCTGATAAAACTGGGAAGATAGTGGGGAACATGGAATTGAAAAAAAAAAGCGTTATGGAAAAACTATGAAAAGGAACTGTTCAGTACAACAAATGAAAAGAAAGAAATCAAAACCGAAACAGGCTGGATGAATGTACCAATGATTATTGCATCGGAAATACAAGATGCTATTCAGAAAGCTACAAATCATAAAGCTCCCGGCCCAGACGGAATTCCAGCAGAGATAATTAAAGCATTATCTCCGGAGAAATCGTCAAAATATCACTTCGATTATATTACACAATCTACGAAACAGCCAACTTTCCAGTAGACTGGCTCTACTCTACTTTCATACCAATTCTCAAAAAGCTGGCAGCGAAGAAATGTGCCTAATTCAGACTAATAAGCTTAATGTGCAATATGCTAAAGATATTCTTGCGAATAATTCAAAAAGGATTTATTAAAAACTGGAGAATCATATGAGAAAAGTTCAAAATTCGGATTCAGGAATAGTATGAGCACTCGCGAAGCAATCCTTTGTGTTCAATTATTAGCACAAAAATGCTACAACCGGAATCAAGATATATATGCTTCATAAACTTTGAAAAAGCCTTTGATAAAGTGAAATACAATAAAATGTTTGAAGTCTTAGGAAAAACAACAATAGATGCGAACGATTTCAGATGTATCAGAAATCTGTACTGTCAACAGAAAGCTGCAGTTAGGACAGGAAATGAAGAAACACACAATACTAAGATCGAACGTGGAGTAAGGCAGGGTTGCATACTGTCGCCAATGTTGTTCAATGTGTACTCGGAACAAATTTTTGAATCGGTTACTGCCGAATCAGTAGAATGGATTTTCGTATAAATGGCGCACTCGTAAGTAATATTAGATTCGCCAATAATAGTACGTTATCGCTAGTTCCCGAGAAGGTCTACAAAAAGATTAATCGAGGATGTGCTCGGATATGCAAAGAGGAATTAAAATTAATTTTAATAAAACAAAGTATATAAAGATATATAGAGAAAAATGAGGGAAAGATGAAGAAATTATAATAACAAAGGAAAAGATAGAAAAAGTTGCATCCTTCGAATATTTAGGAAGTTGGATCGCGGGCAAGGCAAACTCGGATATGGAGATTAAATGCGGAAAAGAGGTAGCACGAAACGCATTTACGAAACTCAAAGGGATATTTTGCATCCATGATATCGACACACAGTTAAAGATCCGCCTGATTAGATGCTATATATGGGTTACAGTGACATACGCAGCTGAAACATGGACGCTCACGGCAGCCGCATCGAAAAAGATTCAAACGTTCGAAAGGTGGATTTGTCGAAAGTTTTTGAAGATCAGCTGGACTCAGAAAGTGACTAGTGAAGAAATGCTACGACATTTACAAAAAAAAAAAAAAAGGAACTACTGACCCTAATTAAAAAGCGAAAAATCAACTATCTGGGCAGCCACATTATGCGAAGAGACAAATACGGGCTACTGCAACTGATATTACAAGGAAAAGTAGACGGAAAACAGAAACGTGGCAGATCGAGAATGTCTTGGCTGGCAACATAAAAAGTTGGATAGGTACCAACAATACTATAAGGGGAAACTAATGGACGTGGCGCATAATAGGGAATTATTAAAAATACATTGATCGTCAACGTTCGTTAAGTGGATAAGACAAAAATGAACGAAGAAGAAGAAATAAGATGATTAATTTTTTTTAAATAGTCATTTTTAAAAGAACTTTTTATCTTCTTTCGAAATACGTTTCAACTTTTTGAAATTCAAGTTACCAGTGAAGATATTACATATTTTTGTAAATGGTATAAATAACGTGCGTTTACCTTAGTCATCACAATTGCACATATTTTATCAGCAATTTAGGATTTGCCGTAAGTAAAAAGCAAATAATTACTACATATTATTTACCTATCAATTTATTCCTTTTATTTTAAAATATTTACCGAAAATGGCGCTTTCATGTAACAACCGTTCAGATGCATTCCCTTCTAATGGAAAATATTTCCTCCGCAAAAAGTCTAATAGTAACCTACATTTCGACTGTGCTGGTCTTGCTGCAACAGCACGGTAAAAAATGTTGAAAGCGACAACATCCAAATGGTCTTGTCGCGGCTGTCGTACAGAAAACCCGGTGCAGGCTATTGAAAAAGATATTAACGGTCATCAAAGATAATTTAGCCGCGGCAAATTGAAACTGAGTGAAGTGCCTACTGTTATGCAAGATCTGTAGAATGAAAATACATCGCTTGAAAATGACGTAAGCGATTCGCACAACTTGAGCAATACGCAAGAACCAAGCAACATTTTCATTTCGAACACACCCATAGCACACCTAACGAGGACTCTGAGCTGGCGAGGAAAATAGGTGAAAAAATTGGCGTGCAGATAACACGAAAAGAAATTGACGTTTGTCATCGGTTGTCAAAGACGCCGCGGCAAACATATCCAAATATTGTGTTCTGATTCTGTGGCTAGATTTTTAAAATTGAACCTGCCAGAAATTCTCGGAAAGCTCGCCTGATTGAAATAGACCTAGGATTTAAAACTCCATGTAACGAACGGATATACGTCAATGAACATTTAACTACAGAAAATTCCAGCATCGGAGATGGTAAGATTCTATGGTCAGGAAAGAAGACAATTTGCCGACCAATAAAATTCACTCAGACCAACATATCACGGATTTATCTAAAGGAGCGATGTCACTAGCGTACACACTCCTTTTGACTTAGAAAGAATAAAATGCGTTCGCTTCTAACTATTGTCGTATATGTATGTACACATTTTGTCAATTATATACTGATAAGCGGTATGTGTGGATTTGTAAAGGCAAATACTGTCTCGCGGATGTGAGTGTCTTACCTGGAATGCATGATTAAATATACTCTCGCGTACGGGTGTCTGATAAAACGCTTACATATACTGATTTGCGTTACTGCGCGCCTGTGTTCGTACAACGGTGAGTATATTTTGGAGTTTTTATCTCACATTTTTCTTACAGATCTGCGTTCTTTTTATGTTAAATATCGTTTTTCCGCACTGAACGTCGTCAATCGAGTGCGATTCGGCGCTGTCAACATTCTATTCGTAAATATTGAATTGATGCATTTGGTACGGATAAATGTCTTACGGTGTATATGTCTACTTGTTCAGCTTCTTCTTGTCTTTATACATAGACGTATATATGGTGTCGGATTTACTGATAGCTGTGTAATATCTGTGCATGTGTTCTCAGGTGTTAAATTAATTCCGCTTGCTGTTTCAGCAGCCATCACGTTTTATTTATATATAAATAAACTCGGTTATTTTTCATCAAATTATTAATCTCGGTAGTCGATTATTAATTTTATGCTATATATATATATATATTCTTATTATTATTTCTGTTACAAAATTATCAAAAGTTTTAATAACACTTTCATTTTTAGTTAGATAACCTCCCACGACTCGTTACAAATAAACAAAATTAACTCGTGACGATATTAAGCTTTTATACTTGAATAGCAATAAGCCACTAATTTTTCGAACAGACTTAAAGTACGATTATGACATAACTGTTCTAATGGAAAGTTGGTTATAAGTTCTAGTTTATATTCGAAGTGGGCAATGCAGAGAGGGTAAAAGAATGGATGGTGCAGTTATTTATATTGATACGGATTCGGTACTTTTGACGCTATCATTGTTCGACGTTCGAGATAGAAATTATTTTTCGATTTATTCATTAATTCTCGGCTTCTCGAACGTCGATATATTTTACATCGCCGCTTTGTCGTGTCTTGGTTGCTTATTTGGCCGATACCGAAAATCCCCGAGATAAGTGGCGTGATTGTCGAGTACACGGTCGCGCTGGGGTAGAGACTGAATAGTGTCTGGGTGGTAGTGGTCAGCAGCTAAGACAATGATATGCGCGTGCGGCAAGAAGCGCTAAATAAGATGTACCGAGTAATGTCGAGCCGAGAGAACATTGTAAAAGGCAGGGTAATTTACGCGATGTTCTAGAAAATTCGGCGGTTATAATATTAATTGATAAGGTACCGGGTAATTTCAGCGATTGACTATGTCGTTCGGTAAAAGCCCATCGTGTATCGAAATATTCGTACGTGCATCTTGCACGGTAATCCGACATTACAGTTAATTCGTTGCTCGAATCAAGAACGGTCGTTTGTTAATATTTCTGTCGTGAGACCACGCCGTCGCATGCACGATTTTACCCCAGTCATTGTGAATTTCTGAGTATATTAATCATAATTGATCGAAATTTCGTTTTTTTGTATAAATTTTTTTTCTAGTCAAAGCCGCATTTCTTTTCGCTTACGGATTATTACGCGGTCGCGTCGCTGTGATTTTTTTTGAATACATACGTTTTTTTACAAAAAAAAAAAAAAAAAAGCTTCATTTGGACACGTGGTGGGCCCGTGACATCTCCACCGGGGAGACTTTACTGCCGTCGAACGGCAGTTTCGGAATAAAAAAAAAAAAAAATATATATATATAAAAGAATTTTGTTCTTCGAATTGAGAATAAAAATTTTATTTTATATTTTTTGCGTTCTGGTGATATATATATATATAAGAGAAAAAAAAGAAAAAAGCCTAATGTTCGACTAGAGGTTTCCGGTAACTCAAATAACAATGATCATATCAAATGGCTTCCCGAAATCAGGGACTCAAAGAATAGTTTGAGTTCATATCAAACGGCTCCGGAAGAGGGACCCATAGGAGAATTCATATCAAATGGCGCTCCGGAACAGGAACCCATAGGAATATTCGTATCAATATTAATAACATTTCCTTCAAAAATAGAATTATTTCGCTGTTAACCGACAACGCGGCTAGTGTACACAATACATACAATTAGGAAACGAACACTATTTAACCTTCACAGGTTTATATCGTATTTGTGATTCAAACTACGCCGATTTTCTTATATAACGTATTAGATACTATTTTGATCATGTAGCTATTTTCACAGGAAACATCAATATTGATTTACTAAGAAAACAGAAAATTACGGATTACCTAAACCTACTGTGTATACTCTCGAGCATGCAAATATTGCCACCAAACCCATCTACACTCGAGAAAACCAACTTATGTCTAAACCATATCTTTATATGAGGCTCTGAAAATGTTAAATTTAATCCCAAAGTCAGTTACGATTAAAAAAACGGGTAGACTGCTGTACTGGTATAAGTGCTCACTTAACGTTCGATCGGAATTCTATTAAAAAAACTGAACTCACAATGCAGCTGCTTAGACAAAAACTTTTTCAACACCAATTAAACAATATTAAACTATGTAACAGCAGAGCCACTATAAGTGAAAAGGTTAAAATGGTTTACGGCGGAAATTAGTGCCACACTAAAGGATTGTAAAAGAATGAAAACGTCAAAAAGAGGAAATTGTAAAAGATCAAAATGGACATCAGAGGAAATAATACAGTTAACACGTGAAAACAACGGATTATTCAACTAACTGAATTAACACCATTACACGAAAGTCTGAGAGATGAACATAGAAGTATTTCCCGTAATTTACAGAAATTAACTAGAAAAGCTAAAAAAAAGATTACTATGCCGAACTAAAAACTAACTGTGAGTATAGTCAAAAAAGGTATCGGGTTACGATTAAAAATGTAACGGGCAGGAAAGACGCAGCTATAAAAATTGATATCAAGTTCAATGTAAATAAAATCTCAGCGAACGGTAATGGAAACCTGGTTTCCAGACACATTAACAACGATTTAATAAAAACAGTAGTCGAAATTTTAAATAAGGCAAACATTATTGCAGGAATTTCACTTTAGAATTTCTGCAAATCACAAACACACTCGGATTTATAGACTTTACAGAGAATAATATCAGGAGACAATAATGCAGCCACTACAAATAAGCTCGGTTTACAGCTTTCGTTACACGCTGCCATTAATACATTTATTTAATGAATCGATAAAAGCGGGGAAATTCCACGATACCCGAAAATTGTGAATTATCATGCCTATAAACAGAGACGATAATAAATCACGACATCTCAAACTGTACAGACCCATTTGTACTCGTATTTCAACTACGATTTCGAAGATTTTTGAAAGATACACGAAACACGGATTATTTAAACTGTATTTTAACTGTTTTAGTGTAAATCAGTATGGTTTTCTTTCAGGCCGAGGAACTGACGATAACGTTTTTCAACATATAACCTATATTACAAAAAACCAGAAGTTTTAGCAGTATGCTTTAATCTTCACAAAGCATTCAGCGTAGTTTACTATCAAATACTATTAAAGAAGTTGTTTTTTTTTGCGGTTTTACGGGGTTTATACATGATTGGTTAGGATCCTACTAACGCAAAGAAAGTATGTTATAAAAACTAATAAGTGGCAGTGCTGTACAAAATTATGGAGTTCCTCAAGAGAGTATACTTGGTCCTCTACTATTCCTAACATATATTAACAGTCTCTGTAATCTAAAGGAGTCACTAGGTAGAATTTTCACATATTCGGATGACACGGTACACATTGTAAACTCTACAGTAATGTATTAAAAGATAACACGCAAAATGAGGTAAATAAAATTTGCAACTGATTACAAAACAGTAAATTAGTAATGAATATATGGCGTCAGTCATCTGTCTCAAACCTGTCGGCATACCTTAAGTATAAATTGGTGTGATAACACTATCTTAGAAAGAGCTTCCAATGTATTTGGCAGCAAGACTAAGAAAGTTAAATTATTTGTTTTACCGTCTTAATACTTAAATCTCATCTACAGCAGTTATATCTAGCCTTATAACAGCCTGTAATATCGTATGGCCTAATTCATTGGGTTGAATTTACTGGGTGCTACCTGGACCCAATAATCGCCCTTCAAAATTGATTATTTAGCCTTCTAATAAAAATAAACAACCTTGCAAATAATAAGAAATGATTAAAAATTCACGATTTATATGAAATGAATCTCATTAATTTTATGCTTAAACATAATACCGAATTCAAAATTACATCCAAATCAGGAATAACTAAATCATCCAATAAAGAACAAGCAGTATTTCCTTTGTTCAAGAAATATCATTCGAGAATTTAGGTCTCTACACAGGCGCAATGCGATGCAATAAAATATCCCCAGACTTTGAAACAAATCACAGAAATTTATAAACGTAGAAGAAAGCAAATTATTTAATATGTTATCGACAGAAATATCCAAAAATACTTAACATCTATTTCAACATGAGCATTATAAGCATTAATACCACTGCCCTGATTTGACACACATTAATTGAACTAATAATATCAATAATATTAATAATAATATCATAATATATATATATATATACATACATATTAGGGATGTTGCGGATCTTCCGCATAAATTTTTACATCCGCATCCGCATTAATCAATGCGGATATTAATGCGGATGCGGATGTATTGAAGGTCGCGACTCGCGACAAGAAAGAAATTGGGTGAGGGGGCGAATGGCGCGTCCCGTGCTCACAGCCAATAGGATCGCAGAGAGTGCTCAGTAGCCAGACGCCACGTGTTTGCTATTGTTCAATTTATTTGTAATTAATCACATCGTGTGAACATTTCGATTATTTGAGTTTTACATTGTGCAGTTAATAAGAGAATGAGAATAACAGATTCCTCAGTTAAAGATTCAGAACAACCAGGAACTTCCGGTATGGTTAGAAAGGTTGGCTTAAAAAGCGATCTTGCCATGATGCTAGATTCGTCAAGTGAAGATGAGGGTGAAGCATCGTCAGAAAATGATAGCGCTGACATTCTACTCAAAAAGGAATTACTTTCTTACCGCAATAAGAAAAGAATAAACGTAAATGAAAATTCACTTAAATGGTAGAGCGTTCACCGAAAAGAACTGAAAATGTTATCTGGAATAGCACGCAGATTTTTATCACTTCCACCAGCCAGTGTACCTAGTGAACAATTGTTTAGTAGCGCGGGCTTAATTTATGATTCTCTACGAAACAGACTGGAACCTGAAAAGGCGGCTATATTACTTTTTATTAAATATAATTCACCAATTTTTAACTTTAATTATTAAGTATATAATTATTTAATAAAAATGTAAAAGATTACAAGCTTTTGAGATTATTTATGCACCAATATGAAATCTCTTTTTAAAAAAATCCTAAGATCCGCATCCGCATCCGCAGATGTGAGTACTCAAAAATCCGCATCCGCAACATCCCTAATACATATTACATACACTCACAGGCACATATACAATGCTGTAAACATATTCACTAGTCGCGCAGTATGTTTAAACAGTGGCAAGTCAAACTAATCATATTTAATGATATTTTTTTTTTATCACAATTGTTATCATTAATACCATTTTACCACTTAAATAAATAATTTTATTATAACTACTGTTGCTACATTTGCTATCCATGACTGCTAAATAATATAAATTTTATTATTTTTGTAATTTACATTAGTTCGGTGATTGTTTAACTTAGAAACATGATCTCCTTCGTAAACATAGACTAGTTAAGTGCATAAGGTAGTATTAAAAAAAAATAAATGGAGCACATGATTATTCTACTCGTATGTCCCAAAAAAAAACATTCTGCTGATCGTGCGTTTACGCGCATAAGCAGACAAAAAATGAGTAATTATTTCTTGTAGAACTTTTGTGAAACATTGTAAGTTTACATATTATTCCTGTTGCATTTTGATTTAATTATTGTTACCATTATTATTATTATTATTATTATTATTATTATTATTATTATTATTATTATTAATAATAATGAAATATATCACATAATGAAAAATATGCAAAATCTAAATGTATACCAGATACAATTTTAAAACAGATTAAGTGAATGTGCTACAACTGAAGAAGTCTTCCGAAATATAATAAGAATCAGATAAATAATATGAAAAAAAGGTAATTGAGTTAAGAAAAATTAAATTAAATAAATGATTTATATAAACTAGATTTTAAGTATTGCATTCAGGACATTTAAAAATTTGACTTGCAATAAAATACACGAAAAATCCTGTGATTTTTTATGATATAAATATATTTTTATTTAAATAGTATACTTACCATATTTCTGCATTTTCATTTTTTTAGTTTCTTATTTAAAGGCATTTAAAAAGTATTTTGTAGGACTCTGTTTATAAATACTTTTTCTTTTATACTTAAAGGGGATTGCATCGTGTATTGCATGTATTTACCTAAGCTATTGATCCTCAGTTCATTAAATTATACTCTTCAGACTGGTTCACTGAATGAATGCTAGAAGATTGATCACAGAGGAAAGATTATTTGGAAAGATGACAGCCATATTATCTGCCCGTGACGCAAACAATCATTAAATTGATAATTATATCACAGTAAAGAGAATATTGTGTTAAAACCTTAATTTATAAAATTACTCTCCGTCTATTTTTTTTACTTTTGAAGTTTGTTTTGGTTAAACACCAAGTTCACTAATACAAAATGAGTAGATAACATGAGCAACGGCATTTATATGTGGCGCACTGTTTGCGTTATATTGTTAACAAATATTTTACAGTGCACACACATTCTATAAACGATATGCTGTTCCTAATTTCATAATAAAACCCATATGCATGACACAAATAACCAAAATATTCAGAAATTATTATGTTACTTAAGAACTACATTAATTATTAATTTTACCATATATGTATATATACGTGTGTGTGTTTATCATTTACAGATGTTATTGTCTGTTAGTATAAATAAAGGAATACCTTGCGATGTACTTTTATCGAACTTTTTGGAATCTTGGTTGAAAAAAAAAATGCCAATTTCTCCGTCAGAAATGAAAAAACTTCTAGCAGTTGCTCTCCTTACATTATTAACTGTTATGTCCGAGTAAGTTTCTATTAAATTATTAAAAACGTTATCGAATAAGCTCGATAAATATTTTAAAAATTTTAATTAAAAAAGGTTGGTTATTTTCAAATTGGAATTTTAAATGAATATAATAAATAAATGTAACCAGAAATTTATTATTTAATAAAAAACAATGTACTAACATGTTTTGCAGCAAAAATCACCTGTTCAGGATGTTGATATAGAAATACCATGGTTATGTAGCTCTTGCTACGAAACAAGTTGGTAGTTGTTTTTAATTAAATAATATATTTCCAGTTATTTGTAATTCATCTATTTGTACAGAAATAGATATAAATATTAATTATTGAATTTTAAATTATATTTATATTTTTGTTTAGAATTAGTTAAAAAATTTTCTCCTTTCTATGAAAACGATAAATTTTTTACCGTTTTAAATTTGTTTAATGTTTTCGTTTATTTGTCATTTGATATCAGAATTGAAAATTATATTTGATTTTTTAAATGTAATAATTTTAATTTTTTTTTTTTTTTTGGAATATCACAAATTCCCTTATTTAAAAACTTATCCATACATGAAAGCGTCAGTATCGTTGACTCGAATAAGCAAAATTATATTTATTCTTTTTAAAATTTCCACATTATCAAAAACCTATAGCTTATTATTTTCAATATAAAAATACGACATTAAAACAAAAAAGAAAGACAGTAAAAAGACAAAAAATTATATTGCACATAAAAGCATTTTCAAAGTATAAGCTTTTAATGTATCTAAAAGTTGAATTATTAATTTCAATTCTTATATGATGGTCATATTTTATGTATGTAATTTCAAAATAGTTTAATAAGTAACTGTTAAGATTATTTTAAATAACTATTGTAGAGTAATTTTCATTAATTTTTTTTTTTTATAAATCATATAAAACAAAATAATACCATAAACTGAGCCTTTTTGACGGCTTGACAGTCAAACAGACGAGATCAGTGACGTTTAAGTTTTAATTTTCGGTAAAAGTCCATCGTAAGATAACGTACTTAATTCAGATGTCATAGTATACTTGTCAACCAATGTTCACTTTCTTTTATATTTGTATGTATTTTTAACTCGTAATCTACAAAATCCTGTGACAAAATTTACTTCGTAATAGAATCTTCAAATGTTTTTATTTAACTGGTCCGTCGTTCTGTCTCACATTTTTTTCAAATATTAAGATCGTTTTTTACCCACTTCCAATCGAATTACAGCTTTGAAATTCAACATAGCGGTGGGTTTTCCGGTGACAAAACCATATTGTGCAAAAATTTTAAATCTATACCTATTTTAAACCTAATAAAATTATATTAAAATTGAAATCCTACATAATACACTGTAAGTATACGGTACTAAGATGTATACTGTTTACACGTAAAATTGGCAAGCCAGAAATAATTAAGATATAGTAATTGAAACAAATACAAACATAACAAACGAATTTAAATGTATAAAAGATATATATCACTTAGGAACGTTTTCGAGAATAGCCTATCATCAGCTAAAAATTAATTAAAATTTTTCTGTCACGAACGAAGCGACAGTTTCAGTGACGAATCGTCTGGTAATGAAATAAATAATATTTCTGGCTTATGCAATTTTCGATTTGACTTTATTAAACGAAAGAGTATTTCAATATTGATTTTAAACCTGTTAATTAATTTTATCTGTAGAATAATCTTTATAAGCAAACTGGTAAGATCGATCTTTTATTATCTTTTTATAATCAAATTTTCTGTTCTTATCACACTATCTAGACGAAATTTTTGTGTTACTACTTACTTGGTTTTATAAGAAAATCAAACGTATAGAGTAGTTATAGTTCATCAAAACTAATTAAGGAATTTCTAGATAATAAAAGATCGATCTTACCAGTTTGCTTATAAAGATTTTTCTACAGATAAAATTAATTAACAGTTTTAAAACTAGTATTTAATACTCTCTTGTTTAATAAAGTCAAATCGAAAATTCCATAAGCCAGAAATATTATTTATTTCATTACTAGACGATTCACCACTTAAACCATTCACTCTCACAATATGAAAACTATATCACGTAGTCTAATTACTACATGATGTCAGTGCTAAAATACGGAGCAGAAATTTGGACGATGGATGCGGAATGCAGGAAAAAGCTAGATGCATTTGGTATGTGGACATTACAAAGAATGATGAGAATACAATGGACGGCCAAGGTGAAAAATAAAGACGTAATCCAGAGAAAAAGAAAATACCTCACGCATAAGATCCGAGAGGGAGGAATTTTTGTTACAGCGATGCAAAGGAAAATAAAAGGCAAAGCAACAAGAGGAAGGAGACGAATCGAAATGATAGAAATTGACGGGAAAAAATGCAGCGAACTAATTCAGATGGCAAGGAACCGCGAAATATAGAAATGGTGTGAGCAATCCCCAGATTGGGGCTGCTACTTGATGATGATGATGATGAGTCTAATTACTTCCGGTTAAAACAAAAATATTTTCCAATTATTTCTGGCTTGCCGATTTTATATGTATACACATGTATTTATAGCGTATTATATAGGTTTACAATTTTAATATCATTTTATTAGGTTTAAAATGAGCATAGATTCAATATTTTTGCACAGTATTGTATTATCACTGAAGACCCGCCGCTATACTAAATTTCGAAGCTGTAACTCGATTGTGAGAGGGTAAAAAATTGATGTCAAGATTTGAAAAAATATGAGACAACGATAGAACAACTGAATAGAAGCGTTTAATAATAATTTTTTATTTATAACAAAAATATATTCTAATGAGTGTATATAATTTTACTTTTACTAGAACATAATACTTCAATAGCTATGAAAAAAAAAAAAAAAAGAGGTTTCTATAATAATAGTTCCTCCTGATTTGAAATTCTAAAATATACTAATGATTTTTTTTTTATGGAACGTTACTAACATACAGCGTAATTATCAAATTAGGTATCCAAATGTTTTTAAAAAAATGAATAAATATTAATATAAAGAATTATTTTTAATGTAATGTTTTTATTTAATTAATACTTACGATTATGCAGCAATTAAATACTGTGTCTATGTTATGAAGCTACTTTCCACGGCTTCAATTTTGTTAAAATACTTATCAGAATAAACTGAGTATTATTTTTGGTGGTCCTATTGCTTTCATCATTATACTTAAATCAAAATAACCGTATTGAGAAAAATTTTAATTGCTTGAATTTTTATCCGAATGTATAATAAAAGTAAATATGAAATATAAAATTTCTTCGATTGAGCACGGTCTTCCTTTAAACGCTCCCATTCGGTTCTATTTAATGCTAGTCTTTGAGAATTCTTACTGTTTAGGAAGCAATTTAGTTCAATCTAACATCTAATCGGCTGACATCCTTCTTTACTTTTATATCAGGATAAGTGTCAAAAAAAAATGTTTCCATCAATAGTCTTTTATTCTCACTATATCGTACAACCTACCAAGACCTATTTTTTTCTTCTAATTTAGTCTATATATTTTAATTTTCGTTTTATATGGATTAGCCTAATTCTACCTTTGTTATTAATATTTAACATGGATTTTTTTAACGCATTTTGCATGGTCTTTAATTTATTTATAATTGTTCATCTTAAAGATCATGTTTTACAAAAGTAAGTTAACGTCGATACGATACACGTGTTAAAGATCTGGCTTTTATGATAATTATTAAAAGGTTTCTTAAATATTCCTTTTAATGACCAGTATTGGCCCAAAGTTTTTTTCCTTTAGCGAGTAGTTAATGCCTTATGACTATTGCTAGATGTTACAGATCTCACTTAAGTATACTTAGATAACCTCCGGTTTTAATTATAAAATCGGTGGGGACTTCGAAGTTCTTTGCATCCGGAACAGCTGTGTCCACTTGATTCGTACGATATGTTGAGTGTGCTTCCGGCAGGTTAGCGCAAATGATGAACCGTTAACGGTGAGCAGCAATATCACATACGGGCGGTGGCTGGTCCTTAAGTAAATACGAATGAGTAACTTGCGTGTGTTCAAAGTACATTCTGTTTACGGTTGTTTCTAGACTCGGCGAACAAGCATTTCCACTAGATAAAAGCCAAACTGTGTGATCTTTCTTAATACTTACAAGAATATTTGGTCGAGCGCAGAATGGTTGATTCCACGAGTTATGAAGATCTGAACAGAATGTTGCGCAAAGACTTCTCCTAAAATTGTCGACACGTAAGCTTGAGTTGGTCATCGAGCCACCTGGTGCACGTCATCATGGCTATCTATTTCTTGGTGACTCGGGATCCAATGCCAGAACTGGGTTTTACTTCTCTTATTAATATTTTTTTTTTTCTAGTTTTACTTGTTCACCTAAGATGCATAACGGGTTTAGTCGGATAAGATAGTCAAAACGGCCCTTCAGTCATTCGGAAAAATGATTATACCATTCTGTTCCGTATCAACAGACCCCTGAACCCTCACAGAGAGCTCTATAAAACCCGATTTTGTGATTTTCTCATTATTTATGCAATATCTCGATAAATTTTCAAACTAGGTATTTTTCTTCCTTAAATTGTGGGGGTTTCAAGCCTTTCAAAATATTTCTATTCAAAAAAGATTTGGCACGAAATTCAAATTTTTACAGTGTTCGAAAAATTTTAAAATTCAGTTTTTCAAAAACAAAGAGGTAGTTATTTCTAAAAAAAAATATTTTGCGTACTTTTTCTCTAAAAATATGTATGAATATTTCCAGATTTTTTAACGTGGTGGAAAGTACCCGAAGAAATAAAAATCGCATATTTTCATTTTTTTGACTATATTCAAGCCTCTAAATTTTTCCCGGTAACCTACTTGTGATACTCTAAATATCATTTCTGATTTTATTCTGTACTACCGAAACGCTAAAACTTGTTCCCGTACGTGCGGTTCATCGTAGAGTATTATGAAATCAATAAAAACCACATTATATCGATCGATTATTAATGAGTCTTGGCGGCTTCGTAGGTTACTACCGATTCTCAAGAGTGATTATCACATTTTTGTACATTTAATACACGATGGACCATCTTTTAACGTTTATTTATATGTCAGAAACGAATTTTAACTTCAAACTATACATTTCCACCTATAAACATTATTATAAGTCTCTTTCGATATATAATTATAATAATTTAATGAAATGTTTTTTTCAATCACATTGATTATTTTTGTGAATTTATAAAATTGTTTCAAGATATTTCTATTAAAGATATGAGATTTTAGGAACAATCGTAATATTCTTGACTTGACATTATTTCATTACATGCTTGATAAATCATACAATTTTATTTCTGATATTAATAAAAAATTTAACGAGGTTTTCTCGATTATATTTTGAACAAAAATCACTTTTTACTTTTGACTGAATTTATGTATATTCATGTGCATAAAAAAAATCTTTTCTTTTATGCACTGGTACTTGTACCGTTACCTAACAAAAGTTGATTTATATTTGGAAAATATGCAGATAACTTAATTTTAGTAGCACTTCTTAATCGAATTCCATAGTCTAGATATATATATATGTATATATAACTCGGCCATTTTGGCCTCATAAGGGGCTGTGTGACCTCTCTTGCTTACATTTCTGTCTCTTTCTCTTCTATACTTTGTATAAAATTATCAAAATTTACAACGTAATTCTAAATCGGTCCATATGAATATAATAATGTAGTCACAAAAATCCTATAAAATATAACAAACGTTACATAAAATTAGGACATTTTTCGTTGTATAAAATTGGGACATTTTTTCTAATGGGGGGTAGCCTAAGAATTATGTTATAATTAATATATATAATATCGCTGTCACAAAAATACCAAGAGTTCATTTCGATACAATGAAAAAAATTCTGCCCAGTCTACCGATGATGTAGAAAAAAAATTCTATTCCACATAAAAATTATTTCCCTTCACTTGATGTCCATTTTCAGGAAGAAAAAAAATTAAAAACTTTCGGTTATTTTTATAATAACATTCATTCAGATTGATGCTGAAAAGGCTTAACGCAACCGATCACGTTCGGCTTTATTGTTACGATTACGTGACAGACCCCAGATTAAATGTGAAATCAGTTGCCAACTTGCGAACGTGCGTTGTTGGCCAGTATTTCGAAATGCCTAAAACCTACACAGGTTTTTACGTTTCTACCTTTATCGAAACATCCTAGTGGAACAACAAATTGTCGTACCACGCACAGCGAGTGTTCCGCCAAAAGTAAATAAATTGTCCTATAATGCTATATTATCGACGAACCGGTAAGTAACATTGTTCACTGTATCGAAACGAACTCTGTATTTTTGGGACACCATTACGTGTGTGTATATTTATATATATATATGATACATATGCGTGTGAGTGTGTGGATGAATTGGTGGGTATTTATACATATATGTATATGTGTGTAAATATATATTTTCTTGTTATTTACAGAAAAGTATTAAGTAAATTCGACTCTATCATTTCAGTCGTTATAGAGCAAATGAACGATTTTGTTGTGCCGTGCGGCCCTACTAATACTTTACGGTAAATGAATTTTTTTAATAGTTTGGGTCAATTTTTTCTATATTTTAAAGTCACCACTATTGAGGGGTATGCATGCGTGTTTATTCCACATCTATGCGCCGTGTATTTTACATAGTGAAGTGAAAAATATTTCCGACTTCTTAAAAACGACTAGGATCAAAGTTGACGTTTCTTTTTTTTTTCTTTTTATTTTTGCCTACTTTTCAGCGTCCTCCTTTCCTCAATTAAGTCCATTGTCTTTTTCGACAGCCATGGTTTACGCTTTATATTTGGCTGACGTTTCTGTGTTTTATGTACCGCTTTTACTGTACCGCACTTTAACTGTTTCCACTGACTTTCTGTACTGCCCATTTTCGTATCCTTTATTTTCCGCTTTTTGATGAGCCTAACGAACATACACCATCATTGCCAACCGCTATTCTCTGACTTACATGTGTGGTCTTGTTGGCACTCTAAATCTACTCCTTATTAAATTCATCGCCGGTCGAACAACCGCATTCTAACAGAATGACTTCTGTCGTTCTTGCATTAAAAAGTAGTCTATTTGATTTCTGTTCGTATTGCCAAGTGACTTCCGTGTGTATTAAGACGCTTTGCATAATGTTTAAACATGGTATTTGCTATGGCCATCTTATTTCCAACAGCAAACTGAGGTAAACGTTCTCCTCGTTCATTTCGTTTTCCTAGACCTAATTTTCCAACCGAAATTACTGCTTCTAATTTTTACATTCATATCACCAATTATCAGTAGTAATTCCCGACTAGATACTTCGTCCACGTCTTCCTGTAACTTGTTATAGAAAGTTTTTATTTTTTCGTCTGATGTCACACTAGTAGGCTCATTATAACACTTCACAAGTATTGGTTTAGTTCCTAATCTGATTCTTATTAAACGGTCGCTTCTCAGATTGTAACCAGTAAATAAGTGATACATACGTTTATTTATGATAATTACTACTCTATTTGCACTCGCCTTTTCATTACTGGAGCAGTATATGACATTGCCATTTGTTGCAAAGTGCCCGGACTGAGTGTAATGCGTTTTGTATATGCCGGTAATCTCAGTGCTATGTCGCTGTAATTCCATTTCTACTATGCTCAGTTCTTCTATCTTAAGGAGTTTTCTCAATGCTTGAAATTTGTGAATTTTCACCTGAAGTCTGCCCATTTCACGGGTCATCCAAATCACGTCGCATACGCATCGTGTCTTGAACGTTCAACATGCTATTTTCTTAGAAAGGTACTCCAGTGCTTTCCCGTTGTCTGTTAGAGTCTTTTCTGTTAAGGTGTGCTCCGTTAAAGTACGACAGTTTTAAAACAAATCTAGCTTATTTTAAATTTTGCCGTAAAATTAGATTGGATTATTGGAATAGATTTTGGCGTAAAGTTGGATTAGATTATTGTAATAATTCGTATTAATTATTAGTATTGGTATTATTATTCTTATGGGTATTGCAGGATCACATGGGAAAACAACCATATTTTGCTCTCCTCCAGTTCGTCAATGTTGTTTAGCTTACAGAGGTCACCGCGTGAAGGTGAAGGTAGAAGTTTAACTGCAGAGACGGCCAAGGTTCAGTTATATTCTGTTACTCTATATTGCGTATACAGGCCTCACATTCGGAACTAAAATTAAAAGGATTAAACAGATAAATCTATAGAAGTTTTTGAAAGATAAAAACATGTTTTTGAGTAAAATGTATGAAGTAATACAAAGTCGTGTAGATAAAAATGAGCCGCATGATCTGCGTAAGAAAGTAAAAATGTCCTCCAGAGTGTTTGAGAAACTGTGCAATGGAGCATTAATGCAAATGCATAAGAAGTGATTTAGCAGAAATAACTAAAATATGGAATGAACACTGTTGCGATCTGTACAGATCTAGTAGTGAAACACCGACTGACATAGAAAATCTTACGGAAGAACCGGAGCCTGAAATTTTACTAAGCGAAGTGGAAGAAACTATTCATTATTTTAAAAAAAAATAAAGCAGTCGAAATAGACAAAGTATCAGCGGAGGTGCTAAGGAAAATAGGACGTATGGGAATTACATGATTTCACTTAATTTGTGACATCATATGGTTGGCCGAAAATTCGGTGTCATTCTACATACATGCAGGATCAAAATGCAATACCGCGCTATATCATTTATTCCAAATGCCAGCAAAATAATCTTTAGTATATTGAATAATCGTACAGTAACAGTATCCAAAGAAATTCTGGAAGAATGGTCTAGTTTTGTAAAAGGAACAGGTGCTATAGAACAAATACTCAATATGAGACAATTGATATAAAAGCCTTGTGAAAATTATGTACTTACGGTGGTATTCGTTACCGATTACGAAAAAACATTCGATAATGTGCAATGGCATAGATTGGGGCTAATATTTATCGAAATGGGCGCTTCAAAACACATATTGTACACCATAATGGAAAAGATGCACGAGCACAATCCAAATACTGTTCGGATAAACGGTACAAGATCCAAGAAGTTTGACGCTGGTGTAGGGAGGCAGACAAGGCATAGTAGGGCTGTGTCCTGGCATCTTTGCTGTTCAATCTTTGCGATGAATATGTTATGTGATTGGTTCGGAATCAATAGAATAGTGGAGTGGAGCTCAGAAAACGCAAAATTTCATACCTGAGGTACGCGAATGGCACCATTCTACTGACTGCAAACGTCAATAAGATGAGGGGAATCTCTTGAATTATTGAAGATATAAGCGAGCGATTTGGACTCACCGTCAACAGGCAAAATTACCGCGAATAACCGGAATGTACAAAATATAGATAATTATGACAACAATACGACTTAGGAATGGCAAGGAAAAAATAAAAAAATAAATTTTGTAGAAGAAAAAAAGTACGATAAATTAGAGAAGTGTACGAAAAGGCTGAAGATGAATGATCCAGAAAGGAAACTAAGTTGATTAAATTAATATAGAGTAAAATTAGTGAATAATGATATTTTTTGAAAATAAACTATGAAAGGATAATAAATACACTTTCATGTGATTAAATATGACCGTTTGCATTTGAACGTCATTACAGAACTGATCGGTTATTTTTTTTTAAATTATCTCCTAATTTCACATTTGTTTTTATATTTGCAGAATTATTAAGACAGATTAAGAAAGTATTTTTCTCATAACGATTACTGAGGCCACCGAAACGTTTAGAATGTATCGATATTATTAATTAAAATAAGTTATTTTGATGCGGTATAACATATTTATTATTTTTTCATTTTTAGCGATTTGCTGACTTCTGAAAGCTATGACGATGATGAAGAGTTTATTCGTAAGAAAAGTGAACATTATATTCGCGATTATAAATTAAAATTCAGTGATGTAATTTCCTCAATCGACACTATGGAGTTTCTACGACTTACGGTAACTAAATAATTTTTATAATAATTTTTTCTTCGAGTCTCATAGCTGAGATATTACGATTATTCAGTGGCTCATTGAAATTGATCGATGCCCGCGATCTGAAACATCGACGTTTCATTAATAAGTTTGCGATTCGAAAGTATTTGCGTTAATTCAATGATCATTTTGATTGCTGCGTATTATTTTACATAGTCTGATTTAGTAGAAATACTCATAGCGGCTAAGTTTCAAATTTGAAGCCTGCTCGTAAAAAAGTGTCCCACCACCACACGCACAGGCCGCCCGCGTGTGTAGGAAAAAATTACAAAAAAATTATTAATTAAAATTAAACAAAGAAATATCCTTTTTGAAAATGTGAAACAAGAAAGAAATAAAATTTTAATCTAGAAAATCGTAAAACAGTAAAAACAATATAGAACTGAATAAAACTTAAATACATTTAAAAGAAATTGCCGTGGAAACACAGCTCTTCCCACTTCTACGAAAAAAAGAGCGAAAATGGTCAATCTTTCTCCCGACATGGTACTGTTTATTTAATTTCAGGACTTCGAGCTGTCATGATGTTTCGTTCTGATTCAGTTGAAAAAAAAAAAATCGGTTCATCTCCCGATTATTAAAAACTAATTTTCAAAGAAAAATATCGAATATCTTTCATTGATATATATGGTGCGGTTCACGGACAAAAGCGCACAAGACAAAAGCGCACATGATAAAAACGCATCGGACAAAAGCGCACAGGACAAAAGCGCACACGGATAAAAGCGCACACGGACAAAAACGCACATGGACAAAAGCGCACACGGATAAAAGCGCACACGGATAAAAGCGCACACGGACAAAAGCGCACACGGATAAAACCGCACAGAGATAAAAGCGCACACGGACAAAAGCGCACATCGATTTGCAGAACAGGAGCTAAATTATTAATTTTTCCATTCTCGGCAATTGCATCATTTGTGAAAAGGCAAAACTGGACAGTTGCCCCGCAAAGAATTTAAAATTCAAAAAAATTATTGGTGATCAGCGAAAACAAAATAAAAATAATACAATTTTTTGTATGATTCACTAGTCATTTTTCTGTTGTTTTTTTTGTTCTTATATGTGTATTTGTTTGTTAATAATCATAGTGTCTATTGACTATGACCGCTAGGAAGTTACCGTATATAAAAAATAAAATTTGTATCAATAATGTATTCAGGGGCGTCTCAAGCATGCCAAGTTGTGGGAGTGGTGCATAACCCAAAATACCGATTCATGAATTCATATAATTTAAAAATAATTTTTTTTTATACTGTATAGCTTATATAACAAAATGTTATATGGTGTTTTTTAATGATTTTCTTTAAACTTTTACAATATGGGTCTTTTATTTTTTACTTTTGCAGTCAAAACTGATTTAGATCGAACTGTGAGGACTAAATATATTTTTAAAAAAAAATTTTATTAAAAGAAATCTCACCTTTTAATGCTAAGCCTATAAAACTTTGTAATAATGCTTTACTTTTTCAAACAGTGAGGGTAACTTTTATTTTACACTGTTGTACACTAACCGTTTCTTTATAAATTGTTTCAACTGGTCTGAATTTTCTTAATAATTTTTGCTTTTAAATTAGTATCGAAAAATCCGCAACTCTTTGTTAACTTGGTAAAAGTTTTCATTATATTTGACACTTCTATATCGTCAACCGTTTGTTTGCTTATTTCTTCTTCATAATTTTCATCACTGTTGTTTATTTGACTCTTTGCTCGCGGTTTCATTGCTGATTAAAACAACTGTTGCAATATTTTTGTCAA